>OX276353.1:17837113-18462113 GCA_946251885.1 Cosmia pyralina
CATCAACACACAACATCTCTCAACAACACATCAACAACAACAACATTTCTTTAATCACGTACAACATCGTCACTCATTATATTAAATACACACACTCACTATATTCACACACATTCACACACGTCACTTACTCGTATTACGTCACTCGTCTCGTCTCGTCTCGTTTCGTTACGTCGTCGTTTCGTCGTCACTCGTTATTTATTTATTTATTTCATTTGGGAAAACAAACAGTAGTATACTAAGCATAAACAGTGTTGTCTTAAAATTAAAACTAACTACTTTAACTACTACTACTAACTACTATTACATTTAATATAATATATTTAATGAATTAACATTCACTCTATCGACTGCACTATGTTAATTTGTATTTCCCAACTGACTTCGCTCCAGTTAGTAGCACAATAGTTACCTGATTATAATTCCTGGATCTAGATCCTATTGTTCCAATAAAGGATGTTCAGGAAATTGAGTTAGTATGCCAAATAAGACTGTCGGCTTGGACAGGTTAGAAATTGCGTTTGTAATTAATTTATACTAGCCGCGCCCCGCGGTTTCTCCCACGTAGACCGGGATAAAAAGTAGCCTATGTGTTAATCCAGGGTATAAACTATCAACATACCAAATTTCATCTAAATCGGTCCAGCCGTTTGAGCGTGAAAAACACACACACACACACACACACAAAATTTCGTCTTTATAATATTAGTGTGATATATTGGTATCATATTTGTTATTATTGAGATCTATTTCTGAGGTTAGGTTTTTTAGAATTTCCCTTTCATATACGGTAAGTATACGGTACTACAAGTCAATCTGCCCAGCCTTTTCCCAACTATGTTGGGGCCAGCTTCCAGTCTAACTAAATGCAGCTCAGCACCATTATTTTACATGGAGCGACTGCCTATCTGACCTCCACAAACTAGTTACTGGGTAAGTAGCAGGCTAAACACATCGTAGTGAAAAATACCGACATATTTGGTTTCGACATTTTAGTACCGTTCTTCACCGCATTGGAAAATATCCTTGTACTTGTACCTACTGATGTGATGCCACTTTTAGTATTGATTGTTCAATAGTCAGATAATTTTTACCTGAGGAATACATATGGCGGTTTGACAGCTTTTGTGTAGAAAATTTAACAAACTGTCACATTTTATTTTTCAGATAAAATTTATCTACTTAATGAAAAATCAGACCTTAGAGACTACTCAGTTGAAATATCTTGACATTACTGTAATTTCTCCGATGCACATACTCTTCAAATACAAAAGCTGCTATACGCCATAAATACCACTTGGACTTGTGGTTTTACGCGTCTAGTTCCACTACTAGAAAAGACAGTCGTTTTTCTAAGAAATATCCTAATATACCGATCCTTAATAATCTGCATTACGTACCAAAGTACATTAAGTATCCTGTGGTTTTACGCGTCTAGTTCCACTACTAGAAAAGACAGTCGTTTTCCTAAGAAATATCCTAATATACCGATCCTTAATAATCTGCATTACGTACCAAAGTACATTAAGTATCTTACTTAAAGATCATCTCCGTATACTTAAGTGAAATACATCATACATCTTAAGTTAAAACAAGCACCGATATTTCACGTAACAGTCAAGTCTCTAGGCACTGGGTGGGCGTGGCGTGAGGTGGGCGTGGCAAGGAGGGCGGACCCTCTAAGGCCTCCCAAAGCACTCAGGCCCAGGAGACGAATGCCAACTTGTTTGTGCCTTGTTGTTGAACTTAGATATTAGTCATTTTATGTATACCTAACTGGGGTATTTTTACATACCTAAAGAGTGCGTTGTGGTACCTACTTATGATAATACTCACTTCGCCCATTTTGCTAAAAGGCTATTTAGTAGGTACCTAAGTTCTTATCTCGTAACGGCATGTACTGTATATGAATGCTGTGGCAAAAGTATGTGCCAGTTAGCTAGGTGATAGCGATTCTGATGCGCCAGACGAGTAGGTACCGACTAATTATCACCACTAATGGAAGTTCATGGAACTCCTTACCACATAATACAGGGAAATTATTTTATCACTAGCCAAATTTTCACAGGATCTACCCATAAATATGAACAACTTAGGTAGAATACCCTGTGAAAATTTGGCTAGTGATAAAAAATAGCCATGTATAAAGAAACACCTGCCTATGCTTAAAGATTCATAAAGATTCATTCAGGCTAAATAATAACAGCCGCACGGGTCACGATCGAAGGTTAAGCTACGCGTGCCGAGGTCGATTCGTGAATGGGTGACCATCCGATAAATATAGAGACCTCTCCATGTCTCGGAAAGCACGTTAAGCCGATGGTCCCGGCTGTCATTAGTAGGTAAATCTTTGACAGTGTTACGGCGTAGTCAGATGCTCAAAAGTCTGACAACCAGTCTCCAAGGGGTATCGTGTTACCCATGGTTGTGGAGGCCAGATAGGCAGTCGCTCCATGGAAAGTCAAAGCCAAATCATTTATTTTAAATATGTAGATACTTACATAAAGGCACTTTTGAACGTCACAATTTACAAAAAAATATAATTGATTCTTATAGTCGTAAAATACTGGTATTCAGCGGCATCCGGTTAGACTGGAAGCCGACCCCAACAGAGTTGGAAAAGGCTAGGCAGATTGATTAACTTAAAGATTCATTTCACTTCAACTTGAAAGTGAGATCAATATTATCGTGATCTGTTGATCTGTCTAGCCCTCTGCCAATTATGTCGGCATCGGCTTCCCGTTCAAATGAAGTTCAGTATTATATGTGAGCGTCTGCCATTTTGATCTCTACTCAATTGAGGGGCAATACCGATGCAAACCAGACTTGTGTTTCCGGCTTTGTGAGGTATAAAATGGAAGCTGATTCCCTGTTCCTATGATCTTATGATAAACGTATTCATCCTCTATAGTATATAGTAGTAGACAGTAGTATCTACTCAGTTTTTCTAACGACAAACCGGCTCAAGACTTGTTGAATATTTAGATAATTCAAAGACCTCATAATATTTTAATAACTACAGCGGCGACGAACGATTTGTAGGTCGTAGGTTCGAACCCAGGAAGGTGCTAATTTTATGTAAATTATTTCACCACGACCGCTTTCAAAATGGTGAAGGGAAACATTGTTACCTTACGTTACTTTATTAATCGAAAATGGTGTATTAGATTATTATCTTGGTGAGTTTTTAAGACATGCTTTGGTACTTGCCAGGTTTTTTTACAAGTAACTTGGAGCCTTAACAACTAAAGATAAAGTGATACTGTGTCATAAAGACAAGCCTCATTAGATGATAAATGATAGTTATTTCTGTAAATTGGTTTAAAAAATCAGATTTACACGCCAAAAAAATAATATTATACATCGGAACGAAGAAGAAAAGAGTCGAGAAAGCAGTTTAACCCCGCCAAAAGATTCACCGGTGAAGCTGGACCTGAACCAACCAGGTGGTGACGTCAGTAAAAGATCCATAGACATGTAAATAAATGACTCCTGTCTCTCCAAAATTCCATTGCCTACTTTAGGATGCATATCCGGCACGGCTCTAATAATCCTTCCATATCCTAAGGGCACGTCTTCCCTATACCACTATCGCGTTCCTCGGTCTACTCCTGGATATGCAATGGTCTCTGTTGCACCACGAAGCATAAGGCATAAGGCTACAGGGGCCAGTGTGAATGGGTTCATTCGAGTAATCAAGTCTGGTCAAACCACGCTGGGGTCGGTGCATTTTATTAATTCATTCTAAAACTACACGAGGCCAGTGTTTCTCTGAGTAGAAACACCATCGTTTGAAGACAGCGCACGAAATCATACAAACTGTCCTCATCTCGAAAAAAAAAAAGAATCTTACCCTGGAACGCTCAAAATAGAATCAATATTGTTATCATGCGTGAATGCATGAATCAATAGAGTGTGTTGGATCATTCGGTTCCCTACAAAATGGTTGAGCTGGATGGTGCTGATCCACACGTCAGTTCGTGAACGGGCGCCTTCAGTTGAGACTGGTCATCTCTTAAGTACCAGGACTTATTTTTAACTTTACATTGTTCTCACTTAGTACCTATAGGAGCAACAAGAATAATGCACCCAAGATTTTGTAATTTCTTGATTTAAAAGATTGCCCTTGGAGTTTCTTGCACGTTATTCTCCATAGAAATCTACGTTTTGAAATGGGCAACTAGCTTCAAGTTTCTGACTAACTGAGCTGACTGCAATTGGTTTAATACTTGTAAATGCTTTGAGTTTTGAATCAAAAACCATTGTTTTGATGCCTCACGTTATTTTCAAATACACTTTTCAACATTTATATTATTATTATATTTTTTTTTATGTTCAGATTAAAGTAAAACGATCTATGTCTCGAACTTAGTCACCACGTCACAGTGAAAACACAAAACATCAGCATAGGCTTTTTACGGCATGAGTATACCATTCTCTTAAAGCTGGTGATGATAAGAAAGAACAACTTAATTATGACGCAAACTTGATATCAACATTCTCCTACCGTCAGCATAGTCAGCCTGTAAATCAGTGCGGGTTGTTGGATGTCATCTACCGCTATCCAAATTCATTTGGGGTATGCGCAGTATCTCTTCTTCTTCCATACCTACGTCTCCATTGCTGTCACTTCCGAACTTTTCTAGCCATAATCATCCAGATGATAAAAGGGCAAAAGCTATGTTTTTTTAAATCAGGTCGATTATACCTGAACCATGATTAATGGTTGACATATTGGTTATCTTTCAGATAGAAAATATGAAGTATTAAAGCCTCTGAAAGTGTTCAATGTTGAAATTTATAGTGAATTTATAAAATAAATAGTGGCAACACTTTTACATACGGAGACTGCTCCGTGCCTCGGAAAGCACGTTAAGCGATCGACGATCTATGACAGTCGTTACGGGTCGTCAGAAGCTCGAAAGTCTGACAACCAGTTTTACCAATAGGTATCGTGTATTACTCAGTTACGGAAATACTGAAAATACTATATGTGAAATACTGGTATTCAGGTGCATCCGGTTATACGGGAAGCCGACCCCAACATAGTTGGGAAAAGGCTAGGCAGATTGAGTAGGCAACACTTCCATTCGCTTGCAAGAATCATCACCATAGTGTTGAAGTAAGCCGACGTCTCGAGAGGGAGAGGCAACAGCCGCGCCCTCGCGCCCCTAGCCGCCGCAGGAGACGCCCTGGGCGGCGGGAATCTATCGCCGATTCCCGGCCACCGTAGGCGCGGGCTTGCGGTCGACGAGTAATGGGCAGCTCGCCGTCCGGTAAGGACCAGGCCCGGGTCGACGGCGCGTTGTGTTCCACGCGCGCCTCAAAGAGATGTCAGCAGTGACGGGGTCCAATAGGGCCGAAGCCGCCGGGGTCGCGGGTAGTTCGAAAGAGATACCGTGGCCCTGGCACGGGCAACTGAAGGAACACGGGTGGGTTTTAGTCAGTAAAAGTCTGACACACCCTCCCGCTCTGCCCGGAGCGGGAGAAGTCATTTGATGATTTCCCATCCACAAAAAAAAAAAAAAAAAAAAAGCCGACGTCTAAACGTCGGCTTACTTCTGTAATGCACACATCATACACATCCACCTGAATTTCGTTTGATAGTCAGCTGATTCAATCTATTTTTGTGTCGAATTGATTCAAGCCACTACACAACTATATAGCTCCCGTAGTACCTATATTGCGAAGATTTTACCCATGAAACTATCGGGTGAGTGTTTCGTAATTTGGGTAACGGTGCTTCTATTTATTTATTAGTTATTTATTTCTCTATTAGGTAAACCAACAGCAGTACAAACAAAAAAAACAGAGCAATATATTATAAAAGTACTGGTATGTATGCCTATTACCGGTATACACAGCATTCACCACAAAACAACAACGTGATTAACTTAAAAATAAGAACTTAAGAACACAGAAAATAAAATACAATTAGAATTCAAAATTCAAAATAGTGGATATTTACATTAAATAAAAAAAATTTAGAATGTTGTCACGGAAGGTGAAAGGTTATGTCTGTGGGATATTCTAAGATTTTCTAAGATTTCTTTATTACCCGACTACGGCAAAGCCAAAAGGAAGGGTTATGATTTTAGCAGTCTATGTATGTAAGTATGTATGTATATAAGTATGTATTTACGTGTGTTCCACCGTAGCGCCTAAATTACTGAAGCGATTTTAATAAATGAGGTATCAATAGATTCGTAATAATGGTCCGGGTAATATAGGATATATAAATTCTCCCTAAATTTAATGTGGTGAACTTTACACGTAAATTTCGGACCACGAAAAAAAAAAAATTGAGATAATAACGACATGTTTGGTGTCAAAAGAAAGGTCTTGACGAGCACATTACAAATATGTATATATGTCATATTGTTTCAGTAAATAAATATGTTTAAATTGTTAAAAATAAGTAAGAGTAAGAGAGAGAAAGCGATAAGGCCGCCCATTGTATATTTTGTAGTTTGTGTCTTTTTTTTTTTTTGTTATGTATTTTTGTGGTGTACAATAAAGTATATATAAATAAATAAATAATAAATAAATAAGAGTGGACGTAAATAATATTAATTTAATTGGTTACAGCCCGACCGCGGCGAGCGTGATTTTTCAGTAGTCGGGTTTTAGTTTTTGAACTTATTAATTATTTTCCATTTGTCTCAACCAGTAGGAATTCCGTACCATACCGTGCAGAATATTGCAATAGCTTTAAGTCTGCTATGTTGTTACTGCCAATTACTTCACTTCTTTCGACAAAAGTCGATTTACCCGCTACTTTTACACATCATCTAAGTTGACACAAAATTATTCGATTCTAGCTACTTTTACACATCATCTAAGTTGACACAAAATTATTCGATTCTAGCTACTTTTACACATCATCTAAGTTGACACAAAATTATTCGATTCTAGCTACTTTTACACATCATCTAAGTTGACACAAAATTATTCGATTCTAGCTTCCGCCCGCGTGGTATGTCGATAAAAAGTAGCCTATGTCCTTCCTCAGGGTTCAAAGCATCTCCATACTTTTCACCAAAATTAAAATTTATTCGTGCCGTTTCGCCGTGAATGTGTAACAAACATACAAAAAAAAAAAAAAAAACAAATCTTTTCTCTTTCTAATATTAGTTTAGATTTAGATAGTTTAGACATATAAAAAAAGTGGGATTGTTGCCCTAGGAGGACAGACGCCCCATAATTCAAATTGTGACTTGTAAACGTACTATCATCGCAGTTAATATTAATAATTATAAGCAAAGAACTTGCCTTGCTTAGTACTCCCTTAACTGTGATGATAGTACGTTTACAAGACCCAGTTTGAATTATGGGGCGTCTGTCGTCCTTTTTTTTTTTTTTGTTGCCGGGGTGGAAAATCCTCATGGATGTCCCCCGCCCTGGGGTGAGCGGAGGGGTCTGTCAGACTCTTACTGACTAAAAACCACCCCGGTGTTCCCTTCCCACACCTGGACCGGGGATCATGGGAACTTGGGCGCCTTCCACGATCCCCGTCTAGTGCCGGCCCGCCTTTGCGGGCCTCCTCAGGGCATCTGTCCTCCTAGGGCAACAATCCCACTTTTACCCTAGTATTTAAGTAGGTATTACAAAAAATTGCTAAGAGTTAATTTACTTTTGTTCCGATTTTATTTAAATTTTTAGCTCATTAATAGATTTACGCAAACTGAAGATCGACTTTTGTCGCTGTGTGTACCTATATTAATAATGTTACGTATCAACTTTTTACTTGTATTAAATTGATTGTCAAATCCTCATACTAATCTGAACATGCAGTTATTATAGGAGGTTCGCGTTTACATCAATATCTCGGTGTTAGAACTCTCGAACTTTCGAACTCGCGCCAATCTAGCCCTTTCCTATTCCTGAAATTCCTTTACTTACCAAATTCATCTGTATCTTAAATACACAATAAAGCAGTGTATGATATATACATAATACCTCCACAACCCAGTTACTAGGTAATTCGATACTCCTTGGTAAGACTGGTTGTCAGACTTTCGGGCTTCTTACGACCCGTAACAACTGTCAAAGATCCACGAATGACAGCCGGGACCAACGGCTTAACGTGCTTTCCGAGGCACGGGGTCTCGGTATGTAAAGATGTAACCGTGGCAAGCGTAGCTTAACCTGATCGATCGACCCATGCGGCCGTTATTACTTAGCCACGAGCCCCCCTCCAATGACTACTAGACAAAATCGATCGTTGGTACGACTGAACTCGCCATCTATTTGTAGCGTGCTGATTATGCTAGTTGTCCCTCGTGACTGACTCACATTCCGCAAATGGCTATTGTAGGATCTATTCTAATTTCTACTATTTCGTGAACTGAAATGACACTATTAAAAATTTAAAATAATAATCTCAAATGTTTTCAGATAACTTTTATCAATGGAATAAATATGGCGGTTTGACAGCTTTTGTATAGAAAATATGTCAAACTGTTTTATGTATGAGCACTTGAGCAGTGGTGCCCCAGTGATAACCAGCCAGGCGCTTTACTTTGTGTAAATAATTTCATCGCTACTGCTCTCAAAACGGTGAAGGAAAACATTGTGAGGAAACCGACATGTCCTAGAACCAAAAATTAGAAGACATGTGACATCTACCAACTCGCACTGGGCCCGCGTGCTGGATTACAGCCCATCACTCCCTCTCACTGAGAGGAGGCTGATTATGTGTCATATTTATTCTTTAAATAAAACTTATCTGACTATTGAAAAATCAGCCCATAAGCTTATTGTTTAATCGCTATAACTAATTATGTAGCTAAACAAAACTTGTAATTTGGCAATCTTCTCTGCAATTGTTTGTCATGAATAAAAGGATATTCCACTGAACTCATTTTAACGTTCCAATATTATGTTAGCATATGTGAGTTAAAAGAGCCAAACATAAATTTTAGTAGTTACTAATTCCATGCTCCTAGCCATAGATATAAAAATGAGAAATATTTCTATGCTCCTAACAGATTCGGGATGGATCGCTCACTGACACAAAAAACACGTCAACTAAATACAATCTATTTATTTTTATAATTGGCAATAACCCATTATCAACATAGTAGTTAGGGATATTTATAAGCCCCGAATAGGTATATAATTCCCTGTTGAATTAACACCGACATATTTTGTAATCACGGTTTTGCAATTTACACATTTGAATTTTATGACGGTCGATAAGGGGGTAGCTGTTGTTAATGCATTATAGAGAATGTTATAAAGTTAAATGCAATTATTTTGTTACAAATACAATCACCACAATGAAATAACATAAAATGAGTAATTAGAAAATGATGAACATTTAATTTCTTTCAGATCATATGTATAAAAATGTAAAGGTATCTAATAAATGAACTTTTCTAAAGCAGCAAGCAACTAAGACAGGTACTGGTGTTAATGATTATTGTGTTGCGATGATTACTTTCAAAAATCTGCTAAATAAGGATAAATAAAAGTCGAGTCATAACCTTTGTGTTCTATGATCATCAACATTCTGATATTAGCACGCATACGATCTCTCGTGAACATGATTTTCCTAATATAACGTTACAATGAACGGTCATAAGGGAATATTCTCGCAAAATTATCTACACAATCCTCTAGGCAGCATGCCCTCCAAAATTCAGAACTTATTTTAGTTCCCAGATATAAATCAGCAGCGTACGTCGTGTCAACGACCCGAAACGTTATTTTAACGACAGCATTAGCAACTCCGATTTGTTCACGTTCAAACATACAGAACACTTTACATATAATTAATGAGGCGACAAAACCTCATCTCGGTCGCAGTTAAAGTCAATTCCCACTGAAATTTCATCATCGTCAATCTAACTTGGGTTTAATAAGTAATACTCGTGGTGTGGGCCGTCCCTTAGCTCGGCTGGCCTCGTCCGGCGAGATGTTTGTCGTCTCATCCATTCCGCTATCCCTTACTCGCGCGAAAGTGCTACGGTCTCAGAGGGAAACCTCGCAACGTCCCTCCATTAACATAATACGCGTCTATAAATCCACTCGTGTGCGTTGATATGTTCAGCTAAAAAATCAAACAAGATTTTTAGATAACATTTGGACTAATGTTATCTAGTATTTTTTTCGGTTTTGAAGGAAATGGAGGTGTGCAAGTGGCGCCACCTGTGTCGGTGTATCCGTCCCGCTCTTGGGCGAGGGCGTGTCCCCTGGGCGCCTCCCCCAGTCCGCGGGGACGGACGGGGGCTCCACCAAGCCCGGGCACTCGGCGCCGCGCTCCCGCGACGCTTGTTAGTGTTCCGCAAATTCACAGCGGGATCGCCCGCACAACCGGGACTCGATCCCAGAACGCACATACGATAACACAGAGCCGCATACCGGATAGTTATACACTTGATAGTTAGTACGAAGTTGAGAATTTTTTGATAAACATACTTTTCGCCAACGAATGTTTTTGTGTTCTTTTTCTGAGGTTTTCCTGTGATTTTAAATTTAAATTATTTTTGTGGTCTAACGTTTCTGTAAAAATAAACTTTCGGAATTACAAACTTTTTTTTAAAACATAATTACCAATACTTTTAACTCTAAAACACAGACTAACAATTATAAAATAAAAGCCAGTGCGACAAAATTAAAATTTGAATTTAGACCGCAATTTTCGGGCGTCTTCGTGATTTTCCGGGGGTGTTCGTGCGCTCTCGGGCGCGTAATCGGGTGCGTGTCGTGATTCGAGATTCGGTCGGACGAGTTGAACGCGGCGGGCGGGTACACGGGTTCACCGTGGCCGCCGCTGGAACTAGACCCCGTGGGATGGGGGCGAAAGCTGTACCCTTCGGGAGCCCCAAGATCTTCAGGTACGTACGAAAATTACGAAAACTTTGGTCTAACTAACAATTTCCTATTTCGTTAGGACTTGTTTCTGGTTGTGTTTATACGCTCAGAAACATTTTTTAGCCTTAAAGTGATAATAAAATTAATTTCTATAGAGTTTAATTGCTTAAAACTATTTATTTGGGAAGTGCCAAAAAATATCTGTATCTGTTTGTTGTTTTGATGTCATAAAGATAGGTAAGGTTACCTTTCGTAATTTATTTTCTAACTGAGAAAAGCAATTCAAGCAAAAAAATCTAATAACTAAACAGTGTAAAAAATATAGAGTAACCATTAAATTAAAGCAAATAATTGTAATTCAAAATTTAAAGTGTTGATATACCCAAGTCTACGAGAATGTCTACGGCGTAGCATAACAAATGAACGTAGCCGTCGTAGCCGGCGTAGTAATTAATTTTCCGAGTAATTCAGTGGTGTGTTAGCGAGGGAAGTAATTTTAATATAGTTTAATTGATAGACTACCAGAACTTTCTAATATATTTTTCCTAAAAGTTCTTTTGTGTTTTTATTCTTAATGGTTTGAAGTTTTAGAGGCAGTTTTAACGATTCACCGCGCCGTATTATTTAAAAAGGCTCGATAAAATAATACATATTATTATAAATACCACAATTCTATGAATTTGGCCAATTATAAAGTTACTATAATAATAAACTACTACTACTATTATAATCATGTTAAAGGAAATATTTTCATATTATGTGATAAGTTAGGCTTTCTGAAAATCTACGTATAGGTATGTTGTAGGTACCTACTTTTTGATTACCTTCTAATGGGGAGAAGTATGGAAAAACAATCTAGTCATATAATCCCTGTATATAAGAAACTTAATTATTTTAACCGATTAACTGGCTATAATGCAGTAAATTAATTTAGTAAGATAGTTGTATTATTTTTTAAATTCAAATTCAAATTTTTATTTCAGACCATAGATCCATATAGTGTTAGTACAGCCTTGGCCTAAATGTTAGTAATTATTTAAAGTAAGTAAGTAAGTTTTTTAAAGTTTAGAAGATTTATTCACGTGTTTTATTGTATAAAAAGTAAAAGCAGTTTTTGTTTAATTTGTGTAATTGTTTATTTTTTCTCCTAAAACATAAATGTTTAGTCATTTCTTACAGAACACTTTTACAGTTGGACTGATTTCTTGGTATATATCTATATTTTTTTAAGGAGCTCGTGGCTAAGTAATAACAGCCGCACGGGTCGATCCATCAGGTTAAGCTACGCTTTCCGGGGTTGGTCCGTGGATGGGTGACCATATTTGCATACCGAGACTCCTTCGTGCCTCGGAAAGCACGTTAAGCCGTCGGTCCCGGCTGTCATTCGTGGATCTTTGACAGTCGTTACGGGTCGTCAGAAGCCCGAAAGTCTGACAACCAGTCTTACCAAGGGGTATCGTATTACCCACTTACTGGGAAGTGGAGGTCAGACATGCAGTCGCTCCATGTAAAATACTGGTATTCAGCTGCATCCGGTTAGACTGGAAGCCGACCCCAACATAGTTGGGAAAAGACTATTTCTTTCATTTAATTCCTTTAAAGGGGCTATTGTAAGCTAGGCTACTTGCCTACCTCCATATTTGCACAAAAATTAAATTTACTGAACTTTTTTTTTTAAATGGTTATGACCATACCATTTCAAAAGCAAGCGTTTTTTCTTTATATATTTTTTAAGAGGAGTAAAATCTTCTGCTGTTCATAAGTATAAGGACGTAAATAAGAGTGCTATAAGTCCTTACATCCGGAAAGCCGGACAGACCAGCAAGTTTAGTTGGACTTTTGGGTAAAATTGTGTAAAAAAGACCGGACACCTTAACTTATTAAGAATTTTGTATCTTCGTTTTAAAACGTGATAAACGTGTACTTTTATCATTAAATAGTCTTAACATTTTATGAAATAACACAGCCTGACAGGTAAAATATAAAAAGCCTAACAAAAACAGGACACGCCGGACACCGTCCGTCTAATTTGGACGGACACGAATCCAAAAACCCTATTTCCAGATTTATCCGGACGCCTGGCAAACCTATTTGTAAGGCATACTTATGAATCTTTTTCCCTTGATCTTTAAGGCATTTTTGAATTAGGTACTAATTTAGCTCTATTGAATGGGAGGAGCTCGTGGCTAAGTAATATCAGCCGCACGGGTCGATCCATCAGGTTAAGCTACGCTTGCCGGGGTTGGTCAGTGGATGGGTGACCATCTTTACATATCGAGACTCCTCCGTGCCTCGGAAAGCACGCTAAGCCGTTGGTCCCGGCTGTCATTTGTGGATCTTTGACAGTCGTTACGGGTCGTCAGAAGCTCGAAAGTCTGACAACCAGTCTTACCAAGGAGTATCGTATTACCCAGTTACTGGGTTGTGGAGGTCAGATAGGCCGTCGCTCCATGTAAAATACTGGTATTCAGCTGCATCCGGTTAGACTGGAAGCCGACCCCAACATAGTTGGGAAAAGGCTCGGCAGATTGATTAGCTCTATAGAATAAAGAAAAGGGACAGTTCTTAATACAAACTGATATGTGTCTCCTTTAGTGGATGTGATTTATAATAAAAATAATAATACCAGCCTATTATTGTCCCACTGCAGGGCAAAGGTCTCTTCTCATACAGAGAAGGCACGAGTTGTTGTTGTTGGTTGGCGATTTCAGACTTACATTTACTATAAGTCCAGGTTTCCTCACGATGTTTTTCTTCACCGATTTCAGTAATGTCCAAGATAAACTCAGAGAGTATGTAACATATGAATTGAAAAAGTCACATTGGTATTTGCCCGGATTTGAACCCATAGCCTCGTGCATGAGAAGCGAGGCCTTCACCCCTGGGCCATCATGACATGGATGCGATTTAATGAAGTATAATGGGGAAACCCTCTGCTTCATGTAAGTGTCACTATCTGAAAAAGCAGTTGCTAAGGCAAACTGATGCAAAAATCTTTCGCTCCTCTGTTCTTCCTAATAGTGAGATGTTGGTTAAGCTAATTAATGTTCTCTTGCTACTGTTACAATCTGTCTTTAAACTTCCAATGGTGACATCCTAACATTCTAACTAATATTATAAAAACGAAAGTGAGTCTGTTTATTTGTTTGTTAAGCTTAACAATACTGAAACGGTAGAACGGATTTGGATGAAACTTGGCATATAGGTAGACCATGACCAGGATTAGGACATAGATAACTTCCGCCCTCCACGCGGGCGAAGCCGCGGGCAAAAGCTAGTGCTTAATATGGCATAATGCTTCTTAAATTCAATGACAGACAATGTGCAGCCTAAACAGCTGGGTCCAGAAACATGAAACTTTGCACTAGAGTTCCTGGGTAAATAAGGAATGAAAGTTTGCTGATGGGGAATCCCATCCAATTAGTGCTGTGTTCAAAAATTTCTCCATCTATAGTGACATTATTTGCAGGACAAATTATTTTAGACTCTTAAACCCTAAACTTGAAGCCTCTGTTCCTTTGCTCCTTCTAACAGTTTCATGTTTGCAGGCGGGCTGATGTTCGGCCTGCATCACCAGGAGGCGGCGGGGGGCATCCACGCTCAGCCACGTGGACCCGTCACCTCCTTGAAGGAGGAACCTCTCACCCGAGCATGGATGACACCAACCTCGTTAGTTGATAATACCAAGTAAGTATTATGGAATATTGAATATCCTTATCATATTTATTTAGTAGCGTTTGCTTAGGGGTAGATAATAGTTTCAATGAGTGGTAATATTCAGATGATCCATAGCAAAGTCGAACAATAGCAACAGATGCTGGAGATTATATACATATATAAAATTCAAAATCCCGACTGACTGATATATCAACGCACAGCCTAAACCGCTGGACCTAGAAACTTGAAATTTTGCACATACTGTGTAGGAATCCAGTAAAGGATTTTTGGAAATTCTAGGGGTAAAATAGGGAATGACAGTTTGTTTGAAAATTATCTTATTCCTTGAGTTTTTCTTCAAACTTAGCATGAATATTTATCTAAGTAAATTAAAAGTTGCCATTTTTAGTTTTCCTAAACTACCGCTTAAGAGGGGATTGCGGGGTGTCAAAGTTTGCGGGGTTTATGGATTTATGTAAGTAAATTAAAGTTGGCATTTTTAGTTTTCAACTACACCCTAAGAGGGGATTGGGAGGTCTCAAAGTTTGTATGGAGGATATTTAGTGCGCGGTCCGATTAACTCGAAACTCAATATTTATACTTGAGACCAAAATAAAGTATAACGTATATCAGGGTTTCTCGAAAATTACCTCTTACGGGGTGAAAAGGGGTAGTCAATTTTACATGGGAGAATTTTACTGCAAGATTTGATTAACTTGAAAATTGGTGTAAATAATATTTCAGTCAAGTTATGGAAATATCCCAAAAGGTTTTTTAAAATTCCGACAATATGATGCGACGGGGTGGGTTGGGGGAACAAGAAAATTCATGTGGACGAAGTCGCGGGCAGAAGCTAGTTACTTTAAAAATCATTAGAATCAGAACATAAAAAGTACCTACGTCTGGCACACCCTGAGCACTGGGCAATCCACTGCACTGCTGATTGGGTTTTGAGCTATTCTTATATGATGTAACTATAATTCTTGATGTCACCACAAACAGCAAACAGCTTCAGTTAAGGCAATCAAGACTTTGGCACCTGGCATTATGAGCACTGGAGCTGTTTTCTCTTCTACTTTATTTCCATATTTTTGCATGATAGAAAAATAATGCAAAAATGGAAATAAAGTAGAAGAGAAAACAGCTCCAGTGCTCATAATGCCAGGTGCCAAAGTCTTAATTGCCTTAACTGTTGCTGTTTGTGTTGACTATTTTAAATAAGCCTGAAGAAATGGAATTAAGCTTTTAGTTAACAACTAAGCCATGTCCACCATGACCATGACCATGATGATGATGATGATGATGGTGTGTGTAACCATGTCTTATCATTTTATGGTGCGTGCTAAATATGCAGTTCTTTAACCATATCAGGGAGTGCTATTGAGTTTGTCAAAGAGTATTGGAACCGATTATAGAAAAAAAAACGTACCATAAACATTTTCTAAACAGTGAAATTAACTCATGCTCAATTGAAAAAAAAAAGTGTATCCAAGTAATACAACAAAATAAAATAAATTCAAAGAAAAATGTTGGTGGGTATCCAAACAAAGTACCCTCATTTGATACACAGTTAAACCATTTAGTGACCGAAAAGAGCATCGTACTAAACTTATTATTGCCACCGAAATTGTATTAGCGCTCTTCGAACTCGAAGCAAAACGAATGTACCCTATTTGACATTAAATAACTCTAAGGGATTAAGTTCGGTTCCTAATGCGGCTTTTTGGGGGTAGCTGTCAATCAATATGTTTGTCTATGAGCGGGAAAAGAACAACTGATTATATTTAGTTTTGTGGATTCTGATCCCAATTATTTTAAAGGAATATTTCCTGAAGTACTTACTCCAGGAAATCATCATATGCCTAGGCTTTCCCAACTATGTTGGAGTTGGCTTCCAGTTTAACCGGATGCAGCTGAATACCAGTACTTTACATGAAGCGATTGCCTATGTGACCTCCACAACCCAGTTACTGGGTAATACCATATCAGGTACTGTATATACCCCTTGGTAAGACTGGTTGTCAGACTTTCGGGCTTCTGACGACCCGTAACGACTGTTAAAGATCCATGAATGACAGCCGGGACCAACGACTTAACGTGCTTTCCGAGGCATGGAGGAGTCTCAGTATGTAAAGATGGTCACCCATACACGGACCAACCCCGGCAAGCGCAGCTTAACCTGATGGATCGACTCGTGTGGCTGTTATTACTTAATCACGAGCTGCTCTCTTAGCCAAGAGCTCCTTCGGGAAATATTGCGCTTACTTCAGGAAATAATCCTTATAATAATTTAGACCTCCATGTATAATATTCAGCTGCATCTAGTAAGACTGGAAGACGATCCTATATACTACAGTTGGGAAAAAGGGTAGGCAGATGATAATAAAGTACCTCTAGCGATAATCAAGAATAGTATGAACTCGAATTATGCAGAATTCTGAATATTTTTTGGTTTTTATAATGCTACGGCACTGATATTAAATAGCGTGACTAAAATTGAAAGTGATTCATGGTCTATGAATAAAAATAAAAATAAAAAAAAATACTATACTACTAAAAATGAAATACTAGCTAGGAACTACTCTTTATTCCAATATCTAATCTTCCTAAAGAAGAAAGTTCTAACTCAATCTGCCTAGCCTTTTCCTATCTATGTTGGGGTTGGCTTCCAGTCTAACCGGATGCAGCTGAATACCATTCTTTTACATGGAGCGACTGCCTATCTGACCTCCACAACCCATTAACTGGGTAATACGATACCCCTTGGTAAGACTGATTGTCAGACTTTCGGGCTTCTGACGACCCGTAACGACTGTCAAAGATCCACGAATGACAGCCGGGACCAACGGGGTCAACGTGCTTTCCGAGGCACGGAGGAGTCTCGGTATGTAAAGATGGTCACCCATCCACGGACCAACCCCGGCAAGCGTAGCTTAACCTGATGGATCGACCCGAGCGGCTGTTATTACTTAGCCACGAGCTCCTCCTCCAAGAAAGTTCTAACTCACTAAGCTTAAAAGGAAACTACTTACCAAATCATGTGGACAAGTATGCATAACATCAATTTACAAACATAATACCTACTGCAGTACAGTCAGAGCTCTCTGAAATTGACCATTTCATTGAATACATTTTAAGCGGGTATCAAAACACCACTTCGACTTTCAAACTAAGAAAGATTACACCAAAAATCACCTGCCTCTGTCTACGAACCAATACGTAGATACAATGACTCTATTATCACGCGGTATCCAATCAGGGGCGTACAAATTTCGCACAGCCCATAATGAAGCATGCGGTAACAAGTGTGTATTCATAAAAGCAAAGGGCGCTATAAATCATAGCATGGTGCGATGCGGTGGGGAACGCTACCGGCTACAGAATTTTGCTTGCGACTGTACCGGGATAATTAATAGGGTACAGATGCGTTTATTATCTGAGTAGATGATGGTAGTTGATAAAGATTTCAATATAAATTAAGAAAAAAGGAAATGGCTCTGCATTATTTCATTCCATCCAAATGTTGTCTGAAAGAGATCGCCTTGTGCTGTAAGACCGCTCAATTAACACTATTTAAAAAAAAAATTGTCCTTTTTGTTTTATGCGGTGAACACGTGTTTAGTAAAGAAAAAAAAAATAGAAAAAAAATCGTATTTAGCCTATGAACTAAAGCCGGATTTACATTACGAAATTTTGTGACATAAAATTATTTTCTTGTAAACTTCTAATTTTATGATACATGCATTAATTTCATGAAATCTAAATACTTTCGTGCCATGCGTGATTTTTGATAAAATAATTAAAAGAAAATAAAAATAATTAAATTCAGACCAATTTTTGTCCATATTTTGTTAGTAGGTATACATTAATATCTTAAAACTATGTTAAATCATGACGCGATCAATTAATGCAATAGGTAACATTACACACACACATAAAAGTAATGTTGAAAAAATTAACAAATTTTCGGTGATACTTAGAATTCTCGACACTAGTTATTATACGGAACAAGTTGCACAATATTGAAACCAGTTTTGTGAAATTAATTTCACCAAAAAAATCACGTGAATTGACTGTTATGTGGCAACTTAGAAGATGCCTGAAACTTGCAGTGGAAATAAATAAGTACCCAGCCTTTTATACATAATTGAAAAGTAGATGCCACATACCATCTTATTCTGTTAACATTGTTGTTGAGTTAATTAGTTAGGTATACTTAATTGAACTTTATAGACATTTTTGTCTAGGTATAAAACATTAACAAAATGTGTGGGTAAATCAAAACACCTTGCCTGCTATCTTTATAAAAACACATTTTAACTTCATTTTTTTTTTAAGCATTTATTTCAAATAAACCAATTACAGGCACTTTTGAATTGTCAATGGGTCGGTCAGTCAAAAAGATGAAGCTAGTTGCCCATTCCAAAGCGTAGTAGATCCCTATGGAGAAGAACGGGCAAGGAACTCCACGGACACTCTTTTAAATCATAATATTTTTACAAAATATTGGTTACATCGTTCATGTTGAAAATATAAATGTGAGAACAATGTAGAAAGACGTGCACGTTAAAAAGCGTCCGTAATAAAAAGATAAAAACTAAAACAACTAAATTAAATATTAAAATTAAAAATAAGCCATGGCAGCTAGGAGACGACTAGTCCCAACTGACGGCGCCCGTTCACGAACATGACGAATTATTTATTCAAACTTATAATAACACAAACGCATACATTTTATGATAATAATGAACTTGCGCAACAATAAACATTTGGCGCGATTTATAATGTGACGTATTGATGTACCAACTCCGAATTAGGGAGGTATTGTGTTTGCACAGAATCATAGAGCACCCTCCTGCCATCTGTCGTGTTTTAGCTGAGTTCCATTCTTAAAATGTTTACTTCAATTGTTGAATGTTTTATTTGTTTATGTGTTGTGTGTTTATTGGAATATGTGGTGGTTAGATTAATTACGTTACGATGATAAAATTACTATCCATTTTCCAACATTCCAAACTGCTTACTTCGCTACAAATAAAACTAAAAAAAACAAAAACAAAAAAAAAACTAAAAAAAACAATAAAACAAAACTCTAATAAAACTTCCAAATAATAGTTTTTGTTTTGCTTGAATTAAAAAGAAAAGATGTTTCGTATGGTTTTTAGGGTTCCGTACGTCTGAATGAAGAAACAGAACCCTTATAGGATCACTCGTCACGTGTTTGCCTGTCTGCCCGTCTGTCTAAGCTGTCTGACCGATTAAGTTGAAATTTGATACACATGAATTTCTGTGACCCAAACACGAACGTGTAACGTTATTAAATGAATTTTGAATATTGGGTTCACTTTTGGGGGGAAAATTGGAAAATTAAAAAAAAAAGTTTTGCATAGTGTGTTCTTGTCACATATCAAATGAAATGGCTTGATAAGAGGATTTCAAATAAAATCATTCCAAATTTTTATAGCCTGCCAGTCTATTCTGTAGGAAATCTCACCGTGAAAACGTAGGTGAAGTGAGTCTTTCCACCTGATGCTAGGGATTGACACTATTGACAGCCTACTTCATGGTCACTTCACCTAAATTTTCATGGTAAGATTTTTGTAGAATAGGAGATGAACAGGTACTCGCACGGTTAGGGTGATATTTATCACCTAAGCATAAACATTCCTGAGACACAGGTCTCCTCTGTGTGAGAGGGTGTGGGCCGTGATCCACCACGCGTGCCCAGTGCGGGTTGGTAGATGTCACATGTCTTCGAATTTCTGGTTCTAGGACATGCCGGTTTCCTCACGATGTTTTCCTTTACCGTTTTGAGAACAGCGGTAATGTAATAAATTACACAAAGTAACGCGTCGGCCTATACCTACTTAGCAGTAATTTCTTTCGTTTCAAAAATGTTTAATGGTCAAGCCTTCCTAAATAAAAATAAAATGGTAGACGAGGCTACCTAATCAACAAAATGAATTTTTCAATAACCCACTAATTAAACTAATTGTAAGCAATCAACGGGTCTTGGGATGACAAATGTTGACAGATAGCTAGCCGTCGGCGATGACAGAACCATTTGTAAGGGCCACAGTAAATCATTAGGCCGCGCCCGTAGTAGCGTTTTTAATAAATTACATTACTAGGTAATGATCCGTCTAAGAGTGGCTCTACACGCAAATTGTAATTGTTTTGTGTTCTATAAAAGGAGGTAATTCGTTTGAGTGATTAGTAGATTTTAATTGTTACTAAAGTTTGTGTATGTTTTGGAAAACAAAAATCATGTTCAAAGCTTCAGAGTTCAGATTGATATAAGAGACGTTAATAGTAACACTGAATGCACTATATCATACCCAAAAAAATTAAACACAAAAAACGGTGCACAAAAAAAAAGAAAAGAAAATAAATAGGACACAGCCTAAAAAAATCGCCAAAGATTGACAAAACGCACCCGATCTGTAAGCGGAAAAAGCACTACAACCTAATCGCGAACGCGCCGCCGAAACTGGTACCGATAAATAAAACAATGGAGTGTCGCGTGCGAGAGTATAAAATGGCAATCGCGAAACCAATTTGTTTACGCAAATTCTGCAGCGGGGAGAGATGAATGGGCAACCATAACGTAATACGGTCCTGGTGGGTAATGTGTTCTAGTGTTGCTACTGAAGTATCGAGGTTGTGACGACGAAATGTTTCAGAGGAAAGACGTTGCTGTCAGTTTTTACGATAGTAAGGGCTAATTTGACCAAAATCAGATATCTTTTATCCGTGGATTAAAATTGACGACACAGTTTTTGTATGGAGAAACTATTTAAAATTCAAAATTTATTCGAAGGTGAAGACTTATAATAAAAGTTTAGTCGAATTCGCCCTTAGTGTCAGAAATATGATGCTGATGCTTTTTTTATTTTTTATGTCGTATCAATTTTGAAAGGGCAGTCAAATTTCGCTATATTGACGGAAAGTTTTTAATATTGCTGTATTTACGTCTTGGTCAAAATTTGCATAGGCACCTGATGGAGTAATAATATTCAGAAGCTAAGCTTCCGATAGTGTCTAAGTTAGGGCAAGTTCTAGTAGGATCACCTTAAAAATTGATTCTAATTTTTACCTTAAACAATCCTCAAACTAAAGTTACAACTTTTTAAACTCGACAAATCAGTAGAACATCACTAAACACAAGCACATTTACGGGAAACAGCAATGAGAAATGAGACCGAAGATTTGATGAACTGCACACGTTTGAAATGTTGCTCTATCGATGCATTTATTGAGCACATTGACAAACACTGTTACTGATACTTCAAATTACAAAACAGACCTTATCATCTTGAATATAAGACTGAGGATGATGCTATATTTAAGCTTGTATTTTACCACGAAATTCGAACAGCCACACATGTCGATATCGTTGTGTGTGGTGCTATTCGTACATCGTCACTTCATTAGTGATATCGATGTTTTAGAATTGCTTCCGAATGTTAATCTTATATTAGTTTTGGTATGATTCTGCTTCCTAGTAACAGAGAATGATAAACCGCTCTGTGTTAGAACATAAGTGCAGTCGTTTTAAATGATTTTATTTTACTTCTGACGTAATATTATGCCTTATACAACGTGTCGTTTAGTATCCTCGTAAAATTTCAGGGTGTGATACAGAACATCAAAACGAACAACTTTCTCCATGGGACCAACATCAAATCGCGAAAAAATTTTCAACTGTCCCCTAGAAAATTTCAATAGGTAGGTACCTAATCGACGCAAATGTATGGGACGGCTGATTATTTTTTCGCGATTACGATGTTGGTGGAAAAAAATATTTTCTTGGTATAGAACTCATACCACGTACAATATTATATAAAATGATCCACGGACCCGATTCACACCACGTTCGTGTGAGCGGATAAATTATACACCCTTAAATTTGACGAGGATGCAAAACGACATGTTGTATTATTGATATCAAAACAGAATTTTCTTACTAGCATTTCCCGTGCGGCTTCACCCGCGTGGATGTCGGAAAATATCGCACGGGAACGTACTACCGGGAATTCCTTCCTTATTCCTTGTTTACATTATAAAGGGAACCTCTGTGCAAAATTTCAGCTTTCTAGGTCCTAGGGTTTGGGCTGGGCGTTGATGAGTCAGTCAATCAGTAAGTCAGTCAGTCAGGACCACTCTTTTTATATTTAAAGATATCGATAGATATATATATTGAAATTGTATCAATTTTTGACAGAAGCTTTTAATACATTTTTGTAGTTCTCCAACACATTCAGCGATACCATTATTGGACAAAATTCTTAAAATATTGAAATTGTAGCAATTACATAGGTATATTTATTTTCAAAATAAATATTTTTGAAATTAGAATTTTGATAGAAACTTTTGAAACACAGTTAGTAGTTCTAAGTTCTCGAGCTTGTTAGATAAATGTAATTATTATGTGTCTAATATTTAAAAATAAATACTTGAGATTACTTTGATTCCGGAAGTTAGTTCGGTTGTGATTAAAATCATCGAATCATTGTAAAACAACCTTTAGATTATTAGAATAACTGTTTGTTGGATATTGACATCTGCCACATTTACGAAGCTTGAGACCAATGTAGAAGTATCTAATTTGATTAGTTATTGTGTTTACGAAATATACCACTCTTAACTTGTCAAAATCGAGATGTTATTACTACACTTCTGGACACATCTTTTGGCCCACCTTGTATTTTCAGTTTCGTTTGGTCCTAGCTAAAATTTTATATTAGGTCGAGCAAAAAGTTTTTATGCAGTTTTGAACCTTGCACATTCACAATTTCATTCAATAGTCTTTTTTTGAATTTCGAACACAGAATTTAAAGAAACAAAAGACAATTTGGAGCCTGTTTGTTGATATCAAACAATCGAATACTAAGAAAACTTGGTTTTATTGATTTACTTGGATTTAATTCTTGAAAAAGTGATTGATATCTTTGGTTTTGCAACAAACATTACTTATTCTTAACATTAAGGTGAGGTTCTATCAATAATCTATGGATACTTCACCTGAAGTCGCCGCCCAAGCTGTGGCACTTATTCAGGCCGGACACAGCCAAAGAAACGTGAGTACTCAACTTAATTTAAGTCGATCTGCGGTCCGAAATGTTTATCGGAGGTACCTAGAGACTGGCGGCTTTGTTCGTCGCCAAGGAAGGCCACGATCACGGGTCACAACTGAAAGGCAGGATCGATTCATCGTGACGACCAGCTTGAGAAATCGTCACCTTACCTCCATTGAGATACAAAACCAACTTCGCGACTTCCACGGAGTATCTGTGAGCGCTCGAACTGTTCGGAAAAGGTTAAAAGAACGCGATATGGTACCACACAAGCCAGCTAATGGCCCCAAACTAACGCGAGCCCACCGAACAGCGCGCCTTCATTTCGCACGCAGTCATTTAAATTGGACACAGCAAGATTGGAGCCGTGTACTCTTTTCTGATGAGTCTAAAATTGTGTTACATGGCAATGATGGAAGGAAGAAGGTCTACCGACGTAAGGGAGAGCGTTTCGCACAATGCTGCTTTGAAGAGAGGGTTGCTTATGGCGGTGGCTCATGGACTGTCTGGGGCGGTATATCCGCGAGCGGCAAAACTCAACTTGAGGTTGTTACAGGACCACGGCTGCCAACATTAAATGCTGAAAGGTACATTCGTGAGTGCTTAGAACCTCGCGTGATACCATGCGCGGACTATGTGGGCCCAAATTTCCTTTTTATGCATGATAATGCAAGAGCCCATGCGGCCGGCATCGTCAGGGAATATCTTCGGGATGTGAACATTACAGTTATGGACTGGCCAGCCAGAAGCCCAGACATGAACCCCATTGAGCACATGTGGGACGAGCTAAAAAGACGTGTTAGGGCTCGTCAGCCAGTTGCCCAGACGATGCAGGAGTTGAAAACTGCCATAGAAGAGGAATGGGAGATGATCCCTCAAAATTTCATAGAGCGGTTGATAAACTCTATGCCTAATCGTATGAGAGCTGTGGTAGATGCCCATGGAGGCAACACGCGTTATTAAATTAAACCTTTATTTGATAAAACATGTTTTTTATTCAAAAATCAATTGCCTTTAACAAAGCGCATATCCGACTTGTTAGGCGTAGCTCCATGTCGTATGGTATTCTGAATTCAAATTTAAAACAATACGATCGAAAAAGATGGTAAAATGTATCAGGTTTAAAACTGCATCAACAGTTTTTGTTCAATCTAGCAATCATATTTCGGTAGGGGCCATCGAAACCTAAACTCTAAGGTGGGCCAATAGATGTGTCCAGAAGTGTATAAATAATTAAATAATATTTGATAGTAACTGTAGTATATCTACCATCATTGGACTAAATTCTTACACAATATTACTGTTAAATAGCTCCTTTAGTTAGAAAATGAAGCCATCAGTAGGTTCACATGAGAAAGGAAGGGTTTACAGTAAAATAAAAAAATAGTAACAGTTATATTGCAAAATGTCATCTTCATTCTGAGTAACGGTAAGGCAATAAATCAATAAATTTTTAAAAGGATTATAATCTGTTCCATTGTTTATCTGTAGTTTTTGTGTAGTCTGTGGTTTGGCACAAAAGGGCGCTAAACAGTTTTGGTGGCCAGTGACATATTGCTGTTTGAAAATAAAGTAGATAACTGTGAAAGAAATTATGATAATTTATGACCTCATAGTGTGGTTTCCGAATTTTTTTGAGACTTAGTTTTATGGTAAATTAGTATTTGTTTGTGGAACAAAGATATGTGGTTTCCTTAAATGAGATGCTAAATGATATGTTTTGTGGTTTATTTTCTTGAAAGTGTTTGTTCATTTGTGCGTGTATTTAAATCAGTAATCAGTACCTTTGGATGGCAGCAATTTATTTTATTGAATAAACATAAACATAGGTTAATGATTCCGTCAAGACAAACACTAAAAAAAATGTAGGTAGGTATGATGTATTTTCTTGTTAAATGCGTAGTTCTTACTATAATTATGTTCAGTATCACTGGATTTTTTGTAACATGATTTTTTCATCCCTACAGCAGCGTAGGCGTGGGTCGTGCGCACTTCGAGAAGCAGCCACCCAGCAACCTGCGCAAGAGCAACTTCTTTCATTTCGTGGTCGCACTCTATGACCGAGCGGGACAACCGGTTGAAATCGAACGTACCGCCTTCATTGGATTCATTGAGAAAGATCAGGTAAGGGATATCATAATAGATAATTCTGTGTTAAGTTTTTGATTAATCTAAAAATTGTCTGAATCGGATAAGACGTGTTAAGTATGCAACGTACAGTCAAGATATTCTACGTCAATTTGCCGTGTTCTATTCTATTCTTAATAAATGGCAAGAAAAGCCGATGTCGACTATTCTGCCAATGTCTAAAGTGAGCTAGAAAAACAAGTGTGTATGAGAGAACAAAAAAAAATAAAATATTATTATTATTTGGTTGATCCAGTTGATACACCGTGTTATAGCCATTTCATACAACTGTCAAGGAATGACAGTTGTGATTTGAACATTTGGACAATTTAAGTTGGTAGTTAATTTGCTTAACAATTAATTTCCCTGACTTTGGGGACATACAGTGATCCGCACGTCTATCATAACAATTTGATGTTGACTTGCCTTTACTACGTAACAGTAAGGGCAATTTTCGTTACTATTGACGTGCGCTTGACCGTACAAAATCAACCACCAGATCCCCCTCTAAAGAGAGATGGACTTTCCATGATTTTTGCACGTTGTTCGAAGAATACCTACGTATAAAACTATTGTTTTCTTTCTCTATTATTGAGTTATCTTTATAAAGCTTTTTTATACCTAACTATTTTTCTATGAGACACTTTAAGGCTGGGTTGCACCGTAATAGTAATTAAAGTTAAGGTTTTATGTCAAATTTGACAATAACTAATAACTGAGACGCTGACTTTAACGGTGACTGCAAAATGTGTTGCACGGCGTATCAGCTTAGTTAAAGTTATCAGGGTAGGAACGTGTCTGAAAGAATTTACAGGTATTACATTAACAATAACATTAACCAGCGAAGCGTGAGCGGCTAAGGTAACAGTTAAAGTTATGTCGTCAGCTAAAATATTGTTAAATGGAGCAGCCCATTTTTTGTCTAACAGGTACTTTAATATTGGTCTTTCTACATTGTTCTCACATGTATATTTTCAACATGAACGATGTAACCAATATTTTGTAAACATATTATGATTTAAAAGAGGGGCTCATGGCTAAATAATAACAGCCGCATGGGTCGATCGAAGGTTAAGCTAAGCTTGCCGCGGTCAGGTCGTGGATGGCTGACCATTCATTACATATCAAGACTCCTCCGTGCCTCGGAAAGCACGTTAAGCCGTTGGTCCCGGCTGTCATTCGTGAAGCCCGAAAGTCTGACAACCAGTCTTACCAAGAGGTATCGTATTACCCAGTTACTGGGTTGTGGAGGTCAGATAGGCCGTCGCTCCATTTAAAATACTGGTATTCAGCTGCATCCGGTTAGACTAGAAGCCGACCCCAACGTAGTTGGGAAAAGGCTAGGCAGATTGATTGATTATGATTTAAAAATGTGTCCGTGGAGTTTCTTGCCCGTTCTTCTCCATAGGGATCTACTAGGTACGCTTTGGAATGGGCAACTAGCTTCATCTTTCTGACTGATCGACCCATTTTCAATTCAGAAGTGCCTGTAATTGGTTTATTTGAAATAAATGCTTTGAGTTTGAGTTTGAATATAAGATGCGACGTGTTAAAGTAAGTAGTGCAACCCACCCTTAGTGTTAATCAAATAGCAATACACCAACACTAAGTTTGAGAAATTACCTATTAAATTAAATAGATAAGTAGGTACCTACTTAATTTATAACACAACAAAATAAAGCCTAACAAAACTGAGCCGATTACGCAGCGTATCCAAATAACTTTCAACTTAGTTAGCCCCTTTCAATACGGCGTCATATTGTTAGTTTATCAAGAAATGTTCGAGACGAGATACGAATCGCGATTCACTCGAGTTCATCAATCAGGATCGTTTCGACATGATTTCTATTGTGTGCACAATGCTTTATTTACATAATACGCATGCGTGCTGGTGGCATGTGTTAAAATACAACTTTTGAGTTTCGAGAATTTTGTACTTTTTGTAGATCTTCCTGTATGAAGTGTGTTTCTACTTTATTAGCAGGTTTTGAATTGATTTTATGCCCCTTTTGTTTGAAATAATTACTTATTTATTTATCCTAGCACTGTAGACCATCTATGTTCTATGTGGGTTTGGTTTCCGCAGTTAGTCGTTCAAATGGGCCATTGTAACGTGAGTCATGGCGGCAATCGGTGGTTATTCCAACCAGCCCACCTAGCACTGTAGACCATACAGCAATTACACCAACCGAGTTTCTACTAAATTACTTCATGATTTAGTTCTTCTTTTGTTTTTTTTATCACCCGTATGAAATGTCTCGTTAGACATAAATATTTAAAAAAAAACTGCTTGTAATCAACAGATAAACAATTTTTTTGACTTTGGACTGATCTTTGCACAAAGGCTTTCTTTGGTCACCTGGAATGTGGAACACTAACATTTTTACACTATAGTCCGGCCGCCGAGAGAATCCCTTCCTGACATCTGTCAGTTGGACAATTTCTAGTAACTATAAGGATCAAATTCGCGAAATACATATTATTCGTTAGTATGAAACTGACAGGTGTCAAGAACGCATTCTCTCGGCGGCCGGACTGCAGTACATACAAGCCGTTTGTCCGATGGGATTCCCCATCGACAAAAATTACGAACTTCCATACAAACTTTCATCCCCTATTTAACGCTTATAGGAAATGAATCCTACCTAATATTATAAATGTAAAAGTGTGTTTCTTGTTTGTTTCGCTTTCACGCTAAAATGACTGAACGGATTTAGATGAAATTTGCCACATGGGTAGACCATGACCTGGATTAGGATAAAGGATACTTTTTATCCCGGTAGTACGTTCCTGTAGGATAATTTCCGACCACCACGCGATTGAAGCCGCGGGCAAAAGGTAGCTTTAATCCGTCCTTAGTGCTCACCTTCGTTATAAAAGGAACTCTTGTGACATGCTTCTAGCCGCACCGCTGCACCGGTGTAAGCTGAACGCTGCCTGTCGGTGAATGAATTTAAAATTTTTAGAAGATACTGAAGCATCCATTATAGGACAAGAGCCCATGACCCAAATTATTGCTACATCGTTTTACGACCAAAGCCGTATAAAATCGATAGATTTGGTTAGTAAAAAACGTAATTTCTGAATTTTTACGCATCACGCCTGACCTGACAGGTCGGTTAATTTTTTTTGACATTTTTGAAAATGCGCCCAGGCCACATGTGACGCGCAAAATGTCTGAAAATAAACTTTTTTGTAATGAAATGACGAAACCTATGTACACCTATACGCACATTTTTAATACCAGACATAGTGTGTTAAAATCGACCGCCTATTTTTTTTATATATAGCAGAAATGGGCTCCCATGAAACTTCGACGTTTCTGACCGGTACTGCACACCAAGTCCGGTTCAGAATCATCTAACTAAACTAACGATTTCATACGGTTCTGGCCGTAAAACGATGTGACACGGTTTTCGTCATGGGCTCTCATACTATTAGACTCGTATCTTCAATACTTCATACATTAACCTACCAATATTTTTAATTTAGGACGGAAAATATGTGAAAAACAAAAATATATCTCCCTGTAATATAGGTTACAGTGTCTGTCGCCAGAGGGCGTTGGCGCGTTCACACGTCTTGTTTGTTGGCGTCGTGTTAATTATTCACATAGTAAACAGTCATGTTCGCGTTTTTACTGAATGTGTGGCCGCACTTTATATGTATCGCGGACATTTGCGGTGAACCACTTTTGAAACTTATTACCATAGTAATAAGGTCGGAAAGTGGTTCACCGCAAATGTCCGCGATGGTACATAACTTTTAAGTATATTTCTGACGTGCTTTAATAACTTTTAGATTGGATTATTGGATAAGTATTGGCAGACAGAATTTTGTAAGTTTTAGTTTTTTCAATGAGTAATTTTATGAGTTGATTCTCTTTCTAATTCTTAAACTCAAAGCATTTATTTCAATTAAATCATTTTCAGGCACTTTGAATATATTAATAATAAAGCTGAAGAGTTTGTTTGTTTGAACGCGCTAATCTCTGGATCTGCCAGTCGCATTTGAAAAAAATATTTTTGTATTTGATAGCCCAATTCTCGAGGAAGGCTATACAACATTAGTTTTAGTATATGCGAAACCCTAAACACGTGTCTAGTATTTTTATGTAAAGAATCTATATACAAAATATCAAAATTGTATCATGTAAAATCACAAAGTTATAAGCTTGTTATGTTACCTGGTTGTCCGTACAAAAACATGATCACTACGCGGCGCCCGCTGTGCGCCCGTGCCTAGTGCCGCTATGACATGCCGTGACTTGTGTTCGTCGCTCGGTGTCCATATTGTAACCTTTTTAAAGATTTTTGGGGCAAAACATAACACGGTATAAAAATTATTGGAATCGATTCAGTTATTTATTCTGAACAAACTATATTCAGGTTTCGCATATACTAAAAATAATGTGGTATACTATTTAACATCACGCTAGGACCCCTAAGAGCCGAGCAAAAAGAAAAAAAGTCAGAAAGAACGCTAAGCCAAAACGAAGTAATAGCGCAAGCAGGTGATGCGATGAGACGATGAGGTGGGTCGGGAGACTAGAAATTTCACGGGATCGAAGTCGCGGGAAGAAGCTAGTACATATCTATATATATAAAAATGAATCCCTATTTCTCTTGGTCATCGCATCACGCGTGAACGGATGGAACAATTTCGCTAATTCTTTTTTTGTTGTGTTTATGATTGATAGGAGAAGGTTCTTATGAAAAAAAAAATTAAGAAAATTTCGCAGAAAATTGGAAAACTTCAGATAAAACATTTTAACTTCACGCGTTTACATTAGAATATTTATAGCCAAGATAGGGTAACGTCTGTCGGGTCAGCTAGTTATACTATAAAAACCGGACTTATAACAAAAAAAAAACGGTACACCAGACCAGCGCAAACATTTTTTTACATCTGACTATTTCATTAACCATAACATTTTGTTACAGGAAGTTGAAGGGCAGAAGACGAACAACGGTATCCAGTACAGACTTCAATTACTTTATGCAAATGGTAAGTGACTATCTGCCCATTTTTGGGGTTACTCCATGACGAGTTTCAAGATATGGATAGACAAATCTTCCCTTTTATGCGTAAGGTAAACTCTCTAGTAACTTGCTTCCTATACCAGAAGTAATTTTAGAGTTATGGAATTAATTAAACTTACAACACTTGGTTTTCTGTTTCCAATGACATACATCAATATCCGGTTTTGAGCTGAAATAAGGTTTTTATACAACATTTTTTGTGTCAAAAGTTTACGGAACCTTTTTAATAAAATTAAGAAGTTGTATTCAAACATACCTACGTACTTCAGAATCAGTCATAGATACGTAATGTTCCTCGATCAAAGCTAGCTGCACTTAAAATATGTACCCTGTATGTATTACGTACAGTCACGGACATGATTGTATAGACAGATCGTTTCTATCGTCAACAAAGTGATGTGCACAGCATTATCGCCCGGTGGTCGGGAGTTGAGCAAATATTGCCCGACTTGACTTGCATTGTCGTGCTGTCATGTATGCTATTGTCATCAATAGCTATTCAATGCCTCTAAGATGGCGCATGCTATTTCGAAATATGTGAAGGTTCTTCTTAGGGCTAATTTTTATCTAAAGAATAAATAAGATAGTTTGACATATTTTTTATACAAAAGCTGTCAAAAATCTATATTTATTCGATAAATAAAAGTTATCTGACGGTTGGAAAATTAGCCCTTAGTGATATAATATTATACCTACTTTTGGGATATTGTTTCTCTTTATTAAATTTAAATTAAAAACCTGAATATTCTAATTTGCAGACAACAGCACATCAGGTTATACTACACTGTCAAATTTCTCTAAATAATTGAAACCTTAAAGTGTTGACGGTTAAGTTCAAAATCGAATGAGAAAATTTGACAGTTTGTGGTACCTTGACCTGCTGCTGTGTGTACGTCCTTTATATTATGTATTTTACCTAAAAAGTAAACATTTTTAGTTTAGTTTAGACTTTAGACCAAAAGTCTTGCCCAATAAAAATATAATTGTAAACATTAAGCTTAAAAAAAAAAAAACAAAAAAGCTAACATTTGTTCTGTTACTGTACTTACCCACAAAAATAAGCTTAGGTACTTACGTCAAAAAAGACTAGCAAAATTTATAAACACACCTTTTTAAATATCCTACAAAAACATTTAAACAAGCAATTATACCCCTTATTCCGTAGCAAGAAGGCATAAATCAAATGTAAACCTCAATCTCGTATTCAACAGACGTCGGTGACAACACAGACTATACGGGATGGCTGGCATTGTAAATATTTGCTGTCTTGCCGCTAGACCAGAGATAATGGAAAATTGGCACAGAATAGCGAGCTCTTGGACTATGAATGACGACTGCATTGAAGCTCTTAGACTATGTTATTGGAGCTTGCTGAGTTGGGCAAACGAGACGGTGTTGAGCTTAGAAAAGCTAGAGTTATTAATTTTAAAATTAATGTGGATAGCATAGATGAAGCTAGTTCAATAACGCTTTATTTTAAACGTAATTTTCGTGGTTAGATGATGCTAGTTGAATATTTTTTTATTTTAAATGTAATTTTCGTGGATAAATGATGCTAGTTGAATATTTTTTTTATTTTAAATGTAATTTTCGTGGTTAGATGAAGCTAGTTGAATATTTTTTTTTATTTTAAACGTAATTTTCGTGGTTAGATGATGCTGGTTGATATTTTTTTATTTTAAATGTAATATTCGTGGTTAGATGAAGCTAGTTGAATAATGTTTTATTTTAAATGTAATTTGCGTGGTTAGATGATGCTAGTTGAATATTTTTTTTATTTTAAATGTAATTTTCGTGGTTAGATGAAGCTAGTTGAATATTTTTTTATTTTAAATGTAATTTTAGTGGTTAGATGATGCTGGTTGATATTTTTTTTATTTTAAATGTAATATTCGTGGTTATATGAATCTAGTTACCTAAAGTTTTATTTTAATTATTATCCTACAGGAACGTACTACAGGAATAAAAAGTATTCTGTGTTCTAAAGTAGGTTATGTTCTAACCATGTGCCAAATTTCATCCAAATCCGTTCAGAAGTTTTTGCGTGAAAGTACGCTTTCGCAAACAAATTATCTTTCGCATTTATAATTAGTAAGGATGCAATTCTTGTTTAAAACATAAATTAAAAAAAACACCCAAATTCCCTTATAATTTCTGGGATTAATACTCGTATACTAATAACACTAGTCGACATAGCGACACTTAAATGAATCATCACCATCATCTTACTTTAGCCGAAAGACGTCCACAGCTGGACATAGGCCTCTCCCAAGCACCACTTCGGCCTTTAATAAATATTTGAAAATAATAGATATATAAGTTAATGATCCCGCAATAAAAGTGTACTGTTGGATTTTTAACTCTCGGCTCTGCGTCAAAAGTCGATAATCCTACAGCGCGCTTATATTTAGGTGTTGGCTGGTGTTTATCAAATTTTTAAAGAATGCAATTCTTTAAATAACGCATTTTCGTAATGTCCACTCAAAACTTTTTAAAAATATAGCGTGATTTGTAATTCCTTAACCTAACCACTCTTTTTGTTCCGTAATCAATCAAAATCAAATCAAAATCGTTTATTTACATAAAATGTGGTAGGTACAAAAGGTGTTACATATAAAATTTAGTGCGAAGACACATTCCGCCATGCAGTGATGGCATGCAAATATTTAGTTAGTTAACATACAATAAAATTATAGACACAATAACAGAATTCTATGAACTTTAATAACATTAAAATCAAGGCAATACCAATTTGAATTAAAATTACACACTACATATTTAAATAGTAAGGTAAGTAGCGGCAAGGTAATTACCAAAGTAACTTAAAATAACTAAAACTGTAGTCAGTTTTAGTTATTTTAAGTTACTTTGGTAATGCATTCCTGAACAGGTAGGACTGACACGATTTTTTGTTGAGAAATTCGCCGATTGAATAAAAACTATGCGATATCAACCATTTTTTCAAAACCACGCAGAATTTTTTGTAAGTTAGTTCTGTTATCCAGATAGGTAGTGAGTTATATATAGTGAGTTATATGTAAGCAACCGTGCATCGTATTTTCTTTTATCTAATTGCAATACATAAATTCTTAGAAATAAAACTTACGTTAATTCAAACAGTTTCGGGCACGGAACTCTAAAAGGAGAGAACCAAGCGTAGAGGCAATTGTAGGAGGTTAACAAATTGTGCAGTGTCTGCCGCTACGTCGTGCTACGCTCGTAGCCCGTAGCTTGCTACGATCTTTATTGCTACTATGTGTAAATGTTACTGTTTTATAGGAGCGAGAATTAGAACGATCTTAATATAAACACAACATGTTAGAGAACATACTGGGGGTGTATGTTAGTAATGCAATTATTTCTAATGTTTTTATCTGAAGAAGGTTTTTGCCTTCATTTAAAATTTGAAGCACAAAATTTGCTACGCTTTCAATGAAGTCAAATATATGTATTACAATATTTTACAGTATGTAACTTCTGGGTTGGGATTCTCAAAACTAGTAAAGTCTTCTACTTCAGATGTGATATTTATCTGCTTCCATCTTTCACAGGTATCCGACAAGAACAAGACATATTCGTTCGACTCATCGATTCGGTGACGAAACAGGTAAGATCTTCAATTGTTTCTCTCTTGACACAAGCCAACAAGACAACTTATATGACGTCACAGTTTTAAGTCAAATACTTTCAATACAGTCCTTTCATTGTTGTTTTACCTCTGATTTTGCAACACTGTCAAAATCACAGTGATCGTTATTCTTATAAGGTTGCTGTTGGCTTGCTGCCACTGACAAGTCTGTCAAAATTACAGTGACCAATAAAATTGTTGCAATAAGTTTGCTGTTGGGTTGCATATTTGCGAAAGGACTAGTTCCTTTCTTCAAGACATTACAAGACCGCGATAAGACAAGACATATGTCAGCCCAACTCTCCACAGAAACTTTGCGACACATGTCTAGTTCCTCCTATAATGGTGGTACCAAAAGTGCCCCATGTAGCCACGTGCCATCCACGTGGCATCCAGACGACTGATTGTCATCGCCGCCGCCCGATTAGACCCTAATCCACACGCCCCTTGGTCAAGTAAATTGCATTGCGTTTGAGCACAATCATTATCTATAATATCTCGTGTTACAAATTTTATTTTAGTTTTGTTTAGAATTTGACAGAGAATGGAAGTGTCATGTGTTGAAAGATTTTGAATGACGTAAGGGTTAGATCAGCTGCTGGGCGCTGGGTAGGTGTTAATCCGCTGGTAGGGATTTTGTTACGTGGGAATTATTTGCTAGTCTTATGCAAGTACCCGATGATAGAAAAAAGTTGAACCTCTATTTATGGCGCTCGTAAGTAGTCAAATTGCATACAAATATGTGTAGTCTTCTGTTATCAATATAAATACAGTTTGTGCTAATAAAGTTTATTTTTTATATTTATTTATATATTTACTGAAAACAAAGGATTGCAGTAGGTACACGTTAAAAATACAGTTTCACAAAAAAATACAACCGACTTCCAAAAACAACACTACAAAGTGAAAAATAACTTTAATTTCGGAAGTCGGTGTCTAGTTAAATGTATTTTCGTTTTTTGCCACCGACTTCCGAAATTAAAGTTATTTTCCACTTTGTAGTGTTGTTTTTGGAAGTCGGTTGTATTTTTTTGTAAAAAAGTTTTTATTTTTCACTTTTTAGTTGTGTACCTAACCCACACAAATTCTAATACCACTACCTGCAAAACAAACTAGAACAAAAATATGTATTGAAGCTAACTCAAAAACTACCGAAGCAAAGTTAATCAATTTTATATGGGACCAACTGTGATGTATACCCTCTCGAATAAAACAAAAAAAAAAAAAAATCCAAATCGGTCCAGCCATCTTCGAGTAATCGGGGAACATAAATTAAAAAAAAAAAAAAAAAAAATAAAGTTCCGACGAATTGAGAACCTCCTCCTTTTTGAAATCGGTTAAAAGTAAGCACTATTTCATTTCTTAAAACGTGTGGATGAGCACTGCTCTCCTAGCTAGGTTATGGAATCCTGTGTTAAGGAGTTATATAAATTACTAGTTTCATACACAGGTGTAACAAAGCACACAATTAGACCTCTAAGGTCTGTCGTAGCATGTCTTGGCCTGAGATTGATTATCGCGCTATTAACAGCTGTTTAACAGCATTACATTATTTCGATGCAATGCTCTTTCAGCTTACGCCTAAGGTATTTGATTAAGTTAAAGACACCAAATGAGTTGTTACAGTACAAAATGTCAGGTTGGCAAATTAATAAACTGTTTGATTGACAGTAGTTGAAATTGAATCTGTATAAAAAGTTATTAAACTCGTGGATTTAATATCAACGATGCATGTTTCTATACCTATAAGTATTCAATTGAGTATATGGCTAGTTTCGTGAATTTAGTCCAAAATAAAACAGTGGTGCCGATTCTCTTGTGAACGCACTAAACTAAAATTAGAGAATCGCTATCTTTTACTAACAGGCAGCGCGAGAAAAGGACGGCTATAGCTATGAACTAAGTTGGAGATGTCAAACTAGTTCACGCCTTGCGCTTCACCGTGTTTTTTAGTTGACATGTTTTTACGTGTCGTCTAAATGTCTATGGAAAAATTAGTTCTAACTAATTTGACAGCTCTAATTTACTTCCGTCCCTTTCTTGTCATAATAGAGAGAAAAAGTTAGCAATAGCCTAAATTAAGTTTAGTTTGTGCACAACAGAATCGGCACCAGTATTAAATAAAAAATTAATCTCACAAAAATATCCAAACTTCCACCAACAATCAACAGCAATTATAAACACTACAAATAACAATATTAAGTACAACATCTTGAAACTTCACCACCTCACATATATAATTTCAACACGTCCTCTCTTAGTATTGTGTAACCAGAGGCCAATTACCAAAGATTTATGTTGAGAACATAATTAACTTAGGCCGAACATTGTTAACTAAGAATTACGGAATCGTATGTAGTATGTTACAGGTCGCAGTGCTTTGTCTGGTAGCTAGTTGTTGAGAATATTTTGGTAACTTTATAATGAAATTTCAAAAGACAATAACAGTATTGACATCTTCGATTCCCGTGCCGCTGCTTTCAAAAGACATGTTTGTACTCTTTCTTTTTAATCTTGTAATGTTTTAAATATTGTTTTCTTTTAATAATGTAACTTTGTGTCTACTATGTAATGTACTTTACCTGGTGTGTTTGGTCTCCTACACATTCCCTGCCTAAGTTGGAGTGTGTCGGAGGGCAGATGACCTTGTAGCTGTAATTTGTGAACTATTGTTGTTGCTGGACATGTTGTGCGATTACGCTTTGGGTGATAATCAGGTCGAAACCTAATGTTTATTTAGTTGTATACCCACTGTGATTGTTACCTGTTGTAATTGCCTTATGAATAAAATAAAATAAAATAAATAAAATAACTGTAAATAAAAGGGGATTTTTTTTTTCGACACAAAAGTTTCTCTCAAACTTATGAGACCGAACTAAAATCAACCAAGTACTCCATACAAATAACGGTTCCTGGTCAAATAAAAGTACTTATGTAATTTACTTTTTATCTGCTATCAATAAATACTACTATCCTAATCAAACTGCCTAGCCTTTACTCAACTATGTTGGGGTCGGCTTCCAGTCTAACCAGGTGCAGCTGAATACACTATTTTACATGGAGCGACTGCCTATCTGACCCCCACAACCCACTAACTGGGTAATACGATACCCCTTGGTAAGACTGGTTGTCCGACTTTCGGGCTTCTGACGACCTGTAACTGTCAAAGATCCTAGAATGACACCCGGGACCAACGGTTTAACGTGCTTTCCGAGGCACGGAGGAGCTTTGGTATGTAAAGATGGTCACCCATCCACGGACAACCCCGGCAAGCGTAGTTTAATCTGATGGATCGACCCGTGCGGCTGTTATTAGTTAGCCACAAGCTCCTCTATCTCTATCCTACTTCCTACTAATATTATAAAGGCGAAAGTTTGTGAGGATGGATGGGTGTTTGTTACTCTTTCACGCAAAAACTACAAAACGGATTTTGATGAAATGTGGCACACAGATAGTTTATAACCTGGATTAACACATACACACATAGAGTACTTTTATCCCGATATTCTTACGGGTTCGAGACTGACCCGGGTGAAACCGTGTGGCGCTGCTATTTCATCATAAATTATTAGCAGCACATTTTTGGGATGTCTTAAACAAAACCGGCCAAGTGCGAGTCGGACTCGCGCACGAAGGGTTCCGTACCATTATCTATAAAAACGGCAAAAAAATCACGTTTATTGTATGGGAGATTTTAATTTAACAATTTATTTTTAAAGTGAATATATAACTGAATATTCTGTGAATATTTCAAGCGTCTACCTGTTGCCGTCATCAATATCGAACAAAAACTAGCAAAAAAAATCACGTTTATTGTATGGGAGCCCCCTTAAATATTTATTTTATTCTGATTTTTAGTATTTGTTGTTATAGAGGCAATAGAAATACATCACTGTGAAAATTTCAACTTTGACGGTTCATGGTTCGTCGGTATAATTATAGTGTTTTTTCTTATAAATATGTACTTTTTATTATTTTCTTATTTAACATGCGTTCGCTGTCATACTTCAATGTTATTTCGTGGACAATAGTGTGGGTTATACGTTTTTTTTCGATTGTATAATTTAACTACTTTGTTAATGCTGTAATGTATAACTGTTTTTTGTCCCAAATAAATAAAATAAAATAAAATGAGATACAGCCTAGTGACAGACAGACAGACGGACGGAAAGCGGAGTTAGTTAGTCTTTCTTCCCTTTGGGTATGGAACCCCAAAAAATTAACTCTGCATGAGTATGCAGTAATTGTAGATACTTTATATGTACTTAATACGATGAAATATCGCTTAATCAAGAAGGTGCAAAGTTCTATTGAAGTCGACAAAAGTTACCATAAATTAAGAAAGCTAATTAAAACTGCACCACATCTTCATACCTTACCCTTTCGAAGGGGTTGCTTAGAATTATGACTCTACAGGGTCATGTCTTGTATACGCGTTGTAGTTATCTATAGGTAGATAGACAATTATAACAAGAGAACTTATGCGCATTTTATCATTGTGGCTAGTAATACCAGCCGCACGGATCGATCGATCAGTTTAAGCTACGGTTGCCGCATGGTCCGTGGATGGGTGATCATCTCTAAATACCAAACCTCTCCGTGCCTCGGAAAGCAGGTTAAGCCCTTGGTACCGGCTGTCATTCGTAGATCTTTGACAGCCGTTACGGACCCAGTGAGGATTGGTACATATCACATGTCTTCGAATTGGTTCTAGGACATGCCGATTTCCTCACGACAGGCGGTCGCTCCATGTAAAATACTGGTATTCACCTGCATCCGGTTAGACTGGAAGCTGACCCCAACATATTTGAAAAAGGCTAGGCAGATCATGACTGTTTTATCATTGAAGGACTGAAGTTGAAGAATCTTATGTAGAAGAAATTTTACAGGCGGGTAGGGAAGGCTACACGTCAGTGATGCTACTTTGACCTTGACTGGAATAGTTTCAATAAAATAAGAGGCCAGCTTATACTGGTTTTGTAACCACTGACGTAGGGCCTATACCTGCCTCTAAAATTACTGCCACATAAGATTCTTCACCTTAATTTCTAGAATTAATAACATTTTCCTATAAATCAACCCAAAACTTCCCAACAAATTGTACAATAATACAACTACAAATAAATTATATTCTATCACAACCACGAGCGCGATAGTGTTGTTTTATGAGCAAGTAACAAATAAAAAGTGTGCTGCAGTGGACTTGAGACGTACTTCTTGTACTCGGCGTACTTGGCGTACTTGCATCGCAGTGTCGCGTGATTTACATGAGCGACAACGCATACAGACTGGGAAATTTTACTGTGCTGGCAATAATTTTGTTTTGTGTTACGAATACGAGTATAGTGAGTTGTAGTGTAGGAATATGGTCAAGTTGAGACAATGTAGGGTTTGGTTTAAATAACTTTATTTCTCATAAGAACTTATAAAAATAACAGTTCGCTTAAAATGACATACTTAAGTTATTAGTGCTATTAACATTGGTTACCTCTAGGTTGCTGGAGACATTATAATTAGAGGCATATTCCGTTTTATATTATTTCAAATTTTGTGATGTATTGCCTTAATCTGCGTTTGAATGTCTTTACATTGTCACATTTTTTTACATCCTCGTGTAGACTGTCGAACAGCCGTGCTCCTTCAACCAATATCGTTCTTTTGCCATAATTAGTGCGAGCGTGCGCTGGTTGTAACTGGATTTTGTTTTTATTCCAGTCGTATGTTCTAATTCTGTTATAAGGAATACATTCAAGTTGGTCTTAAAACGATAAGGATATTCAAAGATAGGTAAGCGTGTTGTTAGTTGTTACTAAAGCGATAATGCATACAGACTGGGAATTTTTTTTGTAGTGAGTAGATGTATAGTGTCAAGTTGGGCAAATATGAGGGTTGGTTTTGCTGTAATTTAGAATTTAGTTAAAACTAGCTGCGCTCCGCGATTTCATCCACGTAGACCGGTATAAAAAGTAGCCTATGTGTTAATCCAGGGTATAAGCTATCTACATACCAAATTTCATCAAAATCGGTCAAGCCATTTGAGCGTGAAGAAGTAACAAACATACAAACACACACCCTCACAAACTTTTTAGTGTGATTACAATAGGTTATCCTCTCCAAAATTCTCAAATCCCACTTAACTTCAGGATTACTACAATCTTAAAAGTCTTTATGTTGATGTCTCAACCATAGGTAACCTGGCAACCTATAGGTATTTAAGTACAGTCAAGGAACAAAATTGTTAAAAAAATTTCAATTTTCAAACACATTCCTTTCCTACAGAGCAGGTGCATGCCACTTTTTCGAAACATCATTTTCATTCAAAATCGCAGTAGTCAGAAAAATTACGAGGTGCAAGTAAAAATTAACCTTAAGGGGTTTTCATGGGTCGACGGCGCGTTGTGCTCCACGCGCGCCTCAAAGAGATGTCAGCAGTGACGGGGTCAATTGAACCGATGCCGCCGGGGTCGCGGGTAGTTCGAAAGAGATACCGTGGCCCTGGCACGGGCAGTTGAAGGAGCATGGGTGGGTTTTAGTCAGTAAAAGTCTGACACGCCCTCCCGCTCTGCCCAGAGCGGGAGAAGTCATTTGATGATTTCCCATCCACAAAAAAAAAAAAAAAAAAAAGGGGTTTTCATAAGTTTACTGCACCTTACAGCACAGTGACTGTTACAGTATGAGATTTAAGGGTAACTTAAAATTGAATTGCGTTTGAGAATAGGGATGATGTCTGGGGAAAAAAAAAAAGAAATTCTATTTAGTCCGTGAGTCAGATAAAATAAAAAAAAAATATTAGACACGTATTTTTTGCTTAGATAACACGATTAAAGTTGGGGAGTGGGGGCTCGCTACGTCACTTGTACGTATAAAATCTAGCTAGGCGTGACGTCATGCCATATTTTAAATCAATGTATCGCAGTAATATATTGATTACATAAAAAAAAAAAAAAATACTTGTCCTATCTTTTTTAATAAACTACATGACGCACAAAAAAAAATTTTTTTAGTCATCATCCCTATTTCGGCCAGTATGTCTCGATGCTTTGATATTGACTGTAGTATGAGGTCCAGCTTAAGCCCATTGTCCGTAAGTTTTAATTAATGCTGCCTCTTTGGTTTAGTTGCTGCAAGCGCTACTCCTGAGCATGAGGTCCTGGGTTCGATTCCCGGGTCGGGCAAATGGGTTTTTGTTGAAGGAATAATATAATTAAAGAACAATGTTAGAAGAATTGGAACAGCTTTATAAAAGAACAAAAATAGAAGTGACAAGTATAGTGTAAAGAGTACAAAACCATAACTTTTAGCCTATAGGTACTCGTATACACCTAATAAGTATGAATATACAACAGTTTTCGATCTGGAATTTCTCAGTAAAAGTCTGGAGTCTGTATTTGTACCCTGTTGATGGCAATAGTCTAGCGGTTGGGATCATCTTTACATACCAAGACCCTCCGTGCCTCGGAAAGAACGTTAAGCCGTTGGTCCCGGCTGTCATACGTGGATCTTTGACAGTCGTTACGGGTCGTCAGAAGCCCGAAAGTCTGACAACCAGTCTTACCAAGGGGTATCGTATTATCCAGTTACTGGGTTGTGGAGGTCAGATAGGCAGTCGCTCCATGTAAAATTCTGGTATTCAGCTGCATCTGGTTAAACTGGAAGCCAACCCCAACATAGTTGGGAAAAGGCTAGGCAGATGATATGATGGCAATATAGTCTCGCCTCCTATTAGACATTGTACATAAATATAACTGGCGATATGTGGTAGGTACTTACAGGTACACCTCTGCCTAACCCTTTGACCATGATGCTTTGTTAAGGTGCGGGCTGACTACGATTTGAAACGGCTCACAACCGCGTAATCTATTGTCACCATTAGCTGGCTTGAAATAAGGTTGAAAATTGAAAATAATATTTGTGTCGAGATGTGACCAAGCTGCGAGTGTGCATTTATTTTTTGGGTTTCCTTTAGATTATTCAGATCATACACAATAAATTAAATAATTGTCCGGTTAAAGTTTTAAAAAAATGATAATTTTATTAAATTATTGAAAAAAAGAATGCCGTTATCGTTGAAAATACAGAGATGTTCGACGCAAACGTTTATTTTTGTGGAGCAACTTCCTAATTTTTTATTGGGAATATCAAACTATTTGTAACCGACTTCAAAAAAGGAGGTTCTGTATTCGACCCGTATATGTGTATATATGTATGTATGTTTGTTTGTCCGCGATTTTCTCAAAAACTGATGAACCAATTTTGATGATTCTTTCACTAACGTGATCTACATAGTTTCAGGAAGGTCTTAGTATATAATAAATTATGTAATTATGCTTATGTACGAAGTTATATGCATAAATGCACTGTATCTCCGGCATTTCTAAGCGGATTTTGATGATTCTTATTTTGGTTCGACTTGGGCTTACCTACTTATGTAATTGTATATTCAACTAAAAATGCAAAAATAAATTTACTTAAAAAAAAGTAAAAACCGACTTCAAAACCAAAAACGAATAAAATAACTTTCATAGAACACTTAACAGTTTCTGAAGTCGGTGTCTTCAATTCTTCAATACCTACACTTTAGCTTGACACCGACTTTAGAAGCTGTTAAGTGTTCTATGAAAGTTATTTTATTCGTTTTTGGTTTTGAAGTCGGTTTTTACTATTTTTAAAGTAATTTTTGTTAAACCCTTCTGTATCCACTGTATTTTTTGCGTCGGATAGTTTCATTGCGTTAGGTCATACTCGATAATCAAAGAAACCAATTTTTGTGAATATTGAGCTAATACCGCGCCATGAAGGATTTCATTCTTGTCAGTTGTGATCACAACGCAATGTTAAGGATAACTTACAAAAGAAAAGTCCTTCAGTTTAAAAGTTATTCTTCATATAGAATTGCTTCTGAAAACGGTAGTAAAAACAGTTAAAAAGACAACAAGCGCAATGATTTACGCACGAGGCAAAGACGCCTGGCAGCCATGCCAGAACAGTTACTGTAGTTATTTTTATTATTACTGATGTTGCACTTCAGTACAATTTATTCACGTACTTAGATTTTACAGTACTTTTTATCTCAATGGCTGTAATATAATAAGAAAGTAGGTAGACTTAAATGTCCGGTTTCTCAGAAATTCCCAGATAACCTTAGCTGTTGATTCGTCAAAGACCACCTATATCTGATTTTTCAGTATCTTATCAATCAGCACTATCGAATAGATAACCCCTGTTAAAGTTTTCGCTATTCCAATGCAGTGGGTTCCCAGTGATTATAGCCCCGATTTACGAGTTGTAGATCGTTTCTTGCGTTGTGTAATTTATTTCATCATGCTCTCAAAATTGTGAAGGAAAACATCATGGGGAAATCAGTATGCCCTAGAACCAAAAATTTTAAAGTGTGTGACATCTGCCAACCAGCACTGACTGGGCCCGTGTGTTCGGTTACAGCCCGCTCTCGAGAGGAGACTTACGTCCCAGCAGTGGAGACGTTATAGGATGATTTTCGATTCCAATTGCCGGTTTAGTTCGACTTTTAACAATAAAACTGGTCGGTAATTCTTCGTAAACCAGCTTCCGAAAGTCATTTTCTCAACAAAAGGCAACCAAATTAATATGTTGTTTGAACATCGTTAAATAAACATAATTATGAGGCCACGTGCGCCGCGCACGCCTCTCCATTCAAACCATGGACGTTCTATGGGATTTAGCTGAATCTCATTCGGCGAACTATGAGCAAGTATCTTAAGACTATATCCAAACAGAGGGTCGGCAGATTGATGTTTTAGATATTGATATGATAGTGATTTAGTATGGGAACACAAATAATCCGGTAGTTGGAACGTGTATGGGTAATGGGTGCACAATTTTGGACACAATTTTTATTTTAAAGCCTTTTTTCATCCTTTGTTGTTGACACGTATCCATTAGCAATTCAAACGAAGTGCAAAATTAATAACGGTTTTCTAGCCCGCGCATTCCTAGAACTTCTATGTTAATTATTTATTTATTTAGTCTTTTGGGGACGTTACCATTACCAATCGACAGCGATGCGGATGATTTTTTTGTCGACGCCTTGTTTTAGTTTTTTATATAATAATTTTAGTTATGTTAGGATTTAGTTTTGTTACTTTTAGGTTATGTTTTTACAATCAAATAAATATACATTCATTTATTTATTTAAACTTTTCGCACTAAAAAATGTACAAAGGAGGAATTAATGCCTTAGGCATTCTTTACCAGTCAACCAAGGGTGGTGAAGAGATTGATGGCAGGTGCTCAGATGGCAGGAATAATTATAAAAAAAAACACTAATTATCTAGAATATTCTAGAATTCCGCGCGGCATATTTCATAGAGTACTTTGACATAATTTGCACACAGACGTTTGAGTCTTATTTTTGTGTCTTACCAAAACAAGAGTTGCGTGTCCCGTTCGCATGCACCGTACGACATTAGCTGATTGCCTGTGTGTCCGCAGCCTAACGTTTTAATACAATTAAATCGACCGCAACTCACTATTACCCGAGCATCTTTTCATCGCCATTTTTGTGAACGACTCTTTTGCGTGTTACCCGATTTGTACGGACTTATTAAGATAATGTTACGTGACATTTTGGACGATTACCTTCTTTGTTTCAATCTGTTTTATTCAATCTAGTTTAGATAGCGGAGTAAGCCAATTATGATCTAAGACTTTCCGTTCTTGTAGAGCGCTCCAGCAATTTCGTGGTTGATTAGAATAACTATTTTTTGGATTATGAAAATAATGCCTTAAAATGCCCTTTACCACTTTCTATTATCTATTGAAGGAAAGATTGTGTAAATAATAATATATCGATATTTTAAATTAAAATCTATTTCATTCAGAACACCTATTAATTAACCCCTAAAAATACATTCAAAATCAACACTACGCACATTGCACATCTCTAATTACCAAAATATACCACAGACCTCACTAGCATAACTAAGCATCATTTTTTTTAAGTCCCCACTAATTCCCCAGAGATTGAATCCCATGCGACGGACTATGCCCAGTGCGGCGTCGACCCCAGACATCCTGGGGGATCGTCTCATTTCAACGAGTGAACTTGAAAAATGTTAGTTCACACCACTATCTGGTCCTAGTGTTTTTATTCTTAGTTTCTTACCAAATAAATGTTGGTTATAAACTGTTTGTATTTTCGTAAGTTGGTGAATGATAAGGATGACCTTTAGATCGGAGCCTTTTCTTTTTGACATCGTTTAGCGTTTTATGTATGTTTTATTTGAATAGCAACTGTTCAAGGACTTTCTTTTGATTCTGGTGGGAATAAATAAAAATTTGGAAAATCCAAAAGCGCACGCCTCACAGACAGAAACATGTTGACGAAAAATTTACGGAAAAAAAAGTTAAGAAAATTCATTGATTTTTTAAAATCTTTTGAACGGTTATGAGTTTGATAACGATAATCAATAGGGCTCATCCGAAGGATGAAAGAAAACTTATTGAAGAAGATTTAGATTAATCCATTGCGTATGACGACGTGAATCATGGCGACAAGCAGACACACTTCCCAACGGAAAGCACTACACGAATTTTTTATATTATATTTTTTGTTTTAGACATGTAAAACAAGGTTTATCTATCTATAAATATATTAATCTTATAATTGAGAGTATAGAAACGATTTTATGTTAGAAAATTTTGACAAGGTGACATATCGAGAGTAGTGCACTGTAACACGCTGAAGAGTTGTGAGGCGTGCAATAAATTGTGCACCGATGTCTTAAATGTTAATGTCATCAATGTCTTCAATGAGTTTTACGGAACTTAACATAATCTTAGGCTAGATGGTGAATAGGATAACCAAAAACTTAAAAAAAAAATACTTCAAAATCACTAATCATTTATTACCCGACTTCAAAAAGGAGGAGGTTCTCAATTCGTCGGAACCTTTTTTTTTAATTTTTTTTTTATGTATGTTCCCCGATTACTCGAAGATGGCTAGACCGATTTGAATTTTTTTTTTTGTTTTATTCGACAGGGTATACATCACACTTGGTCCCATATAAAATTGATTAACTTTGCTTTGGTAGTTTTTGAGTTAGCTTCAATAATACGTATTTTTTCCCCACTTTTATATGGATGATGTTCTACTGTGTTTTGCAGGTAGTGGTATTAGAATTTGTGTGGGGTAGGTACCACAACTAAAAAGTGAAAAATAGACCTAGCTAGGTCGATTTTTCGCCCCCGTAAACCCCTATATTGCAACTTTCATCGAAATCGTTAGAGCCGTTTTCGAGAACGATTACAAATATAATACCTATTGCTTATTTCATAGTATGGGATCAAATATAAAAACTTTTTTACAAAAAAATACAACCGACTTCCAAAAACAAAAACAAAAACTTTTATATGGATGATGATCTAGTGTGTTTTGCTGGTAGTGGTATTAGAATTTGTGTGGGGTAGGTACCACAACTAAAAAGTGAAAAATAAAAGCTTTTTTTACAAAAAAATACAACTGACTTCCAAAAACAACACTACAACGTGAAAAATAACTTTAATTTCGGAAGTCGGTGGAAAAAAACCAAAATACATATAACTAGACACCGACTTCCGAAATTAAAGTTATTTTTCACTTTGTAGTGTTGTTTTTGGAAGTCGGTTGTATTTTTTTTGTAAAAAAGTTTTTATTTGTACTATCCAATCATTATGACTATTGATTACATCAACTGTACCTACAACAAAAGTGGTCCAAATTCTATTTGATTTACAACAACACCTGATCCCATCCCCTTACTTATACTTAAGCCAAATGCAGAAAATGCGACCCCAAAGCTATTTTGGTGTTCCTAAATACTTTTGTATGACCCTTAGATACCTATTACAATGTACAAAGCAAAGTCCTTATAAATCCATGGTACAAAAGACGATAATACCCCTGTTTCATATTCAATTAAATATTTTGTCAGGGATGAAAAAATCTATTTAGGATTTAGGGGACTCAGGCTAATGTTGGATGTGTATGTAATAGTTGTGCAAATTGTTGTAGATATCCAATTTAGTATGGAAACATGTGCGATTTTTAGGATTTTTAGGGAAGCAAAGTTTTCTACGTTTTTTTTTTTGAACATTGAACGTGGTGGGGAAATTGTGTCAAAACTTTTTTTTTGTACAAATTAATATGCAAAATTAATGTTTTTGAGATTGGAATTTTATTATTATATTGAGCGTGAGAAGTAACAAAGATATAAACACACACACTCACAAATTTTCGCCTCTATAATATTAGTGTGCCAATAATAGCTGCGCCCCGCGGTTTTACACGCATAGCTCGGGATAAAGAGTAGCCTATTTGTTAATCCAGGGTATAAGATATCTACATACCACATTTCATCCAAATCGGTTCAGCCGTTTGCGCGTGAAGAAGTAACAAACACACACACACGTCTCACCAACTTGCGCCTTTATAATATTAGTGTATTCATACTGTACGAAACAAAAGTCAAATGAAAGCTGATCGAAAACGCACTTCCCATGAAAACGATTATTCCATTGTTACGTAACTATATTGGTTTATCTTTTGGGGTTGCCAGTAATTAGATATTACTAATAGATGAACATGCTGTACACGTGTAAGAGCTGAATGTTACCAAATGAAAATAATATAATACTAGAAAATATTTTACTGTTTGGCGTCGAAAACTCTTTAAAGTAAACTAAGACAAAGTTTTAACTTTTTCTTAGTTTTCTTTCGTGCTTTATCTTCTTGATATTTATAATATTATCCTACTATTATAATAATATTATAAATGTGAAAGTTTGTGAAGATGTTTGGATTTTTGTTACTCAATCACGCAAAAACGGCTGAACGGATTTGGATGAAATTTGGCACACAGATAGTTTATAACCTGGATTAACACACAGAATACTTTTTACCCCGGTAGTAGGTTCCCGTGGGATAATTTTCGACATCCATGCGGGTGAAGCCGCGGGCAATGGCTAGTGAGTAATAAAGTAGGCGTTTAAATCGATTTTAAAAACGTTATCAGCTTCGTGAATTCAATGCGGGAATTATGCAAATAAAATTTTGGTTTAGATAATAAAATGCAATAATTATGCACGCGAGGGTGCATTAATTAGCAAAAGTAATAGCTTGATGAAGACGGCCCATTTTATCTTATCTGTTTGACAATTTTTAATTATATAATGTCATTTACGATCTTGTGTCCCTAATTTATAATTTAGGTTAGTGAGAATTTCTGACTCATAAGTAATTCAAACTATAACTGAATTAAATTGGTACTTATTTTAAATTAATGTACGGTTGTAGGGTAGGTAAGAAGAAAATAGGAATATTAATATTTCTCTTTGTTTCAGCCTATCGTCTATGAAGGTCAAGACAAGAACCCAGAAATGTGCAGGGTTTTACTAACACATGAAGTTATGTGCAGGTATGCATTCATTTTATTTATCAATTACAAATGAGTTTCATTTTGCCTCTAAAACTACGGAGTATTGAGCCTGTACGAGCAAACCCGTACATATCAATAGTATTAATTGTATGCTGACATCAACGCGCAGCGAATGAATAAAATAATTATTTTTGACAGATCTTCAGAGATTCAGAGAATACGGGAATTGCCCGTCAGTTTTCAATGTTGGGTGTTTTCTGTGTGACTTTCAATACACAAGTCAGTCAATCAGTCTATCATTTAAATGTAATATCTTGTCCGTGCAAAGCTAGCTTTATTACAAAATTCTTATTACTGGCATCTAAAATGGCCGACACCGTAGAGCCACATTCGAATTCCATATTTGAAATGACATAATCACAAAAAAAGTTACACACACTTCTGTTTCGTAGAAAATGGTAGCGATAGTCATTTGTCATAAATATTGACTCCCAAAATATTATTGCACGGTCATGTTTCTCCAAACGGCAGGCTTTTGTGGCCATTCATGATACGACTGGTGTCAATACTTTTACAATTGCTCGTAATGTATGGGTAGCGTCCCTTAAAAAGGAGGGTTTATTTCTTTTAACGTTACGGACAATCCTTACAAATACTTTTACATCTTCTTCTATAATGTTTTATCATGAAATACTTCAAATAAACGTTTATCAAAACTTAGTTTTAATTGAGCAAGTACAATAAAATAATTTGACTAATCCAAATAAAACAGTATACAAGCAAGCATTACAAATGTAAACAAGCAACAATACTTTCTACACAGACGCATCTTGTAACTTCCTAATTACGGCCCGGCGAACAAAGAAATGAGCGTTCTTATTAATTTAACCATTTGTTTGGGGTGGTTTTTCCGCTCGTAAACGTACTGTGTCTCGCCATTATATCAATGTATGGGTGTGTGGCTATACGCCGTGTCAGTGTGAGCAATTAAAATTTTATTCCACCTTAGACTGTGTGTTGTTGTTTCGTTTCGCTGGATATGTGTGTCCCTGTTGCTCGTCTTCAGGGGAGGAGTCTCAAGGGAGTCTGTCCTTTCAATGTCTTTGCCCTTTGCGTCAAGAAGCCCTCGGTAGGGCGCGTGCAGCGTATTGTTTGTTTAGCGTGGATACGGCGTTTGATAACGGTTTTTTTGTTGCTTACATTTTGAACTAGAATGATGAGTCTGCTTTGACTAACATTTTTATGACGAAGATGTAGGTACGAAGTTACGAACGATGCTTTGATTTTGAAGCGTATCTTTAGAAATGACCATAATTATGTCATTCTTTCTAGAAATTGCTCTGTCTTAGGGCCTGGGCACATTACCACGGCGCGGCGCCGCTGCCGCCACCGTGACACGTCACGATGACGTACCGCGCCACGGTGCCGTGTACGGCTTTCGGTTTTTTAAACACGTATTGCTTTTGTATAAGAGTGTACATCAAAAGTTGATCATCACCATAATTTCAGCGCTTCATAATTATTTCCTCTTAAAATGACCTCCATCACAGTTCATTGTAGAAATGTATGGATTCACCCAATAGGTTCTGTTTTTCTCCATTCGTCGTCTTAGTAATAACAGGAGAAGGTATTTCACTGTCCATATCTAGACAAAAACTGCAAGTTTGAGTACACGTTTGAACCAATGGTTGCTGCCGTGAGCCGGGGCGGCGGCGCGGCGCAATGTCCACGGCACCGTGCCGCGGCACGACGTCGCGCCGTTTCACGGTGGCGGCGCCGCGCCATGGTGTTGTGTCCAAGCCCTTATTCTAAGTAACTATAATTTTGTATACTTTTCATAAAATCATACTACGTACAATAAGTGTCAAAATTTGTTATCAGTGTGAAGCATTGTGATAACTTTTTGTAATACCTAAGCTTTCACAACAAAAACTAACCAGACCGAATTTCAAAAATATCTTTTAGCAAAAATTTATTAGGTAGGTACTCATATTCTCACCATTACAAATCGCCGAGTTATGAGTGACATGATGCACCTCTTAACCTTTCGGTACGTGTACTAGCAATGTATTGATTTCTATCCCCAAAACGTATAGGTATCCCTTTAGGAGTGCTCTGCTGCTGTACAGGGGTCACCCTAATGTGTCCCGATATTAAGAATTTGTTGTACTTTTTTATTTTATTTTTGGCATATCAAAATTTGCTTTTTAAAGATACATTTTGGATGGAGGTATCTATTTCTTTGTGAAAATATTATTTGTAGTGCAGTAGAAAATAATTATAAATTCTTCTTCTAATATATTTATTTGTTTACAGTCGGTGTTGTGACAAGAAAAGTTGTGGTAACCGAAACGAAACGCCCTCAGATCCAGTTATCATCGACCGGTGAGTGAACAATAACTTTTAAATACTTATAAATACCATCATCATTCATATTATTATTAACACACTTTATGGTACAAACATTGATATTATATATAAAAGAAATACTTTAAAAAAAGTAAAAACCGACTTCAAAAACCTAAAACGAATAAAATAACTTACTTAAAAATCTTAAGCTTATGAAGTCGGTGCCAAGTTAAGGTGCATGAAGAACTGAAGACACCGACTTCAGAATGTGTTAAGTTTTATAAGAAAGTTATTTTATGCGTTTTAGGTTTTTGAAGTCGGTTTTTTAATTTTTTAAAAGTAAATTTATTTTTACATTTTAGTTGACTAGACAATTACATATGAAAAGCCCAAGACTAACGAAAACAAGAATCATCAAAATCCGCTTAGAAATGCTGATACAGTACATTATTTGTATATATAATTTCGTACCTATACATAAGAATAATTACCAAATGTAATCAACATGCTTTCGGGAAGGTTTTAGTATGTATACTAAAACCTTCCCGAAAGTATGTAGATCACGTTAGTGAAAAAATCATCAAAATTGGTTCATTCGTTTTTGAGAAAGTCGCGTTCATGTAATATAAACATACATACTTACGGGTCGAATTCAGAACCTGCATGTTTGAAGTCGGTTAAAAAGAGGCAGATATGTTTCTAGCGCGCGCGTCGTGAAGACTCGAAAACATCCTAATTGGGACGTTTTGTCTTTAGACCGCGCGTCAAAACTAAACGCTGTGTAGTCACAGTCACGATCAGATTTTAAACGTCGGTTACTATGAACGTAACATATCTTGTGTATAAATATTTAATTTCAATGTTATTTCCCAAATTACAAATACAAAATCTACCTGACAGCTCTAATGTCACATTACTTCACAAACATCCTATTCACAGTGTAGGTACTCAATTAATCAACAAAAATTCGAAACTAAAACAAAAACGAATCGCGAACACAAAAACAATAGAGTAGCGTTTGTTAAAATTTCGTATTCCACAATTCACGGCGATTCATCAAGCCTGCAATGACGGCAATCTCGAAACTTTCCCGAGGCAAATGCATTTTCACGATACGGAAACTTTTGAGGCTCTCAGTTTGCATTGTATTTTTATTGCGATCGTTGCTGCCAGATATCTATTGCAGAGTTTTTGTTCGGGAAAATTTTATTGAAAGCTCTTTGGGCGACCCTGTTGATGTGTGGAATTTGTTTTTGCATTTTCGCTGGCATGTGAAATGTAGTTGATAAAGTTTTGTTCGGCAGAATGAAGTGTGCACGAAATAGGAATGTGATCTAAGGAACACAATGTGGAATAAAATCTGTATTATTTTTTATTTTTCTTTAATGAATACGTAGGTGCTCCGTAAAATTCAATCTATTGTGCGAGAGCAATCACCCTAACCATACAGCAATACGGCCAATTAAATTAAATTCTAATTTTACTCGAACCGTTTTCGGCAATCTCTAAAGTTCTAAACTAAAGGTAGACGTAGACCCACAAAATTTCGGCAGCCACAAACAACTTGATAAAAACAAAAGCCTGCACAAAATAACGCTCACATCGGTCTCACGCTGAGCCATTCAGCCTTCTGATGTAGAACAGTGTCGGGAGGAGCGGCAGCTAATCAGGCTGACAAATATCCGAAAATTTCAATAGAGCTGCGACCACTATTGATACGAGGGGTCGCGGGGCGTTCTATATTTTTTTTCGGCCTTTTTCGGGAATTCAATAGAGATAGGAGGTCTCTCGTTCGGTACGTAGTTCGATATTTGAAATTTAGGGTTGTCGATTTTGTTCTACCTGTTTCAAGATTATTTTTATAAGTTGGTAGTAATTTTTATTTTATTCTTATATCCTTTTGTAAGTGCCAGACATATGAACCCAATTTTTTTTTTCCGAGTGGATCTATAAGTCTCCCATATTGATTTTCAAAAATGTAGGTACTCAATGTACCTATACAATTATAATAAACGCATTGTGTTCTATACTGCAAATAAAATTACACTATGTGCCTTTACTATATAACTTTTTTACGTATCTATTGTTAGTACGTAGTAAAAATACGGTAGTCTCTCTCTTCCTGGCTATGTATCACACATGGTGGTGGGGTGAACCTTCCTGGTCTTTCTCTTCCACTTCGCTCTATCCTCGACATCGTCTTCGGATACCTGACACTCTTTCATGTCCTTTGTGCCACTAATACGGTACTATTACTAATACTAATATCTCTTCGCCAACCCTAGACACCAAACGTCGCACGTCGGTTTTGTAATTCGCTCGATTCAAATTTTTTTCTACCTTAGAAACAAAAAAAAATCAACCGTTGCCTTTGTGCCAACTTTCCTTTGGTTTTCGGCGCATGAAGTTGATCGTGGAAATTCTCCCTCACCACCAATAAAACTTGTGATTTTTTGAAGCGTTTGATGTTTGATGTATCTAAATTAAACTCGGGTTTGTGATGTTCATTATTAGACGGGAATTTTTCAGATAAAAGGATTTTTTTTTATGAATATTTATTGTTATAATGATTGGTGGAGGGGGAAATATTGTTTTTGGACTTAACAAAGCTTTTGATCATCATGACTCTCACACTGCGAAAAATAAACCGGATATATGATAAAACACTGAACACGAGTCAAAATTTGACAAGCAAGCCTCGGTTTCAAAATTTTCGTTTTGGAAAACACTGTAGTGCACTTAAAACTACATACAATTTACACGAGTTAACGTCAAGCATCAAGTACTATCACTGTCACAAGTCACTAGTACACGCAGCAATATCCATCAGCCATTCATGTACAGTGCCTCGCCCACGGTACACTCGCGAACTAATGCGATAATTGAAATTGTGCAATTGCGTGCGAAACGCCCAACACCGAATTCATTACAGTCGTGTTTTTTGCAATTTGTTTTTTTTATTCTGTTTCACTTTTTTGCACTGTCGCTGCCAGCGAAATGATACGTTCTCCAATGGTTTAATTATTTTATGCATGCGTCATCGTTATAGTCTTTTTACTTAGCAAATGGACGTTTTATCATAAAAGTTAGTTTATGAGTAGCATACTTTTTGTAGACGTTTAGTGTAATTTTTATTAGAGTACTTTTTCAATGATGGATTAGTTTTTCGTAGTTTGCATCTAACTAATACTTAATTAATTGTAAACGAGGTTACCGACATTGTTAATTATTATTACACTGTTGCAAAGTCGATCTTTAAAATGGAGGAAGGCATTATACTTATCGGGAAAATCCTATGACAAGCAATAAGTTGAGGAAAAACCTTCATATCCCTAAAATCGACACTAAATATTCCATCAGTCATATCAAACCTTTTCCCATCCCTACACAATTGGAAACAAAACTCGAAACAACACTCTAAACCGTTCCTGTATCGATAACACGGCGAATAATTGACGTAACGGTAAAAGCAGGCAACAATCCAGAACCCTACGAATCAGCAGCAATTTGTTAAGTGGATTTTTGGCCGAGACACGCTCGCGGCTCGTTGCGCTTCTGTACACAATTTCATTATCTCTGCCCGCGTGCCCGGCCGACTCTACTATTAACTTATGCGATACTGTTGTAAGCTATGGACATTTTTTCGATATATTTTTTTTTACTTTTTAAAGATTTATTTTGTAATTTTTGTGAAGAAAAGTTTTTTTTGGTCGGGTTTTTGGGATTTGAGGAATTATCTACCTACATTGAAAAGATAAACTTATTTTGAAAAATAACGAAGTTGGTAAGTAGGCTCCATTAAATATTTTAAGTTTTTTTAAACTTTGTGTCGTAAACTTTAAGTTTACGTAAAACTGAGCTAATGATAAAAGAAAATAATTTCTGCTATCTCTGTTTCCTGCCATCTGTTAAAATAATTAACTTTTCAATCCTTTTACTCACCAAAATAGATATCTCATATCCACAAAAAAAAAAAAAAAAACAAATGAATTAAAATACAATCAACTACACTTAAAATCATTTAAAAACAACCCTCAATATTGTTCCAATAAGTACTACCGTTTACTGGGCAGGTACTTTAGAAGATGGACTTTACCAAATCAATTCATGCCCACGCAAACGGTCCCCTACGCAATCACTTAAGAATTTTATGAACCGTAATGATTAAGATGTTTTGTCGTACTTGAGTTTAAAGGCGAACCGTGTATGAGGGGCTTAATCGTGAAACTATATTGTTGTGTAAAACATATTGTGACTGGAATAGCTATTAAAGGATTAAGCGACGTTTTCAGTTTGTTTTTAAATTGAGGGTGTCATTAATTGAGTAGGAGCGTGAGAGTGTTGGCGATCGATTAGAAAAGTTACTTATCATTGAATTTTAATGATGAAATAAGAGTTATTTCAGGATATATATTCTATAAAAAGCGAGTTTACTCAAACAGGATAAGGGCTACGTAGACACTGTAAACAGCGTGTTTATCCTAACCAATGTTATAAATGCGAAAGTGAATTTGTTTGTTTGTTACGCTTTCACGCTAAAACGGCAAAATGGATTTGTATAAAATTTGACACATGGGTAGACCATGACTTAGAAAAGACATAGGCTACTTTTTATCCTGCATCACAGACGAAGTCTCGGGCAATAGTTTGTTTCAAATAAAGAATTTTTCAGGGCTGCAAGTTAGTGAACTTATTCTTCTTCCTGATATGCTTTTACTGACTATCAACATGGCGCTGAAAACCTATTAAGCTTTCATAAAATCTAGTCAGTCCTGTGATTTTAATCATTTAAGCTACCATCAAGCATCTTTTTAAATGACAAAATATGTAGTAAAGGGGCAAAAAGTCCGGTCTCTTTCGACATATGGCCAACATCTATATTACAATGGGATCTTTACACCCTATTTCGGGTGCGACAAAATCGATTCTCAATTCGATATGACCCTCTTGTGCTGCCGGTTTGATAGAGACATATTTTGGGTATAAAATGTACTCGGAGGAAGATAGAAATAACTTGGAATTAAAGCGATTTAATGGCTCTTAAAAAGGGCTGAAACAAGTTGTGTGTAGGTACTAGTGGCGCTAGACGAAGAAAACACTAACCTGGGCATAGATCATGATGATGTATTTCCGAGCTGGTTGGTCATCGTCAATTCCTTAGGCTACTTAATCACCGTTTCATGGTCTGTCATTTCAAAAGCGCATGAACTTGTAGCTACTCAGCCCTCATCTGTAGACATAAATAAAAATAACATCTCAACATAATATCATATATAGCAGAAGCTTCTTACGCCAGTAAATACTTATAAATTCTGTTGACAAACTTTCACAAATACCGCATTTCCGAATGAAAAATTCTAATTCCAAATTAAAATTACGTTACCAAATGCCGGGTTTCTATCGGCTGCAGTTTTCCGGTGATTTTCGGTCTGTAAACGCCGGTGAGGGAATCACGGCTATTATATTATCTCATTAGACACGCCGCGGCGCCGCCCGCCTGCCTCTTTCTTCTCGCCAAATAAATTCCTTTTCCGTCTGATATTCTCTATTACCTTTTTTGTTTTGATACTTATCTAGATATCTTTCAAGACTACCTTTATTAGACCCTACTTTATTTTTATTAACAGCCAAGCCAACTATTTTTGCTTAATGCTTTTGGTTTCTGTTAAAAATTACGGAATTATTGGGTGGAGAAAACGGAAAACCAGTGTTAAGGTGAAACTATAAATTTATATTACAAATAGTTACCAACTACAAGTTTATTGGTGCACGACTTCGGAACGGCTCGGTTTGCAGTTACACTGAGAAAGTTTCCATAACTTCATAAGTCCCTTTATTAATAGCTTTGCACTTTCTTCTGTTCGCAGAGAAAGGGGAATTTATTTAACTGTGCTTTTTATTACGTGTCTGGTTTTATTCTATAGATTCTGAATAACTTAGCAGAAGTTTATTTTAACTGTAGGTATAAATATAGGTACCAGTTTCCTTGAAGTAGATAGTCTCCATTCTGAACCTAGGCATAAATCCACACTGTTGCTACATTTTATACATTTCACGTCAAATTACGCTACTTATCCCGTTAAAACGATACTAACACAAGTAAACACAATACAAATCACACAAATCTGTACAAAAAGCGGAGGCGGCAACAAAAGAATTCGGCACACTTACAGTGTAATGTAAACCAAAAAAGAAAACTGGTCCCAAAAGAGTACCCTGGGGAATACTCGCGCGCTTCGCTCGGCCCGATACAGACACGACGACTGGTGATTAGGCTTCTTATCCACGAGATAGCGACAGAAACTGTGCAAGACTTAACAACTAGGACCGTTTTCTTATTCCCTCCGACCAAGCATTTTCTTGCCCGCCGACTTATCTAATGCTACTGTTCAGCTTAAAATTCCTATGTAATATTAGCGGCTAACTTTCGTAGCTTATGAATTTTATCCTGCGTATTAAATTTTAAATAATTTACATTGCTATTCTGTACCTACCGTCTCTATAAGGAAACAACATTTACGAAAATCCAGTACAGAATTAGGTACCAGTGAAATATGCTTCAAAATCAATAAATCATATTATTTCGGTAATGAGACGTCTCATTTCTGATTTATATCTGCGTATTGGTTGCCCCCGATTTTCTACTCGATAAGTCAGGGTGGTGATCGTAAATTGAAATATGATAAAGTCGCAGTAATAAGCTCTCGTAATCGCATCGACCCTCTGACTGTTGGCGCTCCAGTGACGACGGGAAAAGTCATGCAAACCTAATTTGGCAGTAGTTTATATTTTAGATATTCTGGTTAGAACTAAATCATAGTATTTATTTCCATCGCTCATTAATTATGATCACTCCTATCTTTCAACGCAAATCTTTTACTGGAAGCTCCTTTTATTCCACAATGTTCGGGTCCTCTATCTCAATTCCGACCTCATTCCCGATTCCAATACGTGATTCGTCGGTTCGCAAATTATTCGGTGAAAATTCACCATCTCGTTAGAATGTGCGATCCGGTCGGGCGCGGCGAGCCAACCGCTTGATAAATTGTCTGGAATAATAATGATGAATTGCAACTAGTCCGATCCCGATGTAGGATCTAATCTATGGAGCTATTTCACTACCAAACCTACACACACCTCTCCCTTTATAAAACCACCACATAATGTATGTGTTATATATTTTTAACATCATTTCTACTTGACATAATTTTCTTCGAAACGAGAATATTGAATTCTTCCTAATATGATTTCTAATTTAATTTTATTCGAAGGTTTATATAACGTTGAGCTCGACAAAATTACTTCAAATTAGCGACAAATCTATTAAGAATAGGACGTCTCGAGCCCATTTAATTAGTGACGGGGTTTTATCATCCGCCTCTTTCCTACCACTCGTTGAGAATTTCAACTGAAATACCGCCATATTGGCGAGGCTTAAATAATATTGGGCCTACCTAATAATAGACGTTCTTTTGTAATTTATATTTTGAGAAGAGTATATTTTTCTGTGAGTTTACTCCAGATATCTGATTTTACTTCTATTCGTTCATTAGTGTGGATAATAAAAGCGGTAATATAAAAGCGTCATTAAATTTAAATACAAATTCACGCGTGACATCTTCTTTGAAGACAAACACACCCAGTACTTGGTAGTAAAACAAACTAAAGTTAATTGTTGCTTTTATGATGACATCGCGTGAGTTGGGGTCAGATAGCAAACAAATTGTTACATTTATTCTGTCTGTGATGTAGTAAGTAACTTGCTGTTTAGATGTGGCATTATTGTTAACCATCTCGACTTAACCATCTTTCGGGAGATATTCCGTATTAGTTTCAACATTATCTACTTCATGATTTTATAATAATACAGGAAATTACTCGTCTAATTTAATATTCTAATCTACATCATTTTCTAGATTAAGTATTACGTAGTTAAGATTTGCACCTGGAGCTTCAACACGCTTGTTAACAGTGTCTATCTCAGCATTAGATACTATTACATTATGACGTTCCTTATCTGTCAAAAACATACTTAAATTAAAAGTATCAATGTAATACGTGCTGTACTACATCTTCTCTACTTATAGACAGTTTAAAATTTAATCTTCTGTCATAAAAACCACAAAAAGCAAAATATCACTTAGATTCAATTTATACGAGTGGCCCATTCATTTGTTTATCTAGATTTGTATGTAATCATGCCCTTTTACTTGATTGATAGTATCTCCAATCTTCTTCAATTTTATGTTTAGTTAATTGCGGCTTGAATCGACCCTGTTACAGCGTAACCACAGTTTTATGTCCATTAGCTTGATGATAGTGAGTTTTGTCATTAGGATTTTACAGATTTTTTGGGGGAGAAGTTTTGGTTCCGAACCATTTGGAATATTGTTCAATAGATATTTATTAATGTATGCTTTTAAATTCTACAGTGTAAAAAGTTTGACCAAAAGCAAAAAATTCGATACGTCTATTCCACAGTAAAAACAATTTTCGACACGATCGAACACAAACCCAACTGTCTTCTCACCTATCAACAGAAATCTCATTCCGTATAACAATTTACAAATTCAAAACATGAGCAAACCCATCTCCACTTACGGATAGCAAGCATATGCATAGGAGCTGTTAGTGCCCCCCTTAGGGGCTCCGAGAGCCTCCAAGACGTCAGCGCGTTTAAGCGCCAATTAATTATTAAGGAACACTGAGCTTCCTTTGGCTCTTTGACGGCGACTGTACAACAATGTGGCTGACTCTCGTGATTGGCTGCTTTGTAAATTGCATTAGCGTGGTTTGCTTGTGTGTTTGTTTTCTTGTATTATGATGGTACGATGAGTGTTTATTGGGAATTTATTGGTTTAATAGTAGAATGAGTAGAACGATTTTATGTTTATCTATGAATACTTTATAATACTCGTAATAGAGTTAAAGTTTATGCTTTTCAATTTGGATGAATCGACAAATTAAATTGTGTTTAGAATTAATGGTATCATTAAACAGCGGCCATACCTTTAATTTCTGCGATTTTGAATGATCAGCTTTGAATACACGGTTTTACCAAATTGGTTCACTTTGAATATATTTACCAGTTACCTAATGAAACAAAAATTACGGGCATCTTGATGTAGTTTTTAATTATTATAATATTTTCACAAAAATATAAATAATACGACGTTTATAACACAAACTGCGTCTCTTATTGATTTTTGAAGTAAAAGTATTGTTACATGCACTTTCGACATAACGCAATAATTCTTTTTTATAGGAATAGAGAGCTCTTTTAAAATGTATTTCGGCAAACATGTCGCAGGGGTCGCCTTTGATGGAAGCGCCTTCTTCAATTGTCAGTTGTAAATTCAATTTTCACTTTATATTGCTAGTTTCACATGTCGAGGGGTGCACGGCTGATATGAGATACACATCTTTTGCACACTAGATGTGCGATATGATACGAGTAGGATTAGAATCCAATTCTGCTGTTTTTTTTTTTGTATGACTTTTATCCTATACTAAATGAGCAATATTTGTGTATTATATATGTTAACAGAAAAGTATGTAATCCGTCATTGTATACAATTCCTAAAATAGATGGGAAATCCTTAAAAATCTATAGGTATATTTTGTAATCTAAATTCTAATTTCAGTTCACAAACGTGTTTTATTTATTTTATTCACAGAAAGCATTTGTTTTTATATATTTCGTAGTACCATTTCGAAATTGCATTCAGTTCCTAGGAAATAAAAGAAGTTTTTTTGAAACATAATTTTACGCATTTCCTAAGTAATACATAAAGGCTCAGAATTGCTTAAATTTCCTAGGAACTGTGTACAATTCCTAATGATTTCGATGAAAGTTACAATTTAGGGGTATACGGGTGTGAAAAATCGATCTAGCTAGCTCCATTTTCACACGAGCAGAGCTCGGTCGATCAGGTACTAGAAATAATGAAGGGGTAAAAATACATAGGTACTGGTTTCGTTTTAATGAAGTATATGATTTCCTAATTCATTGTTATATTGAGCATGGGGACCTCATTTATAAGATGAGATTATGATTCCACCAAAAATTACTGAATGATGGGAATTGTCTAATAATATTATTTTGCTTATACTTCGCTTGGAATAGGTACTGCACACTGTTTTTAACCGACTTCAAAAAGGAGGTTGTCAATTCGTCGGAACCTTTTTTTTTTATGTATGTTCCCCGATTACTCGAAGATGGCTGGACCGATTTGTATTGTTTTTGTTTTATTCGAGAGGGTATACATCACAGTTGGTCCCATATAAAATTTATTAACTTTGCTTTGGTAGTTTTTGAGTTAGCTTCAATAATACGTATTTTTTCCCCACTTTTATATGGATGATGTTCTACTTTGTTTTGCAGGTAGGTGGTATTAGAATTTGTGTGGGGTAGGTTCCACAAATAAAAAGTGAAAAATAAAAACTTTTTTACAAAAAAAAAATACAACCGACTTCCAAAAACAACTACAAAGTGAAAAATAACTTTAATTTCGGAAGTCGGTGGCAAAAAACGAAAATACATTTAACTAGACACCGACTTCCAAAATTAAAGTTATTTTTCACTTTGTAGTTGTTTTTGGAAGTCGGTTGTATTTTTTTTTGTAAAAAAGTTTTTTTTAGAGTTACGTATCTCAAAAAGAAAAAAAAAACGGAACCCTTTAGAATCATTTGGTTGATCGTCTGTCTGTCAGTCTGTCAAGACCTTTTTACTCAGGAACGAGTAGAGGTATAAAGTTGAAATTCATATCAAATTAGGTCTATAGTCCCTTGGCGCTCTAATAGAATCAAGCTTCTAAGTTAACCCAATAAAAAATACGGCTATTTGTGCGACATATTTTGACACTCGCAAGTAAATCAAAACCCAGGAGGGTAGGGGGTCCCATCCACAAAAAAAAAAAAAAAAAAAAAAAAAAAAAGGAGGGTAGGGGGTAGGTTACTTCCCGTTGACCTAGAATCGTGAAATTTGACAAGAAGCAAGGTCTCACAGCACTAGTAAAGGAAAAAAGTCCGAAAATTGTTAATTTGTTTATCATATTTGCGATTATATACTTAAATTTTCAGTCGGAGGATTGACCATGACGTACTTACTTATATCAATATATGGGAGAACATGTTTTTCAACTACAGTGTTATGTTTGGTTTTGGGATAAATTATGTTCAACTACAGAACCCTTCATTGTACGTGGTCCAACACGCACTTGGGCGGTTTTTACAATCGATCAAACTATTACCAAATCATCATCATCATCTGCTTAGCCTTTTTGCCAACTATGTTGGGGTCGGCTTCCAGTCTAACCGGATGCAGCTGAATACCAGTATTTTACTGGAGCGACAGCCTATCTGACCTCCACAATCCAGTTACTGGGTAATACAATACCCATTGGTAAGACTGGTTGTTAGACTTTCGGGCTTCTGACGACCCGTAACGACTGTCAAAGATCCACGAATGACAGCCGGGACCAACGGCTTAACGTGCTTTCCGAGGCACGGAGGAGTCTCGGTATGTAAAGATGGTCACCAATCCACGAACCAACCTCGGCAAGCGTAGCTTAACCTGATGGATCGACCCGAGTGGCTGTTATTACTTAGCCACGAGCTCCTCATCCAAGAAAGTTCTAACTCACTAAGCTTAAAAGGAAACTACTTACCAAATCATGTGGACAAGTACGCATAACATCAATTTACAAACATACTATTACCAAATGTGTTATAATAAAAAAATCACAGACTGACTCCATAAAAAAGGCAAAATCTATGCTAACCAACACAACATCCCATAGAGACAACCCTAAACTTTTTTTCTCGGCTAAAATGTGCGTAGGTATAAGGAAGAAATTCAGTTATACGCCAACTGGGGTAGATTAAATTGCATTGAGCTACCCATTAACGCGTTGTCAGATCGGGTTACGATTTATATATTTGATAAATCGGATATAGTAGGAATTTACGATGTAGGTACGTGCAAGAATGACAAAAGAAGACAAAATAAAATTATAACAAACTAGCTGACCCGACAGACGTTGTCCTATCTTGGCTATGAATATTCTAATGTAAACGCGTGAAGTTAAAATGATTTTTTTTTAAATTTTCCCATTTTCTGCGAAATTTCCTTAATTTTTTCTTTCATAAAAACCTTCTCCTGACAATCATAAACACAACAAAAAAAAAATTGCGAAATTGTTCCATACGTTCACGCGTAATGTGATGACCAAAGGAAATAGGGATTAATTTTTATACAGGGTTACTGGTAACTCGACCACTTCCTTGCAGGATGTCATTGTAGGGTTAAAATGCAACAAATTAAGCCACCAAATGTTCTACCGAAATTCAATACTTTTTGAGTTACTTATATTTTTAGTTTTTATATGAAAGATCCAATTTAAAATTATTTACGGCGCGACTATTCTGGAATTTAAGTTAGTAATATAGCTGATGCAGTAGCAGACCTTTGCGCTAATAATTAAAAGTTCAAAAATGCCTAAAATTTGGCAAAGATAACTAATTAAACATTTTATTTTTCGTAAATTTTGTCTGAAAAAATTAAATTTACGAAAAAAAAACTGAATTTCGGTAGAACATTTGGTGGCTTAATTTGAACTTGCATTTGAACCCTACTATGACGTCCTGCAAGGAAGTGGTCGAGTTACCAGTAACCATATATAGACAGATATGAGCGAGCGTGTATGGTAAGAATCCCGAAAGAAGTCTGACAACCAGTCTTACCAAGGAGTATCGTGTTACCCAGTAACTGGGTTGCGGAAGTCAGATAGGCACTCCATGTAAAATACTGGTATTCAGCTGCATCCGGATAGACTAGAAGCCAACCCCAACATAGTTGGGAAAAGGCTAGGCAGGTGATGATGATAAGCTTGTATGGTAGGCTGCATGTCAGTGGTTATAAAACCAGTAAAAGTGGCCTCTTATTCTACTGAAACTCCCTACTACGCTAGGCCAGTTCAAGGTCATATGGATACCACTGACGTGCGGCCTAGTGTACCTTATTGATCATAGTCATCATAGTAGAATGTCATAGTCTCAATTTCAACGCTGTTTTAACCTAAAATGTCATTTTTACCCGACTACGGCAAAGCCAAAAAGAAGGGTTATGATTTTAGCAGTCTATGTATGTAAGTATGTATGTATATAATGTGTGTATGTGTGTGTGTGTGTGTGTGTGTGTGTGTGTGTGTGTATGTGTGTATGTGTGTGTGTGTGTGTGTATGTGTATGTATCTACGTGTGTTCCACCGTAGCGCCTAAATTACTGAACCGATTTTAATGAATGAGGTATCAATAGATTCGTAATAATGGTCCGGGTGACATAGGCTATATAAACTCTTCCTAAATTTAATATGGTGGACTTTACACTTAAATTTCTGACCACGAAAAAAAATAAATTGACAATAATAAATTATTACATGTTTGGTATCTTGACGAGTACATTACAAATATGTATATATGTTATATTGTTTAAGCAAATAAATACTTTAAATTGTTAAAAATAAGTAAAAGTGGAGGTAAATAATATTAATTTAATTGGTTACAGACCGACCGCGGCGAGCGTGATTTTTCAGTAGTCGGGTTTTAGTTTTTGAACTTACTTTTTATTAGTGATAGTGATTTTAGGGTTTCTCCTCTATGATATAAATAGATAGTCTTTATTATGTACATCATAAAGAAGAAAAGTAGATTAGTTTAAGAGGCAGATACTCGTATCAAAAGTTATCTTATTTAACACTTTCGCGTGACATCTATATAAATAAGCCAAAATAATAAAACTTCTATTGTGCCTCATTTACCGTCCGCAAACCGATTAACAATCTCAAAACAGTCCATAGCATTTGTAAAGTATCTTAAAACACATTTTGAATCGAAAAACCGTCCAAAAGATATAAACATTTACTTATCCAAAGTTCCTCTACATTTGTTTTCGTTTGTCTTACATTTTTTCCCGTTGTCACGGAGAGTTAATGAAAGAATTAGCTTTCATTACAACTGATACGATTCCTTAAAGGGATTCCCGAATGAAGATGAAGTGCCTTCGTAACCTTTCTGATGGCTAAGGATCAATGTGGGGAGGTCGTCCTCTTATCTCTGATTAGTTTTTGGTGACATATAAAATGCTGTTAGTATTGACACCTACAGTAGTATTAAACTCAATAATATTAGAGGTATAACTTCTTTCAAAAACCTTTTCCAAATTATTAAAAGTTTATAATTTAATTTGATTACGGATATGAAACGTTAAACACAAAGTAAAATGGATGGTTCGCCGGCATAAATGAAGAGTCGTCGGGACTTTCAACTCTAATGCATTAATTAAACTGGACCGATCCCCGAAAATCGTCTAGAAACTCTCTCTGTTTAAATTAGTGCAGAATTCATTTTCTTTTTTAATTCGTCTTCCAAATTCAAATAAGATTTCTTTTTTTATTACGCTGCGTCGCATAAAAGGGTAGACCAGGATTCGTCGCTCCGTCGTTCACTTCGGAACGCTAATTCCTCCTCGTTTCGAGATACTGATTGGACGATATATTTAACAATGCTACCGACACGCTTCTCGGCGAAAAAATACATCTTACGTACTACCTTTTTTTCTCGCGCTTGGATTCCTTTATTTTCTTATTTTCTATTTGGCATCGCGGCCAAAGGTTGGAAGGGGCGGTGGATTGTACAAGCGTTAATGATACTAATAGCAATTAGTGGAAGGTTGTGTTTGGCTTGTACGGTTTTGGTGTTTAGTTATTCCGTGTTCTGGCTGTATAAGCATATTACGGGGCACCCAGCCCATGGAGGGTCTTAACGGGAGGTCGTTTGCTGCGCTGCCAGCCTTCTAAGATTAATGACATTACGCCAAGACAATTTGTAAGAGACAAACGTGACAAAAAACTGAGTTGTAATTAAGTAGATCGAATGAATAGATTTAATGGCTGATAGTGGTTGTTTTTAGATTTTATTACGTTTTTATTCAAAGTAGAAAACAATTGAGTCTATTGCAAATAAAAATACTAACATCGCTGGTATTCATACTTGCTGAAGACGAAATAAGCTCTACTAACAAAGTTTGAGGATAGACTTGATAGATGTTCGCAATAAGATAAGCGCTGTAGTAAAATTGCAGACGGCGTATCGTTGTTCAACATACAAGGCTTTACAAGATCGTGCCGACTTCAAACTCTGAAGTCCGCACTGGACATCATAAAATATTTAACACTCATATCTCGCGGAGCGGTCCAAATATTATCGACTTGCCTATAAAACGGAAAAGTCCCGCTAAAAAAAGATAGACATATACTTTACACTTATGTAGGAAAGAGATGTGAACACCGTTATTGTACGATCTTTGGAAATTCGTCGGAAACGTTTGGTTTCTTTTCCATCGTTTTTATCGTAGTCGTTATATTTTGATAGAGCAGTTTGGCAGGATCGGCGATATAACGTTTATGTTTTGGTTTTGTGGTAGATACCTTTCGCGTTGTTGTGTGTTACATTTTGTTCTGGTTATTGTTAAATAGTTAGGTCTGGCTGTTTGGGAAATTCATAATAGTAAACAAGATTTTTTAATACATTTAAAAATGAAACAAAAAAAAAACCGTTTAACAAAAGGGGTAAAAATCAAACGGCCAAAGACCACGTGGGTTTCTATTTTTTGTATTAAAATTATTATGTAGCTAGTTTTTAATATGGAAGATCGATAAGTCATGCCGTGATGAGCCTTTATTTTTATTTCAGTAGTAGGAATGAAAACAAAAAAAAAAAACTTATTTTTTTTTCCGATGTCTATTTTTTTTTATTCGTGGCCAACGCAGTTTATCAGATATTTCTACTAAAGGGACGTAAATATGCTTACCTCAAAAGTTTCTAGTGATAAATACCCTGTAGGGCCCGTGAATGTAAAGCATCTGGTACAGTCGCTCACATAACGCTTAGACGCAGTTTTGATGGATGTACTTTCTTGTTTGTTTTATTAAATGTATTCTGAATTTGTATCTATATTTTATGTATATTTTGAACTTATAATAATTAAAATTGTGTAGTTAAATTATTTTCAGAACTATTTATTTAAAATAATTTAAAAAATGTGGAAATACGTATTGCTGAGTATGAAGATCCGTTAAAGTTTGGGAGTGATCATTGTTTAGTTTTTTAGAATAAGAAAAGAAAATGTTTTAGTGAAGACACAAACACATACCGAAAAATTAATCAGTACTTAAATTAAAACAATGTTGTACAGAAAACTAGTAAAAAAGTAAAAAAAACTTACTATCCACTACAAACTTTTTGAAAATTACACGTGAAGTTAACACTTTAGCGCGTGAGTGTTCAGTCGGTACAATAACTCAGCGAGTCCCTCTTGCGGATATGATACAGTGCGCACTGCAGCCGCGAATATTTCTCATTCCACTGCCAAAAATCTATTCGTGCCTCAATATTATAGACTAGTTCAGGTGACTTCAGGTGACTGATATTGTTATGTGTTGTCCCATACAAGTTACAAATGTCTAAGAATGGTCAATGGTTCTAAAAGTTTTCGATAAAGAATTGGTTGATGTGGGTGTCGCAGATGGATTGTCGAATCCGCTTTTTTACATAACCACTAGCTATTTTACAAAACAGCTCTGTTATGTAAAATAGCTGATCGACGTTTAGCGATTTTCCATAATTACTGAACGCACAATTTCACACGCAGAATTGCAACGTTTTGCATTTATCAATGCAGCGGGTACGATTAGAGGTTATGTAAAACGAAATAGGTTAATTGCTTACTTAATAGATAATAATAATTATAAAAATAAGTACCTACAAATGCAAATGCTGGTACGTACAATCAGGGAAATTAATTGTCACCCTATTTCAATTTGCCGTGTTAGAGCTCTTTCGTACGACTGTCAAAGAATGACTGTTTTGATAATTATGTGATTAAAAACACACACAGGACACACACACACACACACACACTCACACTCTATCGCATTGGATCGCAGATCTGTAATGGTAGATGTAGGTAAGATTTACGTAAATAAATAATAAATAAATAAATAAAATAAAAAATCGGCAGTCTTTAGGTCTGCCGACAGAAGTGAAGACTTGTAAGTGAAACTATACCTACATTACATGTCGCATCTCGATGTAATGGACGCGAAGCCATGACATTTTCCACTATCAGAAATCGCACAACGCGCCTAAAGAAGTTTTCACTTCAGAAAAGTCGAGACGTGTCAATGTCGTGCGACACCCGGTATTAAACAAAAACAAAAGTGTCGTGACGATCTAATTATTACACTTTTTTCGGTCTTGCTCTCATTCGCAGTGTGCAAAATATAACGTGCGATAAAGGAACTGTGTTCCAAGAATATTTTGTGGTCTTGTCATTTTGTCTATACGTGAGGCTTTTTGGTAAATATAGGTTTCCTTTTTTGTTTTTTTTTTATTAGCTGTAACTTCTCCATGTACTAAAATAAATAATTTTTTGACAGACACTGAACAACACCAAGAAGATAATAATTATTTAGTACATACCGTTCTAGAATGTTCAGTTAATTGGCGTAGGACCAAAACCTTACACTTAATAAAGCCACTTCAATTACGTACAGCATGATCCGCATAGCGTATGAAAATACGCGCCCGCGAATTTCCCAATAATAAATTATACTCCTTGTCCGCTTACCTCGGGTTAACCGGCTTTTATAAACTACCCGGGTAATTTATAACTATTACCCGGCCGAAAACGATCACGTGATATCACTTTATAGCATATTCACCGGGTAAATATGAGGGCGGCATGTAATAATGTTTCATGTATTTACATGAAAGTAAGTGGTAGAAACTATTTGTGATGAGGTTATCATTTTGTGGGCGTAGGGTCAGTGAGGGTTAAATTATTGGGTGAAGGATGATTAATATTCTTGCTTTCTACGATTGACCAGCCCTCTTGATAATTTTCGTTCAGTAAAAAATGTTCTGCATTAAATAGTTTGATGAGAAGGAGTAGAATCTACAATAAACTCATCAAGTCATCATTGTTTAGTCTTGTGAAAGCCACTGTCGTATGCAAACTCGCACTGTCTCTTTGACTGTGATATCGTCTCGATCTGACTCTTGTACAATTTCTGCAAATAAATTGAGTTCTTGTAGCAAAACAATACGGACCATAATAGTCTGTACTGAAAGCAAATCTAACACCATTATTGGCATCAAAAAGCCATTTCGACGAAATTTCGCCACTTACAACCTCACAACACCACAAAGTTCAAAGTTTTTCATTTAACAACAAAACAATAACCGGAAAACATCGTGAAAATAGTCCACAAAGCACTATCTTACCTTTCTAACACTACGACTAGGTACTTAATGTAATCGCGCTCAATATCCTTTGTTCACTTTCAGACTCATTAAAAAGGCGATGCAATTTAATGAGTTGATAGTGTGCGTTAACCCTCGCTACGTTTGCAGATACGACCTTTTTTCTACAACCGAATTTCGACTTTATTTCTTGGAAACAAGTTCTGTATTCTTTTAGAGGGCTGGTGAAGCGTATTGGTATGTAGGGGTCGAAGATTAGTGGCCCACGCCTACCCGGCGGATCGCTGAGCGGCTGATAGTGCCCCAGAGTGTAGTTACAATTAGACCGGTGCCCACAATGAAGTGATGCCCCGTAATGTTGGCCCATGTCTTTGTATGTTGATTGTGCACGAAAGACCAATGTAGCCATGTAGGTAGGTACGTGTGTATGTTTCAAGTGTGAGGCCATTCCGACTAGTTTCGGCTTATGAATATTAAAGGGAGGTTATGACGCTTAGTAGAAGGTAGACGAATGTATAGATGGTAACCTTGACACATTCTCACTTATGAATTAGTGTAGACCTAATGTGTAGGATCATGCTCAGAAAACCTAACTTTTCTTCACATTCAGTGATAATAATATTTGTTGGGTTGGATCATCTGTAAGATGAATTATGAGGAGCTCGTGGCTAAGTAATAACAGCCGCACGGGTCGATCCATTGCCGGAGTCGGTCCGTGGATGGGTGACCATCTTTACATACCGAGACTCCTCCGTGCCTCGGAAACCACGTTAAGCCGTTGGTCCCAGCTGTCATTCGTGGATCTTTGACAGTCGATACGGGTCGTCAGAAGCCCGAAAGTCTGACACCAGTCTTACCAAGGGGTGTTGTATTACCCAGAGGTCAGATAGGCAGTCGCTCTATATAAAATACTGGTATTCAGCTGTATCCGGTTAGACTGGAAGCTGACCCCAACATAGTTGGGTTTTCCCAGCCTTTTGGCTAGGCAGATTGGATCATCTATAAAAATGAAGCTATGTGCCGTAAATATTGTGGATATGCAAAGTTTTCAGGACCCCTAAAGTCTTAATTAGATGCAAAAGGCGCCAGATCTTTTGCCTTCTTGTATTTCTACTATAATAAAATTAAAAGTCTGTGACTATAGGAAAAAGGCCTCCTTACTCCCTGAAGGAGTCCAGCTCATCCCGCCATCTCCGTCTGGGTCCGCCGCGCTGTCGCGTGTCGCGTATTTACAATCCAAATATCTGTTTACTTAATTTTTGTAGCTTATTAGCCGTTCACAGTTCACACGATACATAGACAATTTAGAAATTGCTTTGTACATCTCTCTACATAGTATATGTAAGTCCAAGATTCCAATTACTTTCTATTTCCACATGAACTAACAATACATAAATACATATTATTATAATCAAAGTTAACAAGATACATCTGAGCAGCTACAACAAGTATTTTAGCAGAATTCTGGCAGACTTGAGGGGGCAAAGGCGCTTACAAGCCGCGAGCGATTGCCTCGTCTACCAGTAGGTACATTGTCAATTGGAAACTACTCGACTCCGAGAGCAAGCGCTTTTAGATTTGAAAGAGTACCTACTACAGTATACGCAAGAATTGCAGAGGAATCTTGACTTAATTTAGTAGTAGGAAAATTATTTAGGAAAGAATTAAGAACTTTGGTTCCAACCAAGTTATTTTATTTCAGTGTTTTATTTTTGCTTTTCAACCACATGCAACATTATATTTGTCAAATAATGTACCATGGCAGTAGTTACTAAACCGATGCTTACTTGATTTTCGAAAAAGCTTTTTATTGCTCTCGTAAAAGTTCGAAATAGAATTTTATTGCGCGGCTCTTATTAGTGGCATTTGATATAACCTCTCTACGCTCTGATTTTAAATTTGCTAGACCAAAGTGACAGCTGCGATCGACCTTTTTTTGTCATTTTGCTAAGATATATCATTTTAGTCTAGCAAATAAAAAATCAGAGTATAGTTTACAAACTTACATATGCCCAAAGATCACTTTACCAAAAATAAACATTTACATGATTTTTTCAAACATTCTCTTTCCTCAATATGCGTTCAACATAAAAACCATACAATTTCCGTCGAAGCAAAATTCTCTGAAACTAACGTTTACTGTTACGGAGGGCTATGAAAAGGCGAGGTTTTATCGCGTTGCCATGACGACGGCGGGATGCTGCGTCGCCCGTGATACCCTCCTCACTCGACACATTGGAAAAACTACTACAGTGCTTTATATTTACAGCCTTCCATAGATATGTATGTATATGTATATGAAGCATTGTAGGAAGTGAAAGTCCCGAACCATGGATGGAAATCGATGAGTGCAGCTACACTATGTACAATGTCAGAGATCGGGAGGAAAATAAAATATGAGCCTTATAAAAATAATAGTTTGGCAGTTAAAGTGCAATTTCATAGAGAAAGAAAGTAGTTTATTACGAGTATAATGCTTGTATTAACAATCGTGAACAATTTAATGTCTACTAGATATTTAGCAGTGTGCTCGATGTCATAAATATAAGGCCAAGGACAAATAGGCATTATGTATTATACAACGTGTCGTTTTGCATCATCGTCAAATTTAAGGATGTGGTATAGACAATCAAACCGAACAACTTTTTTCATGGCACCAACATCATAATCGCGAAAAAATAATCAGTCGTCCCATACATTTGCGTCGAGTAGGTATTGAAGTTTTCTATGGGACAGTTGACATTTTTTTCGCGATTACGATGTTGGTCCCATGGAGAAAGTTGTTCGGTTTGATGTTTTGTATCACACCCTGAAATTTGACGAGGATGCAGAACGACACGTTGTATTATTGATATCAAAACAGAATTTTCTTTCATTGCTTGAATAGTAATGTCTGTATATGAACGCTGGTGACATATCTTTTCTTCAGGTTATTGCAGTAGTTTTAAAGAGGTCATAACAAAATACGGCCTTTAACAGACCGTCCAACACGTCAGCATTGTCGACGTAAACAACACTGCACATGCGAAATATCAAAACATAAACAAATCATGTACTCAGACCTATTTAATCACAATAGAAATCGTTCAATTGTTCGGTCTATTTACACCGTCAACGTAGACGGGGAACAGTTAACCCTTGAATTTGGTACACACTGAAATATTAACGCCTGCTATGGAAGCACGCGGAAAAACAAGTCGAAAACTGGGCCCGTTATGGGCCCGTCGCATGTTACGCAAAGATTAACTCAACGATGTTATTTAGATGGGTGCAGATACGACAATCTGTTTCAGTGTCTTCAACATTGAGAGCAAATATTACAAAAACATGTTTTCAATACACTTCCTCGATATCTGGTTCATATCGCACTACGATTAGGTTCACAGTGCAATATATTTCATACGCGTGCGATTTTTCATTTTCCAACCCGTGTGCGGGAATAAAAATTGCCACAGATAACGTATACCTGTACGTAGTCCAAATTGGTTCAATGCCTCTATTCACACCGTCTCTATTCGGGGGTGAATGTTTTTTTTAATCTCGGCAAAGAGATATGCGTCTTTACGGCGGTAATATTTTTTGAATATTTAAATAATGTTTATAAATAGAATATCATCAAAAACCATGATCATTACAATAAAAAAAAGTTTTATGAACAAATTAACCTTTATTTGTGTTCTAAACTCAAACATATTGGAATTTTCAATTTTTCATATTAAGCTGTTTATCGGCTTTATACTTTTGCTTCTCCTTCAACCTGGTGAAAACAAAGCGCTGAAAAAAAAAGAAAATTTAAATCATAGTTTCCTAATCATTCATGACAAAAATATTTTTCGTGATAATATTTTATTTCTTCAAAAGTGTATAACGTCGTAAACGTCTTTTGATACACGTGGACATTTGTTATTGCAGTTCTCGGCTCAAAAACAACATCGCCTACGGCTCGGGTGTTAATTCCGCCTCGAATGCAATAACAAAAGTTCTCCACTTGTATCAAAATGTACTATTCCTGCGAATGTCAAATGTAACAACCGCGGTACCTATGCGTATTCGGGTATAGTAGACTGAGACATTTGCTGTCCCGGAAAACAACATGTTGCGCAAAAATTTTATTCGCAGTGTCTGCTCTAATTTACATTAAACCTCAATGGTCTTCGTAAAGTTAAAGTTTTCGGCCAAGTTAATGTTTTCGGCCAAGTTCAACTTTTGCTCCAAATTCTGTTAGCTAGAAGTTAGGGCTTAGCAAAAACTGTCAGTCATAATGATGTTTGGAATTCTCAAGAAATGATTATGAAAATACAATCATTCGTCTTTCATTCAATCGAAAGGTTGTCTTTAAGGTAGGCCCTAAACGATCGTTTATTGCACAATATCACTTGCGCAATGTTTTTGACAGTTTAGGGTTAAGGCGCTGACAAGAGGCAAAAGTCAAAGTCAAAGTTTTATTTGTAAAACATAGGTGGTGTAAAAAACAAGTTTTGTTAATAAAACATATAAGTAGGTACACTATGTTTTGCCGATGACGGCGTACAAATATGAATAAGTAGTAGTAGTAGTTAAATATTCTAAGTAGGCTTGTCTTAAAAAAAATTGCCTAATCTAATTTCTTAGGAACATATTTCTTAGGACTTGGTTGTTACCAAAAGTTTTGAAAAAAAAACTCGATACAAATTATCGGTAAACTAACATTTTACGTTGAGTTCCAATCCAAAATATCTGCATTATCAACGTACGTTGGCATTTAATAAATAACAAGAATTTCTTAAACAATAAATTATTCTTATTCTTAAGAACGTCTTATTTGAATGCAGAACTTGGTTGTTTTTTATTTTGTATATTTTGCAATAAATTACAAGCATTCTGATTTTTTTTTTCTATGCAATCCGACAGTGACCGCATTTTAGCTCTTGTCAGCGTCTTAATATTAAAGATTGCGCAATGATTGAACAAAAGATTGAGCGAGTTTAATTTTTATTGCACCATATTTTAATTGTATCGTGTAGGATAAGTATTGCGCAAGTCTTGCTCACACGAAAACATTGGCTTATGGGCCGTCAATGCTATTGCGTGAAAATAATGGATCGTTTGAGTGCAAGGACTGATTCAATCATATACGCAATATAAATATTGCGCAAACATTATTGTAGATGTAGGGCCGCCTAAGAGATCGCGTCGCGTCGTGCGATAATACCGCCTATTGTACACTAGTTTTAGAGGTGTTTGTCCTTTTTGTTTTATGTGTAGGTACAATAAAGTTTTTAATAAATAAATGAATAAAGAAGTGCAAAAGGTATAACATTTTTTTAGTCTAATTATTCTCCAGAAAGTAGAACTAGTTGCTTCATTTTAAATAAATACAAACTTTACAATACTCTAAAATTACTACAAAACACCTCAAAACTACAATTTCACCCACAAACGTTCCATTTGACACAATAAATACCACTTCCACCTGCTTAATCTTTGGCGTCCGCTTGGCGTGTCGGTATTGAGTGGTGGCAGGGGAGGGGCCCACCAGGGGAGTCGATGCCGGCCCTGGGGACCGCCTCCCGAGGGAGCTGGCGACGGGCCGCGGCCCGCGGGGCCAGGGGGGGGGGGGGACGAAAGGTTAAAAGGGAAAAGTTATAAGAGACCGCTTGTTGTCGGATCTGCGTAGTTCGATTTTCGAATGCGGTTTAGCGAATTTTTCTTTAGCGTTGTGTTGAGTGTGGTTCGAAGTTATATTCGTTTATGTAAGTTATGATATTTGGGAGAGGGTTAGATAGATGAGTATTTATATAAATGTGTAGATTTTTTCTTTTTTTATAAACTTAAACTGTATGTTTTTTTTTTGTTCTCCCTTTAAGTGGGAGAACAAAAAAAAAATCATAAGGTTTAATAATGCTGGGAATAGTTCGTCAAGTTTGTAAAGTTTTGAAAAGGTAGCAGATTAGTGCGATGTTAGCACTACTCTGCTAACTTTTCAAAACTTTGCAAACCCCAACATAATGTAGGTACCTACTTACTGAAAACTTCAATGAAAAAAAGTTACGTAACCAAAATAAAAATTCTCGACGCGTAATTTCTTCTAAAGTTCTACGCATCAAGAAATTATATACTGTACTAGGTTTTTTTTCATATACTTGCCCAAGAAAATATACGATGCAAATAAACATAGTCTATATGCCTTGTCGGTGGTGTGGGGAGGGGGTATTCAAGTGTTCCGACTTGACTTGAAAGAGGGCAACCTACTGCCTCGGCTCTTTCCCGCGACTTAATGCCGTACTAGATTTTTTCCATCGAATAGTGAAACATGTAAGTAGAGGGTGTATGTGTACATAGCTGTTGAAGCGTCTCAAAGAAAATTAGTATATGATATTTTATCATTAAGTTTATCAATCAGTGAGGATTGCCATTAATTACAGTCCTTTAAAAATGAGGGAAGTAGTCCCCCACTTAAAAAGTTTTTCTGTCGGTTTTCGGATCTTTGTAGAAAATCCTATTTTATTAATAATACTTATTTCAGGATTCATTCGTTCTAGGTCAACGATCGTAGCTTACTTACTGTCACTAACTAATAGGTATATATATTTGGTATCTACCTACTATTCTTCTTATGCTTCTTCTTATTTTATTTGATCCCATACTATGAAATGAGCAATAGGTATTATATTTGTAATCACGTTCTCGAAACCGGCTCTAACGATTTCGATGAAAGTTGCAATACCTATAGGGGTTTACGGGGGCGAAAAATCGACCTAGCTAGTTCTATTTTCTGGGAAAATTCGTTATCTCTATTTTCACCCGAACAGACCTCGGTCGTGCATGTACTCTACTATTAGTGTGTATGTTTGTATGTTTGTTACTCCTTCACGCTCAAACATCTGGACCGATTTAGATTAAATTTAGTATATAGATAGCTTATACTCTGGATTAACACATATGCTACTCTTTATCCGGGTCTACGTGGGTGGGACCGTGGGGCGCAGCAAGTATAGTATAAAACATAACAAGACATTTGTGTGAATGACCATTATGGGGTCTCCAACCAAGTCAAGTGCGGGTGTTTTCACTGTGATTTCATGGCTGAAGCGATCGTTAGCAGTTTTTGCCAAGTTAAATCTTACCTTTTAAACTCTTAAACAGGCATTTTATCTTTGCACGTCTTATTATTTCTAACTTCAATTATTTTATATACCTAAAAAGTATTTTAGCTGATCCATTTTTGAGCTAATTGGCATAATGAGACAGGATTTATATAGGTATGTATTTGAAATTACGTACTACAAAAAAGTCAATCAATCTGCCTAGCCTTTTCCGAAATAATGTTGGGGTGTTGGGGTCCGCAACCCAGAACTGGGTATTACGATACCCCTTGATAAGAAAGATTGTCAGACTTTCGGGCTTCTGACGACCCGTAACGACTGTCAAAGATCCACGAATGACAGCCGGGACCAACGGCTTAACGTGCTTTCAGAGGCATGGAGGAGTCTCGGTATGAAAAGATGGTCACCCATCCACGGATCAACCCCGGCAAGCGTAGCTTAACCTGACGGATCGACCCGTGAGCCTGTTATTACTTAGCCACGAGCTCCACGTAGGTACTAAAAAAGTATTGTAGTTATTTTAATTTACCTTCTATAAGTCCAAAAAACCTATCTTCAGTAAAACCCATTCATTCTATTTACCTAATGGTAATAATTTTTCGGCTTACCGGTCACCGCGAGAGCGATACTATAGGATAACACAACTGTCAGGTGGCCCTTACAATGATATTAATGCTTCGAGCTTTCGATGACCAGGGGAGGACTTTTACGATACGTCTTACTGGGGGCAGGGGAAAAAATATGGGTGTTTACCTCCTTGAATTTTGGATATAAAAGGTAATGTTTTGCAGAAGAAATACATTAGGTTAGGCTAGAAGCAGAAAATGTTTCTAAAACAATGTAAAAATATAAGTATCTACATTGGATATCAATTAGAAAAATCTCATTAAACTTTTTCAAAGATGAGTACCTTATGTATATTAAAAAAAAAAACCGGCTAAGTGCGTGTCGGACCACGCACAATGATGGGTTCCGTAGTTGAAAAGAATTTATCCAAAAAAAAAAACATAAGAGGCCGTACAAGAAATTTTGTCGATTTCGCTGATTTACGTGATTTTACAGGTATATAATACTGTAATTCTATAAGTTTTAATGCACTATATGAATGAGCATTTCAATTATAATTTAATGTATGAGCTACTTTTTTATTTTTATTATTTAATTTTGATTAATCGACCTAAACCGGCGATTGTTTTGTGAATTTTTGCTGTAAGAGGTTTGGAATATCACATGTTTACGTATTGTTTTGACTTCTAATGGGTAAGGAAGAATTACAATATATTTGTGTGAAAGTTGTTTATACAATGTGTGAATCACTTTTTAATACTTTCATATAAAATATTTGAGTAAAAAAAAAATTTAACTGAGTCAAACTATAAAGAAAATGGGCAAAGAATTGCTTTTGATTTCGGCTGCTTAGAACTCTCGTTCATAAAATTAAAACAACAGAAATAAACTTCAGTTCAAAATCAATCCATTTCATAAAAAAAAGCAAAATATTAAAAACATTTGGTATTAAAAAATCTTTTAAAACAACCTAATTCTCGCATTTATAAACTCGACGCAAAATGCAAAAGTAGGTATCATAATTGAATCGATCTTTCATGTGTGCATTAAAACTTATAGAAATACAGTATTTTAACCGTAAAATTACGTCTGTAAAATCACGTACTTAAATAGCTAAATCGGCAAAATTTAATATATACGGCCTCTTAACATTGTAATCCTAAAAAAGTTTTTTTATGGGATAAAATTACAAATTAACAAATTTCTGACGTTTTCTTCTATTTGTGCTTTGAGACCTTACTTCTTGGCAAATTTCATTATTCTAGGTCAACGGGAAGTACCCCATAGGTTTTGATTTACTTGCGAGTATCGCATAAATGGTTGTATTTTTTTATTGCGTTGACTTAGAAGATTGATTTTTTTAGAACTCTAAAGGACCATAATAGACCTACGTATTTGATTTTAATTCCACTTGATACGATACTTCCTGAGAAAAAGGGTCTTGACAGGCGGACAAACTTGAAAATATTTTTTTATGTGATAGAATTACAAATTAACAATTTTCGGACTTTTTCCTTTTTTGTGCTTTAGGAGCTTGCTTCTTGCCAAATTTCATGATTCTAGGACAACGGGGAGTACCCTATAGGTTTTGATTTACTTGCGACAGTTGAGAGTTTCAAAATGTGTCGCAAAATGGCCGTATTTTTTTATTGCGTTGACATAGAAGCTAGATTTTTTTAGATCTCTAAAAAACCATAGATTTCCGTATTTGATATAAATTTCAACTTGATATCTCCACGAGTCCTTGAGAAAAAGGGTCTTGACAGACTCACAGACTTGGAATTTTTTTTTTATGCGATAGAATTATAAATTAACATTATTCAGACTTTTTCCTTTACTTGTGTTGTGAGACCTTGCTACTTGCTAAATTTCATCATTCTAGGTCAACGGGAAGTACCCTGTAGGTTTTGATTTACTTGCGACAGTTGCAAATATCAAAACGTGTCGCAAAATGGCCGTATTTTTTTATTGCATTGACTTAGAAGCTTGATTTTTTTAGAACTCTAAGGAACCATAGACTTACGTATTCGATATTAATTTCAACTTGATATCTTTACGCGTCCCTGAGAAAAAGGGTCATGACAGACTGACAGAGTATTTTTTTTTTATATGATAGAATTAAAAAATAATAATTTTCGGACCTTTTCCTTTATTTGTGCTGTGAGAGCTTGTTTCTTGCCAAATTTCATGATTCTAAGACAACAGGAAGTACCCTATAGGTTTTGATTTACTTGCGAGTATCAAAATATGTCGCATAAATGGCCGTAGGTTTTTATTGCGTTGCCTTAGAAGCTTGAGTTTTTTAGGACTCCAAAAGACCATAGACTTACGTATTTGATATTAATTTCAACTTGATACCTCCACGCGATCCTGAGAAAAAGGGTCTTGACCGACTGACAGACAGACTGACAACGAAGTGATCCTATAAGGGTTCCGTTTTTTTTCTTTTGAGGTACGGAACCCTAAAAAAACCTGTACTTATGCTTATGCACCGCAAGTCTGGAACCCTCAATATGCGATATACAATTCGCGCATTGAGGGTATCCAGAAAAAGTTTCTGAGATATCTCGATTATAAGGCGCACCTAATATCTATTGATTACAGTCACCGTTGTAAGAGATACCATTTTCTCCCACTGGATCGTAGACGATTCATAAATGATATATGTTTTTTGATGAACATAGCGAATGGCTCGGTTGACTGCCCTGAACTATTAGCAAAGTTATCATTTCGTACTAACACTATGAGATTGCGTAAAAGGCCACTTCTAGGTGTGCCTTCTGCCACTACGAATTATAGGCGTAATGCTTTTCTTATGAGAAGCGCTCGAGGCTTCAATGAGGTATCTTCTGAACATGATGTTGACTTATTTTGCACTAAGATAAGCACGGCAAGGACGCTCTTAGCCAAGTCATTTTTTGTCGATGATGCACCGGCTAGTAGTTCTTAAACTTTTAAACTCAACTGTAGCAACATGGATAAATAAAACCAAATAACTTAAAACCCAACCTACTAATAAATAAAAATAACCTGCTAATAAATAAAACAAACCTACCTAGTAATAAATGAAACCCATCCTCAATGATATTTTTAATAAAATATCATTGCCCAACCTACTTAAACTCTTCTCTGTTCAGCTTAAATTAATCATGTTATACATCTGTGGAGGCTTGTTATTAGCAACTTGATAACATGTTGTAGTAAACTATTATTTGTAATTAGCCTGTAAGCCTTCCTAAGAATAATAAAATAAAATAAAATAATAAATAAACATAAGACGAGCAAAACTGAAGTTTGGCAAACAACTTCAAATTAAGGGTAAGGTAGGTATACTTTGACTTCTAATCAGTAACTTGACAGTACGAAGCAAAACAATTTTCGTTTTTAAATTACTTATCGTTACTTATCTTATCTTACTTATCGTAAACAAATATAACGTGTTTAATTAAAACTCACACAGCATCAAGGTAGTTTCGCTAATTCTTTTTTTCACCTCATTTCCTTTTTATTGCCAGGAACTTATCCCTTCAACTGCCAAGTTATTGAATACAATTAAAAGTCCAAGTATAGGAAGTCGTTGCTTGCCTGAGCGTATCTATCTCGTGCATAAAAGTGTGTAAGGCACATTTAAGAAAGCTGCATAGGTATTCACTAAACTCTTTCAACTTGTATCACGCTAGCGACAAACCTAACAAGGCCTACCAGCTACCACTTACCTATTATTCGTCTTAAAATAAAATCCCCATTCACGGCAAGTCGTTTGACAGTGGCGTAAACTCGTAAAGTCGTAACTCGCAATATTGTGACATAAGGTGTTTAACATAAATAATGCGGGAACAGATGTGTGGCGCCGCGGGCACCACAAATACGTTCGCGCGGTACCAACGCCGCTCCTATCTGGATACGTTTTTACTATTTCTATGGAGCTGTTATTACGCCTGCTAAAGTCACAAAAAAAAGTTTAGAAAATGCTAATTGGTGTTAATTAGCTTGTGAAAGCTCGGTTGAGACTGTTAAGTTGTCAAAAAATTGTGATTATAGTAGTTCCAATTTAATATCCAATAATTTCCGACAAAGGTAGGTAAGTGCCACCAAACAAAATATGAAATATTATAAAATATTTATTTAGCTATGTGCATAGGTGAGATGTCACTTTATAGAAGAAAAGAAAACAAAAGACGATGTAAAATATTTAAAATTAAGAATAGTAATAATTAAATTAAAAAGAGGTTTTATACCTTCTTGTTGGCTCTTTATAGAGCCAATTGTTATCAATTAAAAAGATGAAACTGTTGGAAGACATCATAAGTTTGAAAATTTAGTGTGGTCTGGTTACGATGCTAGGACGTGTTTTCCTAAATACATTTAGTATTGAATATTACCAAGGTACAATTGTATAGGAATATACCCGACTTCCGAGTAATGTAATCAAATTCCATCATAATTCTAAGCGATTATTGAAAAATCGTTTCTCAAGTCAAACACTATGTCACCATTCATGAACGGGAATTATTTATCACGTACATTTAGGGGTGTCTAACAACTCTACTAAATCCACACGTGTTGGCACAGCAATATTCGGCGTGGCGGCAACGCCGGTGCCTCAGGCTATGTAAAATATTTCTGCTAAAGCATTCATCGTGATCGCCTGCCTGATCGTAAGCTCAACATTACGCACCAACCAACTTATACAAACACCTCTCATGGACCTTACGACGACGACATAAAGGCCACACTGTATCAACAAAGAACTCAGAATAAAATGGCAAAGTCCGACTATTGTGTGTAATCCGATATGCCGATAGTTGGCCCGATAGACTTTCCGTTGGAAATTGTTTGATTCCGTTTCGAGGTTTCGTTTTGACAGCCAATAAAACAACGTAGGTCCTACATTCTTTTATTTCCAAAAATGAAGTCGGATTTTAGTTGCTGTCTGCACTTTGTCCATACGTTTTGTTTCCTTTTACGTCCATTTGATATTCTTTTTTAAATCGTCACACGACTTTTCGTTTATGGTGCAAAAAATAAAAGAAGTCGTAAAGTTCACACATTGGCTATCAATAAAGCAAAAACTGTAGTTTGAACGGAAGAGCGGAACATACAAATTTGTGAACACGAGAAACAAATTAATGTGTGTATGTAGCGAAGTGGAACCAGCTGGTGAAGTTGCAGATGAACTTGAGACAGCCGAAGTTCTTGGAAGTCATTCTTAAACTACCGATGTTAAGCTACATGTTATGCTAATTTAGATTAGTATTCCTGCGCTTTTTCGTTTCATTGATCTTATTTTCCACGCTTGCCGTGGTTGGTTCGTGGATAGGTAACTAATCTTTACACAAAAGCATGTTAAACCGTTGGTTCTGGCTGTCATTCGTGGATCTTTGACAGTCGTTACGGGTCATCAGAAGCCCGAAAGTCTGACAACCAATCTTACCAAGGGGTATCGTATTTCCCAGTAACTGGGTTGTGGAGATGATATGATCTCATTTTCCAAATTCCTCCTAACTATAGTCCGGCTGTAGATAGAATGCGTTCTTGACACGTGTCAGTTTCTTACTAACGAATACGTGTTTTGCGAATTTGATCCTTATTACTCCTAGAAATTTCCCAACTGACAGGTGTCAGGAACACATTATCTCAACGGCCGGACTGTAAGTGTATCTACTTCACGCGACCTTGTAACCTTGACTGTCATGTGGTTTTCACGTGTTACTGCAAATTGTATTAAAATCTCTACAACAACTTTAATAGGAAACACTACTGTTGTGTCTATAGTTCATATTATGTTGTCGACGTTTGATTTATGTGTCCGCTTCATTTGCAGCATATTATCTGTTCACACGCCCGTCGATATTTTACGGTCCCAGTATAAACTTGTGACAGTTTTTAATATAAAAAAAGATTTACAAAACCGTTTCCATGTTCACGGTGTTAAAATTGTGGTTTTGTTGCAGGTTTTTCTTGAAGTTCTTCCTGAAATGCAACCAGAATTGTTTGAAGAACGCCGGGAACCCTAGAGATATGAGGAGGTTTCAGGTATGTTATTATTCAAAGTTTGAAAGGAATGTGATAAGAAAAAAAAAAGTACCTGAATGAGAATATGTTCTAGATGAGAAAGTGTTTCAGGTCACTGTACATAATGTTACAAACCTTACCTTACCTTTGTAGTCACAGTTTCTGTCAAATCCAAATGCTATTTCTTTTTACCCTCTGTATTGCCGACGTAATGACGTCATTTTCAATATAAAAAGTTATGCTGCGTGTAGAATAATTAACTTACAAATTACGACATAATGTCATTTATAATCTTTCCAACGATTTATTTTACTTTAGCATCCATGAATTATTGCAGTTTTTTGTCTATAATTGCCTGCCAATAAATAACAAAATTCATAGGCGTGCTTATGTCAAAAGTAAAATGGTTGGCAAGTGTATAATTTCTAGAAGAGTCAAAACAATGGATAATCTATGTCCAACTAAAAGAATCGGCCATCAAGAACCTACTAATTAGTCGTGCTGTCGACAAGTGAATGGTAGCTTGTTTACCAGACGTGGCGAAAAATTGCCGCGATCTCAACACGAGTCGGTCTAGTACATAACTCTGTCTGCATGCTCCAAGTCATAAGCTATAGAGAATCAGAGGGCCTAACTAGACAAATGGCATTTGCTTCGGAGCGATCCTATTTCTACAATCGCTATAGCTTCAAAGTGACATTAACATGATCACGTGACGTTTCGATAGCTTATGTCAATCCCCATAATTTTTTTGGCTTTTCTACTAGCGTCATCGCTAATCGAATGTTACTTTGTCTAGGCTGTCACACGTCGTTTTCGTAATGTGTGAAAACTGCCAAATCGAATACCCAAAAAATTGAAGCGAATTGGATGAGTTTATTTGTAAATGCTTTGAATATTAAAATATTTCTAAGCCCTATAATTTGAGCTATAGTCTATCCCCTATTAAGGGCTGATTTTTCCAAAGTCAGATACACAGGGTGGATTTGTGAGACGGTGCAGTGAGCGCAAGTATGTACAGTCGAGTTCATAAATATATTGGCCTTTTCAGGCTTCAAAAATATATGAACGTCAAAAAAGTTCATAATATTGTGACAACTATTTAAGCATCATTAAATTGTGGTCAAAATTTAGATTCATTAATATGTGACTGCTTTTGCTTTTTCGACTTTTCTTTGGCTGTATACATGTTACTGAGATAAATAAATAATTTAAATCAAGATTCTTCAGATTGTGGTTAAGACCACAATTTAATGATGCTTATAGTTGTCACAATATTATGAACTTTTTGACGTTCATATATTTTTGAAGCCTGAAAGAGCCAATATATTAATGAACTCGACTGTACCTTAACCTTTGTAATAGCTACAGGAAAACTTTCTGAGGAGACTGTCTGACTTTTTGAATAATTGGTAACTGCATTCACAGAATAACTGTATTTTAACCGAAGAATAAAATTCAATTTTGACGGTTTTTGTATTGTCAAACATTAAAAAGCCCTAAGGCACAGCCTCACAGTAGCTTATTCATAAAAAAACAAACAAAAAAAAAAAACAAAACATTGATTTACTTGCACATTGCTTTAGGTCTCTTCCCTTGCACCATACGACTGTCTGTATTGCCCTTAACTGAAGGAAGGGTTGCGTTCACGACTCTTGAATATTTGAAGCGCCTCCAATTTAGGGGAGGAATGAAATTAAATTTATTTATACGAGTTTATTTATTTACTTTCCACCGATCTCTGCTTGCCCTTTTATTGTATTTTTTAATTGGTTATGTTGTTTTATTTTGTTATATGCAAGTGTAATTAATTAGAATTTGAACGTGAAATAAATACAAACATAAGTACCTACGGTAGTCGAAAAATTTATCTATGCTGGTTGTATATTGTAAACTAACATTATTGTTTGTGGTTGATTAGGAGAATTAGGTTGGTTAAAAAAGTCATGCTAACTAACACATCGAAAAGGGTAACATTTTAAAGTTTTCTACAAAAAAAATCTCTGGTTATTTCAACTAACATTGACGTATGTTCTAACACTAAACCAACAAACTACAAAGTCGTTATTCACACTTAAAACTTCCCCACAAAATCTCGTATCTCATAATATATCTAATTAGAAGCAGCCCTAACATAACTACCCAAAAGGTGCATTCACACAGTCTACTTATGAGTACAAATTTGCTTCCACAGTTGGTCTAAGACATATTTGTCTTACGTGTCCTCTTAGCAACTTTAAACAAATATAGAACTTACCGTTCTACACATATTGCTCATTTCTGTATGCAACTGAAATACTTACAATTTCTGTCAATGTGTGCGTGTGTATAGTAATGTCTATATTTGGGCTTTCTGTGTGTCATTGAATAATTCAGTGGTCGTTCCCCACCGTTTCAAGGGTAAGAATATATGGGTATAATATATAACTAGGTACATATTTATAGGTGGGTGTCGGAATCGAAATAATGCAGTCGCTTTATCGACGTGAATATTGTATTCCAGGTGATTTAGGTGTCAAAGTTTGTGCTGTTTTAGAACTGAGTGCTGAAGTTATGTTTCAGTTTGTGTATTCATCGTCTGATTTTAAGTTCTGTCGTTCAGCAGTATTTGCTTGATGATGGATAGTAAATTGACTAAATGATAGTATGAGTCTAAGTTACTCGAAGAATAAAGAATTTATAATGAATTCTGGTAAATAGTCATAACTTTTAAAACCTTTTATAAAAAGGCTCCATATTTGTACTTCAATTAAACCTTTTGTGTACAACGCTACCTAACATAACACGTTTGCATACAAAGTCACGCAGGTACGCTTGTTTACCCAACAGAATTTTTAAGCTACACCCCAAAGTATACACTTGGTGGCAAAAAAACGTATCGATTGAATGGCCGTCTATCAATCGACCACCCACGCCACACATTCACAGTACGCATACATGCACACAATGCACTTCCTTGCACACTATTGGAAGAGTTTCGTCCATTTCGTCGTTCCCGAGACATTGGCTCCACCTCCCTAGGGACTCTCCCTTTTGCTTCCCTTCACACTGGTGTGTGTCGGAATGCGGCGTGTTTTGATGTGTGAAACGTAGACGCGTTGTATATCTTCATGTGTTTTATTTTGGTGACTATACTTTTGGTTTGTCTATTAATAGATGCGTAGAGATTTTGGCACAAGTTTACTTATAATTAAAACAAAGTGATCCTGATCACGCAGTAACCAAAATTAGATAATCCTTGACAGATGTGCTTAGCAAAGGTGAGCGTCCATTGGTCCGCACCGGCCGCAACGCATGCACGGCACGCAACGGATTTTAGTTTGTTTTTAGGAAGAAATGAAAATGCGGACGGTACCGATAGTGGACGCGGTGCTACATGAATTCTCATGTAGCACCGCGTTGTACTAAAGCAAATCCGTTGCGTGCCGTGCGTGCGTTGCAGCCGGTGCGGACCAGTGGACGTTCACCTTTAAAGTCAAATTCAGGTTTTCGAGTTACTTTAATAACAAGGAAGGTTTCTATTGAAATAGTTTCCTTCAGCGCCTTATCAGAGTTATCATTAAAGCCTTACGCTGCAAGCATAACAACACCACGCCCGTATTCTCCGAAGGATTAGGCAAAGGTGTAGGTGTCTATAGTACTTACACTCACATAAATTCACCAGTTACGATGAAAGCTTCTTATAAAACTTACAACTGTGAATTTGCGCTACATTTTGACAGCTAAAGACAGTTCACTAACATCTCCATTTTGTTTTAGGTGGTAATATCAACTCAAGTGATGGTCGACGGTCCTCTCCTAGCGATATCAGACAATATGTTTGTCCACAACAACAGCAAGCATGGCCGGAGGGCGAAGCGGCTAGACCCTAGCGAAGGTACAGATGGCGCCACAGACAATACTTGTACGTTTTCTTTTATTTCTTTATGATTTTTTATTTTTTCGTGGGTGTTATTGAAATCTGCATTTTGAGGAATTTGTAAATGAAATTTTTATTTGTGTACATCTTGCTTGGAATTATGCGTGTTTTAATAACACCCATTTTTTCTACGGTTTTGGTATAATTGTACCATGTTTTTCACAATATTTTTGTTTAATTTTGAAACACATACATTGTTGAATGCATTATGAGTTTGAGTATGAATCCATAGATATCTGCGGAATGTTTATGTCTGGAGGTGTTGCTATTACCCCGCGTTTACACCAAGATATCTACATGTTGCTGTTGCGTTTTCAATGATCGCTTACACCTAAAAAAAGTTGTTAAGACTAATTGCATACAAAACTTATAAAAAGGTGAACAAAATAACTAACTAGACATTACTGAACCAACGTCAATACATGTAGTATGACTGTGCGTTTGCTCTGGTGAAACATTCAGTTATAAACATGTTGATATCTCTGTCAGTGATACATTGACAGAAATAAAGATATCAATAGGTTGCTATGCGATGTTTCGCCAGTGCAAACGCTCGGTGATACATACATGTACTTCACAACTTGTACATATAGGGTGACTGGTAATTAGTGACCGATACTTAAACACATGATTGTGCTCATGATAACAAACTACTTTTACTATGGGACCAAACCTGAAATCGCAAAAAAAAAAAAACAGCTGCTCCCTACATTTTGACGAGTTATGCGAACACAAATGTATGGGACAACTGATTTTTTTTTTCGCAATTTCAGGTTTGGTCCCATAGTAAAAGTTGTTTGTTATCATGAGTAAAATCATGTGTTTAAGTATCGGTCACTAATTACCAGTCACCCTATATAAAGGTGTATCGAAACGCGGGCTAATTTCTATTCCATACGTCATGTTCTTTTTTTTATCTAATATTATTTGAATGTAAACGAAAAATTGCCAGTGTGAGTGTGAAGCGCCTGATTTTAAAATATTTCTAACATTTCTACAGCTTGTAAAAGCATGATCTATTTTTAACACCTACCGTAAATACGTGTGAAATCCAGCAGTCAATTGACGATAAATGTGCAAAACTCATAATACAGCGTTTTAAGATGTCGTTTGTATTCAAGGAATCACTGTAGACATTTCGCAAGGAACTTCAGCCGGGTGTGCCAAGGGGTATCAGGGGTGGGGGCGTTGAAGCGGGCATGAAGCGAATGCGGATAATTTAGTGAGGAATTATGCTCCGAACAAACTTGGAACATGCGTTTGAAATAATTTTTGTGCTATTTTAATTCTGCTTTTTCTTCATTGTGTGAAAAGAGACAGTTTTCAGGAAAAAACGCAAGTTATATACACGCTAAAATAAGTACAATAAAAGTACTTACGTGTAATACATACCTATAGGAAGTATTTTGCTAGGGTTAGGTTAAACAGCAGTTAGTTTTGGTGACTAAACTTTGTAATTAAGTATTAAATAACAAGTAAACAAAATGCCATGTTTTCAACCCTAGGGTTGAAAATACGGCATTTTGTGTTAGCTGGGTGGCTACTGGCTCGCTATCGAAAAAAAATTACAATACAAATAAGACAGAAAATAAAATGTTCACTTATTAAACAAACTTTTATCAATTAAAGTTTATTATATTTCTACAAGTTTTACAAGTTTTAAGGCATGAGTAAAAAATGAAAAAAAAAAAAAAAATGAAAAAGTGTTTATTCACAGAAATATTATTATTATACAAATACATATTACTTCTGCCAAACTGCAAAGCAGTTTGTTGGCAGACGTAGCCCCGTAGTATAAGGTAACTGAACGAAAACAAAATTAACCTATTCCACATTAAGAGAACGTCAAAGTTTCTAAGATGGCTAGACGGCGCGAAACCGACTCGAAGGGAATGAGAAAATTTGCACAACGTCGTGAAAACATTCCGAATTCGTGTGTTATTGTTTCTTTTAAGCAACAACTTTTGATCTAAACTAAATTGATAATGAAAAAATTATAAAAAAAGTACGATAATTGCTTTCGTTCCTCTTTCAACAAATCTTTCATAATTGGCTGACACTGATGAGATTGATTTTATCTGAAATTGTAAATAAAAAATATATCATCCGAGCGACCTTTTCACGGAATATTAAAACATCTTAAATGGGGAGAATATAATATTAGTGAAATTAAAAAAGAACCACCGAAGTAATCGCCTTTCGTCCCCTTAAATTCACTTTCTCCCGTCTTTATTACAACGTTGTTCGCAAGATTTCAGTTTCCCCCTGTCTTGTTCAGCGCGTGTCCCCCCTAAACCTTGCACTCACGGCAGCTGACAACGTCATAACGACCGTGAAACTGTATTCTATAACCAACTTTATTACTCACCGTTAAAATTCATTTTCAATTATCCTTACCGATCTCTTTATACCCTGTATCACTGACACTTACACGGTGACTTTTACGGTGTACAATTGTCCTTTTTCTAGAACAGTCTAAAGTGTACGTTCAAGTAGGACGGAGCGAGTTTTAGTGGTTTGACGTTCAACTTTTAAGTTGTTATACGATTCAGCCCTTACTTTTGCGGCTTCTTAGGAGATGCTATTTACGACCCTGGATGCTATTTATAAGAAAGTTGGGGAACTATTTTAAGCCTTGGTGTCGTGACTTGCGAAAGTATTTGTGGATTCTGAGAAGGTATTATTGCCACAGCTTGTTTCCGATTATATTTCGAGACAATATTTGACACATAAGTACCTAGTCCCGTCATTTTTAGGGTTCCGTACGTCAAAATGTCAAAACGGAACCCTTATTGGATCACTTCGTCGTTCGTCTGTCTGTCTGTCTAGATCCTTTTTCTCAGGAAGGCGTGAAGGTATCAAGTTGAAATTAATATAAAATCTGTAGGTCTATGGTTTCTTGGAGGTCTAAGAAAATCAAGCTTTTAAGTCAACGCAATAAAAAAATACGGCCATTTTTGCGAAATATTTTTATACTCGCAAGTAAATCAAACCTGTAGGGCACTTCCCGCAAGGTATCACAGCACAAGTAAAGGAAAAAGTTCGAAAATTGTTAATTTATTATTTTGTCACTTTTTTTTTTAGATTACAATGTAGTGTTTGTTTTAAGATAAATTCTTTTTAACTACGGAACCCTTCATTGTGCGTGGCCCAACACGCACTTGGCCGGTTTTTTATCTACAAATCATGACTAAAATTTTCGAAATATGACACTGGCAATTTTTTGTAACTTTATGCAAACTTCGTCAGAATTACTGAAATAGCATTTTTGACAGCAGGTTTATATCCTCCTCTGCCAGTAGCCACACCATGCATCAAGGCGATATCACCGAGCGAAGGCTGGACATCGGGAGGGTCGACAGTGATCATAGTCGGAGACAACTTCTTCGACGGACTACAGGTTGTGTTCGGAACCATGTTGGTTTGGAGTGAGGTGAGTTTTATAATAAGTAGTTTCAACTTCCAACCAACCAACTTCCGTTTCAGGTAAAATCAGGATAATTTTTTGTTAAGTAAATTGTTTACCACCTTAAATTATCCGTATTCAAATTTTTATTTTATTTTTAGTTTATTTTAAATTATTATCAATTTTATTTTAATGTTAATTTATTTTAAATTATTTATTACGTTTTCATTGTTAATACCTACATTAATTGAGCTCCTCTTTATTAAAATTATAAAGGTCTAGAATAAACGAATTTTTTTTTTACAAGTGTCATTCTTTGACAGTTGTATAAAATGGCTGTAACACGGCAAATAAACGTCGGGGTGTCAGTTTGTTAGCAATGAATTTCCCTGATTGTACTATTCCGCGATGTCTGAATAGCCCCTACTCACCGAATAAGTTCAAAAATGGAACAGATTTTGTATGAAATTATCTGCCAAGTAAGTTATAGTTAATAGGAACTTAATCATAGGGGGTGAAACAGGCCTTAAACGTTTGATTCGACGCTAGTCTAAATAGTTCGTTTGTTAATCTCGTAAAAGTTATGAGATAAATGCATATTTTACTGAAAAGATATGTCATATGAGTTTTACTTACTGAAAATTGACATCTTCTTGACAATTCAAAAGTGCCTGTAATTGGTTTAATTTAAATAAATGCTTTGAGTTTTAGTTTGAGTTTGAGTTTGACTTCACTGTCCTGTCATCTGTCCTGTATTTTAAAGTAACAGAAGAGGCCTCTGGCCTACTGCGGTGCATTGATATTAAAATAAAATAGTTACCTCACGGGTATGAAAAGTCATTCTGGGCCTATTTATATATTATATGTAATAAATATATATTATTAATTTTGTTTTTTTTTTTTTGGTGTACCTACTATAAGTGCACCTCTGCCCTGCCCTTCGGGGAATATAGGCATGAATTTGTGTTATGTTATTTATATCCCTCTAAAGTCAGGATGCATGTGCGCCAGGGAAAGTTCTTCAATCATTATCAGAATCTCCAGACCAGCAATTGATCAACACTTAATTTATGACACTGCAAACAAAGCACTAATACAATATTCTCTGTTATCAGTTAATAACATCGCACGCGATAAGAGTGCAGACCCCTCCGCGACACATACCGGGCGTCGTGGAGGTAACACTTTCCTACAAGAGCAAGCAGTTCTGCAAGGGCGCGCCCGGGAGATTTGTTTATGTTTGTGAGTATACTGTCCTGAATATGAAACATTTTATTTCTTTTATCCATTTCATTCTCTTCTTACTCCTTTTAGGCTTAAAGGAATTTACTTGGAGGCAGTAACAACAGAGAGCTTCGTGCTAGGAGGATCGTAGCACGTGGCGTTCTGTAGTTGCTACGAACCTCGCACACTCTTTTTAACCGACTTCAAAAAGGAGGAGGTTCTCAATTCGTCGGAACCTTTTTTTTTTTTTTTTTTTTTATTTTTTTTTTATGTATGTTCCCCGATTACTCGAAGATAGCTGAACCGATTTGGATTTTTTTTGTTTTATTCAAGAGGGATTATTGCTTGGGTAGTTTTTGAGTTAGCTTCAATAATATGTATTTTTTCCCCACTTTTATATGGATGATGTTCTAGTTTGTTTTGCAGATAGTGGTATTAGAATTTGTGTGGAGTAGGTACCACAACTAAAAAGTGAAAAATAAAAACTTTTTTACAAAAAAATACAACCGACTTCCAAAAACAACACTACAAAGTGAAAAATAACTTTAAGTTCGGAAGTCGGTGGCAAAAAACGAAAATACATTTAACTAGACACCGACTTCACTTTTCTTCTTTATTTTTCACTTTGTATTGTTGTTTTTGGAAGTCGGTTGTATTTTTTTGTAAAAAAGTTTTTTTGATTATAAAGTACAGAGTATTTATCAGTGTAGCTTTCGCTTTTTGAGTTTTTATTTATATTTTTTTTTTAATCGTTCGGCGTGGTGGGGCATGTAATGAGGAGGGAAGAAACGCATGTGACTAAAACCGGTCAAAAGTGAGTCGGACTCGCGCACCGAGGCTTCGTACCATTACATGTAAAGTGTGCTATTTAGAGACATCGTTTTATTTTTCCTGTAATCTTTACATACACTTTTACCACATAGAATAATTTCAGATTTTCTTTATGCAAACTTCGGAGAAAGGGGGGGGGGGGCGGTATTTTTACATTTTTCATCAAAAGTCGAATACTATGCAGCCTAAAAAAAGAAAAAATGTGACATGATACCCCACATGGTCTAGTAGCCACTTCGAATTTTTAAGACTTCAGTCCCTGTTGCAAAATAAACATGGATATTTTTATTTCTTTCTATTTACAAAATAGTCGGGCAAACGTCATCTAAAACTGTTCCAAATTTCAAGTTGATAGCATTAGTCGTTCTTGAGATATCCAGCTGTGACAGACGGACAGACAGACAGACAGTCATTACCATTACCATACCATTTTGGTACGGAACCCAAAAAAGAGTGATGAATGTAAATGATGATGGATGGAGAGCCAAAGAAAAGATGGATGTATTGTGTGAGGAATGTTAAGAAAAGAAGGGAGTGAATGGTAGCGTGACGGACAGGGGAGAATGGAAAGAGAAAACGTGTTGCGCCGTCCCCACGTACCATGGGACAAGGGCAGGAAGATGGTGATGATGATGATGATTTTTACAAACTGGCAAAAGTATTTAAGTTCCTAATCAACTAGTTACTTCTTCGCTAATAATATAACCAAATCAAATACAAGCCCTCATTATTTACGTTCCAAATTTTTTTCTCCAAAAATAATCAGTAATTAGGGGGACGACGCCAAAATCTTATACAATCCATCAATTAGGCTTTCATTTGTTAGTGGGCCAACTAATGATTGATTTTGTTTTTCTCTTGTTCGCATAGCAGCGTTGAACGAGCCAACGATAGATTACGGCTTTCAGAGGCTACAGAAACTTATACCAAGACATCCCGGGGACCCGGAAAAATTACCTAAGGTATGTTTTATTTGGTCGCACTATTAATTTGTACTTTTGTGTTGGTATAGAGAATTTAGTAGAAGTGTAATGTGGGATTTTATATTCAATGTAGTACATTCGAAATACGAATATTTTTTTGAGCCCTAAAAATAAATATTATATTACAGTTATACTAGCTGCGCCCCGCGGTTTCACCCGCGTAGACCGGGATAAAAAGTAGCGGTATGAAAAATAGATGTTAGCCGATTCTCAGACCTACTCAATATGCTCACATAATTTCATGAGAATCGGTCAAGCCGTTTCGGAGGAGTACGGGAACGAACATTGTGACACGAGAATTTTATATATAAGATTAAATTTAACTTTTTACTGTATTCCTAACTAACCTCTTTTCACGTTCTTTTTAATTTCCTTCAGTTTGATTATTCTCATCTTCTCGTTACCGTGCAATAAAAACTTCAATAAGTTTCAAAATAAGTGCATTTTCTCTTCTTCTTCTTCTGTCTATAAAATTAAGCTTTAAAAATATTAATAAAAATTTAATCTCCCAGGAAATAATCCTAAAACGAGCGGCGGACTTGGCGGAAGCACTATACTCGATGCCTCGCAACAACCAACTGGGGCTGGGCGCGCCGAGATCACCGCCCGCCAGCATGCCTTTCAACTCGTACACAGGACAACTGGCTGTCAGCGTGCAGGATACTGCAGCCTCGCAGTGGACTGAAGGTGGGTTTTTGATTGAAAAACTAACTATGTGTGTGATTTGTACTTTTAAAGGCATTACATTCCTCTGATTCCTTCTTTAACTCTTAAAATGTCGATTGTACACCATGTGTACAGATAACAATAGAATTTCAATTGTGTCTGCTAATTGGCGCGCGACGGGTTAATGGGTTGTTAGAGCTCACAACGGTTAATTTCTGCTTGTAAATATCTTTGAAGCCTAAGGGTGTTTTTAGTGTTATACGGATTTGCCACCTTTTCATATTATATGTATAGGCGATATTATGATACCTACATCCTATGCGCAAGCATCATAATATCACTGCACACGCAAACGAGTCGATCCCAGAGCTTGAGCAAATCCGCATGTCACTAAAAACGCTCTAATGGCGTACCTAATCACACTAAATTATGTATATAAAAGTCCTCTTACTTCAAGTGCTTTTCCAGGTGTAGTCAAACATTAACAGTATTATGTGTTGATCCCAGGCTTTTTCTTTTAGAGGAGTACGCGCGCAGTGGCGGGTCGGTATCGCCCCGGTATTGCTCTGCCGCGTCGACGCCGCATGCCGCGCCCGCAGCCTACCCGCATCCACAACACTATCCCGCTCCGCCGACCTCACTCTTCAACACCACGTCTCGTGAGTAGCATATTTATTTTTAAACTTTTCTTCCTTCGTTACTTTTTGAGAACTTGGTGGGTGGCACTGCCGTGCACAATCTATATGTGAAAATATAATTATTTTAAAATTTTCTGTTGATTTGGTTAGAAAAACTATGTTAACATGACTATGAAGGTACGGGCACGAGCAAAATATTTATCTAAAAAATATTATTTTTCTAATGCTTATCTTTTCAAAAGGGTTCGATCCCCATACTGTTTTTTTTTTTAAGATTAGTAAATAAATAATAATTAAACTGACTAACAACGAAAGTACTAAATCCTTAAAATAAATACTACACGTGCATCTAGCTTCTTATATTTTAAATTTACTAACCCAGCTTATCCTCAGCTAAACAATACAAACAAGATTTAAGTTCACGTTTCCGACGCTTTCTTCGCACGGCATCTGTTTGTTTACGTCGCTTTGTGTTAACCCCTGTTTTCTTTATCCCGTCCAGTGTCTCTAGGACCGTACCATCCGGCGAACATGAATGGACACTTATCATCTGACCGTCAGTATAACGCGTATAACACGAAAGATAGCGGACATTACAGTGAAAGAAATGGGAATTCTAAAAGCCTGGGCGACTGTCCGGTAAACATTCTTACAAAATGCGCCAGCAGCGATATGAAAGGGGCTCAGAATAAAGAGAGTAAGCTGAGGAGCGCTTTTGCCGTTGTGAGGCAGAGTCCGCCACGGGTAGCCAATGAGCATCATCAGAATTGGCACCACCTCGCAGTTCAGTGTTAGTAGTTTTGTTTTTATTTGTATTGCGATTTTGTTTTGTTTCGCTTTTTTATTTTTTTTTCTGTATCGCTATGTTTGATGTGTTGTACGCCAGTATGCATGATTTGCTAACCCTATTCTGAATTCGGTACAACCGTGGACAAAAATGTTGAGATTAATATTTTGAAATTAAAATATATAGTCAGATGCATTTGTATATTGGTACTGTGTGATACACAAGTAGTCGTTGTGCTAAAGTTTTCTTTGACATTAAAAATATAATAGCTACGAAAGATCTGTCTAAACAACTCAACCAAAAATAGGATTTTCAAGCACGATCTTCATCTTTCAAACTATCAACAAAAATATTGCGGCGTGAATAATAAAACATTAGACGAACAGAAGCTGCTTTCTGAATCCAAAATAGGTTTGTGAAATTATTCCAAGTTGTCGGTGATAGAGAGGAAAGTTTAATAAGCAGAGTGATAAGTGTGACATAGTGATTTTCCCTTACTTTTTAATTCCTAGAACATGCAGCTTAAAGTACAAAACTTAACATGAATTTTCGTTGTCCACAGGAATGGGCGGCCTAGTATCATCGCCGTTCAGTGTCAACCCGTTCTCGCTACCAACTTGCAGCGCTCAACAGTATGCTCAGACAGCCCCGCTTGCTTCCAAATAGCCCCCACTGACGTATGTCTACGACGGTCAGTTTTTATTGTGAGATATTTATATCTAAGTACAAAACTGTCGTTTGTACATATAAAACAGTGTTTGTTGAAAGTGATATAGAACAAGTGGTGATAGCTCGTTTCTTATTCATGTTTTGTTGCTTCAACTGTCAATACTAATTCTTGTTTTGTGGAAAAATAGAAATTATTGCTTGAGAGTGTGTATAGCTCTCTTTTTGATTTCCAATATAAATATAAGTTATTAGTTACAAATACTTTGAATAAAACTTTTTTAAAGTTAACAAGTCATAAATTTTTCCATATTACTGTATATTTTTGTCTCTATATGGGTCACCACTTTTGTTGCTGATTGTACCTAGGTACTAAAGTTTCATAAAAACTAGGATGGGTACGGAAAGTAGCGGTATTGTAAATATAATTGTAATTGTTATGTAAATATTTAGATAATAAATAATATTCAATAGTTGGGTTGCTAGATTGGACGTAGTGTAGATTTTTATATACTTACATTTGAAGGCTAACGTTAAACTGCTCAGGACGATTTTAAAATATCAAATGTAAAAATATTCTGTTTTCGTTTACCCGTAACTGTGTGTCGATTTTGTTCTTGTAAAATCTGTGATATATTTATTGTAAGTAACGTTGTAAATTTTTAATGTATAACTAAAACTTAAAACTGTAAATTTTTCGATTCTTAAATTTGGATAGCGTTTCAATTATGTTTCACGCTTAGGTTACGAATTCGGATATCGAAATATTTTACCGAATATTGATCATATCTAGAAACAATACATATCCATTGAATATGAAGCTTGGGATATAAAATGTACAACGAAAGAAAATCTGATGCCGAAATGAATGTATACGAAAAAAAATAAAATACCTCTTCTCTGGTTCACTTTGCTTAGATTCACGCAAAACGAATTGTATTTTGTGAGATAAACTCCGTGAATACATTATGTAGTTACGTATTATTGTTTAACGCAACTGTGTATCAAATAAGACATTGTAAATTGTAATCGTTCATCAAACAAATTATCACGAAATACGAGATTAAATTACGTAAATTAATTACAGTGTTTTGATTTTTAATTAACTTCATTTTTGGATACTACCTACCAAATACCAAAACAATGATTTTTATAAAATAAGTGAAAGACTAAAGGCTTCCGCAGACAAGCGCGACGTGACTCCGGTAGACCAATTTCAATGAAGTTTTCATAGAAATTGTTCCACCACAGTCGCGTCGCGCCGTCGCATCGCGCCTATATGCGGAAGCAGAAGAAGAAGTAATAAGGTGGATGCGCAAAACTAGCCCGCGAAATTGAAATTTTCTTGCGTTTTTAGAACAAATCTAACTTAGAGAGATGTATTGGTTATAATTATGTAAATACAACATATGTTGATCAACTTACAAGAAGAAATAGTTTTAATGACTCTAACACTTTTGGCTTTGATGATACTATTACTACATTCTAATTTTAAAGTCAAAATTATGACGTAGTAGAATCACTCGAAGCACTCGAATATAAAATTATAGTTCGAACTGGAAGAAATAATTTATCAATTTATTCTTATTAGAAATATAAATTACAATAAACTTCATCTATAATAAGAATTGTTAAATTATTTAGCGTTGAAATTTATTTTTTGGAGTGAAAACTTTTCAAGAATTAAGTCACTTGAAAAAATTAGATTAAGCACTTCATTTATGTTATGACTACTTATGACTGATGACTATCAAAATGATCTATCCTGCTTGATCACAACTGGACACAACCCATCTATCATCGTCAAAAGTGATTCTAACAAAAACATACTACTGAACCATTGTGATTTCACACATGGTACTTTTTTCACCCCACTTGAAATATTATACTAACAATTTTTGTAGGGGTAATAATTCTCTATTGTTGCCCCTGACTAGATAATGCATGGGCTTATATCTGCCCCTAATTGAAGTTAGAAAAGAATGGCGATCGTGTTACTCCAGAATTAGCATTAGAATAGACTCGTCCGTTTTGAAGGTACAATTTTGTACCATTTAAATTAATTATGGTGATCTAATATTGGGTTCGGAAAGGGTGTTATAATTAATGGGTACTTAATAAGTTTAGACGCATGACACCAAAAATGAACAGGTTTTTCGAACAAAGAATTTTTTATTTTAACCAAATTATAACTGGTGAAATGTAGGTGTACTATGGATACACTTCTGCCCAACCCTTCATGTAAGCAAAGCGTGATGTTATGTGTTATTTATTAATATTTTATTTTGAGTCGACTTTTTTTTCACAAATAATATTTTTCACGCATAAGATACCAACCCTCCATAAAAAAAAAACTAAATATATTTTGTAGTATTGCAGTTCAACACTACATAAGGTTGTGAACACACAATCGTCTAAGTAGATTACGCTACAATAATCTAAATGAGCGTTTAGTCGAGCTCGTTTGTCGTCGTGTGCGGCGCACGTGTCGCGTCTGTCGCACGCGTCCGTCCGGATGTCATTCCATATCGGTGTGAAGACGGACTTATTTGGAGCAGTCGGTATGGGTTTGTATTCTGTATTGTGATTGTGATTTATTTATCAATTTTGTCGGATTGATTAGCTTCAATTCTATGGAAAGTCTGACCTTTCCATAGGACAGTGAAATAGTAATTATAATGTTTTACACATCCGCGAGTTTGGCCATTACTTAATCTTGGGAACACATTTGGATGAGGAACTTTTATGCCCGTGGTAAAAATCAGTTCGAGGGTCGCTGTGTTGTGGAGTTTAGATGCCTATCTGACCTCCACAACCGCACAGCAACAGCCGCTTCATGTAAAATACTAGTATTCAGCTGCATTTGGTTATCCTGGAAGCCGACTTCAAATTAGTTGGGAAAAGGCTAGGCAGATTCATTGATAAAAGTCAGTTCGAATCGTTTGAAGCAAAGACTGCCCAGAGTGACTCTTCTATCTTCCACTTTTTTTTGAATACTTACGCGTATTTGCGTTTCTGCAAAGACATAGTTGTAACGATATAGTACAATAAATTGAAAATCAATTTTTTGTTTTTTTTATTCGTTGCTACTCGCAATGTAGATTAGAATGTAACAATTGTAATTCCTTATTATGAAAATGTGATTGAGTATCAAATAACAAAGAGGGCGGGAGTGACATTTTTATTCTTACGCATATTTGTCTGTCCCTCACGATAAACAAGTTAAGTGAACAAATCGTCTTGTCGCGTCAATCTGTCGCGTGGCGGTCGCAACGCGTGTCGGTCGCGTGTCAATGTCGCGCATTACCAAATTAGTGTCCGATGTGCACCTAGCCTTAAATTATGTTAAGCACGGATCATGTTCCTAATAGAAATTGGCTTTATGGGACGTAGTTAGTTCGAGTTATTGTTATTTTAAAGTTGTATCAAAATTTACTGGATAAGTTCTTATTATTTTCATTAAGTTTTCCATGGTAATGAGCTTTGAAATAAATTTCATAGAAAAAAAAATACTTTTCAGCTTTTTAATGTTTGAAAAATTGCAAAGTAAACATATGAAGGGACATAAATAAATAAAACAACTTTGAAATAAAATAAAAATGACATATTTGGCTTCAGTTAAGAAAATATTTATATTCCAAACTGCAGACTATGAAAACAACACGGGTTCGAGCCTAGAAACATTCTCAAAAATAAAACGTAAAACGCATAAGAAAGTCGAGGGTGGAACGGGCTGAAAACTGGTGTGGGGAGAGAGGGGGTGGTCGACAATAGGTGTACAGATAACTTTCCTTCTACAGTAGAGTCAATACCGACCCTAGGGAGTTTTACCCTCGGGGTTCGGTCGCTTGGGAAAACTAGACCCAACAATATAGAAAAGGACAGAGCTATACATCACCCGAACGGGGGAACGGTGCATCGGATTGTACTTATGTATTAATAATATATAGAGGAAAAATGCCGAGGACGTGCGTCGAGTGATATGTTGCGACTGTTAGTAAGAGAGGGATGGATGACATCAATTTGTCGTGTCGTGATGGGGTTTTATTTTGTTTCTCCTTTTGCAATTTTTTTTTTTTTTTTGGGAGCCTTCTATTTGTTTATTTTATTTAGTTCGGATTCGATTGGGAATGTTTAGTGGTTTGAAGGAAAAGTTCAGCTAATATTAAATTTTAGCTTTTAGCATTCCTGTCACAGAACTGTTTTGGTATAAGTCTCTTACTGAGTACTTATAGATTTAGTGGGACACAGTAAGTTATTTATTTATTATTTATTTAAACATAAACACACTATCATTACATGGTAACCCCAATGCAATAGTGGTTTATAAACACACATTCTATAATCTAAGCACACACACAAATAAATTGAAGAATCAACTGACGGCTAATATCTAGCTACAGAGTTATATATGTAGATCCTAACTTATTTTATCACAATTATATAAATTACCTATCAAACTAAACTTTTTTTGTTTTAGTTGTTTTTGAGGACGTTATTTCGTAAACATTTGACAGTATAAATTCAAAAAACTTCAGTTAAAAAAGTTGCCGAACGTTACAAACTTCGGCACTTGAAAAATCGTGACCCATAAAAATTAAATATTGAAAACAAAGTCCCTTTAACCTATTACAGGCACTTCTAAAATATCAAGACCAAGTTTGTACCATAACGCCATAGTAAAACAGTTACAAGGCGATATTGCAGGCATCGAGCCGTGTCAACGGAGGCGTTAAGCGAAATTGAGTGAAAGTCAAGTTAAAGTATTAAAAGTTTTCAGCTAGCGATCTTTGTGAACGCGACGAGCGACCGCCGTATACTTTGTGGGGATGTGCCTGGGTTGGGTGGCTAGTATCGATATCGATGAAAATTTTAGTTTGAGATTTTTTATCATAGGTAAGTAAAACAAAACATCACGCCTGTATTAATATATTTATACAAGGTGTAATTTAAATAACGCACAACCTCTGGGGACAAAACAAAGATCGCGAAAAAAAATAGCTGTTCGCAACATATTTACGTTTGCATAATTCGTCAAAATGTAGGAAACAGTTGATTTTTTTTTTCGCGATTTCAGTTTTGGTCCCATTGTAAAAGTTGTTCATACTGATGACTAGAATGCCTCCTTAAGATGTTGTGCGTTATTTAAATTACACCTTGTATGTTTATATTCTCTAAACATTAATACGTTTAACTATAACAGTAGTTTGGTAGTAGTGTGTTTGACAAGGAGCTAATTTAGTGAGAAGCTGGAGCCTGAGGTAGGTTGAAAATAATTTATCCCAAAATTGACTTAGACGCTTGATTTTTTTAAAGCTTCAAGGGATCATAGACCTACTTATTTGATATTAATTTCAACTTGATACCTCCACGCGTTTCGAGAAAAAGGGTCTTGACAGACTGACATACAGACAGACAGACGGACAACGAAGTGATCCTATAAGGGTTCCATTTTTTCCTTTCGAGGTACGGAACCCTAAAAATGAAAATTAAATACCTATACCTAGCCTACCTATTCCTAGTTTGTGGAAATACCAAAATGTGTATGAATAACCGGGGAAGTGTAAGAAAGAGGTGTAAGAATGTGAGTCACATAATGTGGCCTACGTACACTCTTACATCTCTTTCATACACTTTGTGAGAGGTTGCTTGACAGAGTGTGGTGCGAATATGCAAGGTATGCAGATACAACAGACGGGGCGAGTAGGTAATTAGTATAAAGGTAGTCTAGTAGTAAGTATCTGAGGGGGATCAACCAGTTCTCGGTTCCCTGATAGCCTAGAGTTTTTAAATCGGTAGTGACTGAAAATTCACATTTGTATTTACATAACATAATCAGCCTATAATGTTCCCACTACTGGGACACAGGCCTCCTCTCCCTGAGAGGGATTGGGCCTTAATCCACCACGCCGGCCCAGTGCGGGTTGGTAGGATGTCACATGTTTTCGATTTTTTGGTTTTAGGACAGGTTTCTTCACGACCTTTTCACCGTTTTGAGAGCAGTGGTGATGAAACAATTTACACAAAGATTAAAAATTATATAAATTTGTATTTAGTTAGAGGATAAATATTGAGGATGGTATTTAGCTTATTATACAGGTATGGTACAGCTGGTGGATTGTGTTTGGCATACCCTGCCTTTTTGGCGCTTATCCCTATAGTTTCGGATCGTATTGCAACAAGGAGTGCTATTTAAGCACCGTACGCAGTATGAAGGTTTGTCTGACAGTGAGAATATCCCAGTCTTTGAAAAGGTTGGGAATAGGTATGGGAGATCGGTGCCAACTTTGAGAACAGCACGTTGTGCCCTCTCAACTTCAATGAGGTGTTTTGGCGGCGCCTCCCCAGGATGTAATGCAGTAGTCTATTAAGGATTGGCATAAAGCATTCTAAGCCATTTTAATAACCCGTCGCGGTCCGCTGCGCGACTAAGGATTTTGAAGATGTAGATTCTTTTATGCAACCAGGTTACAAGGACTTTTATGTACGGTTTAAAGGTCAAGATATTTGATATCTTCGATTCTTTGGAGAAACCCCATTATTTGGTATTCCCGAAGGGTTAGGCAGTGGTGTACCTATACCACAACACAACCACACTTCGCCAGTTATGTTTCAGTCTCATGCGATGGCGATGTGGCGAGCTTATTGCGGTAAGTAAAATATTCCTGAGAAGTAGGCATTGGTCGATAAGGAACGAGTCAACAAACTAATTGAAATAAAATGTCTAATGAAAACTTAAAGTGTATCAATTTAATTGTGTGGTTTCTTTAATATTTTTTTTTTTTAATAACTGTAGACACTTCTGCCTGGGCCGGCTTCGGCGGCGCCGTCTATCCTCAGACACCCACCGTGTGGAGAACGTTGCCCGACGGTCGCTATGCATGCGGCTGACATGATTCGCTCAATCCCATTTTAGCTTGGCAGCCTTTTTGCTTACATCTAGCGAGGCAACCTAAACGCGTAGCGCAAGGGTTGAATCGAGGTTGTCCTGGACAAGGATGCTTGGAAGGATTTGGGGGAGGCCTGTAGGACAATGTAGGATGGTAAAAAAAGAAGGTAGATAAAATCACCGCGATACCTACTAACATCTAAATGCTGAACTCTTAAAAAAGATTACAAGCAACTCATTGCTAGTATTTTAAGCCCTGCACTAAACTTTATGATAAGTGTTTAGGATTACCATAAATTTGGTTTACACGTCAATTATGCAATAGTTAGATAGCGACCTCTCAATTTCTTCTAATTGATTCTGGCGTTCTTCTGCCACAATCAATCAATGAACTCAGCCAATCGCAGTCCACTGCTGGACATACGCCTCTCCCAAACTGCGCCACAACACCCTGTCCTCTGCCTTCCGCATCCAGTCTGCCAAACCTACACAAAAGTATCGATACTTTCCTAAAATATCGACAAGAAGAATCTCCGAAGACATCCCTACTTCCTTAACACGGTGTAAGTTAATAATGTAATAGAATTACGAGGGAAAAACTGTTGAACTCCGACGGAGCGGGTCGCACTTAATTGTGGCACTTTGTTTTGTGCGTCCCACTGACGTTGCTTGTACACATACTGTTTACGTTTCGATTGTACGGATACGTTTAAGGCTGGTGGATAGTATTGACAAAGATTTGTATGGAAAAATAAATATGTAGTTATTCTGAAATCAAGCTCTATTTTCTGAAACAAATTGTGAAATTAGCAAAACGCCTTTTTCGATGAGCAATTTCAGAATTCATTGCAGATGAGCGTAAATTGCGATGACTAGATAAAAGTAGGTGCCTAGAATATCAGCACTTTCTCAGAGTAGGTCGCACTTAATTTTGACTTTTTTCGTAGATCCACTGATGTTACGTGTTCTTATTTCTGACACATTATTTTGGAAGGAAAGCGGAACGACGAAAACTTATAACCTGTTTTGATATAACGCACGGCTACAGATCAAGCTACACTAATCCAGTACAAGCTGATCTCGCATTGTATAGAATTTCCTTACAATGAGAGGTCAGTGTAAACTGGATTTGTATAGCTTGATGTGTAGCCGTGTGTACAAGGTTAGGGATAAAATTTATTGCTTGAGAACTTAAATCGTCAACATAGTTTGACTAATCCGACTACCATACAATTTTCATATAATTTTACTACCGATAACAGTAGTAAAACTATATTATTTCATTGATTTTTCAAACTGCTCATTGTGCCGTTAGCTAAATAAAGTATTATCCAAAACAAAAACTGTTTGAATATGCATACCCATTAAAACCTGAACTACTGAACACAAATGGTGGAGTGACGTCTCGGTGGAGCCGCCTAGCATACGAAAGTTTGACTAAAAATCATGCGGAATTTGAAGGTAGTTAGCGAAAAATTTACAACTCGGACATGAGGTGTCTAACATTTTACGCCGAGTCTAAATAAAGTCCGGAATAGTTATTAACAGTTGGACATGTGAATGTGATGAGCGATGTATTTATGGAGTGAGGCTACTTCATTAAACCATTTTATTTGAAGTGAGGATAGAACCATTTAGACACTTTGTAGTACGACACGTTACGAATGTAAGGGAAGTCTGAAATATTGACTACTTAACTCGTAACTTACATTTCTTTAGGACCCTTTCATCATCTTCCTGCCCTTATCCCATATTACTTGGGGTCGGCGCAACACGTTTTCTTCTTCCATTCTCCCCTGTCAACCGTCACGCTATCATTCACTCCCTTCTCTTTCATATCATTCCTCACACAATCCATCCTTTTTTTCTTTGGCCTTCCTCTGCCTCTCCATCCATCAACATGTATATTCATCACTCTTTTAGTCACATGCCTTTTTAGGACCCTTTAATATTTTTATTTGAAGACTGAGACAGATTATAAATAAAAATAAAAAAGCCTTTTATTTCCGTATCCTTAAATAGAGATGATGATTAAAAATGTTTCTTTTGTCCGTCATGTAGATTATTAGAAAATATTGGACACGTATATTTTCTTTTTTTACAAAATCAAAAGATTACGGCGATACATTGAGTTAAAACATCGCGTGACGTCACGTGTAGCTAGATTTTATACGTACAAGTGACGTAGCGAGCCCCCACTCCCCAACTTTAATGCGTGCTATATAAGTCATTTTCTATTATTATGATAAAGCAAAAAATACGTGTCTAATATTTTTTTAATATCTGACTGACGGACTAAATAGAATTTCTTTTTTTTTTACCCAGGCATCATCCTTATTACATTGCATATGTTGTAAGTAGTTAATTGTTAGTAATTTTACTCATTTTCTTGATAAATAAAAGAAAACAAAAAACAGATTCAGATAATAAACAAAAGGGCAGGTATAGATTAAAAGGTAAAAAAAAGAACAAGCAGAAAAAAAGTAGGAAAGTAAAAGTAGTACAGCTGAGTTATTTTGACGGACACCTCGGGTGAAGGCCTCCTTCAACTTCTTCCATGTATGTCTATCTTTGCTAATTAGTCTGCCAGTCTTTCCCAGCTTTAATCCTGTTGGTCCCTTCCATTGCGTCAGAATATAATAGAATACTCTTTATAATGTACCTACATAATTTGAATTACAGAATAAATGTAGGTATTAGAATTTCAGATGATTGATTGCAGTAATGTTTTAATTGCACGAAGAAGGCTGCACGTATAAAGAATATTGTTTTTATTTAGTCACATTAGTTTATTTCGCCATTGTCAGTTCATTCAAAGCTTGAAGATACCCAAAGAATTTGTAAAATGTTGGTAGAGCCCTAAAGAATTTACGAAATTATTTACACGTACAGTCAGCAACAAAAGTCGATTAACACATGCGGTTTTTTAATCTTAAGTATTAAGCGAAATATTTAATTCAAATCGGAACAGTAGTTCTTAAAATTTTAAGAACATTAACTCCTAACAGTTAAACGAATAAAAGCAGTTTATCGAATCATTTTGTGTTAATTTAGATGATGTCAAAAAGTAGCAGTGTTAACCGACTTCTGTTGCTGACCGTAGATAGAAATCATTACACAATACTGCTAACAACAAAACACCACAGCATGCACACACTACCTACCTATCCTACCTAATCTGCAACAGTTAGACAATAAATTCAAACGAATGTTTATTACACTGGCACTTCACACAGTATACGTTGCCGATTCGCGCATCCCTTATCAAGATCGCACTGAGTTTTATGGGCCTAATCGCGGCCACCGCAAATAGGACCCGAGTGGGTAATTTTCTAACCTGACCGATTATAGGATTACGGCTAATTAGCTATTACCGATATATTGTGACTTACAACGCAATTTCGCACGGTTATATTAAGGACTTTTGTCTTTAGTGAAAAGTTTTTGGGTGAAAATGTTGAGTGTTGAAATCGTGAATTCGTGAGGGAAGTGAGAAATAAAGGGCCTGTATAGTGGCTTTTGTGGTGGTGGTTTCCATGGATGAGGCAACTTTTGTATTCTTGTGCAAAATAACCTAAGTATACTAAATAGGTACGGTACATATTTGATATAACAATTTGTTTATGTATGTTTCTATTTGTTTTTTTGTAATCGAAGATTAAGAGGGTAACTCTTCCAAATAGGTCAAGGAAATGAACTGCAGAATCCGCCTGTGTTAGTACCAGCTTACCTACTATGATTATCAGTCCATTCTCCAAGCATGGTGAGTGAAATATTTGTAAGTCATCTCATATAAGTCAACTATACCTAATGATGCCATTTAGAAAGGCTAAAAAAAAACAGTTTTCCAAGTAACTTCGACATGGAAAGATCATACTATATGTATAAAATTCTTGAATTTCTTAAAAAAAATCCGGCTATACAATAAAACCTTTAAAGCAGCCTTCCCAGACTGGTTGAGCCAAGATTTTATACCAAATGTTCGAAATAAGGGCTCAAGTTATACCGTTTGTTAGTCCTGCTACGAAGACGCGCTACGAAAGTGCGTAGCGCTACGAGTAAAATACTTGGATTATTAAAAAAATTAAACCAGTAGCGTAGATGTGTTTAATACTTATTTACTTTTAATAAACCAAATATTTTACTCGTAGCGCTACGCACTTTCGTAGCGCGTCTTCGTAGCAGGACTATGGCAGGACTAACAAACAGTATAACTGGAGACCTTATTTCGAACAAATGGTATGAAATCTTTATAATCTCATCTACGCTAACGGTTTAATTTTTCTTTTAAACCAAATATTTTACTCGTAGCGTTACGCATTGTCGTAGCGCGTTTTCGTAGCAGGCATAACAATCAGTATAACTTGAGCCCTTATTTCGAACATTTGGTTTGAAATCTTGGTTCAACCAGTCTGGGACGGATGCTTTCTAAAGTTTTATGTGTAGCCGGATTTTTTTAAGAACTTCAAGTTTTTTTATTACATCAATATACACACAACGATAAACAAGCCAGCCGGAAAACACGTTTAAGTTAACTGGGTCTCAAAACTGTTTATGAAATGTATAGGTACCGATATAACACACACATGATATATACTACACATACTTTACATAATAAGTTCAAAGTGCTCATCGGCTACGCAATTCTAAAACCAAACCAAAAGAAAAAGAGCTCAATCAAATAAAAAATTTAAGACACAAAGCTAGACTTTTCTACAAACTTCGGTAGATATACTCGTACTAATTAATAGCACGAATAAATTATTTTTAAATCGGTAAGTAGATAGGTAGATACTACAGATAAGCACTTAGTGCGTAGGACGCTAAGCCACCCTTATAAATTGATAAGCTACTTACTTACAAGAGATCGATTTCGCATTTTATGGCTACTCCTATTATTATTTATCGAGTTCGTGTAAATCTTTTAAATTACTGTCTGTAGGTACCTATTTTTCATTGTTAGCTTAGTGTAGCTAAGTGGGTAGTTTAGTTGATAATTCGTCTGACGCTCAATGACATTGATTGTTTCTGTATAAAGTCCTAAATCGCACACACCCGGAAATAAATACACCCGTAGGCCTTACAAATATTTTGTTATGCAAACCTACTACCAGTAACGCAAAAGCCAGGTGCAAGAGCCACGATTCACGACCTTCCTAGATCTAGTGCTCGATTACAAATGCTCCACGAAGAGATCGGTGACTGAAATAAGTGTTAATTGATGCATAATGCTAATGATGATGTTTCTGTTAAAGGTCAATGAAATAACATAATATTCAGCCTATAATATTCCTACTGCTGGGACACAGGCCTCCTCTCTGTGAGAGGGAGTGGGCCGTAATTTATCACGCGGGCTGGGGTTGGTAGATGCACATGCCTTCGAATTTTTGTTTCTAGGACATGCGGTTTCATCACGATGTTTTCCGTCAATATTTTGAGAGCAGTGCTGATGAAATAATTTACACAAAGTAAAGTGCCTGCTTGTGATTGAACCCAGGACCACAACTCGTTTCCAACCATCCTCTTTTTTTACAACTCGTAAGTCGCGGCCATTACCCACTGGGCCACCTGATGAAATAAAGGATATATCTATGATGTTTCCCTATCTACTCAGTTTTTAACTTTCATAATTAAGTGAAGGGGTTACACCTTTTTTTTATGAATTAATACGTCACTATTCATTAAATTTAGCAAACGAAAACAGTACAAGAAAATAGAAAACCAATAAAAATCTTACAAGGATGTTTAAGAAACAAAACACAGTTGAAACAAAAGTAATTTAACTGTAGGTACCTATTTTAGAACTTGAAAGTAAAACCTTCCACTCTTTCGTAACAAAGTCAACAACTTTTCCGCGTCCCAAAAGACCTTTCGACGCGACTATCGGCGCCATCTTGCTGAAACTTTGTCCACGTAGTTCGGTCGTATTCACAGAGATGGCGCTGTACAGTGCTCTTGGGACTTCGGAGCGAACTCGGTTTCAGTGGGCACCGTCCTGAAACAGAACACTACGACTTGAGAAAGGGAGAGAGAAATTCTCAAGGCTCACCGTTTAGGGACTAGTCTCGTTCAGAGCCGATGTTCCTTTTTGTTACAGCAGTGGGTGTGTTCACAGGCGACCAATGGGAACGATTTCTCTTGGTCCGACCACACCTACCCAGTTTTCGATGCCTACTGGGAGTTGGATGGAAAAAAATGTTGGAAATAGGTAATTTTGAACGTCGTTCTCCAGTGACGTAATTGCGAATTTATGGTCCAACGAATTACCTTGTTTATATTGCGAGTTGATTGAAATGGAATTTTAAATTATACTTCATAAATTAACATTCAGTGTTTATGGATTTTCAGCGTAATAACTGTTTCTTTATCTACGACTACGTGGTTCTCAATTTTCCGGGAAATGGGAAATAAAACAGCGAAAATGTCTCATTTTCACGGCTTTCTGTGCTTAAAACAAGAGGATTTGCAATGGTGTTGAGTTATAACTTTAAAAACATTAGTTTCTCGTATTTCACTTAAGTTACACAGCTTCTGAAATGCATGAAAACGAAGCTTGTTTGTTCTACTACTTTCTTCTTTGTATTTTTTATCGTCAATTTGAATGATAACCAATCGAATTTTTAAAGAAAGAACATAATTTCGCACTGGTCATCATCTCTCACGGACTATCTTTTTCTAAACGTATTTTACCTTTGACAAAGCGTAACAAAATCTCACCCTAATTTTTACCTACGTTAAGATACCTTTACCTCTTCGCATCCCATATAAATACCTACACCACATATAAAGCTAGCTACACACAACATAAAACTACGAACGCACGGTATGCAAAAGATATATTGATGGATAAGCGTCGTGTCCCTGGGAATACGCCAGTCTCAACACGGCTTAGCACTTCTAGGGGAAGCCATGCGACTTACATACGAGTTTTAAAGTATACCAAATTGCGTTTTAGTGGCAGTTTTGAATAGTAGCTGTTAAGTAAGTTTCGTTATGGACGGCGTGATGGAAAGGACAATGCTTTGTTAAAAGGTTTTTTTAGAGAATGGCGTTTATTTTTGAAGAGTTTGTGGTGGAACGTTTTATATATTTTTTGTTTTCATACGGATAATATGTTATTTAGTTCATCTATACTGCTATACTTATTATAAAATAAAGTCGCTTTTCGTGTTTCGTGCGGTTTTCACTATCATTAAGAGAATTTATTTCGGAACGTTTATATGTTTTACATTATATTTAACTTTTATATAATATAGAAACCTTCATGTTTTGTCAAGTTGAAAAACCGTGCAAAGCATGGCCGGGTATAAATGACAGTCTTAATAATACCTACCTTTCAATACTATGCACCGACGCAACATTAACTGTCTTCATAGAAAGGTTTTCATATATAAAAAAAAATTAAAAAAGCAAGAGTTTTTTTTTTTTTAACTGAAAGCTGTCGATATTTACTTCGATCACAGTGAAAAAGTCCATAAGGAACACGCCACAAAAGTCGCGACGACATCGACGCCCAACCTGTTACCATGGATTCAGTACATGATTCTGAAACCCCCTGCGTTGAAATGTTTCTGTTCCATACACACATTTTGACCGCGTAGGTCACTTTTCATTGAAACAGCTGATTTTTTTAAAGTGTCCGACTGAAAATTTCTATGCTAGAATAATTTAGTCTAGAATACTCGTAATGTGCTGAATTCATTGTGTTTGTACGATGCCACCCTGTATACAACGTGTCGTTTTGCATCTTCGTCAAATTCAAGGGTGTGGATAGTAATAAGATATAGATAATAGACCATAAAACCTAACAACTTTTTCCATGGCAATCGCGAAAAAATTATCAGCTGTCCCATAGATTTGCGTCGAGTAGGTATTGAAGTTTTATACGGGACAGTTGAAAATTTTTTCGATGTTGGTCCCATGGAGAAAGTTGTTCGTTTTGTATTTGTATATTTCCATAACAATATCAACGCAACAACACCACCGTTCTACAAAACAATTTCTTTCAATACCCTTTAACGAGCAATCATAATTCTATCACATTTATACCCTACCCCTTTGGCAGCACCATAGCATGTGTTGTGCCTATTACCACTAACTCCACAATACAACAGAGCTACAATAGTGACAAGTGATATTTGACAAGCAATAAATTTAATTTCTACTTGTTCCATTGTTGCTTCATGTGTTCAATGTAGGATGAAATTAAGATATTTAGCAATTTGGGGTAGAAAATGTAATGCGTTGAGTTTAGGAGAATATGTTCGGTTGTTTCTTGCTGGACGAGTTGGAAATGGCGAAAAGGTTTATTTTATACCACAATTTTTTTGCATTTTTTTTTTTTTTCTTGTGTCTGTAAAACGTTAAAGGTAATTATGTGACCAATAGCACCCTGAAAGTCATGGCTGAGGACCCCAGAGCTTCTGTACTGAGGCATCTCATGCGGAATCACTCTCCGCATGAAGTGCCTCGTAGGTACACGACTCATTAACTTGTTTTTTATTCATAAATTTCTGACTAATCCTAGTGTAGTGTTGTAGTACCTTAGGGGTGTACTAACATAAATGGTTCCTATGTTGTCCCATTTAAAAGAATTTGAATTTGAATTTGACACTACACTAGGTTCGGACTAATAATCAGCTGCAGTACACTTCTGACTGTATTTTAGCTATATAATAGGAACATTTTTTAACAAAATAACATAAGAAGTGTCATTTTAATTAAGCATATGCTTATGACCTAGTTTAAAATTATTATCTCACGCACAAACCAGAATTAATAACGTAACACATGGCTTAAGTATTTTTTTCGGTCCCCAAAATAGTTTTAAAATTAGTAGGTATCAAATAAACCAATAATGGCATGAATGCGTTCCTTAGCAACAAAGTTTACGACAATAAAATCACATAGGTACTATCCCATTAGAAAAATAACTAAAACCTTTAAAAGAAAACCTATATTCTATAAAAAAAGGGATGTCAGGTGTAAGCATGTATCCTGGGCAATCATTAATATCTCGTTGCGTGTAATGCCGTGCGACAAGCGGAGTACGCGCGTTCAAATTGAAATTCTTTCACATAAACAAACTCACTTATCAGATTTATTTCCCCTCTTCAACATTTTTAGGAGATTTTCCGGAATTCCTTTAACGTGTTAAAAGAGTCTTAAGATAAATGCATTTTTAGGTGGATTTAAAATAGATTAGATTTGTTTGTGAAGAGGGTGAGAAAACAAACTATATGTAGTCATTAAATCAAATATATTATATTTAAGTTCTTAACAAAAGCTACTTTATATAATGACATAATACATTAAAGTTATCTTTTACCCGACTACGGCAAAGCTAAAAGGAAGGGTTATGATTTGAGCAGTCTATGTATGATGTAAGTATGTATGTATATAAGTATGTATTTACGTGTGTTCCACCGTAGCGCTTAAATTGCTGAACCAATTTTAATGAATGAGGTATTAATAGATTTGTAATAATGGTCCGGGTGACACAGGCTATATAAATTCTCCATAAATTTAATATGGTGGACTTTACACGTAAATTTCTGACCTCGAAAAAAATTAAATTGAGATAATGACATTAGTATCAAAAGAAAAGTCTTGACGAGCACATTACAAATATGTATATATGTCATATTGTTTAAGTAAATAAATATGTTTAAATTGTGAAAAATAAGTAAAAGTGGAGGTAAATAATATTAATAATAGGTTACAGACCGACCGCAGCGAGCGTGATTTTTCAGTAATCGGGTTTTAGTTTTTGAACTTACTTTTTATTTAGCTAAAGGGTTTCAGCAAAAGCTTACTTATCTATTATTTTTACAAAGTAATGACAGCAGTTGGTTACTACAGAGGCCGTATACTTAATCGATCACTTTAACGTAAACTTCAATTTGTACTGAAACTGAATAAGCGCCGTCTGGTGACTATTATTAGGAAACACAATTATTTCATACAAATTGACGTAGGTTAACGTCAACGTAAACACGATCGAGTAAGTATAAAAACTCGCACTAAGGCCACAGTTCTTACTTTTGTGTAATCATCATCTGCCTAGCCTTATCTGAACCATGTCGGTAGGCCTCCAGTCTAACCAGCTGCAGCTGAACTTGAATGCGATCATGTACTGGTTTTCCATCAGTCAGCTCTTCTATGCATTGCTTTTACATAATCACTTAGTTGCCATATACAACAAAGCTATAGTCCCCCTCTTATTTAGACTGTCACTTATTTAAGAAACATCGAGTTTATTCCACACCTCTTTGTGAATTTAATTTATTACGCCCCGCAAACGAGATTCAAGATGAGATGGGATAAACTTCTTTGGCAGTGTGAATAAAAAAAGTAAAACATGTTTATTAAAGGTATTTTGATAGGTAAGAGTCATATTGAATTTGTTTCTTTGTTAATTCAAATCCTTCGGTTTTAAGCTTTTCTTTTCTGGTGTTGGCTATGTAGTTACTGCCACGAATGTTAATTCTAAAGAAATTAAGTAACTGAATTCACTGAATCTAAAGACCATCCGTTAATAATATTATAAACGAGATATATCAGAAATGAGACGAGATTTTTTTTATAAAAACTTTTTCTTACAGAATCAATCACATCATGCGTATATAAAATCACAAGCTTTTACCCGCGGTTTGACTCGCGTTTTTCTATCTCTCGGGAACGGTACTACCAATTTTTTTGGGATGAAAGGTAGGTACACTATATCCATTTCTGTACCTAATCCTGAAAACGTGTTTTTTTTAAAAATAACTTCATGATGATCGGTAGAGTAGTTAAGACGTAAAAGCGTAACAAACAAACAGACTCACTGTCGCATTTATAATATTAGTTATGATTGCTGCTGGTGCTTAGTTTCAGTTGCATCCATACCAAGGAGTGTAGCGGACTTATATAGCTAGCTATCAACTACAAAAAAAAAACAATCATTATCTTAATAAAACTCATTATTTCCAGATTAGTCAATACGGATGTTTAATCAACAATCAATCTGCCTAGCCTTTTCCCAACTATGTTGGGGTCGGCTTCCAGTCTAACCGGATACAGCTGAATACCAGTATTTTACATGGAGCGACTGCCTATCTGACCTCCATAACCCATTAACTGGGTAATACGATATCCCTTGGTAAGACTGATTGTCAGACTTTCGGGCTTCTGACGACCCGTAACGACTGTCAAAGATCCACGAATGACAGCCGGGACCAACGGCTTAACGTGCTCTCCGAGGCACGGAGGAGTCTCGATATGTAAAGATGGTCACCCATCCACGGACAACCCCGGCAAGCGTAGCTTAACCTGATGGTTCGACCCGTGCGGCTGTTATTACTTAGCCACGAGCTCCTCCTCCGAGATGTTTAATCAACAATCCAACCACTAAACTGAACCTAATCCGGTTTCTGCTCGCCTCATTAACTTTATAGGTACTACTGACAGGGCTGGGTCGCGGGTAGTTCGAAAGAGATACCGTGGCCCTGGCACGGGCAGCTGAAGGAGCATGGGTGGGTTTTAGTCAGTAAAAGTCGGACACGCCCTCCCGCTCTGCCCAGAGCGGGAGAAGTCATTTGATGATTTCCCATCCACAAAAAAAAAAAGGGCTTTAAGCATCTTATTGCACAATGCTTGGGTAATGGCATTTGTATTGTAGAACAATTCGTCAGTACGCCGCGACTTTGTAGCAGATTTATTGCATTGAGTCAGACTGTAAAAATGCTAGTTATCAGACCTTTTCTGACAGATTCAATGAAAGCCATACCGTAGGTCGCCGTAGGTCTTAAAAAATGCTAGTATTATATTATTTTACGTTACCTACGAGAAGCTCGTGGCTAAGTTATAACAGCCACGCGGGTCGATCCATCAGGTTAACCTACGCTTGCCGGGATCGGTCCGTGGATGGGTGACCATCTTTACATACCGAGACTCCTCCGTGTCTCGGAAAGCACGTTAAGCCGTTGGTCCCGGCTGTCATTCGTGGATCTTTGACAGTTGTTACGGGTCGTCAGAAACCCGAAAGTCTGACAACCAGTCTTACCAAGGGGTATCGTAATACCCAGTTAAAAAGTTGTGGAGGTCAGATAGGCAGTCGCTGCATGTAAAATACTGGTATTCAGCTGCATCCGGTTAGACTGGATGCCGACCCCAACATAGTTGGGAAAAGGCTAGGCAGATTGTTACCATACCTCTATAGTTAAAGTAAAATATAATCATTTCTCATTGACACTCACTTATTTGCTGTTTCCAACTAATAATTTTACCTATTACCTACTATTAAATCAACAATCCAACCTCTAAACTGAATCCAATTCAGTTTCTGCTCGCCTCATTAACTCCATACTAGTGACAGGGCTATAAACATCTTATTGTACAATAGTTAATGGCGTTTGTATCGCAGAACAATTCGTCAGTGTGCCGCGACTTTGTAGCAGATGTATTGCATTACAACTTCATTTCATACCGAGTCGTTATCGGCTGGGGTCGGTAACGGGACTAGGGTTGTAGAAATAAGTGGATACGATTTTGATTTTAAGTTAAAAATGGATTTAATGAACAATAAATTGGAAAATAAATCTTAGGAGAAGACTTTTACATTAAAAAAATATAGATAATCATTCACATTTTGAATTCACATTGTCTCATAAGGTACTTTTAATTCTTTTATGATATTATTTCAAACAAACGACATATCTCAAAAACGATAATTGAGAATTTTAATCTGTTAGGTAAGTATCCGTAAAACTGAAAAATTATTGATACAACATTTAAAACTCTTCCTCCACGCAAAATCTCTGCGTGTCCCATCAACCCTATTCCGCCACCCCTTAGCACCGGCGCGCACGCACCGCGTCACTGTGTAAAGTACAAAATAATTTCACGCATCACATGACATGCGTATAATGACCCCAGAAGCTCCCTGCGATGTCCCGGACAAAACAAACACGGCCTAATAAGAGAATGAATAAGTCCCCCGGACTCCCGGAAGAATCCTTTCGGAAAAGAAATTGCGTCGGTAGGAAGGTTAATGTGTGTGTTAAGGGAATATTTGTTGTAACTTCCAATTGTTGCGGATGGCGGTTTTGTAACGTGTTCGATAAATTACTGTTTTAATAGTGTCGCAATAGTGTTGTACGTAGTCATACGTAGTACCTAAAGCACCAGACATCCCGATCGATGGTGTATCTAACTTAATTTCTCACAAATTTTCTTTTAGGTTAACACAATACCAACAGAGGTGAGAGTGGTTCTGGTGTAGGTAGGTACAAAAAGACCAAAATACGATCTACAATTTATAAAAAAATGGTCCATTTAATATTGCGGCTCGAAAAATATTTTTCAGGCGTGTATTTATTTTTAAGTAAATGTAGGGTATTATACTTGATATTTTTTCGCGATTTCGGGTTTGGTCCCATAGTAAAAGTTGTTCATAATAATAAGTAAAATGATCCCTTCAGAGGTTGCGCGTTATAAAAATTACACCTTGTATAACCTGTCACAAATTTTATTTGATAGCTTACCTACTGTTTCCTAAAAACTATTGGAAAGTAGTAGCGGAACTTTCTGCAAATAAAAACTGTTTATTGGAAATACATGGAACTAAAATAGCTCGTTATTTACCTTCCAATTTTTTGCGTCAAAAATAAAGGGGTAAACACCAATCTGCGACAGAACCAATAAACTTCAGCGCAATGTGTAAAGAGTTCAAACAATCGAATCCCACCGCAATCATACTGCGCCGACTCCATAGATTGTGTTGACAAAACCAATGAACATTCTTAATTATTTGCCCTGTTCGAGTAAACAATGACCTTACACAAAACCACCATAATTTGACCCCCCAACTTGTATACCACATCCCTTTATTGCAGTCGCGGAATGAAGAGGTTAAGCATTCGGCTATTTTAACTTGCATCGTGCATGGACTTATAGGTACTTGTATTTTACTTAGTGTTTTAACTTAGTGTCAACATACCACTTAGAAGATGATTCCGCCCGCCCCGTGAAAAAAAAAAAAGGATTTGAAAATTACGTACCCTTTTCGTATCATGAGTGTACTATTGAATTGTTGGGTATCAACAGAGGTCTTCACAAAATGGTTTACAAAACTATTGTTTGACAGCGAGTGTAGGGTCTGTCTCAATTAAAAATATTGCTAACAAGACAAACAGTTGTCGCTTGAATTTTTGGATTTTAATTGGCTATTTGGATAGAGATTTTTAGATAATGGTGTGTGGTGTCACATTTGTTGGTTTTGGGTTCCATATGTCAGTTAGGTTTGTTTTAAATTGCTGGGGAACTGACACAGTCACTCCAGGAACCGATTGCTGTCAATGGCGGTGCTCTCGGTGATGTTCGAGAATACGTTTACCTCAGGCAAACTCTGCAGTTTGGTAAGAACAGAACCGAAGAATTGAGCTGGGCTGGGCAGGGTTTGGGAAGAGTCGAGTCTTCTCGTCACGTATTCCACAGAATACGTGACGACAAGACTCTTCAAGAGCCTAAATACTCTTCAAGAGAGAGTCTTCAATCAGTGCTTCTTGCCTGTTATGACTTACGGATCCGAAACGTGGACGCTCACGGAACGGCTGATCCATAAATCAAGGTCGCTCTGCGAGATATGGAACGGGCTATTACTTTGAATCTCTATAAGGGATAGAATCCGGAACGAGATAATCCGGCTGAGAACCAAAGTTGTGGACATAGCTCACAGAATAAGCAAGCTGAAGTGGCAATGAGCCGGCCATATTAGCCGCAGAACCGATGGCCATCGTGTTTTTGAATGGAGACCACGAATTAGCAAACATAAGGTAGGATGCCCTCAGGAAAGGACGATCTTCGTAGGGTGGCTGGTAGCAGCTGGATGAGAGTTGCCGAGGATCGAGCTGAATGGCGTGAGTCTATGTCCAGCAGTGGACTGCTGTCAGCTGTTGATAATGATGATGATTAACACAATCTAGTTCCTCTTTATGTAGGTACCTATGTATTTGAAATCTAAAGAAAATGGTGGCTGCACCCATTGTGCTAATAAATAATATTAGGTAGGTACTTTTTTTGAATTATTTTGTAGTTATTTCCAGTGGGGTCTTTATAGGTCAATCAGTCTGCCTAGCCTTTTCCCAACTATGTAGGGGTCGGCTTCCAATCTAACCGGACGCAGTTGAATACCAGTATTTTACATGGAGCAGTCGCAGTTAATGGGTTGTGGAGGTCAGATAGGCAGTCGCCTATCTGACCTCCACAACCCATTAACTGTACGATACCCCTTGGTAAGACAGGTTGTCAGACTTTCGGGCTTCTGACGACCCGTAACGACTGTCAAAGATCCACGAATAAGAGCCGGGACCAACGGGTTGACGTGCTTTCCGAGGCAAGGAGGAGTCTCGGTATGTAAAGATGGTCACCCATCCACTGGCCACCAACCGTGGCAAGCGTAGCTTAACCTGATGGATCAACCATGGTTGTCCTTAGCCACGAGCTCCTCAATTTGCTTAAGTACTTATATAATTTTGTTAGCTCCTCCTCCGGGGTCTTATTAGGTACTGCAATACATTATACATCTACAATACCTTATTTTTCAAATACTCTTCCATTTTTCTAGATAATAACCTATATGCAATTTAGATATCTATTCTTTTTCCAGAATGTTATTTTGTTGTGTTGTAGAGTAATGTAACCGCGTGTTTGCACTGGCGAAACATCGCATAAAAACATATTGGTATCTCTATTTCTGTCAATGTATCAGACAGAGATATCAACATGTTTTTAACTGAATGTTTCGCTAGTGCAAACGCACGGTAAAACCAGCCTTCAGTACGACAACGTTCAAAGGTTTCATCGTTTAACTTTATCTTCTTAAAAACCGAAATTTAACGAATTAAATGTGTCTATCGACCAATAGAAATTGATTTATATTCCCACCTAAATTATTATAGATTAACGCACTAATTCCGTCACTTCCTTATTGGAACAGTCAAATTCGGCAAATTTCAGTTTTTGCCGAAGATAAACGATGCAACCTTTGAACCGTTGTGGTACTATTTCACGAAGGCACGTTTTTGCAATTTAAACTGTATTATTAACAACATAAAGGTTTCAAGACACGACTTCGTGAGATATAGTTAAACTATACCTATCAAGTTATTTTAAAAATCCCTGCATCATAGAGCACAGAACAAACACAGTAAAATAATAAAAGCGGCCTTCATATTATTAACCAGTAAAGTAGCACTCAATTTGGGTGAAGGGCTCAGTGGCCATGTGCCACATGCTTTAAAATAGGGATCGAGTGGTAGTGATGGACATAATAATAGCAAGAAAGTATCGATAAACAATGTCTTTTTATTATGCTTTCATTTTTAATTAGATTTTTTTTGTCTTCATTAATGTCAATTTAATGCAATTTCTTTTTGATTAAAAACAAGGATAATTACTTAAATTTGAAATAGAATTATCGTAGCTGTGTTGTTGTGCATTTAATTTTATTAAATCATGAATATTATTATCAATGATATAGTACGTCTGGGTTAAGGGACATCTCGCCCACGCAAAAACTGACCCATGGGCCAGATGTCAACTTTTTAAAATGTGCATGGGTAGATTCGCCAAGGCATACGACCGAGTACCTCGTGAAGTTTTGTGGTGGGCACTTAAAGAAAAATGTGTACCAGGGAAGTATGTGCAGTTGATTCGCGCGATGTACAGTCCCAAGTACCCAAGTCCGGTCTACAGTGAGCACTACTGGCCGCTTCGATGTGGCTGTCGGCTTGCACCAGGGGTCTGCACTCAGCCCTTACCTCTTCGTGCTGATAATGAATGCTCTTTCTTTGGATATCCAGGAAGAGGCTCCCTGGTGGCTGTTCGCCGATGACATTGTGCTGGTTGCCGACAGTGGCTTAGAGGTCCAGAGCAGATTGGAGGTGTGGTGGAAAAGACTGGAGACCGTTGGCCTGAGAGTAAGTCGGACCAAAACAGAGTACTTGTTTTGTGATTTTGGCGGTCTCTCCGGTCCTGTGCCCATATCTCTTGCCGGAACGCCCTTACCCATCTGCTCCGATACATAACGCACCGGATCAACTCAGGATGGATGAAATGGCGACAGGTTACAGGAACAACTTGCGACCCACGGATGCCCCTCAAGTTGAAGGGGAAAATTTACAAGTCCGTAATAAGGCCTGTCGTACTTTATGGATCGGAATGCTGGGCAGTGAAGAAGACGGATGAAAAAAAATTGCATGCAGCGGAGATGAGAATGTTGAGATGGATGTGTGGAGTGACGAGAATGGATAAAGTGAGAAATGAGTATATAAGAGGAAGTTTGAAAGTGGCGCCAGTGACAGAAAAGTTGAAAGGAAATCGTTTGTCTTGGTATGGGCATGTAATGAGGAGAGACGAAACGCATATGACTAAAAGAGTGATGAATATACATGTTGATGGATGGAGAGGCAGAGGAAGGCCAAAGAAAAGATGAATGGATTGTGTGAGGACTGATATGAAAGAGAAGGGAGTGGATGATAGCGTGACGGTTGACAGGGGAGAACGGAAGAAGAAAACGTGTTGCGCCGACCCCAAGTAATATGGGATAAGGGCAGGAAGATGATGATGATGGGTAGATTCGCCCGGACCAGTTTAGTAGAATGATGATGTCTGATGTCTTCTACTTTGCAAATATTTGGTTACATGAAGGTATTATAGGCTCTGGATAACTGAAAAATTTAAAACATTATGGGGATCTCGCGTTATCTACTTAATAGAAATCTTAAATTCATTTATTCATACTCGTACATTGACAGTTAAAGCACAGCCTAAACCACTGGGTCTAGTTGTAATTTTGCACAAGAGATCCTTAAATAACGAAAGTGAGTTTGTATGGAAGTTCGTAATTTTGCCGATGGGAATCCCATCACGGCACGGCTTGTTAGAAATAACTTCGATAAAAGATAAACATCGATAGTGGGGCTTGCACAATGCACATCACTACATAAGTCACCCCTAATTTTTTGACCTGACAGGACATCTAAATATTTAAAAAGCTCTTATGTTAAATTACGTTGATTTATTGGTCTAGTTTCATACTTATGTTTACACTATTACAGTTCAACTATTTTAATCAGAGGTGCCCCTTCCGTATTTTTAACAACGTTCGCAATCTCATCTCAGTCTCAATCTGTCAAAAATTGTGTAGCGTTGAACTACATTTTTGTCATTTGATTGTGGCTGGCATGAAATTGCGACTTGAATTTGAATGTTTTTAGGTACGAGAATTGGTCTGGTTTGGTCTGTTTAAACAATTTTGTAGTTGATGTGCATAGGACTTTCCATCTCGGTTCGTGGCTAAGTAACAAAAGTCGCACGGGTCGATCGATTACGTTAAGCTACGCTTGCCACGGTTGGTCCATGGAAAGGTGACCATCTTTACCTCCCGAGACCCCTGGTGCTTCGGAAAGCACGTTAAGCCGTTGGTCCCGGCTGTTATTCTTGGATCTTTGACAGTCGTTACGAGTCGTCAGAAGACCGAAAGTCTGACAACCAGTCTTACCATGAGGTATCGTATTACCCAGTAACTGGGTTGTGGAGTTCAGATAGGCAGTCGTGCACGTAAAATACTGGTATTCAGCTGCATCCAGTTAGATTGGAAGCCAACCCCAACATACTTGGGAAAAGGCTAGGCAGATGATGATGACGAGGATTTTACATTTCAACGATTAGTTTTCGTGATGGGAAGGCCAATTCCCGTAATTTAAAACATTCAAAATCTAGTCGCAATCTCATCTCAGCGACAATCAATGTCAAAAAAATATAGGAAAAATAGGGTAGATAATTTTAATAGATTTAGACTGTACACAGAACACATGACTGTATACAGGGTGACAGGGACATTGACGCGCAACCTGTTACCATGGATTCAGTACATTTATGATACTGGAATCTGTACCCCACTGCGTTGAAATCTGCGTGTTAACAGCAAGTAATGACTGAAACTAACTGAAATGTGTTTTAAAACGCAAATAACAGAATTCAAAACTATAATCTCAAATAAACTACCCGAACACCACAACACAACATATCTACGCAACATTTGGTTACATTCAGCTTTAAACCATTATCAGCACACTCGCAGGACATTTTAGTGTTATCTTCGCTCCTCATCTCAGGGGTCGCAAAGTGGTCAGCTTGGTCTTTGGGGCAGCCCGGGTGTCAAGATGAAAGCTTGTTTTATTATGAGAAGGGTCACTTGCTAATGACTTTAGTGGTTTTTGGATTAAATACGGGCAATTTTGGTAGTGAAGTTTGAATTTAGTGTATTGTAAAATTCTATGTTGATTGGGAAATAATGGCTTAGTTAGTAGATTTATTTTGTTAACTAAAATAAATTGGTAAAAGTAATGCACTTTAACAAGACAATATTTATTATATGAAGTAGGTAGCTATAAGAAGAGGTAGCTTTTTGATCACCAATAGATGTATCAGGAAACAAAATGATGAACATCGTATAAACGTGGATATTTCTAACCCGTGTAGGAATGGCTGATGTAAATTAATAGACCTTCAGTACGCTGAGTAAGTAAGATTTTTCAAACTTCTTCACATAATAATTGCCAATCTCCATTTGCGAAATATTTTGCACAACATCAAAAATTCACCAAACGATATACCTATCGAAATCGAAAAAAAAGGTATAACAGAAACAAAAATATCGGGATTACATTGTTTCCCGTCGGCCGTCAAGTGTGACGTGAATGCATAATCAATCAGTAATTCTGAGTGTCACAGCGGCTGTGACGTGACAATCGCATGGGATTTGAAATTCGAACAAAGATTTTTCGATTTCGAATCTTTATGGTTTTTGGTTTTGGCCTGTTATATTTTAGAAATACCTTAGCGGCCACGGCTTATTTTAATTTAATTTAAATATTTGAATTGTTTTTTTTTTTAAGGACGCTTTTAACGTTCTGCATCGTTCTCACATGTAAAATTTCAACATGAATGATGTAACCATTATTTTGTAACCATATCTTGATTTAAAAGAGTGTCCGTGGAGTTTCTTGCCCGTTCTTCTCCATAGGTACCTACTATGCTTTGGAATGGGCGCCTAGCTTCATCTTTTTGACTGACCGACCCCTTGACAGTTCAAAAGTGCCTGTAATTGGTTTAATTGAAATAAATGCTTTGAGTTGAGTTGAGTTGAGTTGAAAATATCGCAAAGTGGTAATTTTTTGTTGTTTTAACTGTCTTTCAAACATAGTTCAAACGTTTTCTATGTTATTTTCTTTCTGCTTTTCTGTCCAAAATTATTAATTCGTTTTTTTGGAAAGGTCTTTGCTCTGTCTTAGTCTTCTCGACTTTGGATGAGCTTCGACGTTTTAAATGCTTTATTTGAATATACCTTTTATTTTAATCATTCATGAAAACTTATAGAAAGCTCCTAAAGAAAATGTTTCTGAAATTACATAAACATGCTCAAGTGTTCTTTTTCAGAAAAAAAGCAAACACTCTTTCGCATTAAACCTAAAATTAATAAAAACAAACGCAAACAGACTTCCATTTACAAACAAAACACATTTCCCTTCGGCTTTTCAAAAGGAATCATTCAAAAAGCCGTCAAATCGCTTCATCCGAATCCCGAACGTCTCCGACAATTCCCGATCATCTGTGGTTATCTTTTAAAAGGGGAATGACAAAGAAATGCGTCCAATGAATGGATTTTAATTTTAAAAGCTTTCGCGGCGTTTTTCGGAATCCTGCTTACCCTCGGGAATTTGACGGTGATTATTGATGTTTTGACAACTCGTATTTACCTACTATTAATTGTGATAATGGATTGTGGAAGGACGTAAAAATGTTCCTAGATTTTTTTGCTACTATTGTAAGCTTCTGTTGTGGTTTTCTTGTGTTTTGGATTTAAACTTTACTGGTGAAATGTGGGTGTAGTATAGCTACACCTCTGCTTAATCCTTCGGGGAATACTGTCGTGATGTAGCGTGACGTGATCAAATAAAAAGGTTGATGAAAACACGGTATCTACCAATTAACTACTGCTGAATTTGGGCCTGTAGTACACTCCTACCAACTTATCTGTGAAATGGCGAAAATTGGAACTACGGCCGTCATGTTGTGCCGACGCATGTCATTCGATTGTATCGACGCATCGACGGTGGCGTCCTCTTTCAGTTCACAGATAAGTTGGTAGGACTGTAACCATATTTAAGTAATTTGTAGTAGCCTTAGGTCATATGGAAGTAAATATCTAAGTAGGTATACAATAAATAAAAAAGTTGGACAATTTTCCATCTTTAAAACAATCGTAGAGACAGATGATGCATGTCATTCGATTGTGTCGACGCATCGACGGTGGCGTCCTCTTTCAGTTCACAGATAAGTTGGTAGGACTGTAACTATATTTAAGTAATTTGTAGTAGCCTTAGGTCATATGAAAGTAAATATCTAAGTAGGTATACAATAAATAAAAAAGTTGGACAATTTTCCATCTTTAAAACAATCGTAGAGACAGATGACGCATGTCATTCGATTGTGTCGACGCATCGACGGTGGCGTCCTCTTTCAGTTCACAGATAAGTTGGTAGGACTGTAACCATATTTAAGTAATTTGTAGTAGCCTTAGGTCATATGAAAGTAAATATCTAAGTAGGTATACAATAAATAAAAAAAGTTAGACAATTTTCCATCTTTAAAACAATCGTAGAGACAGATGCGTTCTCACGAAACTTGCATCAAACAAGCATCGCGGAAGTATAATAACATGAAAGTAGCAGCTCATTTCATACCAGTAAAGTGAGCATATTGCGTTACCAACTTATCTTTTACATTTCACAAACAAAAATACACCCTACGCCTACGTGGTAAGAGTTATGGAAAGCGTATGAGCCAATTTGCAAGACTAAGCGCACGTCATAACCTCTGAACAAAATTGGGGAAAGCGTGTGAGATAAATCTCGATTCAGATATTAGTGTTTATACAGGGATACTCAACGAAATGTAACATTATTATTGTTGTTGATAGTTTTGTAAAATTATGGGAAAAGAGTTTGAAGCAGGCAAATATTGTTTTGCGATTCACATACCCCATAGTGCTCGGCTAAGATTATAAATAGTCAACATCATCAGCTTAGCAGTCCACTGTTGAACATGTCTAGCTTCTCCAATGGCATGCCATTTAAATCTCTATTCTCGGGCACTTTAGTCCAACTGCTACTAGCCTCGAAAATCTCGTGAAAAGTTAGTTTCAATATACATTACATAATTAAGACATTAAAGTACCATCTTATATTCAACGTTACTCTTCTTTAAGATGTCATTCAGTCTCCAATCTGAGACCTGTACATGCCTTATATTATGAACAATTTTTATTATGGGACAAAACCTGAAACCCCCATTTTGACGAGTTATGCAAACATAAAAAATAAAAAAAAAACATAATTATACGTAGGGAATAGCTGAATTTTTTTCCACAATTTCAGGTTTGGTTCCAAAGTAAAAGTTGTTGATAATGATGAGTACAAGGACCCCATAAGGACCCCATAAGACCTATAAAGGTTGTGTGTTATTTAAGTTACGCCTTGTAGAAATCCTTCTTTCACGAAAAATTCCCCACTAATCATAAATCACGTACCTACCGTAGCAGTAAAATGTAGCCACGTATGGTCACCGCGTACCCCTCAATCCGCCGTCCGTGATTGGTTCAATTTCCCACGAGAACGGACCGAGTCGCGACTCAACTCTTAATTTCTTGCTTCAACTACGTCTGCCCTGTTAGCGCTCAGAAAGTATTCTTTAAACGTCTGTTTAGGTCGTGCAACAGTTTAGAAGTTGGAATATATTTTTTTACTGTACGAGGAGTTTTTACTGGAATCAAGTAAAAACTTCTTGGTTAACAGCGTATATTGTGTAAGTTATAGTTTCCCTATTATTAATTAAATCAATATTTATGCATTACACACCGTTGATCAATTCGCTCAGAATCAATCATTCTTATTCAAGCATTTGTCCAGTAGTGGATAGTAGAGTTTTAGTTTTACTGATGACTAAAATCAATCTGCCTAGCCTTTTCCCAACTATGTTGGGGTCGGCTTCCAGTCTAACCGGATGCAGCTGAATACCAGTATTTTACATGGAGCGACTGCCTATCTGACCTCCATAACCCATTAACTGGGTAATACGATACCTCTTGGTAAGACTGGTTGTCAGACTCTCGGGCTTCTCACGACCCGTAACGACTGTCAAAGATCCACAAATGACAGCCGGGACCAACGGCTTAACGTGCTTTCCGAGGCACGGAGGAGTCTCGATATGTAAAGATGGTCACCCATCCACGGACAACCCCGGCAAGCGTAGCTTAACCTGATGGATCGACCCGTGCGGCTGTTATTACTTAGCCACGAGCTCCTCGTTTTACTGATGACTATGAGTTTCTTTATAGCTATCGTACTCGCATTTTCTGAAAGGATTCGTCTTACAAAATGGAAGATCCTTCGGTAGGACAGAAGCTCACTGTTCATCTATAATTTTTCTCGAATGGCATCTAAAGTAATACCCATCTAATGCATCCTATTACTAAGGTATTTAAACAAAGACTCACAATAACATCGCACCACAACATGTCATATATACTCGTAGAACAAAACCACGGTAACTGAACCGGAAGAATACACGCGGATGAGCTGATGAATACTAAGTAAGTGCGTACGGATTCATCCATGGATGGATGCACATCCGTCAGTGACTGCCATCTTACTTGAATAATTTTGTGGAAGTGGTTAGGGTATCTAATTTGATGGGTTTGGTATAAATAATCAAGAAGTTTGAAAAAAGACAAGTAGGCAAAAAAAATGATGTGCAGAGTGAACAGAAAAAAAAATCACATATTTAGATGCAACGCTATGATCTCTACTTCCTTTTCTGTTTCTAGATTAAATAAAAATCTAATTGTACAACAAATCTTCTATTTGCAAAGCTACAAGTCAAATCAATCTTCAACATGCAGACTAAAAGCCAACCCTTGGGTCACGGGAAGTGTCAACCAGCTGTTTGGAGATTTCGTTGAACAAACTATGAGCACTCGGACCCCACGGCTCAAGGGTTTCAACCCCAAACGGCTCGAAAACATAATTACCGATTAGGTTATTATACTTCCGCCGTTTGAGGTTTTCCGCAGCGGCAGCAGGAGTGCCAGCACAGGACGCAGAGCCAGGAAGATGGGATGGCGCAAGAGTAACGACACACGTTGCGTCCCACACTAAAGGCCTTCCCAACTTCCATGGAAATAAAGACATGCCGTCCGGTCTCTTGCCATCGTCGCGTGCCAAGCCATTGGGTTCTAATACAGCTGGAACGCCGACGGTGACAAGGGCTCGTCGGATGATGTCATTGATGTTCGCGTGCCGTGCTAAGCGACCCACACTTCCCGTGACCCAAGGGCTGGCTTTTACCTTGGCCAGCGGCTTAGCATTGCGATACAACGTGGCAATGCCGCCAGTCTCTTGGGTACTTTACCACTCGACAGCGATGCGGAGGAATTTTTCGATGCCATATTTTAGTTTTTTAATAGTTTTAGTTATGTTAGTATTTAATTTTGTTATTTTTAGGTTATGTTTACAGTTAAATGTAAATGATGTGCATACTATTTAATAAAATCAACTCAATTAACATGCAGACGGATTGCAAGTTCGAACTAGGTACAAATTACCTTCCCATACTTATGTATTCCCTCATATAAGTTCGTTTCTCTGTATCTACGTTAACAATGATATTCTTCTATTGTAGTTATTCAGTAGTACATTATTACGGAAGCCGTCCACGACGATGATGGATCGCGACCACCAAATCACATGAGGTTTGAACTTACCCTTACGACTCGGTACACGAGTTGAGGCTCTTCGATATTGAACCGAAATTCCTATTATGGATAATGCCAATGCCCATGAGCAAAAAAAAAATTGTATTTATTACGTACCTACGCGTCAGTCAGATTATAAAAAAAATTAGACACGTATTTTTTGCTTTATCATATTAATAAAAAATACTTAGATAAAACGCATTAAAGTTGGGGAGTCAGGGATAGCTACGTCACAACGTAACAAACTACGTATAAAATCTAGCAAGGAGTGACGTCATGCCACATTTTAAATCAATGTATCGCCGTAATCTTTTGATTGCGTAAAAAAAGAAAAAATACGTGTCCAATATTTTTAAATAATATAAGTGACATTCAAAAAAAAATTAGTCATCATCCCTATTTAAAGAGTTTTAGATATTGAACCGAAGTTACTACTTGTGTTACAGTGCCTAGACATTTTATTTGTTTAAAAGCTACCTACACAGGTTTACATTCTTTACAGGCTTGTAAATAATATTAATGTGATAGTCCATTAAATGCTCGGTTCCTGTTAGCACGAATCGTTTCGCTAAGGTACCAATGGTAGCATCTTTTATTGCCAAACGTGGCATGTAAATAGATTTGTAAGCTAATTTTACCTTTTTTTTTCTTTGTGGATGGGAAATCATCAAAAGACTTCTCCCGCTCTGGGCAGAGCGGGAGGGCGTGTCAGACTTTTGCTGACTAAAACCCACCCATGTTCCTTCAGCTGCCCGTGCCAGGGCCACGGTATCTCTTTCGAACTACCCGCGACCCCGGCGGCAAGCTAATTTTAGCTACTTACTGTAGCTACTTCGAAAAGGGAGGGTCTACTATGCAAAGCTATGAGGTATTTGCTTCATTATTGGTAAAGAAATAAGACCAATAACCGTCCGTAAATTATAGGAATCGGCCATAACTCGTCAAATACATACTGTAACCTTTTGCAAGCTCAGTATACTGAAAAAGAAAAAAGAAAAATAAGTCTTACTCTAGTAACACAAAAAATCTTTTTTAGATTTACAGTAAGGCTTAGATGGTTTGGTCATGTTGAGAGGATGAATGAAAGGCGACTAACAAAAGGCAGATGAGTACGTGGAAACGTGGTACGTGGTAAGTGACGCTTTAGGAAGGCATACAGTGAACTTATTGGGGATGTTCTTTAGAAAAGTCAGGTGCGTAATACTTGCAGCCGGCGCGGCGTGCGTGTATGTCCAGATGTATGAACGTAAACGAGGCAAAAGGAGTATGTAAGGACCGTAGCAGGTGGCGTTCTGTAGTGTTTGCCTAGTCCCATGGAAAGAAGGCGTGAGTTTATGTATTTATGTAATAAGGCTTATTTGTCATTTATTTTTTCCTCAAATACGCCCCTTCTGCATACAGCGGCAGCATAGACGATTCATATTTCAGTGAAAATAGTAAATTATTTTTCTTGCAAACCTTCTTGGACTTCCCTGGAACAAGTACTTCTTCTTCTTTTGAAAGATGTGGTCATGTCCAGCCCGCATTTTCGACTATGCTGTAATAGTGAAACTTCATAAAATTCTTCATGCGTATCCAAGTAGCCTCCACCAATCCTGAGCCCCACAATACAAGGTCTTTATTAACATTCGCAACAGTGGGTCCGTATAAATATTTGACAAGGCGACTCTGTCTTATGCCTAATTTATTTTGACAAATCATCTTTACTGAATAAAGGTGTGTTTGCTAAGGTACCGTCGGCTTGATGGAATAGATGCAAGGTTTTTTTAAGGCGTATGGGGAATTTGTATTGCCTTACAAATGTTTTGATACGGTAGTTTAATGAATGAAATTGCGACTTCTTTTGGTCGTTTTAAATATTATATTTATGTCGTGGATTCTGAACGGAACGTCAAGTTGTACCGACTTGGGTGTGTTCGGAAATGGGTTTGGCATCACTGTGCGAGCTGTCAATGTCATTTTGAGTTTGCGGGGGGGGGGGGGGGGAAATAACAGTGACAGATGACGGCTGTCATTCAAGGTACCTGACGAGGACTTCATGATTAGACACCGAACTGAAAGGACGTGCTCTACCGACCTCGCCCCGACCTCGCCGCGTTCCGATACGAATCCAGTTTCATCCGATTCGTGTGTGCTACTTTCTAACTGATTGTTTGTTAAATCGATCTAATTACAACTGTAGAGTGCATATTGAGTCTTATTTCGGTTACAACAAAGGACGACGACTAGTTTGGCAACGAACGCTGACATTCTCCTCCGACATATAAAAAGAAAGATAGATTTTTTTTTTATTTATTCTCCACAAACAAGACGCACATTAAAAAAAAAGATAATATACACACTCTAATATAATGTAGCCAAAAGCCTCGAATTCAAAACCTTAAAAATTAAAAGTTTGAATTGTTGTCCATTGATTGATGTCAGGGCAGGTCACAATTTAATGTAGGGTGAGTGTGTGTGTGTGTGTATGTCGGAGGTCGATTGAATGATTTATGTTTATACATACGGTGGCGTCCGTTTAAAAACGCTCGCAGGTAAGAAATACATAATATGCCGAAGGCAAATTGGCGACTCGTTCAATTGTTAAAAATTTCGACATTCGTTACGTGCAAACCGAATTGGTCGCACTAACTAAGCCAGGGCACCCCGACCAAATGGGTTAAGTTAGGTTAGAACTGTGAACAACCGCGTGTGAGCCGAGCGAGCGCCTGAAGAAATAGAACTAAATACTTCAATTTTCCGCGGCATTTTGTAAACGGCGCTTCAATTATCTATCAATGTTGTGGCATATTATATTTCCTCCAGACAAGGCAACTTATATTTCCTTCGGCATAGTTCATAACTGCGAACGTTTTTAAACGGACGACGCCGTTTGTAAAAAGCGGAATCATACAAATTGCTTGCGACATTGTATATAGTATTTTTTTTGCTAAAACAAAAGGCATGAACACAAAACGTTTTGAACGAAAGAATAAAAATTACATTGGTCATAAACAATGGCTGATAAACCACTCTCTAGATTGAAGTCATACAATTCTCGATGTAGAAAATCGTCTAATAAAAAAATTGTTTAATTCAGAGAATCACATACATAAATATCAATACAGAAAGAAAGAAAGAAAGGATAAGTCATTTATAGCAAACAAACAAATACCATTATAGACCTCGATTCTCTATAAACCTTACTTATAAATAACTAGTGAAACAATAAACAAAGTTAACTGATATGGGCCACATGCAAATATTGGGTGAGCACAGTGAGCAGATAGTTGAGTTCCAAGTTAAATAAGTAAGCCGCGAGCAAATCCCAGAAGGTCGCGACATCCGACATTCGGCGAGCCTTTATTTTACCTTCCATCTAACCAGACGGATACATGGTGTTGCTTTTTGTAGATTCAAATTTTTGGTTGCTTTGCGTGTCATCTGTGTCAGTTTGTTTTCTTGATAATTTCATTGTCAATTGGAACTAGAATTCTTTTGTCCATTTTTAGCTAGATATTGAAAACGATTACCGAATATTATAAATGCGAATGTAAATTATAAATACTACCACTTTAAAACGGCTGAACGGATTTGGATAAAATTTGGAACATGAGTAGACCATGAACTAGAAAAGGACATGGGCTACAGCCAGTAAATAATAAAAAAAATTACTTGATGCGATTTAAGAAACGTTTTATTGATTAAATGATTTGTATTTGCTTTTTTCTTTTATAAACCATTTCGTAAAAGCAAGATTTCAGTCTTAGGCACTGCTAAAACCTTTGCTTCTACTTTTTCCTGGTAGGATAATATGATATTTTGTAACGTACGTACGTAAAAACTCTTGCCGAACATGTCATTTAAGTTAACCCACAAACAAAATGTTGCGAAACTTCAACCAATTCGTATGTCCATCTCACAATAAATATCATCTTATTTATCTATCAACCTGTAGCTATACACTCGCCGGTACCCATTTGACATAGCTTCATAATATATGAGACGAGTTAACAAGCATGTAGTTACTGGCTACCTTAGATGACGGTACTCGTCCCAAGGGACAAACGAGGACTAGTATGGAAATAACTTTGTTTTATAATATCGCTAATTAAGTTTTATCGAATTGTATTAATTGTGGGGTTGGTGTGGTCTTCAAAGAGGGAATCTGTTTGGAGATAAACTGTTATCCAAGATAATAGTATTGACTCAGAAGCTTGCTTACTTGGAAATATTCCCAATATAAAGATGTAGCTATCTTAATAACTACTGCGGAAAATAGGCCCCACAATTAACGATCAAAGATGATAATATACAGGGTTTTTGGTAAAACACCAGCAATCTCTTAAGGGATCAATGTACTCATCATTAAATCACGAAAAAAAAAATCAGCTGCTCCCTACATTTTGACGAGTTTGATGTACTTACCTAGTTTGCTGTTCTATAAATAAACAGCAGATTTTTTTTTCACGATTTCAGGTTTGGTCCCATAGTAAAAGTTGTTCGTAATTATGAGTACGATGTCCCCTTAAGAGGTTGCTGATGTTTTACCAATAACCCTGTATACCTACCTAGGCTTAGTCATAAATTATTTTCCTCTAAATATCGATTTATAGACCAAAAAAAATGGATACATGGCACAATCTTCTGGATTGAGAAGATCTGCCTCGGGTTCCTTGATTTCGAACATAAAAAGTCACTTTCCAACTTAGCAATAAAACGAAACAACTACATACATTGCAAACGATATTCAAAACCAATATCAAATAACCGAGTCGTTTTAAATTTATACAGCCATCCAATTTGATATCTACGAATATCTCAACCGTCCAGCGTCTGGCCCTAAATGTACCTACTACCCACAGAGCACGGGGACGCGGCCACGCTAGAGGCGGCATTATCAACACTTGCCATACGAACCAACTGTGTCACCGTTTACTCTGTAATGACGTATCAATCTGCTTAGCCTTTTCCAACTATGTTGAGGTCGGCTTCCAGTCTAACTGAATGCAGCTAAACTACAGTATTTTACATAGAGTGACTGCCTATCTGACCTTCACAGCCCAGTTACTGGGTATCGCGATACCCCTTTGGTAAGACTGGTTGTTAGACTTTCGGCTTCTGACGACCCGTAGCATAATCAGCCTAAATGTTCCCACTGCTGGGACACAGTGTAAGAGGGAGTGGGCCGTAATCCACCACGCGGACCCAGAGCTGGTTGGTAGATGTCACATGTCGTCGAATTTTTGGTTCTAGGACATGCCGGTTTCCTCACGATGTTTTCCTTCACCGTTTTGAGAGCAGTGGTGATTAAATAATTTACTCAAAGTAAAATGCCTGTCAGGGTTCAAACCTGCGACCTGCAACTTTTAAGTCGCGGCCGTTACCACTGAGCCACCACTGCTCTGTACGACCACGACCCGTAACGACTGTCAAAGATCCAAGAATGACAGCCGGACCAATGACTTAACGTGCTTTCCGAGGCACGGTGGGGTCTCAAGCGTAGCTTAACCTGATTAATCGACCCCTGAGGCTATTATTACTTAGCCACGTATACAGGGTAAAATTAAATTAATTAGCGAAACTCCGAAAAAAAAGTGATTTTCTCAACTCATACTTCAAGTAACTAAACTACCAGCGGTCGCTGACCCCAAAAAAAAATGATTACCAAATAATTTATTTTTATTTGATTATGTTTACATATCAATACTCATCACGTCTGCGGAGTTTCGCTAACTAATTGAATTTGACCCTGTAGAAACTTGAAGGCGGTACGTGCGTGACAGAAGTTATACGCTCAACGCACTTTCGGCGCCAAGAATTTTATAAGGGTAAGTTTCCACCAAACAGAAAAATCCTCGCGGATGGTAGTGCGAGTCGAATTTTGTATTTAAAGTGAATATTTCAATATTGCTACAGTTACTTATTCAGAGAAATTTAAAAAGTGCTCGAGCATTTGCGAGGTTTTTTTCTTGACCCTCTAAGTAGGTACTGACGACTCGAGACGCTGCCGGGAGCTGCGATTCTGTGCTCTGTGCTACTAGGTACCATAAGCAGTGGGTATCGGTATCAGATGCAACGTAATTATGTGGGGACGAAAATGTCACTTCTTTAATATTTCACAAGGGTAAGTTTAGGGTTATTCTGAAGGGACTTTTAATTTTAAATCGCGATTGGAAATTGTTTTTGTGACCTTTTGGGTAGTGTTTGTAATGTTGCGTTGGTATTTTGGTTTGAGTTTCAATTGTTTGTAAAGAAAACGAGATCGTATTTTGTTTCATAAGTGGGAGACACAATGATGGATTTCAAAGATTAGGAGGATTTTTTTTTCGTTTTATAAGGCTTTAAGAGGCCTTATACCAAATTTTTCCGATTTCGCTGATTTACCTGATTTTACAGACGTGATTTTAAAAGATAAAATTCTGTATTTGTATAAGTTTTAATTCACAACATGAAAGATCATTTCAAGTATGATCTAATGAATGGACTACTTTTTTATTTTGCGTCAAGTTTGTAATGCGAGACTTAGGTTGTTTTAAAAGATCTTGTATTGCCATTTTATTTAATTTTTTGCAGTTTTTTTTGAGGTTATGGATAGATTTTGAACCGAAGTTTATTTCTGTTGTTTTAATTTTATGAAAGAGATTCTATATAGCCTAAATCAAAAGCAATTAATTATTTGCCCCTTTTTCTCTGAAATTTGACAAAGTTAATTTTTTTTAATCAATAATTTTAAATGAAAATGTTAAAAAGTATTTCATAAATTGTATAGACAACTTTCACAAAAATGCATTGTAATTTTTTCATACCATTTAAACGTCAAAACGATTCGTAAATATGTAATATTCTAATCCTCTTGCAGCAAAAAATCACAAAACAGTCAAAACGGTTTTAGGTCGATTAATCATAATTGAAATAATACATCATATAGTGACTTAAAACTTATAGATTTATCATTAATTATATATTTTTTATTATTATTTATCATTTATTATTATTTTTTGTTGTGTTTTTCTTTTCAGCTCTTTGGCTGGTTTTTGCAACATTTACGGACCGAAGCCAAGTAAATGCAGCGTGATGTGTTATGATGAGGACCTATTTCGTTTTATCTTATTATATTTTTTATTATTTATTAGTATTTTATTATAGTTTTTTTTTATTTTATTTTTTTCAGCGATTAATCAGCGAAATCGCAAAATTTCTCATACGGCCTCTTAAAGGTAAAAAGTGAATTGCTTTTAGGGGCTCGACAGCCCCAGAATTTCAGTGTACTTTGCTTTAATAACAATACTAATGCAAAACTTAAAAATATATTCCTATGTATATGTAGAAGCAATATAGCCACCACAATACATTAATACCTTATTGCCTCGGTGTTGGCTTACCAGAAACTAGAAGTTTATTTTGTCTGAGATCTTTGAGCACCTTACTTTATACAGCGAAGGTCCAGTTACCGATCGAACTTACGGCGTTTACTGTATGTAAACAACTTTAAACCTCATCGTAAACAAATTAATCCACTCTTAACATATTTATCTTGAAAATTAACGTCAATTTCCGAAACGGTCAGGTAGTTGCTGAGACTTCTGACCGAAACTAATCCGTCTCCCTAATTGTGTTAGCGACAACTTTGATCCCTTCCCTGCGGATATGATCCGACAAGAAATTGTATTAGTTATAGTTGGCTTCGCTAATAAAGGGAGAGTTTTGTTGGTCGGTAGCGGTATGTGTGGTAGATACGTCAGTTGAGTATTTATGGATGATTGATCCGAAGTCTTCCAAGTGTTATGATTATGGTTGTCGAGAGTTTGTACAGTCAGGGAAGTTAATTGTTAAACAAAGTGACACCCTGCGTCAATATGCCGTGTTATAAGCACTTTCATACAACGGTTAAAGAATGAGAGTGTGTTATGATTTGAATATACGGACAATTAAATTCGGTAGTAAATTTTCTTAACAATTAATTTCCCTGACTTTATATTCAGTAAGATACTTTCTGCTACCGCCTAAACCCTCAAACTGTCGAAGGACTCTCAAAATGGTTTTGCTAGAATGCAATCTGCCTAGCCTTTTCCCAACTAGGTTGGGGTCGGCTTCCAGTCTAACCGGATGCAACTGAATACCAGTATTTTACATGGAGCGACTGCCTATCTGACCTCCACAACCCGGTAACTGGGTAATACGATACCCCTTGGTAAGACTGGTTGTCAGACTTTCGGGTTTCTCACGACCCGTAACGACTGTCAAAGATCCACGAATGACAGCCGGGACCAACGGCTTAACGTGCTTTCCGAGGCACGGAGGAGTCTCGGTATGTAAAGATGGTCACCCATCCACGGACCAACCCCGGCAAGCGTAGCTTAAACTGATAGATCGACCCGTGCGGCTGTTATTACTTAGCCACGAGCGCCTCCTCCTCCTAGTTTTGCTAGAATGCATGATTTCTATATTAGCTAGGTATCACCTCCGTGTCTTCCAATGAATACCTTTTTTTTGTGGGTAGGAAATCATCAAATGTATTCTCCCGCTCAGCGGGAGGGCGTGTCAGACTTTTACTGACTAAAACCCACCCGTGTTCCTTCAGTTGCCTGTACCAGGGCCACGGTATCTCTTTCGAACAAACCGCGACCCCGGCGGCATCGGCCCTATCGGACCCCATCACTGCTGACATCTCTTTGAGGCGCGCGTGGAACACAACGCGCCGTCGACCCGGGCCTGGTCCTTACATACCTAAGCCGTAATTAGCACAATATCTATAAAGAGTTCATTGTAAACGTAAACGTAAACGTGATCCTCTGTCATAAATATCTACCTACATAAACACCACCATTCCATAAAATTATACTAACTTGCGTAGCAAACATGTAAACAGAATTCAGCCAGTATATGTACACAAACTGCACTGAAAACTCGCGACAATTTTTAAACCAAAAAATTATGCATGAAGCAATGTTATTCAATGAGGTGTACAAATCCCCCTACATCCTGAATATTTAAAGGCTCGATGTCTCGGCATCCTGAAAATTCATTACAGTGTCGCATAAAAACGCCACCCTCTTTTGTTTAAACGCAAAATCACAATAAACTTGTTCTTGTAATGGTCTATGCATTTTGAGGAGACCGTGTTTACTGTAAACCGTTTTATTTATTGCTTTAATCTTAGCTGTGTGCCTTGTGCGTAAAATCATGCAAGAAGATGTTGAGCTGATGATGTGATGTTTCAGAAAAAAAATAAATAAAAGCGTTTTGGCTTCTGGCTATCATTGCATCATGTATACCAAAACACTTGTAAAAAAAAAAACATCTTCCTGTATATTATTCACTTTTAAAAATAAAAAACCGTTGATCTTAAAAAATAAGCTACAATTTTCTAAAGGTTTTCAACAGTTGAAACCAATAATTTAGTCGAAACTATTCGATTAAATTATCATCAATAAGCATCAATGGTTTTTCAGAGTTAAAAAGTATACTTAACTAAGCAAAAAATTATTTGTTTGCTCTTCAAGAAACACTTTACCTAAATTAGTTTAGAGTGACCACGATATATAAAGCAATGCAAAACGTATTAATCTAATCTCCTCGGATTGTCCCAGGGCTAACTTCAACCGGACTGTCTGGGCGGTCCCCAAAGACTGAACCGCACTGATATTAGAATGTCTCCAATCACTATTGTTTAGGTAGATATATATTCAAACGGAGTTTGTTTTGATTAGCATTGGACTGTAGGTTTTGTTATGACAAAATATAAATAAATAATAATATAAAATAGTAATAATATATTTAACAAGACTTCTGCGAGAAGGTTCCTAACATAACAAGTTTAGAGCTTGACGTTTATATCGTAGCTATCTTCTGCAGTCAGGAGAGTTGTATTCCTCGAAAGACCATTTCAGACACTAATGTACAGTCAGCAACAGAAGTCGGTTAACACTGCTAACTTTTGACATCATCTAAATTAACACAAAATGATTCGATAAACTGATTATTTTTCGTTTAACTGTTAAGAGATAATGTTCTTAAAATTTTAAGTACTTCTGTTCCGATTTATTTTTCTAAATATTTCGCTTGATAATATTCAAATTCAAATTCAAATTCAAATTCTTTATTGCGAACTAAGTGTATAACTTTGAAGATGTTAACAATAGTAGGTTCTTAGAACTTAGTTGCCTGTTAAGGCATTGCAATTTAAATTGTTATAAATATTTAAAAACATAGGTATACGTAGATACTCAGTATTATAAATAGTTATACAATTTACATTATATTATATTAGTTATCATTATTCAAAACTTTTTATTTTTATTTTAATAGACTATTCTTACAATTTACATTACATTATTCAACAATCTTTTAATATTTAATAATTAATTTCTTCAAGGAATTCTTTTACAGAGTAATATGCCTTTTTAATCAGGAAGTCTTTTAGCTTCCTTTTAAAAATACCAATTGAATGTAGGTTCTTAATGTCTATAGGTAACTTATTATATATCTTTATGCCCATACAAAAAATGCTATTGCTATATACTGCAGTGTGGGATGTTTTATTGCGTAATGTATTTTTGAGTCTACTGCTTGTTAATGTGTCATAGCTACTGATGTTTGATTTAACTAAAATTGAGGCCGCGTAGATATACAGAGCAGGGAGGGTTAATATCTTGAGATTTACAAAATGAGGTTTACATGAATTTGTTTGGTGTATCCCACATATTGATCTAATACACTTTTTTTGTGCCTTGAACGCAATTTCCTTATCAGTTGAGTATCCCCAATATAGTATCCCATAAGATAGAGTGGATCCCACATAGGCATGATAAGCACTAAGCAGTGTGGTTTGGTTAGATACTTTTTTGAGCATGTAGAGAGCATAAGAGAATTGATTTAATTTGTTACATACACTATTTACATGTGTCTTCCATGTCATATTAGAATCTATATAGATACCTAGAAATTTTGTACTAGTGACCTCAGACACAGTTGCATTATTGTACTCGATAGATAGTGGAGTTGATTTTGCGTTTTTATTCTTAAAATTCATGTAATGGGTTTTTGTAAGATTTATTTTAAGATTATTTATTGTAAGCCAATTTATTAATTTAGATAGGGAATCGTTTATTTCGAGTTCATGATTTTTATTTTTGTTATTTGTGAAAAGAGCCGTACTGTCATCTGCAAATAAAACCATAGGGTGCTGAATAGCGTTAGGTAAATCATTTATATAAATGAGAAATAGTAGTGGTCCTAGTATCGACCCTTGAGGTACACCATATTTTATAGTTCTTGGGCTCGATGTATATTTAATTTCTGTTTTTGTGAATGGACATAATTGTGTTATTTCAGTGAACTGTATTCTATTACTGAGATAGGATTTGATTATTTCTAGTGCTTTACCTCGAACTCCGTATATTTCTAGTTTATGTAGTAGTAGTCCATGGTCAACATAATCAAAAGCTTTTGACATGTCCATGTATAGGGCTGTGACCTGATTTTTTTTATCTAGTTCCGTTATAACTTTTTGTAAAAACTGATGCATTGCTGTATTAACTGATTTCCCTTTTCTGAATCCAACTTGATTATCTATTATTATTTTATTTTTTTCGAAATATTCACTAAGATTATTATATAGTACTCTTTCAAATATTTTAGCCATTATTGGAATGAGAGCGATAGGTCTATAACATCGTATATCTTCCGTGTTTTCTTTTTTGAATATTGGTGTAACTACAGTAGTTTTCAAATATGTCGGGAAAATTCCATCTTCAAGACACTGATTTATTATGTAGGTGATGATTGGAGCAATTTCGTACACTACACGTTTTATTATTTTAGTGGAAATTCCATCACAACCTGTACTGTTTGTGTTTTTTAATGTCATGATTATTTTGACAACATTGTTAGGGGTAACTGGTGCTAAGAAACAGGAGTTTGATTTGTTATAGGTTAGAATATTAGCGTAGTTTATTGTATTATTTGTTAGTTTTGAAGTGTCATCAATAAAAAAGTTGTTGAATGTTTGTGCTATAGCATCAGGAGCAGTTATAAGTTGGTTATTATATTTTATTCTATTAATTTTTTCAGGGGGGTTGTTGTTTTTGTATTTATTGATTATTTGCCACACTGCTTTAGATTTATTTGTGGCTGTTTGTATATGATAGTTGTTTTGCGACCTTTGCGTGAGTTTTATGATTTTTTTATACCTTTTTGCATATTTCTTAAAATCACTTTTATCTCTATTATTACCTGATACTCGATATGTTTTAAGTAGCATTCTTTTACGGAGGGAACATAGCTTTAATCCTTTACTGAGCCATTTAGTATTTCGTATGATTGGAACCTTAATTTTTATGTTTGGAAAGCAGAGGTCATAAAAAAGTTTAAATAGTTTATGGAATTCTTCAAAAGCAGCATTTGGATCACTTTTTCCATAGCAATCACTAAAAGTCAGGGCTTTTAAACATTTAATAAACTTTTCAACGTTTTCGTTGCTATAGTCTCTTCTAAATTTGTACCAGTGGCTTATTGAGTACGTTTTCCTAACAGGACATGAAAGTATTTGTGCTGTATGATCAGACAGTGCTAGTTCTAAGACACTTTGTTTACAGCCTCTTATATTATGAGCAATGTTATCAATGCACGTTTTGCTTTGCAGACGAGTTGGTTCATTGATTGCAAGTTTTAAGTTAAAGCTCCGTAATAAGTCTTCAAACTCTCTCGAAACAGGAGTATCTTTTAGTCGATCAATATTATAATCACCACAAATAACAATTTTCTTACATTTAGTACATAATTTTGCAAGCATAGCCGTTAGACGGTCAAAAAATATTTCTATACAATCCCTTTTAGTTTTTGGAGGCCTATAAATACATATGATAATTAACTTATGCTCTAACAATTCAATAGCCGAACACTCAATGAGGTTGGATACGCTTACAAGCTTTGCTTCGTGTAAAATCTTAAATTTATGGTTTTTTCGTACTAGGATACATGAACCACCATTTCTATTTGCTCTTGAGAAATTTGCCGCCATAGTATAAAAGGGAATTTGGAGAAGTTTAGTATCGTCTGTTATCATATTATGCTCGGTAACACACACCACATCAATTATGTTATTGTTAATATTATTTAAATTTACGGTTAATTCATCAGCTTTGTGTAGTAAACCATTAATATTTTGATGAAGTACATGTATTCTGTCATATACGAAAAAAATTGTTATCATTGCATTTATCCTTTACCATTAAATTCAATGTATTATCAGATTCAGTTAGTTCTTTACGTGCATCGTCTACATTCATTGTGTTTAAATCTAGGATTAGGTCTTGTAAATCGTTTACTATAATATTCAAGCCTTTATTATTTAAGCTTCCATACCTTTGGTTATAAGTTTCATAGGTGTACGGAAGATTTAAATTGGAATCCAAAATATACGCATATTTATATGTTCCAACATCCATGTAGATTAAATTATTAAAGGTGTCGATTCTACTATTGAACATTAAATTTTTGTTAACCATATATTTAAAAGTCGGCAGACATATTATAAAGTTCGTGTGGGTTAAGGTTTGTAATTTTTCACGAATGAAAGTAACTAATTCTATATAATTATGCGTCCTTTTGAAATCTTCTTCCCCAACATAAATAACACAGAAGTCGGAGTAAGTGAAGTTTTGTATTTTCTTATCAAGATTGTCTAGTACTTGCTTTAATCCACAATTAGGCATGCGGTAGTGACATATGTTAAAATTACTTAAATTAGTTCTTTGACTGATTGTGTATAATCTATTAGACGTTTCACTACTTAAAATACATAAATTATTCTTTACAACCGGTAACGATGGGTTACTTTTATTAATATTTCTGTTTGATGATGTTTTGTTTTGCGAGTTTTCAATAGAGTCAGCAGTGGATGTGCAGCTATCAGGAATTTCTAAATTCTGTGGTTTACTGGACTTCTTTTCCGCAGAACTAATTTTATTTCTCTTCGGTGTTTGTATTTTCTTCTGTAGAGGACTACTGGTAACTATTTTATACATCTCATTTTTCTTTATTAGATCGGCGTTTGTTTGCTTCAGGGAGCTATTTTCCAAAGATAGTATTTCTACTTCTTCATGAGCACTTTTTAATTGAGACCTAAGGCTCTCAATCTCAGTTTTAAGAATGTAAATCTGCTTATCCTCCTCGTCTTCTGACATTTCCGGCATACTATTTGTAGTCTCATCCAATGTTCGAGAAATAATTTCATTGGTGTCATTATTGGGTTCCGATTTAGTACGTGTGCGACGGAATGTTATATTTTCTAGTAGGAAGTCCATGATGATTTTATAAATTTAAATAACAAATTTAAATTATCACAAAAAGTCTCCCTGGAATCGTCGGATTTGAACGTGCAATCAAGCGGTTTGAAGACAACTATGTAAGGTCTTACACTTCTAAGCCACTTGTACAATCAGAATCTATATCCAATTTTGCGATCCAATGGCGGTTTAACTACGTAAGTCCTTGTCTTTGTAATAGATGTCGCTATTTACAGTATTGATTGCCGATTTGTTATCTAAATTAGTCCGTTAACACTGTGGCAACAATATTAGTGGTTAGTTTATGAGGTTTTGGCTAGATGGCGTTGGCGTTTTAATTTCAAGTCACGTAGCTGCAGTATTTGAATAAAAAACGATTTTTTGCCGGTAACAGTTTTTGTTTATATCACTTATTTATCAACACTGTCTAGAAATTGTTAATAATTATGATTGTTTTGTAGACTGTTGTCTTAAAATTTGGATGTTTACAGTGGTATAACATAAAGCACTGAGTTTATTGAGTTTTTTTAGATAATGTTTACATATTTGAGAATCAATGTTTCTAAAGTAACCCGATGTTTTTGATGAATGATAACACTGTCACTGTTAGTTTCCAAATCCAGCTTCACTTTTATGTATACTACACTGTTTAAATACTGGGTTTACTATTTTTAGTAATTATTTAATTACTAGCACAATCACTTCTAATGTTTACTTGTCAGCGCCATCTGGCGATAATAATTACTAAGATTAAAAAACTGCAAGTGTTAATCTACTTTTGTTGCTGACTGTAGTATAAATATGATCTGTCCAAGATTATGTCTGGACTTTAAAAGAGACCTTGACCCCTGAGTTTTTTCGCCATTTCTGTTCAGGGGTAGGCAAATAGAAAATGTCGACCCCATCTAGCTTATTTTTATGGTTCTCTCTACCCCATTAGAAAAAAACGGAACCCTTATAGGATTACTTCGTGTCCGTCTGTCTTCAGTCAGTCAAGGCGCTTAATCTCAGGAGTTACCTAGAATCATGAAATTTGGAAAGAAGCAAGGTTCACAGCACAACTATAGACAAAAGAACGAAAGTCGTTAATTTGTAGTTTTATCACGTAAAAAATATTTATTTTGCAATTACAAACTTACATTTTTGCAATTGGAGAATTGACCGTGACGTATATCGGTGTAAGGAAGAACATGTTTTTCAACTAAAATGTTAAGTTTATTTTTGGGATAAATTCATCCCAACTACGGAACCTTTCTTGTGCGTGGTCCGACACGCACTTGACCGGATTTTTTTATTAGACGTGTAAAAGTGATTCCAAAATCCTATTCACAGATTAAACAATTTTATTTCATTTCTTGAACATCACGTCATGATGATGAATCATTAACGATTGAAATAAATAAATAAAAATAAATAAATAAATATGTTTGGACATATCACACAACGCCATCTAGCCCCAAGCTAAGCAACCTAATGCTTGTGTTATGGTAACGAGATGGCTGATAAACTGCTTATATACATTTTTTTTTTTTTTTTGTAAATACATACATATTATAGATAGAAAAACACCCAGACTCGGAACAAATACTTGTAGGTCGTACAAATATTTGTTCCGTGCGGGAATCGAACCCGCGACATGCTGCGCAGCAGTCAATCGCTCAACCACTGCGCCAACCGTTTCGTCAAAACGATAGGTAGTTGATTAATTAATATAAGAAACCAACAAAACCAAACCAATTAAAGTTTACTGACAATCTGGAATATAATAGTATTAATAGCATAGCTAAAACGTTTCTATTCTAGTACGTTCGATCCTTAATTTCCTAAATTGTAAGGTAGGCAAATCTACGAAACACAATTTCACCAATACGATGACATTACCCTAGTAAAAGGACCTTTTAAACGAGCCGTAAAGCATTTCAATTTGCCACATTTACTGGCAAATCAAGCGGGACTTGCCAATTTTGTGGCATTATAGTACAAAATTTGGACAACCTTCATGTAGTTATGTTGAAAACCCATGGGATCACTACCGTTATTCGATGGTAATGATACAAAGCCTTCCTCATTGTATGCCTCATTAAATATTATTGAATCAAATTGGTGATCCAAATTCGGACACATTAAAATAGTTTTAATGTGTCCGATATTATTTAATAAAAGGAAAAAGGGTACCTAATCACAAACTTTTTATGTTTATAGTTTCGTTAAAATTTTTCGCACACTCCAATAGTTACAATTTTCAAGGCAAGGCACCTATAGTTACAATTTTCTTTGTCAAATGTCTTTCTTACCTCTGCAATCATTAGGAAATGGAATAATTTTGTAAATAAACATTAGACTTAGATTTTATTCAAATAAACTGATAGACTGGTCAATACAGAAACAGCTTAGTGAAAAAAGAAATTTTGATAAAAAAAACAGATCAAAACGATCACAAACCGTTCATTAATTACACCTCTTTAACTCCCAATCACCGTGAAAACATCATCATTAACACAATAAATAAAGAATAATAAACACATTACTCGTAAATAGGCAATTTTATCCCCATAATGAGACAATGAGACAATAAATAAGCTCGATAAAGTTCAGCTTCGTTATTATTTACCGCGCGATTCGCGACAAATGGATCGCGTATTGTCGCGATTGGCGGGAATTTGTTGCCGATATTTATGGCTATTATTGACATGGAGGTAAGAATAGGCTATATAATAGCTTTGTTGCCTGTTTTTTTTTTCTGTAGCTAACTATTTTACTACTAACTATCCACAAGTTTGGAAAGTTTGTGGGTTGTTGGGAATTAATCCGTTTTACAACCTGATTAGATCTTGCTAGCGATTCATTACGAAATTAACTAGCTAACCTGCCCCTGCTTCGAACGTATATCATCCGACATGTCAACACATCGAGATTTCTGTGCTATATCTAAGTTATATTAAAGTACACAAATTATAAACCCACCCAAATTGGCTAAGTCAACATTAAATAAAAATTTTGTGAAAACGTCAGCTAAAACACACATATAATTAATAAAAGATAAAATATTAAATGATAAGGTTGTAAGAAGAGGTTTGACATGTTTTGAGTTTTAACACAAATTGAAAACCGCATCAAAAGGCATACTATGTTTTAAGGCCCACTTGCACGTTCATGGGTTATCTTACATAACTTGGATTATACAGCTAATTCAAGGTTAATAAAAAAATAATTCATCTTGCGCTACCAAGAGTTAGAGATAAAGCTAGAGTTAAACTCCTAAATATTTAACCCACCAATGTGGTTGTGAGTTAGGTCACTAAACTCTGGGTTAGTCTAAATAATGTCAAAATAAATTGACGTTATGAGGTACCGCGGATAACTTATTTTGTATTTTATATTGTTCAACGTATATAAGTGAAAATTCGGTACTATATCAGAAGGCATTTATTGCCTGCTGATTTATTACCGAATTTTCACTATAGTTCATGAACTCATCTAGAAATAAGTACTTAAACATGAAATGAAAAACTTAAACATATTTTTCCATCTGACGTTTTCGTCAATCATGCATTGTATGCATTGTAACGACTGTCAAAGATCCACGAATGACAGCCAGGACCAACGGCTTAACGTGCTTTCCGAGGCACGGAGGAGTCTCGGTATGTAAAGATGGTCACCTGACCAACCCCGGCAAGCGTAGCTTAATCCGATGGATCGACCCATGCGGCTGTTATTACTTAGCCACGAGTTTCGTAAGTACCTCATCTGAAATTCATTTCATATTTCGTTAGCTCATGTCCGTTTATACGTAGGTACTCGTAAACAGACAATATTGCATACAATTTATGCGTGGGTAATTAAACGTATTATGTTAATTGCGACCCTACAATATTGATGCTTTTACTATACATACTTGCAGATATTCAACCATGTAAGTTTTAAACTGAAAACTGTGCATTTTAAAACAAGTAACAATTAGGCTGACCACCATGTACTAATTTATAAACCCAAAGCCCCATTGGGGGTTAGTCGCGAACCCCATAGGTTCACAACTACTGGTGATGATTTTTTTACCTTTATATATATATATGATATAAGCTTATATACCTATTATATAAAGGATTTTTTCTTATGCACAGCAGCAGTCGACACGTAAGGAGGTAGGGGACTTGACTAGTGGTGGCCCAGTGGTAACGGCCCTGACTTACGAGTTGTAGGTTCGAACCCAAGCAGGCGCATTATTTTGTGTAATTTATTTCATCACCACTGCTCCCAAAACGGTGAAGGAAAACATCGTGAGGAAACCGGCATGTCCTAGAACCAAAAATTCGAAGACATGTGACCTCTATCAACCCGCACTAGGCCCGCGTGGTGAATTATAGCCCATTTCTCACAGAGAGGAGGCCTGTGTCCCAGCAGTGGGAATATTATAGGCTGGTTATGCTAAAGGATTTGACATATTAGTATGAGATAAAGACATCTGAATGATATTGTTATACATACGAGAATATCACACTAGAAATCCTTTAGTTTTTAGCCTGATTCTTGAGGAAGTAATCGTTTTCAGTGAAATGATATTAAATCTTAAGTATTCTACTGGCCACATAAATTAGTCTTTATGTTTTTACTTCGGAGTGAACTTAGAATGATTTTTCTAATTAGAACGTGCATGGGGCTCGTGGCTCAGTAATAAAAGTCGCACGGGTCGATCGGTCAGTCGCAATTGGTCCGTAGATGGGTGACCGAGACCACTCCGTGGTCCCGGCTGTCATTCTTGGATCTTCGATGGATCGTTACGGATCGTCATAAGCCCGAAAGTCTGACAACCAGTCTGACCAAGGGGTATCGTGTAACCCAGTAACTGGGTTGTGGAGGTCAGATAGGCAGTCGCTCCATGTAAAATACTGGTATTCAGCTGCATCCGGTTAGACTGGAAGCCGACCCCAATATATTTGGGCTAAGCGGATTGATTGTACGTGCATCACTAACTACACTACATAACACTTCCTCAGGAAAAGACGTAAAATTTTCAAACTAAGATAACACCGTTGCAAAACTGGACAACAAGACCACAGCTATGCATACTTGTAGATGTTTTACCTACAAAAACTATGAAAGAAGGGCAATATATCTAAAAAAAGTTGAGACAAGGGTTGTAAATCGGTGGCTCAAACGTTTTTCGGTTAAACAAATGCGGGTATAAATTAGCTGAAGACTGACGAGGGTAGCACTGACACGTGGACAGACGTATCATTGAAGTACTTTATAAACCTCGTAGGTAAAGGTAGTATTTGCATGCAAACACACATATTTTATTCAGTAGTCTGATTCCTGAAAGGACTTGGGGGTGGCCTTTACCCAGAAGTGGGGCAGTACAGGCTAATTTAAAAAAAAAATGGTCTGGACTGCGTCAATAATCACAATCAGCCTATAATGTTCTTACTACTAGGACACAGGCCTCCTCTCTCTGTGAGAGGAAGTGGGCCGTAATCCACCACGCAGGCCCAGAGCGTTGGCAGGTGTCACATGCCTTCGAATTTTTGGTTCTAGGACACGCTGGTTTCCGCACTATGTTTCCTTTACCGATTTCAGAGCAGTGGTGATGAAATAATATACACAAAGTAAAATGCCTGCTTCGCATCGAATCCACGACCTACAACTCGTAATTCGCGGCCATTACCACTCGGTCACCACTGCTCATTAATAATTTAAATAATAATTGATTTTAATCAATAATTGTCAATTAAACGAGAAAGTGTGACTTCTGCATCTGGTAAGTTAATAACGACCAGTTCTTAAAGTTTCAGGCTTCTAATTGCACTGAAAAAACAACCTTTCTGTTAAAATGTCAGCTGGAAAGTTCATAGCGTAGCGCATGTTCTCAAAGGCTCAGAATAGTAGTGTTATTTAATTTAAGGTAATTTTTGGGATTAAGACACTGGTTTTTTCATAAGAAAACCGATATAAACCATTCTTAGTAGGTACTGCAGGAACTAATATGGATAAGATTAGGAATGTTATCATCTGTAAACATCAATCCACCAGTTAAGACGAAGACAGCTACGACGGCGTAGCAGCCGCGCCGGCCGGCCGACGGGCGATTGATACGACGGCGTAGCAGCCGCGTAGGCATTTGCTACGAAGTTGCTACGACCTTCTCAAATGTAGCCTTTTTATACACCCAGAATAAAAAGTTGTACCAGTTATATCTGAAGGAATAATATCTCTAGAATTTATTACGTCTCTTATGTTTACTTAAGATACGATATTTACGAAAATGCTACAGGATATAAATATAAGGTACATAAATCATTCCACATTTCCAAGTACAAATTGTACATGTAACATACGTGGCTACTGTTATACGTCTATATAAAGCCAAACGTTTGATTTCCAAAGCTGTGTATAATCTAATTACTGCGAACAAGCGTCCTGCCAGACACATGACATGTCATGTCATGACAAAGCATAACATGGAGTTCCTAACTATTGAAACAATTATGTTAATGTTTTGTTTATTTTAGATTTTCATTTTTTTTTATAAAAGCAGGATTAAAATAAAAGGTTTACTTTTAATCATTAGTAGTACCTACCAACCTAATCAGATTTTATAAGTGGTCCTTTAAAAAGCTTCTTATTAGCAAAAAAAAAAAAATACAACCGAATTGAGAACCTCCTCCTTTTTGAAGTCGGTTGAACAAAACAAAAAAGTTACAAGAACACGACTAAATTCTAAAGATATCAAGTTTTAGCAGAAGAAGACCCAATAGGCATGTTTCCTAGGTAAAAAATTTATTTAGTTCGTCAGTCTAAAAAATAAAAAAATATTAGACACGTATTTTTTGCTTTATCATATAAATAAAAAAATACTTAGATAAAACGCATTAAAGTGGGTGCTCGCTACGTCACAACTATAACAAACTACGTCTAGAATTTAGCAAGGAGTGACGTCATGCTACATTTTAACTGAATGTATCGCCGTAATATATTGATTACATAAAAAAGAAAAAAATACGTGTCTAATATTTTTTAATAACCAACATGACGGAAAAAAAATTTTAGTCAACATCCTTATTCTGAAAAAAAAAACAACACGTTTTGCGACAGCCGAAGATTGCTGCTGTATGTGTATACCTATGTAAGTGCTATAGAATCACATCCATTAAATTGTTCAGACAAAATAATGTACAAATATTAAATAGAAATAGCTCGGACTTATCCCTTACAGTCAACCGCAGTGTAAATACATAACTAGTGAGTACAATCGGCGACATTGACGTTCTGCCACCGGACAATCGTTGCCCCAAACATTTATTACAGAACAGGGAGTGTGGTGGAGTGGACTTATTAATTTATATTTTTTAACAATAGTACAAAGAATCGCACTGAACAGTAGCGGAAATGGGAATAACTTAGGAAAGGGGAAATATTAGGAATGTTTTTTTTTAGGTTTTCTGGCAGAGTAAAGTGTACTCTCTTCCCAGCTAATGGGCTACTACTAAGCAGCCTACCAGCAACACTATCCTTACTATTAGGATAGTGTAGTACTTAAATGGTAGTATATAAACGCACATCAAAAATTACCAATTTTTCCCAACAGAATACGTACATCAAAAATACTGTTTGCACATCAAAATTTGCATGCCTAAATAAATTAAACTTATCGTCAAGTCGACGGAGCCCCGCTGGGCGGGGCTCCTATTTCTGTCTGTAGGGTTTACAGGAACCTAACCAAACCGAACCTCGGGGCGCCCAATAATTATAATTTGTACTTACAAGTTTTGATATTCAATTAGTTAACTAGTAGTGCAATAATAAGTTTATTTTGATGAACAGTTAGTATTTTTTATATAAATATTTATTACTTTTGTTGTGAGTTTGGACAAAAATTGATGTGTAAATAATGATTATTATTTATACAAGGTTTGATATGCTATTAGTTAATTAGTAGTGCAATAATTGATTTGATGTACAGTCAACAAAAGAGATATCTAGGCAGGGTATACTAACATATTTGTATGTGAATTGCTTCATGTTCAATTTTATATTTATTACTTTGTTTTTGCAATACTCCTACATTGTAATACACCAACACAAAATTGTATATTTTCACGAAATTGAACATGAAGCAATTCACATACAAATATGTTAGTATACCCTGGCTAGATATCTCTTTTGTTGACTGTACATGTAGCTTATTAGATGTAAAGTATTTGATGTAAGAATATTTTTCTGTTGTGCGATTAATAATTTGCCATTTTTTTTTAGTTTGAGCATTGTTTCATTTTGTCTTCTCTACATCCATCTCTGTTCCTGTGACGTCTGCATACATCACGGCATACGCGCCATTATTCTAATTGGTCACAAATTATGCCTGATCGGGTTAGCTTAGTTTAGCTGGGGACCGCACGTAATTCAGTTTAACTATTGTGCGATTTACTGCTCTTTATTGATTATTCTATTGTTACTGTGTTGATGAAGTTACTAATTGATTTATTTTTTGGTCCTTTGTTATGGGTTTCGTAAATTTAAACTTTCATAAATAAGTACTATAACTAAGTTTGATGACAATATACATAATCCATTTACATTAAGATTACACATTCAAACAAACCTTTTTTACAGTCCGTTCAACCGATTTTGACTTCTATTGCGTTGGTGGCATGACAAATGGCAGCAGCAGTAAACGGTTGGTATTGTAACCACTTTTTTGCCTTTAATGCCATCCTTAAGCCTACGGAATAGACGTCAAAATCGGTTGAACGGACTGTAAAGGTTTGCTTAAATGTCTAATCTTATTGTAAATAGAGTATAGGTTCCTGTTGAAATGTTTGGTCCATTTTTGTCAGAAAAAAATCAGTCAATGTGTCCAAGAATTTGTTAATTTATGCTGGTGAAGGACCAAAATTTTCTAACCAATTATTCTTATCTTTTCCACATACAACTCAATATATTTACATTAAATAGAAAATAAACAACATATAATTATATTCCGCGACTAACAAAAAGGTACAGCATACATTAACATAACACGAAAATCCCATAAACATACGACATTTGTTTTAACACCCTTTTGAGTAAGCGAAGTTGGATTGTCAGTTCCCCCTTTTGACGACGAAATCTACTGTATAATAAAGCATTTGTCTAAAAATATGATTTGCGAGCTTGTATACAAATGCAAATAAGTGTACTTTGCTGATGTTGTGACTACAAATACAATTTGAAACACTATACTAAATGTGTTTCGCTTCTGTTTTCTCAAAGTTCATCTTCTAGATCGTGTGGTCTCCGTAGTCATCAATAAAATTATCAGGATGTTATATCGGGAATGTCAATTAAAATACATTCGCAAAATTTTACTCGATACTTGAATCATACTAAAAGTTATAGCGTTTAAACATCGTTTTCAATGATTGTATTTCAAAGTAACTGTTATTTAATTTTCATCCATGATAGACAGTGTAAATGCCAAGATTCCTCCGTGCCTGGGAAAGCACGTTAAGCCGTTGGTCCCGATTGTCATTCGTGGATCTTTGACAGTCTTTACGGGTCCTCAGAAGCCCGAAAGTTTGACAACCAGTCTTACCAATGGTATAGCCAGTAACTTGGTCGTGGAGGTCAGATTGGCAGTCGCTCCATGTAAAATACTGGTATTCAGCTGCATCCGATTAGACTGGAAGCCGACCCCAACATAGTTGGGAAAAGGCTAGGCAGATGATGATGATGATAGACATTAAGGCACCACATGGGGATTGGCACAAGTAATGAGAAAATAGCCCAACAGTGGATGAAGACGGGCTGTGGATACTGATGATGAAGACACCTAATACTCGCCTTGTATTAATACACAATATGTAACTTAAATAACGCACAACCACTTAAGTCTTACGTCATTGTACTCATCATTATGAACAACTTTTACTACCAAACCTAAAATCGCGAAAAAATATCAGCTGCGTTATTTAAGTTATACCTTGTATAAGGCGATGGCGAGGCGAATGGGATTATTCCCACTAACGGAACTTTATCAACAACAAAAACAAAATATCTTTCCTATGATCAACCCATCACGAATAATGCCACCTTATAGGAACTACCTACGGCCCAACACGGTAATATAATTAAAAGCCCACAGAAATTAATGTGTGGTATTAATTTATATAAAGTTAAGTATGCTTGTGTGTGATTACAACAGTATTAAGTTAACCCTTCCCTTGTTAATGTGATGTCAACGTTATTTATTGATGTTTCGTTTCAGTGGTACAGTTGGCAGAGAAAGTTTAATGGAAATATTTTGTATGTCAAAGAATACAACACTCAGAAGAAACTCAATGGAACTTTGTTTAAATAAATGAAATGTTTATAACAATGAAATGAGACGTCAAATTTTTTGGCAACATGATAAATTCATCATCATCTGCTTAGCCTTTTGCCAACTATGTTGGAGTCGGCTTCCAGTCTAACCGGATGCAGCTGAATACTAGTATTTTACATGGAGCGACTGCCTATCTGACCTCCACAACCCAGTTACTGGGTAATACGATACCCCTTGGTAAGACTGGTTGTCAGACTTTCGGGCTTCTGACGACCCGTAACGACTGTCAAATTGTCAAATATCCACGAATGACACAAGAGGCACGGAGAGTCTCGGTATGTAAAGATGGTCACCCATCCACGGACCAACCCCGGCAAGCGTAGCTTAACCTGATGGATCGACCCGTGCGGCTGTTATTACTAAGCCACGAGCTCCTCAACTGTAAACTTGATAAATTGACTATCAGAAATGTGTCTAAATTAAAAAAAAAAATAACTGTAGACGATATAATAATTAGACTCAGAAAACACTCAATAGAACCTATTTAGGAAAATGTTCGATATTAAAAATAATTAGGTTTTTTTAGGATTTTAGGTAGTTATCAATGATATAATATAGTTTTGACCGAAACCGCTCTGTACCGCACCGACGAGGCCGTAAGCGATAGTCGCAGTGCTCTCGCACATCTAATGTGGCTCAGGGGTCGCCCCTCCCACCTCGCCGCGCATTCCTAAGGCACGGTACAGCGGTTTCGGCCAAACCATTCAATATTTTTTTTATTTTACCTTCGCTCTTTATCAGGGCATTTCCATAAAAACATTGAATTGGAATAGTACCTGACAGTATTTAAATTTAAAATTATTTTGCCATCCGTACCGTAAGTAGTCATTCATAGTAAAGGGTGTGTGGGCTTCTTATCTCATCTAGTTTTGGATATTTCTATGACTTTTTGTCACGATTTTTTTCTACTACTAGCAGACCCGCCAGACGTTGTTCTGTCAAAATTTCAATTTCTTTTTTTCTCATTTTTTTTTCTGTTTTACCACCCCAGTAAAGAGGAGAATAAAACAAAACAAAAAATATTCAAATCGGCCCAGCCGTTCTCGAGTTTTAGCGAGACAAACGAACAGCAATTGATTTTTATATATAACTAGCTGCGCCCCGCGGTTTCACCCGCGTAGACCGGGATAAAAAGTAGCGGTATGAAAAATAGATGTTAGCCGATTCTCAGACCTACTCAATATGCTCACAAAATTTCATGAGAATCGGTCAAGCCGTTTCGGAGGAGTACGGGAACGAACATTGTGACACGAGAATTTTATATATAAGATATATAGATTTATGTAGGTACTGTAAAGGTTGTCTTAAAAAGGCGACCTTACGTCGCAGCAGGCTGATATGACAATATCTTTGTTTCCATTCGATCATTCAAGCGAATTTAGAATCTATACTATATATTATATATTAGGTTGGGGAAAAAGTCTTTTCGCATTATAGTATGTATGAACTTAAAATAAAATCTCTTTGGCTATACTATTTGTATCTGGCTGGTTTTGGTATCATTGAAAGTTTACATTTTAAAGAACATAATTCCAAATTCAAATTAGGAAAATGTGTGATTTTCATTTGTTTTTCGTACTGTCAAGATGAGTGAATCTAATGAAGAAATTCGATACATTTTAAAATTTTACTACAAAAAAGACAAAAATGCAACGCAAGCCGCGAAAAAAATTTGCGATGTTTATGGATCCAGTGCAGTGTCTGTGAGAGTAGCACAAATTTGGTTTAAGCGTTTTCAATCCGGAAATTTTGATGTCAAAGATGCACGTCGCTCTGGTCGCCCTATTACGGATAAAATGGATGCCATTTTTGAAAAAGTGGAGCAAGATCGGCATATCAGTAGTTACGACGTAGCTGAAGAACTGGGAATTGACCACAAAACAGTTTTGGCGCATTTGAAAAAAACTGGGTACACAAAAAAGCCTCGATATTTGGGTACCTCACAAGCTCACTGAAAGAAACGTAATGAACCGTGTACTCATTTGTGATTCTTTATTACGACGTAATGAAACCGAACCATTTTTGAAGAAGCTGATAACTGGTGATGAAAAGTGGATCACATACGACAAGAACGTGCGAAAAAGGTCGTGGTCAAAGGCCGGTCAGGCTTCACAGACTGTGGCGAAACCCGGGTTAACTCGCAACAAGGTGATACTGTGTGTGTGGTGGGATTGGAAGGGCATTATTCATTATGAGCTGTTACCATCAGGCTGGGCCATCGATTTTGAACTCTACTGCGAACAACTGATGAGATTAAAGCAAGAAGTTGAGACAAAGCAGCCGAAATTAATCAACAGAAGGGGTGTGGTTTATCATCATGATAACGCTAGACCTCACACATCTTTAGCCACTCAGCAAAAATTAAGAGAGTTTGGTTGGGAGGTGTTAATGCATCCGCCGTATAGTCCTGACCTTGCACCTTCAGATTTCCACCTGTTTCGGTCTCTTCAGTATTCTTTAGGCAGTGTCAGGTTAACATCACGAGAGGACTGCCAAAACCACTTGTCGCCGTATTTTGATCAGAAGTCCCAAAATTTCTATAGAAATGGGATCATGTCCCTACCTACAAGATGGCAAAAAGTTATCGAACAAAATGGTACCTACATACTTTAGATAAATGTAAATAATGTATGTTAAAAAATGTTTTGAATTTTCTCAAAAAATGCGAAGAAACTTTTTCCCCAACCTATTATTAATATGTTTGTTTGTTTGGTTGAACGCGCTAATCTTAGGAACTACTGGTTCGAATTGAAAAATTATTTTAGTTTTATATAGCTCATTTATCGAGGAAGGCTATAAGCTATATAGCATCACGCTACGACTCTTAGGAGCCGAGCAAAAAGAAAAAAAGAACGCTAAGCAAAAACGAAATAATAGCGCAGGCAGACGATGCGATGCGAAGGGGTGGGTCGGGCGAAGTCGCGGGCAGAAGTCAGTTATTTTATAATTTGAAGGGACCCCCGGATTACGGTTGTTATAGTCGCTATAACCAAAAACAATGTTAAGTAAACAGAAATTCTGGGACCTCACAATTTCGTCATAATATGCTATATCGTTATAGAGGGTTTTAACTGTAATTACACACAACACACAAACACACAAATGCACAAAGGCGGACTTAATGCCATGAGCATTTTCTACCAGTCAACCTTTGGGTGATGCAGAGACAAACAGTGGCAGGTGCAATGACTAATTAGGGTTAGAATAAGCACATGGAAGTGCGTACGTTCCTCTAAGTTAGACTGATAAATATAAAATAAATATAATATAGATTTATTATACGCCCCCACACTACAGAGCTAGCGCTCTCAAGCGCTATAGTATTTTAGTTATCAAACTGAGATCTACCATTCCAATTCATCAAGATCATAATTAACACACATTAAAATTTTAGGTTTTCATTTCAGTTAAAAACAGAGTATAGTTGTGGCGGCATCTACATCGCCACATACGAACTACGCATCCAATGACATGACGTCATGCAATCCTGCATCGCGCAATTAAAGTTTACCGCGCGACTAGCATACATACAACGTCCCAACATCAACCGTTGGACGCCACCAGACACTACACCCTGTCTGGTCGGAGGATCCTCCTTTTTCTATGGCGGTGAACTTTACAACCTACGAATAAATAACCGTTATTAATAAGTAATGCAAAAATAAGCAAAAATAAGAGACATGAGATTCGGTTGAGTTAAATTTTTTGGTAATGGATACCAAAAAATTCAACTCAACCAAATCCCATGATGTAAACAAAACCCACAACAAACTGAAAGTAAAAACAACAGCAAAACATAGAAAAAACATTCTAAAACCGCGGCCCGGCCATGTTTTATTCAAATTTACTTACATTTATACTAACGGGAGCGACCTTTGGTACGGAATTGTATTCCCTTGCCAGACCATACATCTTCTTCACGCGGAAACGTAGGTAGTACGTACTTATTTATTTCCGTAACGTACAGCAAGGGAGCATGATGTTTTTGTTAGTTCAGACCCGCAGAAATGGAAGCTGTGAGCGAATTGGTGGAGTAAAAATAAACAAAAGAAAGTTAAAAATATTCTGAAATTTTACCAGTTATTTTCGACGTACAACTTTCAGAATGCACTCTCTTAAACGCGTAGTTCATGAAAACACGAGATTTTTTTGAAATGAAAAATCTATGTCCTAAGTACTTTCTATCAATTCAGATGTACAAAATCAAAAACTTCAGTAGGATTTTCATATATCAAATGTTTTTTCTTAAGAAACTGGTACTTAATGACATCAGTCTTTCATCCCAGTTTCAGAAAATAGCTTCGAATGATATGTGTAGTTATGTACGCGATATTATCTAGCGAGCGACTCTCCAAAAATGCATGACAGAAAAACCTACCTTTAACACACCTTACTCACCTAATTTTTCCACTCATATTTCTGAAATTTATCAACCATAACACGAACGATAAATAATACTGGTTGTCTTATAAATTATTATCGTGTTAGCTCACTGCTCATTTGCTGACGAAGTTCAAACCCCCAGGGGATCCAGCCAATCACGGCGCGCGAGAACTTGTTATGGGAAAAGTATGATCCAGAAAGTTCCGTAATGTAATGAAGTGTGGCATAGATTGTTTTATATCTATATGTGGGTATAGCTGAGAATGGAGAGTAGTGTAAATTATCATAGGTGTTATTATAATTATAGGGTTTATCATTTTACTTACTACCTAACCTATATGCTCAAAAAGGCGCATTACATGAGACTGAAAAGTGAAGATGTTGTGCATATTACACAGGTGTAGGTATCATTTAACCATATTTAAATACCACAAGCCACTCTATTTTAAATTATTTGAGTTGATTTATTGAGTACAAGTAATAACTCGTACTCAATAAATCAACTCGAATAATTAAAACGTACGAATCGATGATTTTAATCATCAAACTCATCGATTCGTTGACAATTACTTTGGTCCTTTGATTCAAAATAAGTACACCGCAATATATTGAATACCTCTAAAATAATAATAAACAAGAACAGGTACACGATCAACGCTTTCCAACAAATAGCTGGATATTAGACAAGAGGACCAGAAATATTAAAACAAAAGCAGGCAACAAATGAACCGAGGTACGGCGATGCATCATCGAGTTATTACAGACGAGCCTCCGACGCGCTGATGGTGACAATTTTTCAACACGAAGTGGGAACAGAACAATCCCTGATTAATCCTACGGTGAGATTATTGAAGCCATTGTGTGCGTAGGGGATTGAGAAGTCTTGATACTTACCAGACAAATACCAACCAGAAATTAATTGTATCTGGATAATAAGTGAGTGTTGAGAATTGTTTACGGAAGCGTGTGAGTGTTGAAGAAATGAAAATTAAGGGGTTTAACATTTACCCTACGTTTTGAAAGCTACTGAAATCAGAAAAAAAATCCCTTGGCTAGAAAAAAACATCAATATTGTGACAGTTCAATGGTTGAGATTGAAAAAAAAAATCGTAATGAGAAATACGCATGAAACTCATTATCTCACTGACTCTTTGCTTAGCAATATAACAATTATCAGACAACACAATAGATCACAACTTCTAATAAATCAGACTTTATTGATATTTAAAATAAAACCAATCTTGTGTTTAAAATACTTCAGTGGAAATAGTTTATTTCCCAAACATATCCTAATTCTACAGTTGGGAAAAGGCTAGGCAGATTGATCCTCAATCTTTACATTCGCATCGCCTGCTTGTTGAAATGACAAAGCAGAAAAGAAAATAGAAAACTTCATCGGATCAAGACTAACCCATCCAAATATAATATCGTGCCAATACTTACCATAGAACTGGTGCATTAATATTTTGGTTGAGTTTTTCGCCGCCGTCAATTCCCGGAGCGACTAGATGGGGGGAAGTTATTACCGGGAGATATCGTTCCGTCTCAATAAATTATAGGAGATGAGAGGGAACATTAACTAATTACCGACACCGATACCTGAGTGGTGTCTGAGAAAGTACAGGTATTTGTCTGTGAAGATATTGTTGATGAAGGTTTAATAGGTTTTTAGTTGAGAAATTTTCAATGAAGCTTGTTTTTCTCGTGTTTTCAATTAAGTTTGTTTTTAAAACTGGATTTTAGTTTTCATTTACATTATTTTTATGATTATTGGTGGTATTAATTGAAGGAGCTTGTGGCTAAGTAATAACAGCCGCACGGGTCGATCCATCAGGTTTAGCTACGCTTGCCGCCGGGGTTGTCCGTGGATGGGTGACCATCTTTACATAACAGTCGTTACGGGTCGTCAGAAGCCCGAAAGTCTGACAACCAGCCTTACCAAGGGGTATCTTATTACCCAGTTACTGGGTGTGGAGGTCAGATAGGCAGTCGCTCCATGTAAAATACTGGTATTCAGCTGCATCCAGTTAGACTGGCAGCCGACCCCAACATAGTTGGGAAAAGGCTAGTCAGATTGATTTTATTGGTGGCATTATGAAGGAGTTTTCAATTTCAGGTGATTGGGAGTTTTCATCCACAGGAGGATATCGCTTGGAGTAGCTATTCCAAAGCACTTACGTAACGTGCTGATGAGGACAGAACACTTCAAGATGGTTTGATAAATATTGATTTATTAAGTGTTACACAATTATTATGAATATTACTGTTATAAAAAATAATTTTAAATAGGAATAAAATTAGTTAGACCAATTCGTAGGTTGTTAAAAACTTTTCAAAATTTTTTCTGTCAGCAGAACTTTCCTTTGCATTTGCACAAACTTTTTATTACAAAAACAATCCTAAAACTCCAACACACAAAATTAATCAACATTAAAAACCTACAATACTCAATTACAACAAGCAATCATATCCAGCGTCCAACTTAAACACAAAGAACCAACTCATTCTCATTGTTGCGCCAAATGCAAATCCAGACGATACACCCTTTGCCCCACGTATATTTAATTCAACAGCACCAAATGCAGGTAACAATCGCGAAACACCGGTAACTGTTGTAAGTGTAAACGAAGAGCGAAGCACGAAAAATTTCCGCGAAGAAAACAAGAAAAAAAGGCAACAAAGTGAAACTCAGCCTTCCTTATTTCCCCTGACGATGGCCCGCCGACGCTCCCAGTTTTTCCAGGAAATGGAAAATATTGCGATAAGGCGCATTATAGATTAAACGCGTCCCGAGTCCTTAATGTGTTTGTAGTGATCAAGTGTTGCAGATAGGTGTGTGAGCGCCTTTAAAAAGTTGTAATGACGTTCTGTGTGTAAATAATGGTTTAGATAAGGATATTCATATGCAAACTGCTCTTTATTGTATGTTAAATAAAGGATTATGTAAACAAGCAGCAATTTACGGATTTTTTTGAACAGATGATTGTTGTTGTTTTTTTTAACATTACCCAATCATTATAGTAGGTATAGTCTGCTTTTAATGCCATTTATTGAAAAGACATGCTAGGCCAACAAACTCTAAATATACCATAAATAACATCATTACAGGTAAAGTGGAACTGCAGCAGGTCTAGAAAACGCTACAGAGCGCGCGTTTTTTTTATTCCTTTATTAATAAGAACTAAAGTTAAGCCGTTGGTCCCGGCTGTCATTCTTCGATCTTTGACAGTCGTTACGGGTCGTCAGAAGCCCGAAAGTCTAACAACCAGTCTTACCAAGGGGTATCGTATTACCCAGTAACTGGGTTGTGGAGGTCACATAGGCAGTTGCTCCATGTTAAATACTGGTATTCAGCTGCATCCGGTTAGACTGGAAGCCGAGCCCAACATAGTTGGGAAAAGGCTAGGAGGATGATTGAATAAGAACTAAAGTTCTTAATAATTTATTACAATCTAGCCTAATAGACTAATAAGCAATTAACTCTAACTTTATATAAGTGGTAGATTACATTTTTACTAACAAGAGTCAATTTGCACTTTTACACAAACGCGCACGTAGTGTTATTTTTTGGTTAACGAAAACAGTTTCAGTTAGCTTCCTACTATTTATTTTTTTAAATTTGGCATTCTTTGGAACATTCATTCTAAACAAAAAACGCAACCACCAACGTACCAGCTAAGTAGGTAACTACAAAAGATATCCTTAATTACCCTTACCACAACCACTCCAGCTAATCCGTACCAATTTTTCTCATGTAATACCCACTCGAGTGGTGCGTGGCCGTAATCGGTATTAGATCAAAATTTAAAGCCCCGCGCACATGTTACTGGCTCGGATTACGCTAGTTGTAGTGCCCCCTTATGTTGTGTACGATGTTATGGAAGGGTCATATTTTTTGGACGGACTGTCTTTTCATTGCAATTACTAAATTTCGAATATTATGTTGCTTCAAAATTCTAAGTTTAGAGACCAGAACAGCAACAAGTGGCTTGGTCAGACAACTTTAGTCGAAGCAATCAATCAATGAATTGGCCTATATAATGTGTTTAGTGGCTTGTGGCTAAAAAATAACAGCCGCACGGGTCGATCGACCAGGTCGGGTCGCTTGCCGCAGTTGGTTCGTGGACGGGTGACCATCATTACATACCAAGACCCCTCCGTGCCTCGGAAAGTACGTTAGCCGTTGGTCCCGACTGTTATTAATAGATCTTTGACATTCGTTATGGGTCGTCAGAAGCCCAATAGTCTGACAACCAGTCTTACCAAGGGGTATATATCGTCTTATCCAATAACTGGATTGTCAACTGGGAGGTCAGATAGGCAGTCGCTCCATGTCAAAATACTGGTATTTAGCTGCATCACGTAAAACTGGAAGCCGACCCCAAAATAGTTGGGAAAAGGCTAGGCAGATGATGAATTTGTTTAGTATGTTCACTATATTACACACTTTTTCTGAAAAGAGACCAAAACCAAAAATTTTATCGATTTGGAAACCAAAACAAATTACACTACAAGACCCTGCTAGCATAACAGACAACACCCAAATGAACATTCGACGGCTAAGTGTAACACAAGTAGGAGCGCATATGGTAACGCTAATTCCACACACTGCCCTTAGGGGTTGAAATAAAATAAAAACCAAATTAGGGGAAGATGACGCAACGGCACACCCCTTCGATTTTTGATAAATTCCATTATACGCTTATATCTCGATGCATTACCTACTTAGCTTGTTGATGTATGTGGCTGTTTAGTTATTCATGATGTAAGCATGATTATAGTAGATTAAAATAATGACAATGTAGGATAGTAATATACAAAAAATAATAAATCGGCATCAATTTCTTTATGCAACTGTCAATATAATAATATGAAGAAGAAATTAATGGCAAAACATCATTTTGTTGACGACAAGCATAATAGTGGAGCTGATGATGATAAAATTATAAGCTAGCACCGCGGACTTGAATCGTAGACACCTTCAAAATCACCAAATGAAACTTGCATCATCAGTATTCATATGGATTTAATCCATTCAAGCACTTAGATTATCCAATTTCCCACTTTGATTTGTCAGGGTAACTCGTACAAATGCAATGTTTATCTTGCGAGCACTCTTCCTGGATTATCCTATTACGCAGTTAAATAAATGGTATCAAGTTCTCCTTATAACGTTTAAAACCACTCACCCAGGGTTATCCTGTATCCCAGTTAAATAAGGTGTCAGATTGATCCTATCAAGTTTCCATTAAACCATTTCAGTTTCTATCTTTGCTGTAATTAGTCTTACTGGAGTTTAAAACAGCATCATTACAAAATTATTTGGATTGCGAACAAGTAAAGTCAAGCACTCTACTTAGATTTTCCAATGATTACCCATTTAGATTGGTCAGGATTACACTAGCAACTTTCTATTACGACTTTTAAAAAAGCACTCATCCAAGATTATCCAAAACCCAGTTAGATTATGTCACATTGCACCTTGCAACTTTCCATTTTCATGTTGCACTTTTTATTCGCAGTTATTAGTAGTCTTATTGGATTTTAAATCAGAATCAGTGTAATATTTGCCCTGCGAACAAAATAAAATGGGTTTTTATATTTTACATCTCGCGAAACCCATAACAGTTTTCATTCTTACGAGGTATTCGCATTGAATGATCAAACAAAATACTCAAGATTATCCGAATAATTCCTGCAAATATAACATTAAAAATCCAACACCACATCAAAAAAGCTATCGATTACTCCGGCCCACATGTTACCCAATTTGCACAGAACTAGAATCACCCGCTGTGCTGAATAAATTATATGACACGCCCCTGCTATCAAAATCATTATCCTTAACAAAAGATACTTGATTATATAAGTTATTATAAGCGACTCCTAAACTATTTTTGTTTATGATTGCAACATTTTGATATTTTATGATAATTGGTCGCACAAGTGTCGCTTTGTGTTTCGTGTAAGTAAATCAAGTGGGTTTTATGTTTGGACTATTTCCAGACTTGATTTTGTGTATTTGTGTGTGTGTGTGTGTGAGTGTTGAATCTTGACGAATTTAGATTTATTTACTACTGAAAAGAAGTAGGTAGATATACCAAAAATAAATCCACAAAGAGTGTAAATGAAGTGAATGATGATACGGCGGAATGCCCTTATCCAAGATAATAAAACAAATCTCAATAACGGAGCTTTGAAAAATGAATGTGATGATGAAGCTGTGGTTTAAGTATTTACACTTATTGCAGTTCCAGTAAATCTCGTAGCAATGAAAATTTCAATAAAGACATCAGAGAGTGGCGTAAAATTAATCAATGATGTGAGGAAGGTACTTAACAGAAATCATAATGATGACGTTAGTAAAGAACCTTGAATAAGTGCTTTACATGTATTGAAAATCAAAAAACAACAAACTGGAAAAGAGAGTATTCTTTTCACATTATAGGGAACATACCTACACCAAAGGTAGTAGGTACCTGTTTATCTCGTAAAAAGGAATATCGCGAGAAGACCCGTTTTTTGGTTTTGTTTATAACGTGTGCAAATCGCGAAAGTTTAAAAAGTTGAATACCTACCTACACCATTCTAACGTTTACCACACACCAAATCTGTTATCTATAGATTTTCCGGATATATCGATTCAATTCATATATCCATCTGTAGATACAACCGGCAATCAGTCGCGGCGTTCCCATATAATGAATCCCTGAGGAATGATCCGTCCGTGCAACAATCGTGACTTAACTCTTGATCAATTCCCAATACGTCCTGTAACGAACGGACAGTGTGATTTATTGTGTTAGACCTGTGTTATGTACAGAAGATGAAGGTGTGGGAAGCATTGTTTGGGTATCCTTAACATGTTCCTAGATCGGAGATATCCACAAAGAATTGATAATTTTTTCCGCTTTTCTACCCCTACCATATTTTTAGGGTTCCGTGCTCAAAGAGTAAAACGGGACCCTATTACTAAGACTCCGCTGTCCGTCCGTCTGTCTGTCCGTCTGTCACCAGGCTGTGTCTCATGAACCGTGATAGTAAGACAGTTGAAATTTTCACAGATGATGTATACCTACTGTTGCCGCTATAACAACAAATACTAAAAAACAGAATAAAACAAATATTTTAGGGGGGCTCCCATACAACATACGTGATTTTTTTGCGGTTTTTAGGGTTCCGTACCTCAAAAGGAAAAAACGGAACCCTTATAGGATCACTAGTGTGTCTGTCTGTCTGTCTGTCCGTCTGTCACAGCCAATTTGCTCCGAATCTAATGGACCGATTAAGTTGAAATTCGGTACACATATGAATTTATGTGACCCAAACCCGGACGGGTAAAGTAAATAAATGAATTTTGAATATAGAGGTCACTTTTGGGGGGTAAATAAGAAAATTTAAAACAAAAGTTTTGCAAACTACACCATGTGTCATGTCAAATGAAAGGGCTTACTATGAGGGTTTCAAATACATATTTTTTTTTATAATTTTAAAATAAATTGTTTTAAAGTTACTTAAGAAAATAGACGAAAATTTACCATTCGCCCCCTTATCTCCGAAACTACTGACTCTAAAATTTTGAAAAAAATACAGAAAATAGATCTTTATCTGTAGATTACAGTTAAACCTATAAGAAGTCTGTGGTCTTAAAATAACATGGTAAATCTATCAATATTGTGAGTACAAACTTACATTTACAATTGGAATGTATGGGAGAACATGTTTTTCAACTACAATGTTAAGTTTGTTCTTAAGATTAATTCATCCCAACTACGGTACCCTTATTTGTGCGTGGTCCGACACGCACTTGGCCGGTTTTAATAGTTAATGGTGCGGAACCCTTCGTGCGCGAGTCCGACTCGCACTTGGCCGGTTTTTTTTACCGCTGAATCATTATGTACTGGATTTTTCAGAAAGTTCGCCAACTTGTTTTTTTTTGTATTAACTTATAAGTACAATAATATCTATAATACTTACGATCAACGGACTCAGTTATGACTTTGGTCATTTTGTGTACGGTCTTGTGTTCAACATTATTCCGTTGAGAGAAAATCAGCTGATTAATAATAAACAAAAATTACTGGAATTCATTGAAATATTTATGTCTTTTAAATACAGTATTTTTCTTCTAAGTCTGTTCGCCATGCATTTTCCCATGAATAATTCAAGCTCCAACTTACAAATACACAAAAAAACGCCTTGAAAAAAAAAAACTAAATAGAAATACTCCGAAAGCTTTTACCGGCCAAATTTCCTAGTAATTAATAAAAAAGTCTGGTCCATTAACGGGTATATCGATCTACATCTTGCTGTAACAAGTTGATCCTAACAACCCTCTGGTGGATTAGCCAATATCGCAAAAAACAGGGGCAGGATACTAAATGAGCCGTCTACTGTTACTTCTGAATATTTATGAGAGGAATAATAGTGGGATATTCTTGTTTTTGTTGGAGGATTTAATGTGTTAGGTTATTACAAAGCTTGTTGTCTTTTTTATTTATCTTGAATATTATTAGTATGGGACCTACAATATATAATAAAATACCTGACATAATAAAAGATGACACAATACGCAATTTTAAAATTAAGTTGACAGCATTATTGATTGAAAAATGTTACTACTCGATTAACGATTTCCTAAATGACAATGACTTAAATAAATTCTAAAGTAAATTTCTAATTTAAGATAATTGTAATACTTATATGCAATTTAATGACATACCAACTTATTTAATTGTTTTATTTTATTTAATTAATTGTTTGCTTTGTTAATGGTACCTGATTTGACCTGTAATTCGTAATTTTGTATTTTTTATTTTGACAGTATTCTTTTTTATATTATCTACGAATTTAATGTTTTAATTTTAATTAATTAATGTTTGCATGCCTAATTTAAGGCAGGTTGTACAGGGATCACAATTGTTTTTTTAATACCTTATGTCATGTACCTACAATCTATGCAAATAAATAAAGTTTACTTTACTTGAAAAATCACTGCTTTGCGGCGCCGCCGGCGTCGATAACTTGCGGCCGTTTACGGGTTATGAATTAAAACATTTGCTTATTACGTAGACTAAGAGCTGATTTTTCAATAGTCATTATAGGTAGGTAGATAGGTCAGATAGGTCAGATAGGTAAGTAGATAATACGGGCTGTTATCCGCAACTCCACGTCTTTTAGCGTATGGGTGGAAAAATCGATTTTTCGATCCACCGCAGCTCCTCAAAGAAGGCCAGCAGCGCCTTGATGTTACTGACAACCTCATGGAGGGTACCTGGGTTACCGAAGTACTTTGCCCTGTATGCGGCGACCACCGGGCAGTGTAGAAGCGCAGGCCCTGCACAGCGGACTGTCTGTGACTCCTATGACAAAGAGGTGTTTATTAAATGACCCATGGCTAGTTATAGCAGCTGTAACTGTACGCAGCTGTTGCTTAATTAGTCAGAGAAGCTGTTTCGTGAGGCGGTCATCAATTGTAGGGAGTGCTTCCTTAGCCTGCCTACACTCACCTTGGTCCGACCATAGTTTCTGATGTTCCCAGGTGCGTTTCCTTACCAAAGTGCTCAACAGTCAGATAACATTTATCTGAAGAATAAATAAGGCAGTTTGACACATTATCTATACAAAAGCTGTCAAACCGCCATAATCACACTAATATTATGAAGGCGAAAGTTTGTGAGTGTGTGTGTGTGTATGTTTGTTACTTCTTCACGCTCAAACGGCCGGATCGATTTAGATGAAATTTGGTATGTAGATAGCTTATACCCTAGATTAACAGAAAGGCTGCTTTCATCCCGGTCTGTGTGGGTAAAACCGCGGGGCGCAGCTAGTTATTCCATAAATAAAAGTTATCTGACGATTGAAAAAGTAGCTCTTAATCTTGGTTCTTGGCAATTCCATTTCAAATATTCGCGATAGCATGATTGTTTGTCTGTTATATCAGTGATACTAATTTATTATGCAGAATTTCGCAGTCCGCTGCCAGATGACTAGCTAGTGGCTAGATCTTGAGCTAATGGGCTAAGCTAGTATATTATTTGAAATTGCAAACATGATGATAAGCGGTAACCATCATAACCAGCCTATCCCACTGCTAGGACACAGGTCTCCTCTCAGTGAGAGGGAGTGGGCCGTACCTAATCTACCACGCGGGCCCAGAGCGGGTTGGTAGATGCCACATTGAGAACAGTGGTGATGAAATAATTTACACAAAGTAAAGCGCCTGTCTAGGTTCGAACCTACGACCTACGGCACGTAAATCGCGGCCGTTACCACTGGGCCACCACAGCTCTTCAGCGGTAAGCCTAAATTCATTGCCCAATATGGCACAGAACCTAAGCTGCACTAAGTGGCGACATGTACCAGAACCACAATAGAGACGAACTCACACATACAACAATGTTATAATATGTATATGCAGTTACTTACGCAGAATTAGCATATGGCCACAGTGTCGAGTTCTCAGTACAATAAAGCAATTATAACTGTCATATTTCACCCGCGCACTGTATTTACATTTATATTGGGAGCCCGTTCTGCTGTGTTCATGTGAAGCTGAGGATTGCGTTCGTTATTTTGAGCTGCCCGAAAACTTTCACTGGCATTGTGTTTGGGTATTGGTGGCTCTGAGAGTTCGGGTGTAGTTTTGTACGCAGGTAATTAATGTGATTTCGGTTTTGGGTGAAACGTTTTAATTATATTTGACATATCTACAAACTGACGCGACAAGTATTTAGTCAAATAAAAAATTACATTCAAATGATTTTACATAAACACAAATCATAGCTACATAATATGAAACTTTATTTTATAAAGATAAAGATAAAGATAATTTTATTTGTTAAAACATGTGTAACATGATACATGAATATGCACATATTGATGGAAAAATATTTTTATCGGATCAACATGTTTTGCCTCACTCAGCGTACAAAATGTTTATAATATTATGTTGTTAATTAAATTGGCAATTATAAATTATTAATTAATGTCAGTTTCTTAAATAAAATTAGAGTAAGTGCAAAATATAGTCAATAACTCAATATCACAAAATATGTCAAAACACAATAAAATTAAAATCAACGATAAAATTCAAAAGTCATCATTTAAAAAATCAACAATGTTGTAATAGCACTTATCAGTAAGCAACTTTTTGAGTGTTTTCTTAAATAAATTAAAATTCAATTGCTTTATATTATTCGGAATTTTATTGTATATTAATGGGGCCATGCATACAACACTTTTCCTTAAAAGTGCTGTTTTGGCCGCGTATGACTGCACCCAAAGCCTATACTTCTCACGTCTATTTCTATCATAATTATTTGACAAAAGAGGAAACCATTGAGGATTACTTTTTACAAATACAGCCATTTCCAATATATAGAGTGACGGAAGTGTTAAAATTCTGTGCTTAATGAACATTGGTCTGCAACTGTCCATAGTTTGCAACCCAAACATAGCCCGTACACAACGCTTTTGTGCTTTGAACACTGTGTCTTTATCAGTTGAATTGCCCCAGAAAATAATCCCAAATCTCAATATAGATTCCACAAGTCCGTAATAAGCCATTAGTAGACCTCGTAGACCTCGGCGTAGCGGCGGCGTAGAGCGTAGCAGGATTAATTTACTACAGTATCTCAAGTACAAGTTATTTTTAAATACACTGACTGCTTAACAGCTGGATGTGGACACATTCCAATTTAAGAGCGGAATTAAAAAAAAAAGAAAAAGATTGCTTATGTTCATGTTTTTTTGTTTTGTACGCAAATATGTCTCGAATTATAATTTAAGATAATGCAACTCAGGCCCCCAAGATACAGGCGCTGCCTAGTTTGGGGACCACTGTTCAAATAAATATGTTAAATTTTCTAGTTACAGTAAGCGTATAATATTATTATTTTTGTAATTTATTTTGTAACAATGAACCAATAAATTATTCTTATTCTTATATTGATAACAACATGTATCTGTGTTATTATTAATACTAAAATAAAAAAGAAAAAAATATATCTTCAAGACGTGGCAAATATCTACTTTGATAATCAATATTACTATTAAATATAATTAAATTAAATCCCATAGCATCGTGGACGCTATCCTAAACCAACTTAAAACGACTGATCTAAAAGAAAAATTCTCTCAAAGAATTTCCCATCAGCCACATCACATACATCTGTAATATTTATCTCTCAATACACGAACTACTCCAAAGGATAAAATAAAGTCAGCGACATATGCGTATTTGCAATTCGGTCCACGGTTGAGGCTGCACTCTTCCTGATTCCATTTGGGAATTACTCTGTCGCCACAAACTCACAAATCAGGACTTTCATTGTAACGTACGTAGTATACGTGTTTTAGTGTGTAAGTTTGTATAGCTATATTTGCTGACAATAGTGTTTAAGAATGTATTTTTAATAAGTAAATTGAGAATATAAATCAATTCGGATAAATATTGTATGTAGCTGTTACGTTGTCTGATCTCCGGCCAAAAATATAAAAACAATAAACGTATGCTTTTCTTAAAGAAGTAAAATAACATTTTTTTTTCACAATTTTGTGAAAACACAGACAAACATTTAATCACTTAAAATAAGGGTTTTTTTTTACTTTGGCAAACTGATGTCGTGTGAAAAATAAATCAATTTCGTTGATAAGTCATACTAAAACGTAAACAAGTTTACCAAAATCCTAACTAATATTACAAATTTCAAAGTGAGTTTGTTTATTACGCTTTCACGCTAAAACGGCTAAACAGATTTAGACCAAATTTGGCACATGGGTAGACCTGGATTAGTACATAGGATACTTTTTATCCTGATTGTACGTTCCCGTGGGATAATTTCCGACATCCACGCGAGCGAAGCCGCGGGCAAAAGTTAATTAATCATAAATTGGAAAAATATTATGACGAAGAAGTTACATTCAGCACATTCATGTTTAAAATATTACGCATTTCAAAAATAACAAAACAAACTTACATCTTCGGAGCAGGTGCTTTCAATTCAACTTCCAGAACCGCCAATAAAACTTGGAATCCCATGATAAAATAAAAATTCACGACATGTCGCGTCCAAATAAATAACATTGACAGTGTCCAAAATGGCTTTTTCACTGTCCAAGTGGGGGCCACGTTTTATCCCATTATTGTTTCTGAGAAATTGTTACAGTTTTGACGACTGACCTGACCGTTTTTCTTTGGTCGCTAGTCGGCCGGAATGAAAAATTTTCAAGTTGGTCCCCCTTATGTCCCTAGGGTGCCGTAAAACTCTGTCGGACGCGGGATAGTCCGGCTGACCGCCGGCGGACAATTTGTCATATTCATATGTTAACGTGTCCGTCTTTTCTTGCAAAAAGTGGATAACTTAATTCCGGGAGGCGGCGGTACGGTTATTCGATTTGCGGACATTCAAATTTCATGTCTTGTTATGGTAATACAGGTGTTGTTTCACCCGAGGCGGATTTTTACTTCGTTTGGATGTGGATTTTTGCGGCTGTCTTGAATCTGTTCGCGTTTATGTTATGTGGTGTTTCGTTTGAAATGTCGGCTTCGGATTATAAATTATTTGTTTAGTATTTATTTTGAAATTTATTTAAAATAACGTGAAAATACTTGTAGGTACTTACTTACCTACATTTTAATTAGGTATTGAAAAACAAAGGGAGAACTAGGTACTAAATTTCGCTTGAATAACGACAGTGAAATTAACACGATCTGGTGGCTGAAAATACACTACAGTTCTTAATTTGATTTTGATGAAATTTGATCCATGCGTCATGTTCGTGAACGGGCGCCGTAAGTTGGGACTGGTCGTCTCTTAGCTGCCATGGCTTATTTTTAATTTTAATATTTAATTTAGTTGTTTTAGCTTTTATCTTTTTATTACGGACGCTTTTTAACGTGCACGTCTTTCTACATTGTTCTCACATGTATATTTTCAACATGAACGATGTAACCAATATTTTGTAAAAATATTATGATTTAAAAGAGTGTCCGTGGAGTTTCTTGCCCGTTCTTCTCCATAGGGATCTACTACGCTTTGGAATGGGCAACTAGCTTCATCTTTCTGACTGACCGACCCATTGACAATTCAAAAGTGCCTGTAATTGATTTATTTGAAATAAATGCTTTGAGTTTGAGTTTGAATTAATAAAGTAGACAAATATGATTTTGGAGGTATAAACGAACTGTTGGTTTATGTTTCGATACTAAGAGCAATGGTGGCCCAGAGGTAACGGCCCCGACTTACGAGTTGTGGGTCGTGGGTTCGAACCCAGGCAGGCGCTTTACTTTGTGTAAATAATTTCATCACCACTGCTCTTAAAACGGTGAAGGAAAACATCGTGAGGAAACCGGCATGTGCTAGAACCAAAAATTCGAAGACATGTGACATCTACCAACCCGCACTGGGCCCGTTTGGTGGATTACGGCCCACCTCTCACAGAGAGGAGGCCTGTTTCCCAGCAGTGGGAACATTATATGCTGATTAAGCTATGCTTATGCTACTGTTATTCATAATTCAATATCGGTACCCCAATCGCTCCTAATAATTTTCTCTCAAATCGTACACTCCGTGCACTAGGGTGACCACATAGCACGGCTCACGCCAATATCAATAACATGTTGCAATTGATGACTTGTCCGATTTGTTTCGACCAATCGTTTATCACCAGCTTTACGACATACGTGTCCCGGTTTGACGTTACAGTGTAACGTTTGAACACCCTAATCATGTGAGTGTGTTTAAGAAAATGTTTCGAGAAGGTTTTGTTAATTATTATACTCGTACTTACATACATAACATACACGTACGTTACATACGTACATAATACTACATTTTTGGGATTTGGGGGAAGCCTTTGCTCTCCAGTGGAACAGTGTAGGCTAACATAATATATAAATAAAAACTACATTATTTATTAAGTAAGTACCTTACTTTTCCTAGCTTTTATAAAAATGCTCCTTCATCATCTGCCTAGCCTTTTCCCAACTACGTCGGGGTCAGCTTTCAGTCAAACCGGATGCAGCTGAATGCTAGTATTTTACATGGAGCGATTGCCTATCTGACCTCCACAACCCAGTTACTGGGTAAAACGATACCCCTTGGTAAGACTGGTGGCCAAACTTTCGGGCTTCTGAAGGCCCGTAACGACTGTCATTCGTGGATCTTTGACAAAAAAAAAGCAAAAAAGAAAGCACGTTAAGCCGTTGGGCTTAACGTGCTTTCCGAGGCAAGGAGGGGTCTTGCTATGTAAAGATGGTCACCCATCCACGGATCAACCGCGGCAAGCGTAGCTTAACCTGGTCAATTGACCCATGCGGCTGTTATTACTTAGCCACAAGCTGCTTGCTCCTTAATGAAAAAATGCTCCTTACATATACAAATAGCTTGACACGATTCAAACATTCAAAAAAATATCCAATTATTATTTTTTATTTTTTCGTTTTGCCCAAAGTAAGTACAGCAAATTACCTTTAATTTCTCTGGAGAATAAACTTCGTTAAGAGATAGTTAATAATAATTATTATTATTTATTATCCTCACACAAAAATCAAAACAACTACACAAAAACGCAGCAGGATCCACTCTAAAACCCATTACACACGAATCACTTAATTAAACTCATTACCATACTTATCATCGCCACTCATTACTTTGCAGCGTCATTTTAAAGGCAAAGCAAACAGAATTTTTGTCACCATGTCCAATGAAATTAACAACGACGGCCGATCGAGGGCTAGATGACGCCTAACTTATGACAGACAGTCACGCAATCTTGTCACGGTAATGACAGAATAATAAATTATGTTGTAATAAGTTATTATAATGTGCTCTAGGGCTTATGATACAGGGTGTGTGATACTTAGTTAGCGAAATTAGTAATTAAATGTTCGTGTTTTCGTTAAGTAATGAAGGGTTAAGTTTTTTGGTGGTGTGTGGGTTATTAGTTTAATAGCTTGATATTGTGTTCGTTTAATGGTGAAATGGATGACGTCATGGTGTCAGTTTGGATTAGGTCAATAGGGCGAATGTCGCCGTAGGCTATAGAGCCTACTGCATTGTGCAAAAATGCATTTTGAATAACTTTTTTCCTCAATCCAAGGCGCCATGTCAGTAAATTCGTATCAATAATGATACGAATTTTCACAATGTAATCTAAATGCATCCTACTATAGTAAAAATAAAATGATAATTTTGTCACAGGTGCTGATTTCAAGACAAGACTAACCCATTTGTTAAGATCCCATTTGATCGTCTCTAGATAATCAAAAAAGGATGAAAAATTTACTGTCATGGCGTCTTCGATTGAGCAAAAATTTATTAAAAATACATTCCGTTCTTACTATCCATTTTGAAAAAGATAAGGGCGTCACCTAAACGCAATTCCATTATGCGTCCAATAAAATGCGAGGTAACACCAAAATACATTCAAATAGTTTATAGTAATTTAGTAAACAAACGTGCTTACTATCTACCTACTTAGTATGCACCCTCAGGGAGGCTCAACTAGTATAAAATAGTTAATTTTTAATTACAATTTTATTACTCACTCGCATCCCATCCAATTACCGAAAGAAATATTGCGCACCGCCCAAAGCAAATTGAAATTAACTTTTTTTTTTGTTTCATTGTCATACATTGTTCTTCAGGGAACAGGTTCAATGTCAATTAAAGTGTTCCATGATTAAAAATTATTCAATTTTATGCAGTAGGTTCGAAGGTATTCTAAAAAAAAAAAAAATAAGTACAAAGAGGAAGTCTGAAAGTCGCACAGGTGATTGAAAAGTTGTGCAGAAATCGGTAATCATGGTATGAGCATGCGATGTGGAGAACTGAGGAAAACGTCGTGAGAAAAGTTTTGAGTATGAATGTCGATGGCTGTAAGAGTAGGGGAAGACCAAAGAAACGATGGATGACAGTGTGAAAATTGATATAGCTAGAAAGGGGATGACTACCGAGATGACGACTAATAGAGAATTATGGAAAACGGGAATATGGTGCGCCAACCTCAAATAAATTGGGATAAGAGCAGGAGAATGGTGAGGTTCGAAGCTATTCTCGCCTGAACTGGTTTCTGTATCCTCATTGGCAAGTTTTTTCGTAACCAGTAGGTACCTACTGACCTTTTGCTGGGCAAATAAATAAATAAAATATATAAATATATATTCTCCGACAAACAAAGGCCCATAGTGTTTGTTACAAACAAAAACCGGCCAAGTGCGTGTCGGACCACGCACGATGAAGGGTTTCGTAGTTGGGAAGAATTTATCTTAAGAACAAACTTAACATTGTAGTTGAAAAACATGTTCTCCCATACATTCCAACTGTAAATGTAAGTTTGTACTCACAATATTGATAGATTTACCATGTTATTTTAAGACCACAGACTTCTTATAGGTTTTCCTGTAATCTACAGATAAAGATCTATTTGCTGTATTTTTTTTATCAAAAGTTTAGGCTCAGTAGTTTCGGAGATAAGGGCCGGAATGATCAATTTTCCTCTATTTTCTTAAATAACTTTAAAACAATTTATTTTAAAATTATAAAAAAAAAATATATTTGAGACCCTCATAGTAAGCCTTTTCATTTGACATGCCACATGGTGAAACCAGCAAAACTTTTTTTTTTAATTTTCTTATTTGCTCCCCAAAAGTGACCTCTATATTCAAAATTCATTTATTTACTTTACCCGTCCGTGTTTGGGTCACAGAAATTCATATGTGTACCAAATTTCAACTTAATCGGTCCATTAGATTCGGAGCAAATTGGCTGTGACAGACGGACAGACAGACAGACAGACAGACAGACAGACAGACAGACACACGAGTGATCCTATAAGGGTTCCGTTTTTTTCCTTTTGAGGTACGGAACCCTAAAAAAACTTAAAAAGTATGTTAGTCGTTACAAATAAAGGTGGAAAATAATGTCAATTCATCAACCCGCGCCTCTCACATGTAGATTGATGAATCGATTGAACACAGCCGCGTTCAACCCATTTGCTATCATTTCAAAGGTGTCCCCTATTGCCTTGAGGTCTTCTCTGGCTCAGAGATTGATGTCTTGAATGCTTCAAAGTCATAACTCCAGCATTTCCTAGGCCTGAGAGTGGCAGCTGTAGTTAAGGCTGTACGAATGCATCGGTTTACTTCAAAACAGAAGACACAAGTTAAAATTAAACCAAGTGTAATAAAGTACGTATAAATTGAGAAGAAAAACAGTACATAAGTCAGTATATATCAAAGTTCATGTTACATCTGATTTTCCTACGATAATCCGCGAAATAGGTCGTGTTGAAACTAAAAAAAAAAACCCTTTGAAATTCGAGTCGCGATCCACCACAGGATGGAAATCTGTATTCCCCATGCTTTCACCCGATACGCATACGATATGTGTTATCTGCTAATGCCACTTGGGATCATGCCGAGTAGTGCTTTGTACTCAAAGGCACCTGTTTTTTGTGTAAACAGAATCTATTTTTTTTTCCATTTGGTTCGGTTACGTTGATGTAATGTATAGCTAGAGATTTTTCTTCCAAATGAAATTCTCGGTACCAATTTCTTCACGGAAATGTAATTTATTTTACGAATATTTTTGGTTGACTATAGAGTTAAAAAATAATATATGGTATCTTTCAAATTAATGACGGAAGAGCCAGCGCAAGGTGTCTTTTTAGATTCCTATACCTATATTATTTTTAAGACGATTTCTTTTATGAGACTTGATGTTGGGATCTATATTTCTTAAAATTATAGATCATCCTGGCAATTATACAAAAAGATAAAAAGAAACACCGTCGGCCGTCGGAAAAATTGCAATTCAACTTTTTACCTGTTTGTCGATTATTAAAAAATACCTAATACTCTTATTATATAAGATCCTAGCAATAAATATATAATTATTATACTTTTGTTTGTATTTCGTGCAAATTTGGAGGAGCTCGTGGCTAAGTAATAACAGCCGCACGGGTCAATCCATCAGGTTAAGCTGCGCTTGCCGGGGTCGGTCCGTGGATGGCTGACCATCTTTACATACCGAGACTCTCCGTGTCTCGGAAAGCACATTAAGCCGTTGGTCCCGGCTGTCATTCGTGGATCTTTGACAGTCGTTACGGGTCGTCAGAAGCCCGAAAGACTGACAACCAGTCTTACCAAGGGGTATCGTATTACCCAGTTAATGGGTTGTGGAGGTCACATAGACAGTCGCTCCATGTAAAATACTGGTATTCAGCTGCATCCGGTTAGACTGGAAGCCGACTCCAACTTAGTTGGAAAAGGCTAGGCAGATATGATTGCGAGCAAATTCGGAGCAAAAACCTCGCATTTAACTTAAATCAGCCGTAAATATAAAAAAAATATTCCCAAAAAATACAGCACAACAGAGTAAAAAACATACAAATGCACTTGAAACAGCGTTACCATTTATCAGTCAATAAATATGATAAAAAGTATTATTGGGGTGTATATGTGTCCGTCGGGATACCCGAAGCGTTATTGTTTTTATTTTGCACCCTTTATACGAATGTAAGCGCGAATGTTTTTTATTGAAATGATGTTTGATATAAAGATTTATTGTGAATGTTTTTCGTGGTGAATTGTTTTTAAGGGTACTTTTCCTGGCCAAATAAAAGTAGAAAAAAAATACAACCGACTTCCAAAAACAACACTACAAAGTGAAAAATAACTTTAATTTCGGAAGTCGGTGTCTAGTTAAATGTATTTTCGTTTATTGCCACCGACTTCCGAAATTAAAGTTATTTTTCACTTTGTATTCTTGTTTTTGGAAGTCGGTTGTATTTTTTTGTAAAAAAATTTTTATTTTTCACATTTTAGTTGTGTACCTACCCCACACAAATTCAAATACCACTACCTGCAAAACAAACTAGAACATCATCCATATAAAAGTGGGGAAAAAATACGTATCATTGAAGCTAACTCAAAAACTACCGAAGCAAAGTTAATCAATTTTATATGGGACCAACTGTAATGTATACACTCTCGAACAAAACAAAAAAAATCCAAATCGGTCCAGCCATCTTCGAGTAATTGGGGAACATACATAAAAAAAAAAATAAAAAAAAAAATAAGGTTCCGACGAATTGAGAACCTCCTCCTTTTTGAAGTCGTTTAAAAAGAACGGTGTTTTGTCAAGCAATGCTTTGGAAAATGTACAGCCACCCTTCGTAATGCAGTGGATCTAAACTCCAGGACCAGTAACCAACTTACCTCCTTAAAAAAAAACAAGAAAAGACTGATTGACTAACTGGCTGATTGACTCTTTACATCAACGCCCAGCCCAAACCTTTGAACCTAGAAAGCTGAAATTTTACACAGAGGTTCCCTTTATTTATAATGGCAATAATAATGAATAAGGAAGGAATTCTCGGTAGTACGTTCCCGCGGGATATTTTCGAACATCCACGCGGGTGAAGCCGCTGGCAAAAGCTAGTTCATAAAAAACTAAATCGCTCTATAAATCTATTTTAGCTATAGAAGTGTTTTGTCAATTTCTTTCGAATTATGATTTGAGTTTGAAAGAAGAAGACAAAACACTTCTATAACTAAAATAAGTTTATATAGAGCGCTTTAGTTTTTTTTGTGAATAAGGGGTAAATCTATGGAAATTTATTTTGTACACTTATTTTTTGTTTAATACAATAAATAAAGCTTTGTCAACACATAATACATTGTACAGATCTATAAAAACTGCTTTAACCCGCTTAGATGTTGTATGTGTAGAACTAAACTATGTGCAAACACTAATGAAGTATGCAACAAAGAAACAAACAGTGCAGATGTAGCAAATCGCTCAAAACAACCTACAACACCCGAAATACTGATATCCCATTGAAAATACCTGACCAAAACCAACCCCATAGCAATTTTCCAATCATCGACAGATTCACCCTACCAGTAACGATGCTACTAATTTTTTCAGCAAACAAAACGGCCAATAGTGACGCAATATTAGGGTAAACGTCCCCGTCGCCGGCACGTCTTTATTTACTTATTGTAAACTCACATGACAGGTGCCTTAATGGGCAAAATAACATGGCGGGTGTGCCGCCGGTTGCTGGACAAAGAGTAAGAAATAGAGAAGAAGGGACACTAGCAGTGCCTAGTTAAAATTGCTATCAAAGTGAAGAAAATAAAGAGATTGCATGTTAATTTACTTCAGTTTTAGCAAATAGGGAAGCTAGCTATTGCCATTAGTGTGATTTTTAAGTACTGCCTGATGCTCTACTTATTATATTAACACAAAGACTCAGAAAAATATAATGAATGAATTGCACCGACCCCAGCGTGGTTTAACCAGACTCGATTGCTCGAATGAACCCAGAGATTCACACTAGCCCCTGTTGCCTCATGTTACATGGTGCAACAGAGCCCATATTAGTGAGTAGACCGGGGGGCGCGGTAATGGTAGGCAAGACATGCCCTTAGGATGTGGAGGGGATAAAGAGCCATACCCAGTATGCACCGTAAAGTAAGCCTTGGAATAGTGGAGAGACGGGTGATAATAGGTCTTTACCTATGAAATTGCCGTTTTGTATGAAAAAATTTAAACGAATTTTTTTCATGCATTTTTTATTTGTATTAATCGAAGTAATCACCCATGCAATCAATGCATCTTTGCCAACGCAGTGGCAGTTTATTGATGCCCTTCTTAAAGAAATCAGCTGGACGGGAGGCAACAAATTCTTCAAAGGCATTTTGTACTGCCTCTCGGGTATTGAATTTTTTTCCCGCCAAGAAGTTATCCAAATTCTGGAAAAAGTAGTAGTCTGTAGGCGCAAGGTCTGGTGAGTAGGGCGGATGACGGAGAGCTTCCAACCCCAGTTCTTGCAACTTGGAGACCGTCTGCTGTGCAGTATGAGGTCGCGCGTTGTCGTGCAGGAGCAGCGGAGACGAGCGATTGACCAATGCTGGTTGGAGATGTGCCAGCTTCTCCATCATTGTGTTCAGTTCTTCACAGTACACATCTGAAGTAATGCTCACCCCGTTTGGTAAGAAGCTGTGATGAATCACACCGGCGCTAGACCACCAAACAGTGTCCATCACTTTTCTAGGGGTAAGTTTTCGTTTAGGGCATTGTTTAGGTGCTGAACCAGGATCCAACCAACTTGCTGAGCGCTTGCGGTTATCAAACAGAATCCATTTTTCATCGTAGGTAACAATGCGGTTCAAAATTCCTTCATTTGTGTGTCTGTTGAGCAGTGCAAGGCACGTCTCGACGCGTACTTCGCGCTGGCGATCATTGAGTTCGTGGGGCAACCATTTGTCAAGCTTTTTTACCTTGCCAATTTGACGCAAATGGACCAATATTGTTTTGACGCTAACGTCGAAAGCTGCTGCTAATTCAGCCGTAGATTGTGTATCATCAGCTTCCACAATCGCCTTTAATTCGTCATTGTCGACCAAAGTCTTCGGACGACCGCGAGGTTCATTTTTCAGGTCGAAATTTCCAGAACGGAAGAAAGAAAGAAAGAAAGAAAAGAAAAATATTTTATTTGGGACACGCACAGGAAATACAGTTAAAAAAGAGCATATAAAAGTAACAAAATAAACATTAAAAAGCAAAAAAACAAAAAAAAAAAAAGAAATCAAACGAAGAAGCAAGCAAACCAATAACAAGTGGTGCGTTGGTTTGTAGTGTTAGCTCCGTAAACGTCGTTGATGTTGCGTGCCGCTTGTGCCGCGTTTAAGCCACGACGGTACTCATATTCCATAATTACTCGAATTTTTAACGTATCCATGATGACGAAAGAGATTGAAATGCGATGAAAATGTAACACTAATCAATAAACAAATGACTACTTTTGGAAAAAAAAATCCATTTTTTTAAAATAAAATTAATTTGAAATTAGAATTGTTAGCCAAACAAAAATTATTTTGATTTGAAATGGCCAGTACTGCAGAACGGCAATTTCATAGGTAAAGACCTAATATAATATGGATGGGCTTTTTTCTGACGGTGCTGCCGTGTTGCTTCAAGTCCAGCTTCTCCGGTGAATCTTTTGCCGGTTAAACTTCGTTTTTGACTCTTTATGTCACAGCTATGCTGTATTATATGTTGTTATTACCAAAATCATCGTCTGAGGTCTCGCTGTATCCGTTTCCTGTTTCTTGTATACCTCTAGCAGCCTTCTTGATGTAACTCTTTATTCAGCCGTGTCCAAAGACTCAGAAAAATATAAGAAAACAAATATCCAAATGCCTTCCAAGCACGACTAAATTGTAAATTGTGCATAAAATAAGTAAGGAATGTCCCGTTAACATGAAGGTACGAGTATATGTATTGTTTTTTAGCCGACTTCAAAAAACGGAGGTTTCTCAATTCGACCGTATATACAGGGTTACTGGTAACTCGACGTATTCCTTGCAGGACGTCATAGTAGGGTTAAAATGCAGCAAATTAGGCCACCAAATGTTCTACCGAAATTCAGTAGTTTTTGAGTTAATTCGATTTTTAGCTTTTCTATGAAAAATCCCAGATTAAATCATTTGGAGCCAATTTAAAAATGATTTACGGCGCGACTGTACTGAAATTTAAGTTAACATCATAGCTGACGCCGTAGCAGATCCTTGTTAATAATTCAAAGTTCAAAAATGCCAAAAACTTTGGCAAATATCACTAAAGAAACATTTAGTTTTTTTGTGAATTTTGCTATTACTTCATACAAAATGTTGTCTAGTGAAAAAAAAAATTACTACGTCTGATGTACAAATTACTAGGAAAATATCCTTGTCTTATCAGCTATTCAGAAAGGTATGAAAGTTAATACAAAGTTAAGGACTACATTATGTGCGTCTCACAAAAAGGTGATTATTCGGAAAATCAATAAAACTATTTCGTGAATATTAGCATTATTTTTAATAATAAAATATCAGTTTAAAAACTTTTACTACACTTTCACACGTCTTGTTCGATGTGCTGCCCTCGGTTTCTAATACACGTTCTTATTCGCTTCCTCACTTCAGTTTTTGTGATTCTTGATGTGATTGTTGCCCTCATCTGGTCCGCTGCATCTCTTATTCTCTCCCTTAGTTCTTCAATTGAATTTACTGGGGTCACATAAACTAGGTCTTTCATATGACCCCAGACGTAAAAGTCTAGTGGCGTAAGATCAGGGCTACGTGCAGGCCACGGAATTGGCCCACCGCGCCCTATCCATCGGTTTGGGTAGGTTTCATCCAGCAATTGTCGAATTGTGATTCGGAAGTGGGCTGGACATCCGTCATGTTGATACATCATGTTTGCTCTTCTGTCTTCCGGTACATCCGTGAGCAGTGGTGTTAAATGATTTCTTAGGAAATCTTCATAAAGTTCCCCATTTAATGTTTGGGGTAAAAAATGTGGGCCAATTAATTTGTCGTCGATAATACCCATCCAAACATTAAGCGAGAATCTACGCTGGGATGCGGTTGGTTTCAGTTTCTTAGGATTTGCTTCTGCCTTCGGTGCCCAGTAATGTAAGTTGTGGTAATTTGTGATACCATCACGGTCAAAACATGACTCATCGGTCCACAGAATGTTTTTTAAAAAGTTTTCGCTTTCGGCGTCGGCATTTAGCATAAAACGACAAAATTCAAGCCGTCTTGGCGGATCTCCCTCTTCTAATGACTGGACAGGTTGATAGTGGTATGGATGTCGGCCTGATAAGTGAACTACAGACCAGACTTTCCACTGTGACATAGCAAGCTCACGCGCTACGATGTTTGTCGATATGTTGGGGTCGTCAATAAAACGTTGAAGAATCAGCTCTTCGTCCTCAGCCGTGTATCTCCGAGAACGACCAGTGTCAATTTGCCTGCTTCTTTGGACGCTGCCAGTTTCAGATAATCGCCGATAAGTCGATTCAAAAACACTAACGTGTGGGAGTCGGCGGTTGGGAAAACGAAGTTGATATTCTCTCCGCGCCTGAGCAGCGTTACCGTCACTAAGTCCGTAACAGTACATTATGTCAGCGTATTCAAGGTTAGAATATGCAGCCATAGTCAGCACTTATGAAGGCACAGCACAGCACAAGAGCAAGATACGCAGTATCAGTTAAGGAAATAGCCAGATAACAAAACACGAGCTTGCGCGACGTAGAGTTGAAACTAACTGACTCTGACGACCAGATTTTGTAAAGTCGCACCCCGTGTCATGCCGGGAGAACAATAGTGACCAATCACAAAGCTTGCCGAGTGTTTGGGGTTCAAGCGCAGGTAAAAACTACGAATAATACGAATATGAAACAATAGGTTGACCGTCTCGCAATTTTACCTGCTCCTCATAAAACTCATTCTTTCCCTGTCACACATGCAAAAGTATTGACAATCATACCTTTCTGAATAGCTGATAAGACAAGGATATTTTCCTAGTAATTTGTACATCAGGCGTAGTAATTTTTATTTTCACTAGACAACATTTTGTATGAAGTAATAGCAAAATTCACAAAAAACTAAATGTTTCTTTAGTGATATTTGCCAAAGTTGTTGGCATTTTTGAACTTTGAATTATTAACAAGGATCTGCTACGGCGTCAGCTATGATGTTAACTTAAATTTCAGTACAGTCGCGCCGTAAATCATTTTTAAATTGGCTCCAAATGATTTAATCTGGGATTTTTCATAAAAAAGCTAAAAATCGAATTAACTCAAAAACTACTGAATTTCGGTAGAACATTTGGTGGCCTAATTTGCTGCATTTTAACCCTACTATGACGTCCTGCAAGGAATACGTCGAGTTACCAGTAACCCTGTATATATATATTTTATGTGTGTTCGCGGATAACTTCGTCGTTTATGAACCGATTTTGATGATTATTTTTTTGTTGGAAAGGAGATACCGCAAGGGTGGTACCATGACAAGGAAACCAGGATCTGATGATGGCATCCCAGAGAAATCGAGGGGAACCTTCAAATTTTATAGGCACACCTATAGCGATTTGGTTATTTTATATAGTAACTCGTGCATTTGCTCCCGGAAAACACTATTTAATGAAGTGGAACTGATGAGGACGGTTAAGCATAGGATTAACACTGGATGGATGAAATGGCGGCAGGTCACGGGGACAATCTGCGACTCCCGCATTCCCCTTAAACTTAAGGGGAAGATATATAAAACAATGGTTAGACCTGCTGTCTTGTATGGATCAGAATGTTGGGCCACAAAAGGGATGAATGAAAAGCAGTTGCATGCAGCTGAGATGAGAATGCTAAGAGGGATGTGTGGTGTTACCCGAATGGATAGAATAAGAAATGAGTACATAAGAGGAAGTCTAAAAGTGGCACCGGTGACTGAAAAGTTGTGCGGAAATCGGCTGTCATGGTATGGGCATGTGATGCGGAGGAGTGAGGAAAATGTCGTGAGGAAAGTTTTGAGTATGAATGTCGATGGCTATAAGAGTAGGGGAAGACCAAAGAAACGATGGATGGATTGTGTGAAAGATGACATGGCTAGAAAGGGGGTGACTACCGAGATGACGAATAATAGAGAAGTATGGAAAAAAAGGACATGTTGCGCCGACCCCAAATAGATTGGGATAAGGGCAGGAGAATGATGATGGAACTGATGAGGAAGACCACATATGGCCATCGGATCTACTCAATAATACGTATTTCACGGGTTGCAATTTGATTATTGCTTAGCAATTTATGCTCGTCACAATACATATGTTGAAAAGGAGCTGATGGTGACTTCACCATCAGTTCCAGTTCTCCTGGTTCCTAATATGGAATGGGAGAACTCCTCAACAATTAACGTCCTTGTATCGGGAAAAGCAATATTTTGTAAAAGGTGACGAGCAGTTGACATTAGGCATTGTAACGTAGATACACTAAACACACACTGACCCACTAAAAAGTACAAAATAAAAAACTTTTTACAAAAAAAAACAACCGACTTCCAAAAAAATACTACAAAGTGAAAAATAACTTTAATTTCGGAAGTCGGTGGCCAAAACTAAAATACAAATCCAAAGACACCGACTTCCGAAATAAAAGTTATTTTTCACTTTGTAGTATTTTTTTGGAAGTCGACTGTTTTTTTTTTTTTTGTAAAAAAGGTTTTTTATATATTAATTATATTTTATTGTAAATCGAACGCTGTAAAGCCTTACAGCATTCAATTTTCAATAAAATGTGATGTCTTTTATAGCCACAAAAGACATGATTATCGTGTCGCATAAACGTGTGTATCTGAGAAGCAAAAGGTGTGGTTCTATCACATCATCCCATAAAACAAATGACTCAATGTCGTTTCTACGCAACAAACCCGCCTGATCTTTGGCCAACGTTGAACGTGGACCTCATGGGAAATCGGCTGTTGCTCGCTAGTTACGGTAGGTGCTATGGGCGCGCCAACTACCTGTAAACGTAATTAATTAATTATCGATTTTCACTTACCTTTATTAAGTGCTGTTTATTGGTTACGTTTATGGTTGTTAAATTTTCTGATAGTATTTATGTTGTAATTAATGATTCATTATTTTCTTTCAAAATACTTATGTAGTTATGTGCATGTAGGCATTTTCTTTGTAAAAGAAAATTAGAGTTCAATTAACGACACTTTTTTTAAAATTTAGGTTCGTGCAAAAATAACTGTATCGACTTATCCTCTTATATCCCTGCATAAATACCTAGATAAGAATACGTAGATTTCCTGAAAAGAGATTCGCTTTAAAACACACATTTTTTACTTTGTCCCTCACCAATTTCCACAAAACAACCCAATTTTAAAAATAACAATCGCCTAAAACATTTACATTTCAATTCTAGACCAGAAAATCTACAATTCTATTCACACAGCTCTTAGTTGGAACCTAAACCTGCAGCGTCTGTCGTAAGTGCCAACAATGGGGACAGTTACCCTATCTCTACGAACCGATAATAGAGCGTGAACTCTCTAGGCGATATCCGTATGTCTCGAAATGTCTTCCAATGCTGCATAATGGGGATATGGGTATTGTCGCGTATTTGTTAATGTTACAATGTTTTGAAAACTTTTGGTACAAGTGGATTATCAAATAGTGTAGTGTTTATTATTATAAATACAAGCCCCATTTTATTGATATGGCTTAATTTGTTTTTATAAATATTGGTGAAATCATTTACCTAATAACCCTGAATAAAACATCACAATAAAACCGAATTTAACAAATGCAGGCCATCTTTTAATTTAGCTAAATGGTTTTAAGATCATTTTTAATTTTATTTTCAACTCATTCATCGAATATTTGATTCCGTATAACTTTTTACTAAACCTTTTCAAAAGCCATCTGAGGCAGCATTTAAAAAAAGCATATTTTCAAAATGGTGTACCGTAATACCGAATCACCTTAAACCTAATTTCAAATTCATAGAAAACACACCATTACCGGAACTGAATTTGAATATTCCTTACACCAACATAAAAATCTGACCGGTCAGCTGAACAGAAATTCGGTACATTAACCGACCATAAGGCGTTTGGCTATCCAATAAAAGAAGGTAGGCAGGGCAATATAAACATGGATAACATAACGACGGGTGGAATGTGCCCTGACAGACATAACCAGGGGAGAAGCGGCCAAATTGTAAATAGTGCTGGCTCCCGTTTAGTTTGCAATATTTGTGCGGTTTCGTGTAAATGGAAAAAGGAATGCACAGAGTAGTGTGTGAGGATAGATCCTTCAAAGATACTTTTGCATGGCCTAAGTAGGTGCTATGAAGCAATTTCCTTTCGTTTTCTCGAAATTTGTTTCATAATTTTCTTTTCTTGTTAATCATATGGCTGTACAATGTGTCACTTTCCTAAGAGACGTCCTAATCGGTTTCTGCCGATCTAGTTTATAAAGTAGGTACAAACCGTGTGTCCGATGGCATTCCCATCGGCAAATATGACGAACTTCCATACAATATTTCAACCCCTATTTAACCCCTTTATGTAATGAATGTTCAAAAACCTTTCCTTACTGCTCACGTTCCTTATGTATGCAAAACCAAAAAGAAATTTAAAAATACTTAACTGAAAAGAGACAGACAAGCATTATAATTAGAATTTTGGTATCGCGAATCGAGGACAAACAAAAATTACACCATAATTCAGATTATTAGTCCATATTTCAGGTTTTCCGTGCAAAGTTTTATGCTTCTAGACCCAACGGTTTAGCAGCAGGTGTGTTGATGGCAGCATAGCGGAAAACTGGCAGCGTCTACAGAGCAACTATGTGACACTACAATTTCTTTCTGCTAACAGATACCTAGGAATATAGGCTCGAGAAACTATGCTAAATGCTTGAGTCATAATGCATTTACAACTACTCGAGTTCCTAAATGATTCAAATTTTTACCTATTCTGAACATTTATCTGCTCTTTCCCTTCTCTGCGCATAAAGGGGGTACAACACGATATCGGAAACGCTGATGTGTGTAAGTCGACGGGAATTAGACGTTACGACGGCAGGGAATTGAGCAGCGCGCCGCACATTGTGACCGTGCGATGAGGCGATACGCCGCGATTATGTGTATTACACTTAATATTATACGAAGATACTATTCGAAGGTACCTTTGTAATATTTAAATTGCTCTAACTTTAATAATCTAGATTTCAGACCCACCAGAGAATCTATCGGCGAGAAATCAAAGAGATTTTGCTATTGTTACATAAGTAGGTGCCTAATACACTATACATTATTGTAATGCATGTAATGGGTTCTGCATGTTTGTTCAACGAAATCTCCAAACGGCTGGTTGACACTTCCCGTGACCCAAGGGCTGGCTTTTACCTTGGCCAGCGGCTTAGCATTGCCATACAACGTGGCAATGCCGCCAGTCTCTTGGGTACTTTACCAGTCGACAGCGATGCGGAGGAATTTTTCGACGCCATATTTTAGTTTTTTAATAGTTTTAGTTATGTTAGTATATAATTTTGTTATTCATTACATTATGTAGTTTCCATGGAGATTTAGTTTATTGATTGACGAAAACGTCAGATGGAAAAATATGCTTAAGATTTTTATAATATTTATTTATTTCTAGATGAATTAATGAATATATGGGTTCTTCTTATGGCAATTTGCCATTACGTGGCATGCTTATCGATGTAATTAATTCAATTTATTACTCTAGAAGAACTCAACTTACAATTACTGTAAAAGATAGCCCAGTCAGTACTAACTTTTTACCTAATCTATACCTACTTATTATATTAAAATAGTGACGAAGTCAAAACTACAGTTTTGACTTCGTCACTATTTTACTGTAATTACTGTAGTTTTGACGAAGCCAAAACTACAGTTTTGACTTCGTTACATTGAATAGTTTTGAAAAAAAGTAATTGCTACGAGGTGTGCGATTGAGCCTAATGCCGGAAATTTAGTTTTTAGAATTTTTGTCTGTTTGTCTGGATATATGTTCCGGATTAACGCAAAAACGGCTGAACGGATTTGAATGAATTTTTGTATACATATAGTTTATAATTTGGATTAACACATGGGGTACTTTTGATCTCGGTAGTACGTTCCCGTGGGATATTTTCCGACATCCACGCGGGCAAAAGCTAGTTGTTTCACAAAAATACCCCTTAACTCGCAATTGAATGAATGAATATTTTGTTCTTAAATAAAAGTTTATGCCATCTGACCCAATATTTTACGAAATAAAAGTATTCGTTTCAAGTTTCTACCATATTGTTGTTATTATTTAAACAACACGACATTGTTTATGGTCCGAAATGAAAATCTAAACAATACTCCAATAAGATACCTATATAATACTTAAAACTAAATCTATGCTCACAATTACAGCTTATAAACGGTAACACGCGTCGACAATGATCGAGTTAGTGCTAACGTCGTGTAACATTGTCCAATTAACTGCGTCAAACGTGCGTCATTGACGCGTGATGATCAGTAGGCGTCATGCGGTAGGGACGGGTAGTTGTGCTTAAATGACTTGGTAGTTTTAATAAAAAGATAGGATTTAATACTAATATGATAGACTAAAATAATAGGTTGGGGAAAAAGTTTCTTCGCATTTTTTAAGAAAATTCAAAACATTTTTTAATATGCATTATTTACATTTATCTAAAGTATGTAGGTACCATTTTGTTCGATAACTTTTTCCCATCTTGTAGGTAGGGACATGATCCCATTGCTATAGAAATTTTGGGACTTGTGATCAAAATACCGCGACAAGTGGTTTTGGCAGTCCTCTCGTGATGTTAACCTGACACTGCCTAAAGAATTCTGAAGAGACCGAAACAGGTGGAAATCTGAAGGTGCAAGGTCAGGACTATACGGCGGATGCATTAACACCTCCCAGCCAAACTCTCTTAATTTTTGCTGAGTGGCTAAAGATGTGTGAGGTCTAGCGTTATCACGATGAAAAACCACACCCCTTCTGTTGATTAATTCCGGCCGCTTTCTCTCAACTTCTTGCTTTATTCTCATCAGTTGTTCGCAGTAGAGTTCAGAATCGATGGTCCTGCCTGGTTGTAACAGTTCATAATGAATAATGCCATTCCAATCCCACCACACACACAGCATCACCTTGTTGCGAGTTAACCCGGGTTTCGCCACAGTCTGTGAAGCCTGACCGGCCTTTGACCACGACCTTTTTCACACGTTCTTGTCGTACGTGATCCACTTTTCATCACCAGTTATCAGCTTCTTCAAAAATGGTTCGGATTCATTACGTCGTAATAAAGAATCACAAATGAGTACACGGTTCATTAGGTTTCTTTCAGTGAGCTCGTGAGGTACCCAAATATCGAGCTTTTTTGTGTACCCAGTTTTTTTTAAATGCGCCAAAACTGTTTTGTGGTCAATTCCCAGTTCTTCAGCTACGACGTAACTACTGATATACCAATCTTGCTCCACTTTTTCAAAAATGCCATCCATTTTATCTGTAATAGGGCGACCAGAGCGACGTGCATCTTTGACATCAAAATTTCCGGATTGAAAACGCTTAAACCAAATTTGTGCTACTCTCACAGACACTGCACTGGGTCCATAAACATCGCAAATTTTTTTCGCGGCTTGCGTTTCATTTTTACCTTTTTTGTAGTAAAATTTTTAAATGTATCGAATTTCATCATTAGATTCACTCATCTTGACAGTACGAAAAGCAAATGAAATTCACACATTTTCCTAATTTGAATTTGGAATTAAGTTCTTTAAAATTTAAACTTTCAATGATACCAAAACCAGCCAGATACAAATAGTATAGCCAAAGAAATTTTATTTTAAGTTCATACATACTATGATGCGAAAAGACTTTTTCCCCAACCTAATATAACATATCATCACGCCTTGTTTCCCCGGAGGGTAGGGCAGAGGTGTACCTAGAGTTCACCCACGTTTCACCGGTTATGTTTCATTTCATTTTCATTTTCAAATATCTTTATTTAATCAAAATAATACATAACAAAATGCACTTAACCTAAGCTACATTAACACATAGATTGAAGCACTTTATGAGGCTAACGATTCGCCTTTCAAAGTTTTCGAGACTTGATCATAACAACTGTTTACAACATAAACTCGACACTCAAACATTTCAATGGGAACATGATTTTAATAATGCAAATTATTTAGTAAAATTATAATTTTGCTAATTGCATGTAGGTATATTAACAAAAAAAAACTTTGCTGATCGCGCGATGTATTGTATTTACGTATGTAAATACAAGCAACCGCGCGACCAGTCAATGATCAGCGGGCAGAGCCTCCCTGCCGCCCGCGCTCCCGTGTATGAACGGCCGGATTAAGGGCGGCAGCGGGCTACTCGCAGGTCAAGCCGCTGGTCGCTAGCACTTCGGGTGGTGGGAACAAAAGGTAGTGATGCGGTAGACGGTAAGTGCGGTATCTATCGATGTATGGTAATTTGTCTAAAGTTGATGTACATATATTTGTAATCAAGGGGTTAGTAGTATTAATTTTGTTTTTATTATAGAATCTTGATGATATTTTAATTACATGATTAAATAAAAAGGGAAGTTTAATTTGTTTATGCAATTTTTTAAGATTTGTTTTAAATTTGGTTTTGTAGGATATTTTTACTGCTTTATTTTGGATAACTTGAAGAAGTTTATGGTTAGAAATACATGTGCTACTCCAGACAGGACATGCGTACGTTAAACACGGACGGACAAGCGTAGTATAAATTCTTAGTTTAGTACTGCTACTTAATTTACTTTTTCGGTTCATTATAGGGTTTAAAGCACCAAGGGCTTGGGCGCCTTTCAAACGTAAGTCAGCAATATGTTTGGACCAATTTAGGCGACTATCCATTTTAATACCAAGATAACGCACACAAGTTTTCCAAGGTACTGTATGACCTGCTATTTTTAAAGTTCTTGAAGGCGGTTGCCTAGCACGGGAGAAAAATATTGCTTCTGTCTTATTCTCATTTATTTTGAATTTCCATTTCTTAAAATAATCAAGAAGTGAATCGATGGAAAATTGTAGGCGACCTATGATCAAATCAGTATCATCCGAAGAGGTATAAGAGGCAGTGTCGTCAGCAAAGCAAGCTAACTTAGTTCGAGGTTGAATAGGGATATCATTCAAGAATAGGAGAAATAAATAGGGTCCTACAATCGAACCCTGGGGAACGCCAGCTGGGACACTTTGAGGTAATGAAGTGGTGTTTCCGATGTGAACCTTGAATTTACGATCCACGAGGTACGATTGAATGAGTTTAATGAGAAGCATAGGTACATTCAGAGTGAGCAACTTGTGTAGCAGGCCTTCGTGCCACACGGTATCAAATGCTTTTTCGATATCCAACAAAAACATACCTGTGGACTGTTTCAGATTTAGGTGATGGGATATGTGTTCAGTTACCCTGGCTAGCTGTAGAGTAGTTGAATGAGCGGCACGAAACCCAAACTGCTCTTGGATCAGAAACTGCCCAGTGGAACGAAATAGTCTTGAGTAAATTATAGACTCAAAAAGTTTACCAACAGAAGGTAGCAGACTTATGGGTCGGTAATTTAAGGGTATAGTACTGTCTTTTCCAGGTTTTTTAAGGGGTATTGTTTTATCATTTTTCCAGATGTTTGGAAAATAGCCCAGACCAAAACAGCCATTGAAAATTTTTGCTACATAAACTATCGCTTTCTGTGGCAAGTTCTTTAAAAGTAAGTTATGAATCCCATCATGACTTACAGATTTTCGGGATTTAAGCCTAGTCAAAATTTTACGAATCTCAAATGGCCTCACCGGCTTTATAAAGTCGGAAGCGAGATTATAACTGTTAATGATAGACATAGAGTTCGATATCTCATCCTCGAGTTCAGAGTCACAAGCCCAGCTAGTGGTAAGGCTCATATTGCCGCAAAAGGCATTAGCCAAAGCATTGCACTGTTCTGCCGTGCTAGCGGTCAGGGACCCGTCCGAAAGTTTAAGGGGAGGGATGTTCGCTGATTTAGGCTTGAGTGATTTAGTCACACGCCAGATATCTTGACTGGGATTATCAACTTTTGCCAGTTTGGCATTCCAAACGTTATCGAGATAATTTCGGATATTTGTGTTTATATAAGATTGTAAACTATTTATATAACTACGATTGAGTCTTCTAAGGTGACCACTGGGCAGTTTCTGTTCAATACGACGTAAATAGTTTTTGTAACGGATTAAATGTTTTATATACCGAGGAAATTTGGCAGGGATATCGCTAAACACAGCAGTCGTTGACGGTATGGAGGAGTCTCTAGCATCAATAATAGTCTGCTGCAAATGAACAATAGCAGTATCTATCTCTTTTTCAGTTTTAAACGTCTTAGAACTAAGAGTAATGTTTTTATTGAGGTGGGAACGATAAGCAGTCCAGTTGGCATAGTTAAATTTAAAGAATCGAGTTTTAGCCCTGCGGCAGAGTGAGCCTCCAATGGTAAAGAATATGGGGTAATGGTTAGATGACAATGCTATTATCGTTTCGACATCACTAATGCAGCTTACATTTAAAGACAGCACCAAGTCCGGGCTCGTTGGTTTGCGATTGGGACAATAGTTCACTTGGGTAGGTAGGCTAGGACTGTGAATAACGTAGTCGGATTCAAGCATATGGTTGAAAAGAGTTCTGCCTCGCGTATTAGTGTAGCTACTGAGCCAGTGTGCATGGTTGGCATTAAAGTCTCCCATGATAACAACATGGGAGCCCAAGCCAAACAGTAACTCAAGGTCACTACGAAGCATTTGTAGATTGGGTGACTGGTAAACGGATAAAACAATGTGATCAATTCCTGATATTTTGATAGTTACACCGACGACCTCAATATGTTTAGTGTTAGGGACAGTTAAGGCCGAATGATCAAGGTCATTACTTACAAGAATAGCAACTCCCTGCCCACGGCCGGTATGATGCTTATCTACGCGATAACAGGTAAAGCCAGGTGTAATTAAATTTGAGTTTGGGGTTAGTCTAGTCTCACAAATACCAATAACATCAACAGATAAAACACTTACCGCCAAATCGAGCAGTTCATGAATCTTTAAACGTACTCCGTCAGAGTTCCATGATAACAGGCGGAGTTTTCCAGAATCAAACATATTTACCAAGATGAGAGAGTACCAGCATGACCTTATCCAACCAAGACGTGCAAGCAGCAAATTGGGATTTTAATTTTCTTAATGCTAGCAAAATTTCAAACATCTCCTTTGAGGCCTCATCATTGGGGCCAGGTGCAAGGTGTTCAATGGGAACCTGATTTTTCATCGATGCCCTGTCGCTGATTCCTACAGGAGGCCATAGTCGGTAATTTGAAGTCGATGTTGGTTGAGATATCGGATGTATCGGATTTGGGGGAATCGCCGCAAATGTTGATTTCGGAGGCATCATTGGAGGTACGGGCTTTCGCTCTAAAGCCTTCTTTTTCTCGATGCTGTCCAGATACGCCAATCGGACACTGCACTTCCTGTAGTTCGCCGGGTGAGCTTCATTGCAATTACAGCAATGAGCAGGCTCGGTGCGGTCAGACTTAGTACACGAGGCAGTTTCATGAGGAGCAACACACTTCACGCAGCGAGGGGGCTTGTTGCAATTGTGGGATGAGTGGCCAAACTCTTGACAGCGAAAGCATTGAGTGCCATGACCTTGGGCTGGCTTAAATTTGCTGACGGTCACAACACAACTACACAGGTACTTTATTAACCGAAATTTTGCAACATCAGCTCCTGCTTGTAGCTGTACTAGAAAGGGAGGACAAGGATTGTCCGAACCACTGCGAGACTTAAGGGGTTTCACTGAGACTCCGGCGAAGCCAAGTTTCGCCAGTTCCTCTGGTAATTCTTCTTCAACATATGCCGGCAGTCCGCGAATCACTGATTTAGGCACCTTTTCATCCTTACGGGTGAAGGTAACAAAGGACGCATTTTGAAGACGAAGACCATCCTTAACTGCCTGGTGGCCGTCAGTTGTGTGACATATAATGGCGACTTTGCCTCCATTTCTGTATTGAAGGTGGTAACGCTTCGTAAATTGAGCAATTTTATCCTTTAAGTCCTCATGAGTCCAATCGGTCCTCATATCCAGGATAATAGGAGGGATGTGACCGGTCTTCTTAACTTTGGCTGTCGCTTTGAGGTAAAATTCATTACATGAAGTTTTGTCGACTCCATCCACTGGAAGATCTTGAAAATTGTTGTGTGTTGGAATGTCTCGGGCGCTATCGAACTTTGCTTGTTTAGCGACAGCTGGCCGCTTTGGCGTACGCCAATCATCCACATTTTCGGTTGCAGGTCTCTTGGAGTTGAGACTACCGCTTGAGTCCGAACGTTGCAGATATTTTTCCATAAGTACTAAGGGCTATCGTTGATACACATTTTATCGACAACGATTTATCGAAACTTGGAATCACTATTCAGTGTTGAGTAAGAACGAGAGCTAGTAAATACAAGCGTGCACGCGAGACAAGCGCGAGACGCACACACCGGTTATGTTTAAAACCCATGTAATAGAGGGCAAGCCTATTGCACATCAACCGGGCACAAACTCAAACTCAAACTCAAACTCAAAGCATTTATTTCAATTAAACCAATTACAGGCACTTTTGAATTGTCAAGGGTTCGGTCAGTCAGAAAGATGTAGCTAGGCGCCCATTCCAAGGTCATGGCCATCCGGCTAGTCCGGGGATACCGCACGGTCTCCTGTGAGGCGGCGTGCCTCCTTGCCGGATTACCGCCATGGGATCTGGAGGCAAAAGTCCTCGCGCACGTGTGGGAGTGGCGCGAGGAGGTGAAACGCCGGGGCGTAACTCCGCTGCCGCGAGAAATCACGGTACAGCGGACAGAGATCCGGCGGGATCTCATGGCGGCATGGAGAGTGCGATTGTCGCAACCCAGCGCTGGGCACGCCACAATTGCGGCGATAAGTCCCCTCTTTGAGGAGTGGTTGGAGAGGCACCACGGTGTCCTCACCTTCCGCCTGACGCAGGTCCTCACCGGACACGGTTGTTTCGGGAGGTTCCTGTTTCGGATAAGGCGGGAGGAAACGCCCGGGTGTCACCATTGTGTGGATCGCCCGGAGGACACGGTGGAGCATACAGTGGAGGTCTGCCCGGCTTGGGCGGAGCACCGCCGTGTTCTCACGGAGGCGATCGGCGGCGGCGATCTCTCGCGTCCAAACCTGGTCCAGGCCATGGTGCGGAGCGAGAGTGCATGGGAAGCCGTCACCTCCTTCTGCGAAGCAGTAATGCTCGCGAAGGAGGAAGCGGAACGCGTGAGGGAGAGGCAACAGCCGCGCCCTCGCGCCCCTAGCCGCCGTAGGAGACGCCCTGGGCGGCGGGAATCGATTGCCGATTCCCGGCCACCGTAGGCGCGGGCTTGCGGACGACGAGTAATGGGCAGCTCGCCGTCCGGTAAGGACCAGGCCCGGGTCGACGGCGCGTTGTGTTCCACGCGCGCCTCAAAGAGATGTCAGCAGTGACGGGGTCAATTGGGCCGATGCCGCCGGGGTCGCGGGTAGTTCAAAAGAGATACCGTGGCCCTGGCACGGGCAGCTGAAGGAACATGGGTGGGTTTTAGTCAGTAAAAGTCTGACACGCCCTCCCGCTCTGCCCAGAGCGGGAGAAGTCATTTGATGATTTCCCATCCACAAAAAAAAAAAAAAAAAAAAAAAAAAAAAAAAAAAAAAAAAAAAAAAAGGCGCCCATTCCAAAGCATAGTAGGTACCTATGGAGAAGAACGGGCAAGAAACTCCACGGACACTCTTTTAAATCAAGATATGGTTACAAAATAATGGTTACATCATTCATGTTGAAATTTTACATGTGAGAACGATGCAGAACGTTAAAAGCGTCCTTAAAAAAAAAAACAGTTCAAATATTTAAATTAAATTAAAATAAGCCGTGGCCGCTAAGGTATGCCCAGCCTTCACTGACAGCGCTTGTTCTCGAACCTGACGCATGGATTAGCTAAATGATCCAACACGCGCCACCATCAGCGAGACATTAGACTCAAACTCATTAGACACAAATCCAGACTCCGGGCTGCTACTGAGAAAATTCAGAGAGAAAAACCCAATAGCACCTTGCTCGACCTGGGAATCTAACCTCACCTGGACCTGGACCTGGGACCTCATCATCAGCTGTTGCGAGGCTTAATATGTTGCTGCAGGTGGTTGCAAATTTTGGTCAAAATTAAAAACCGGTCAAGTGCGAGTCCGTTCCATATCGTACAAGATTTAACACTACGCATTTAATTTTTAATGTATTATGTTGTTTGTGTTTACCAATCGCAAAGATAACTTTGTATTTCATAATGATACTGTGAATTACAAGGTTATTTTTTGCAGTTGCAGAAAATCGCCCTTAATTAAACAAAATACCTTATGAATCGGCGTTTTTAGTATTTGTTGATTAAATACAGTTTATGGTACATGATATATAGAAGTTTCAAATTCCTAACTTGTTTAATTGTTGTGATAGAGCTCGTACAAAAATGGTCTAAAGTTGTCAACTTTTACGGCCTCGTATATCTTCATTTTTGAAGTTATAAAAAATTGTACTCTACTCGTCGAGTTCTAAATATTGATACCCCACATGCTAGGGAAATCATTTTTTTTTTGCAAAATTAAAAGTTTATTGTAAGGAGAACCCTTTTAATTTTTAACGTTATTTTATTTTTTGTTATAGCCGTAATAGAAATACGCAATCTGTGAAAATAACAACTGTCTACCTACAACGATTCATGAGATACAGCCCTGTGACAGACAGACGGACGGATGGACTGCGGAGGCTTAGTAATAGGGTTCCGTTTGGTACCCTTCGGGTCTTTACAATATACCTCTAGGGTGTACTTACAGTAAAAAGAAAATAATTAAAATGAATATTCTAACATGAATAAACTAATCGGCTACTTTATATATCATTTGGTGTAACAATACGGAATAGTTTGTTTTCGCGAAAACGTACGGGTTCTATAATATTCTTGGCTATGCCAGTCGCGGTAAAAAAAGCTCAATATTCAGTTTTTGCTTACTTCGAAATCAAACCCAGGACTCCTTTTCTACATACCTCTTTGTTTTGAAATTTTCCTTGAAGTTGTATCTAAAAAAACTCACCTGTATGAATAAAAGAAAACGTATTGGAAAGTTAGCATTGATAGCTACTCTTTCGGCTCCTACACTATTTGGCTGAACACGTTACACGAAACAAAGTCAAACGCACGTTGCCCGGTTGCTACATTGCTACGCCAGCTACACTTTCGTAGCACAGTGCTACGCGCCGACACGTCGATTTAGTTACACGCACTTCGTCACAAAGCATTCTCTTTGTAGATTTTTGGACTGAGAATTACCTCTATCTAGTCCACGTACAGTCCACTACGTAGGGATGTCAGGTCCACGTAATCAGTGCCCCGTGACGTCACGCATTAGCACTTCCATACCTTGTGTTGTTTTTTTTTTAAGTATCTCCTTATCCTTCCTCAAGGTTCAAGCTATTCCTTCACCAAATTTCATCAAAATCGGTTTATCTATTTAACCGCGAAAATGTAACAATTAGATAGATAGGCTTTATTTTTATTTTTTCATTTATTAACCCTTTTCTTTCTGAATTTCGACTGAAAATTGCCCTAACATGTTCTCAGCTTATGGACGAGGCCTTTATCTAGTCCACGTAACCGCAGTCCATTACGTAGGGTTGTCACGTGCCGCTAATCACTGCGCCGTGACGTCACGCACTGCTAATTCGCACATTCACACCTCCATACCTTGTGCTAAGTGTGTTCAATGTGTGCTGTTAGGGTAATTAATGACCTTAGTTGGGAAAATTTTAGTTCTTAATATTTTAATGAACTGATTTTTTGGAAGAACAATAAAAAAGTTTACAAAATCATCTGAAAAATACAAATCAGTGTGGCGTTGATAATATAATATGATAAAAAAGCAAAATCTGTTCATAATTAATCTTCTTTAATATTATATCTATAATAAAAATAAAAATTGCCAAAGTAAAAATTACATTTTGTCTGATTTAGTTACTTAGTTCTTGTTTAGGTTTTTACCTCGCATTTTTTTACATCTAAGACCGTCGTCTTACAACTAAATTTATAAAAAATATTAGCTCCAAATTTGTTTGCAACCTAAAATAAAATATGTTAAATATGTTGTGTGTATTTTATTTACTGGTTCAGTCCAAAATCACTTTCAAAACTTACTCGACTATATAATACATACATCGTATAATTCTATTCGTCCAATAAATACATAATGCTAAAACGTTGTCTAGACCAATTCTACATTATACATAGATGACGTCAATCTCTCCGTTTGTCCACTAATAGAGGGCTCTGTGCACCATCACGAAATAGACAGATACAGAAAGTCCACAAGGACCACGAGTGAAAACAGGCTCACGCACACATAGTCATAGACGCGTACGTACGGCAATCTCAAACGAATGTCGTTGGTGTGTATCTACGAGTATATCTTCTATACATATTATTTAAAGTTACTTTTCTTTTATGTCTGTACCTATTGTTCTTCTAAAGTGCGCAACGGATTTTTACCATCATTTACATAATTTATTCCGGAAGGTTTACCTGTGTAAAACATTAACATGACACATACAGACAATAAGGAGGAGCTCGTGGCTAAGTAATAACAGCCGCACGGGTCGATCCATCAGGTTAAGCTACGCTTGCCGGGGTTGTCCGTGGATGGGTGACCATCTTTACATACCGAGACTCCTCCGTGCCTCGGATAACACGTTAAGCCGTCGGTCCCGGCTGTCATTCGTGGATCTTTGACAGTCGTTACGGGTCGTCAGAAGCCCGAAAGTCTGACAGCCAGTCTTACCAAGGGGTAGGTATCGTATTTCCCAGTCACTGGGTTGTGGAGGTCAGATAGGCAGTCGCTCCATGTAAAATAATGGTATTCAGCTGCATCCGGTTAGACTGGAAGCCGACCCCAACATAGTTGGGAAAAGGCTAGGCAGATTGATATACAGACAATAAAAAAAAATTGATGTTTTGTCAAGTCGTAAAAGGCTTGCGAAGCTGGGGCGTGTCGCTAGTACATCCTAACTTCCTAACTAATATTATAAATGCGAAAGTGAGTTTGTTTGTTTGTTACGCTTTCAGGTTTAAACGGCTGTTTTTTTTTTTTTTTGAGGAGTATGTAGGATGGTAGTTGGTAACTGTAGTTTCTGCCTACCCGCGTGGGAAGAAGGCGTGAGTCTAAGTATGTAAGATTTGATTTTTGTATCTTTGTTTGTAACGCTTTCACTCTAAAACGGCTGAACGGATTTGGATGAAATTTGACACATGGGTAGACGATGGCTTGGGTTAGGACAGGGTACATTTTATCCACAAATCCGCACGGCCCACTCCCTCTCACAGAGAGGAGGCCTGTGCCCCATCAGTGGGAACATTATAGGCTAATTATGTATGTTATGTTATTACATTTTATCCCGATAATCCCACGGGATCGAGACTTACGCGGGTGAAATCGTGAGGCACGGCTAGTATATTATAAATTAAAGTCGGTCTTCGCATCTTTTTCTATGACGGCGTTGTTCTTCTAAACTACGCAACTGATTTTGATGCAGTTTTCACCATCATTTAGAGAATTTATTCCGGAATGTGTATGCGCATGATACATACATATTAAACTACAGTGTACACTCTAGCACTTGTATAATCACACAATTATTTAAGATTTATTCAGAAAAAAATAAATAACAATCACATAACAATATTAAACTTACATAATAATAAAGTTCAATGTTTTGTCAAATCGTAAAAACTGTACGAAGCAGGAGCGGGTTGCAAGTAAATAAATAAATATATGACAATCGTGAGTGCACTTGCACTCGCTGTACGCGAGCCGTATTTACATAATGTGTGCGTGCGTTTTTGCTTGTTGTGAGGACCTGACCTTCTGTAGGTAACTACCTATATTGTGGCACCATCCTCTGGTCAGGCCGGCCGATTCGATTACACCGCAGAGTCATTAGATGGCATTGTTTATTTATATAATCGATGTCATTGCGTATGAGGTTAGGTTATTAACAATGAAAAATATTCAGTTGCATAAATACGGTTATTGTAGAGATTAATTGGACGAAAAAGTAGAACACAGTGGGTAAAAAAAAATTTAAATCGGAAAAATAATTGAAAATATTGCATAGGCTTTTTGTAGTTATAAGCCCTAACATTAATAAGTAGGTATTCCATGCATGTTATCTCTCTTGAAAAGTATGAAACTTAAAGGTCATTAATTATTAAATAAAATGAAACACTGAACTGCTTTTTGACTGCCATTCGTCGACTGCAACAAAAACATACAAAATAATATTATACTGTTTTTTTTTTCTAAACCCTCAATATCACGTCAACCCCAATACTACGGGATCTGGCATCTAACCCTCAGGGTGCTGTAACCCACCGTAGTAATTAACACGACGAGAAATAATTCACGACCGGACAAAACGAGAATTTTAATACGCAAATGAAATAATTCCTCAGATTGATGACGCGGATTCCGCGCCCGATTTTTTCTGCGTTTTTTTTTTCGGAATTGAATTTTTAATTACGCTTTACTCGCTCGCGAATAGCAATTTGTCGGATTAACTGCTTTTTCTCTTGTTTATCGGTTCCGTGAAGTTTTTTATTGTTTTGCTTTTTTGATGGATTGTGTTAATGTTAAGATGAGTCTGGAGATTTTTCGCTCGTTGAAAAAAAAGTTTAAATATAATGTAATGGCTTGAAAACGTAACATGAGTGTATTTTAGAATTAGTGTGTGTGTGTGTGTGTGTGTGTGTATGTTTCGATGAAATATGTGAAAGACTAACATAGTTAGAAGTAAACGCGTTAAACGCAGGACCAATAACAATTCCAAAAACACTGAATAGAAAAAAAAGAAGGACTCCACGCCACGCGTATCGAAAGTGAAGCACCGTACCGATCTATGTGTACGGGATTTGACAAAGACGGTGTCGTGTCACGTAATGGTGGCCGGTCGGCATACATCATGTAAATGTGTGCGTGAGGCGTGTTTGTACTAACGGTGCCGGCATACTTACGGTGCTTCTCGTTTAATATGCGTGGCGCGGAGTCCTTCTTTTTTTTCTAGTCCGTGGCCAAAAACTTAAAAAATTGGGTTTAAATTTTTCTCAGCTAGCCATTACAGATTAATGAGCATTGATGATGAATGAACTTCCATTTTTATCATGCATATCACGCAATTAACTCTCTATTTTTACTGTTCCTTAAGAGAATACACCGAAGCGTGGTTTAGCTTGGTGTTTATGGCTGTCTAGTTTGACGCGCGAGATAGAAGACTCTCACGCCACCGGAACTAAACACGCTTCGTTTAAATGTAGATTTATGACAAAATGCTATACTTAAATCAATTTTTAGCATAGTAAGTTATTAACTTAGTAAAATACCTTTGATTTAAAGAAAATTTTACTGCACAATAAGGAAATGTTTACGTATAATCGTATAAAACAGAAAATAGTCTACGCTACCTTGGAATTTTTTCTATCGAAATAATTTCAAGATTTCATGTTTCGGTTTTAGTACAGCACTAGGCAATATAGTCAAATAACACATACGGAAAATCTAAATGATTTAACCATATACATTTGTTTTTATAGGAATTTTAAAAACACTTTATCGATACATCCCCTTCCCAGACCAATGTATTCTCCTTTATAGGAGTAACTAGCTCTGCTTAGTAACTAATAGTTTGCTTCACCTAAATAGCTCCCTCGACACATACTTAATTCTAAAACATAGACTACACTGTTACGAATTTCTTACAAGAGCGCTATTTTACATTTAGGTACCAGAACTTTCCCTTGCGCAGTCCGATGACCTCCTACTAATGTGTTCCCGTCTCTAATTAAGGGAACACACAGGACCAAAGTTGTCCAAACTCCGGACACATTCGAGCATTATTATAATATCCCTAACTTTGCTGTCCCAAAATGACATTACATGTATACAGAAACGCGTACATTGTACACCAACTTAGCACTCGCGACCCGTCACAGAGTAAAATACTATAATTAAAAAATGCTGTCTGGAAATCCAGTAAGCCAAGCCTAAAAGAGATGTTTGTGTGGACTGTGGTAAGGGTTCCGCTAAGGGGTAGCATACACTGAATGTTGTTTTAAAATGATATGCGTTTCATTTATAAACAGAGAGACGCGCGACCCGGCAAACAGCCTCCCTCAGGAACTAAACTTTCCGTCCACCTAGCGACAATATTTGAAAGTTATTTCAGCATTCACAACCCTCATAGGCGCCGTTAAAATTTTCCCTGCCACCTTATTCATAATACACGCATCATCCATCTCTTTCACTCTTCAATTTACAAAAACAAGAGGGAGTGAGACACAATTATTTACAAACTGACATCTCAAAATTAACGGTGGTCGGCTCATGATAATTTACATATTTAGGTGAAATTAACCTCGGTACGTTAAATTATATTATGAATATTAATAGGTGTGCGTTTGCGAAGTAATGTATTACGAGTATATTAAATGAGTAAGTGTAACCCCATCTTTATGGCTCAGATTTCTGTAGGAATTATGATGGTCTAAACTAATAAATTCATCATCAAGCTGATACATAACTTGCCTACCTCTAGATAAATCTGATTCTGGTTCGTTTGCTTGATGTTTTTGCTATTATCCCGAATTATGAGATTTTTTTTGTTACTTTTCTACAAAAATCTGTCATACAACATCTTTTTGAACAAAAAATCCAAATTTTCCTTACCATAATGCAAATATCCAAGACATCTTGGGGACAAAAATTGCAAACTCCAAACTGGAGGTTTATTTGGTTATCTAATAAAATATTACGAGCTTTGACAAGTGCCTCGGAGCTGCCCCCTTGTGGCCTTTGCTCCTTACCTTTTTCAGTTATGGCTCCGTAAGCAGCGACTTCGGCTTTTATGTAGCAAAAACAAAATAATGTTAAGATACTGAAAGAAAGTTGACATAATTTTTGCTGGGTCCTGTACATTAACATGAATAAAAAAACTCAAAAATCAAAGGTATGAAATTTTAAAGCTATTGTGGAATTGACTCTGTTTGAATCGGTGCGCAGTGACCAATTAAGTAATAAAAAAAACAATAAATCACCACGTAACGTAATAAAAAACTTGGAATGTAGGATGAATTATAAATATTTACAAAAGGTCGGTACCCAGTAGATGAGCCCACTTTATCATAATAAAGGTCATGTTGACCCCTACAAAATTAAACAATACACAGGAAAAGTCCTTACGGCTAGCAATGACTCGGAGGGCGGGAAAAAAGTTAGGGGATTTAAATTTAATTTTCGAAACGGAATGACTTCAAAAATATCCCCAGCGGCAATTCCAAGTTCAAGCCGCCGTGGAACAACATCTTTTAAAAGTCACCGTTAAAAAAATTAAGACTGTTGCACATTCGCGTGTAACTTAATTTTTTATTTTTTTCTATTTTGTGAAGTAATAGGAAAAATTGGTTTTTCTTCTGAATTCTTTTTATTTATGCATAAGGTATATTTTCCTTGAATCTAAGCTGTATACGTAAGCTGATTAAGTATGCAACATTTAGCTATGAGGACGTTAAAGATGACTTAAGTATAATGCAAAATCCAGAAAATATATCCCTTGATGCCCTAACAAAGAAAACTTGCTTTTTAATGCCCATTCGAATTACCAACATAATTTAATCAAACTTTATTTACTACTTACCGAATAAATTCAAAAATAGAACAGAATTTGTATGAAATTATCTGCCAGAATTTGTATGAAGTTAATGGGAACTTAATCTTAATCGTAAGTTGTGAACAGGCTCTAAAACTAATATTAACAAAGACGCGCTACGGAAAATTCAGGTCGAAGCTAAATACAGCAAACATTTTAATATAAAGACAAAATATTCAAAGGTACCCCGGGTATATGCGACTTGTACTTGATAATTAACAGTCCGTCCTTAGGGAAGGTCCGGTCCAGCGTAATATATTATATTTCAGATGACATCCGCATTGGGGACTTTGAAGGATCGTATCTGGACTCCCCGAATTGGATATGTAAGGTCCAACTTCTATTGTTATGTTTCTGTCTCAAAATTTTAATTTAGTATTTCGGGTTTTTCGGCCAAATAAATGTTTTTGCTAAGAAAACACTGGCCATTTATGTATAAATCGGACAAAAAGTAAGTAGACTTTAATTATAAACTTTAGATGCGGGAAGCACAGAACAGGTCGAAGTGCAAGCAAGCAGTAAGTGAAGCAGTCTTTTGGCTGAAATGATGATGATGATGATGAAGTAGACTTTGTTTAATAGGTATAATCGCCTTATAACTGACAAGAGTGGGCTTCGCTGACCGTTTAAATGACAAGGGTGGACTTTGCCGACCGTTTAAAATAAAAATCATTTGGACAGGTACCTAAGTACTGTAGAGACTTGAACCGTGTTTTAGCATGCAACCTCGGCGGATGTTTAAATAGTTTATGAGACAAACTAGGATTTTAAAATAAGTGACAGAATAAGGCAGGCGGCCACGGCACATATTACTAATATGTAGCAGGCCATGGGCCAATGTGTTAGATAGAAAAGATTATGAATTTAATATATAGGGTGACTGGTAATTAGTGACCGATACTTAAACATATGGTTATACTCATGATAACAAACAACTTTTACTATGGGACCAAACCTGAAATCGCGAAAAAAAAATCTGCTCCCCGTACATTCATGTTCGCATAACTCGGCAAAATGTAGGGAGCAGCTGATTTTTTTTTTCGCGATTTCAAGTTTGGTCCCATAGTAAAAGTTGTTTGTTATCATGAGCACAATCATATGTTTAGGCATCGGTCAGTAATTACCAGTCATCTTATATTACTGAGTCATAAGCGTGGATCCTCTATAATTGTAGTGTAGATACACCCCCTGTGAGATCTAAGGTCTCACAGTACCTAACAATGCATGCAGTAACTACACATCGATTCTACTTCTAGATACCTCAGACCAAATAAAAAGATAGGTAGGTACTTATTAAATTCGTCTCACTTTTGCATAGTTCAAAACTCCAAAATATAATAAGCCATAAAATCGTTTTCAGGCATATGACCTAACTCCTGTGCATTTTTCGTGTGAGCTTAGGCCTTGGCCTTGGCCTTTGTCTTGCATGACGTTTGCAAAAGTCGCTAACCCTTTCATCACTAATACTTACAAAGAAATAAAATAAAAAATAAATCGAGCAACTAAAGAAAGGGATTTTTCTGATTTCTGCAAAATTCCTAATATCGTCATTACACTTTCAGGAACAGCCCTTAAATCAATAATACACCAAGACAATAGGTACCCAGCTTAATATAATTTTCATAGAGTACGGCGGCAGTTTTTACGATGAACGTTATAGCTTTACTTCGCCATTACGACGAAGTAGAATGGTTCTACGATTAATTCGTAAATGTTTCATGAAGTATAAAGTATATTGTTTCATGAGAATAATGGAGTTTATAGCTGGTGATTGAGGAACTTTTTCGTCCTTAAGTTAAGGCGAGTATCTGCTAGCTGGCAGCGCCACCATTGAAGGATTAATAAGTCTGGAGATATGGAACATTTTGAAATATCCTATGCAGATGAGGTAGAATTTTTTGTATCAAAAAAATCAACACTAAACCTCCTAGATTCGAAGTGCTATAACATCGAACATAAGAGCCTAATCTGACTAAAAATGTGTGCATAGGAAATTTCTAAATGTGCCTTATCTCCAGACTTGTAATTTTTTTCTCAATGGTGGCGCTGGTAGCAGCTATAGGTTAAACTGACGAGGAAGACTCCGAAGAAATTAGGAGATGATGATGTAGGATTTTTAAACAGTCAAAACTGTAGGCTATAGGGTAACTAATGCATGAATTTATGTTGCACAGTGTAGTGAAAATATCCTAGACTAGTCGAGTTTTTGAATGAAAAATGCGAAAATTAAATTATTGTAGATAATTTGTTTTTTCTGTCATTTTCCAACGAAAGCTGGCTTTATTTTGATTTTAATTTAGGATTTGGTATCTAACATAATTTATGCTCGGTGTGTACCTATATTTACCTAGGAGCCCAATATTTATCGTCAAATAAGTAATGCATGTTGTGTTGTTGAGTAGTAATGTTGTTGTTGTTGTTGTTGTGTTGTTTGTGTACCTACCTGTTAGAAATTGGAACACTAGTTAATAATTATTTTGGATGTATCTCATATCTTTGTATCAGTGTATTCAATTGTTGGTGAGCCAAATAAATAAAAAAAAAAAAAATAAAGCTGCCTACTGCTTCGTAGAAAACTGTCATACACTTTTAGAAACCATTTAATCCGTTTTTTTTTCTGTAGTTCTTACCTACACATAATATATGAAATCCTATGGTCAAAAATAACCAGGTATATACGAGTAGCTACCCTATAAACTATATTATTATTTTCGCCGTAAAAACTGAGTGAATTAGTTTTATACCACGCATCCCAATACACAGCGGCCACTAAATCTTGCCCTGACATCCTCTATAAGAGCTGCTTCACCCCTATTGCTTAGTCCGAATTAGGAATTATCGTAAGGTTGGCAAAACAGTCGCAAACGGTAAAAAAATCGCGGACTTTTTTCAACTTGTCGAATTAAGTCGTAGGTTTAGGGTGCTTTACGTAGTGCTGGTAAGAAGTGAATACTTCGGCAATTGGCAACTAATTGGTAATTGAATAACGGCTCACAACAACACAGTAGCGTAAGAGGCTGCAGTAAGCCGACGTTCGCACGGACGTTCTATGTTCTATGTTAAGGATTTGGTTTCCGCACTTAGTCCATCATGTGGACCATTGTGCGTGGGCCATGGCGGCCGTCGGGGGTTTATTCCAACCAGCCCACCTCTTTCCAGAAGTTAATTAAATCTCCGGGTTTGTTAAGAACATCTGTGAAAGATCGGGATACTCCGAGAGTTTCTGTTCTAATCTGGGTGACGCCTGTGCATTCAAAAAGCACATGCGCAACGCTTTCCTCAGCTTCCATGCAGGCCCTGCACAGAGGACTGTCCGTTATCGCACGGACGTAAAAATCCAGTGCGCGATAAAATCCCGCCGTGATATTTTTACGTCGCACGGACGTAAAAATATCACGGCGGGATTTTATCGAGCACTGGATTTTCAACTCTCGTTGTTGAGCCGAGCACTGAGAATCTAACCTAACAACAACAGAGTGAGTTCTAGCGCGTCGGAAAAACACACTATTGGATTTACAACTCTCAGCGCTAAGCAGAGCGTTGAAAATCCAGTGCGCGAAACAAAATTGCCGCGATATTTTTACGTCCGTGCGAACGTCGACTTAGTTACATATTATGTCGTACCTACGTGCAAAAGTGCCTTTTATGAAGGTACCTATTTCAAATAAATGATTTGACTTTTACTATCGTCGTATCATAAGAAAGCGACTGATGTTCCACGCTTAGTTTTACAAAACGTTGACTCTTTCATCATTCATTGCTTAAGATGACACGAAACTAAAATTCACGTGCTCTTTGGAGCAAGAGACCGTATTGTATCCCAAACCAAGTAAGGACAGCAAGTCGAAAAATCATTGAACTAGTAGATATTGCATTCAAATTGTTCCTATTATTTTTAAAGCAATAGCATTCTTTTGCTATCGCTACTGGTCGGCCCGTTCATCTCCGCGTCCGTAACTAGTGTTTTTCACACAAGTTTTATGTGCTATTATTTGCAACGGGATATAAAAGCCGCCCTGGCCATGTTTACTGCTGGCCCAACCTAATCCTGGCAGCGTAAAGCCTGTGCCAACCCCTTTATGTTGTGTTCGACAGTAAAATCTTAACTTATGTATCGTTTATGTACTTGTGCACATAAAATGTATGAGCATGGTGCTAGGAACAATTTCTGTAATGGTGTTTGTTGAGGATTTACGAGTGTCTACAAATGTAGGAATTGCTACAGTATGAGGTATGAATAGTTATTTATTTACAGACGAAACAAAAGAAACCTGTTGAAACAAAAATGCACTTACTCGTACGCTCCAGAAAAGTTTTAAAGATGGTGTTTTGGTGCGAATTTTTTTATTTAAGCTCTTTAACAGAAGATTTGAATTGTCAATTTGGTACGACTTTGCGGCAGAAGTCTTTCTATGGGTGCATGTAGCCCATGTAGGTATAGATAATTTGAGAGCTGCTTATAATTATAGTCAAATATCCACTGAGAGAATGTACCATCGTGTGAACCATCGTGTGAAAGGATATTTGCGGCGAACAACTTTAGAGCGTTCTTACCACAGTAATAAGGTCAAAAAGTGGTTCACTGCAAATGTCTGCGATGGTACTTATATGACTTAGAAAATGTGTAATTCGAATTTCGCACTGACTCTTTCAGTAAAAGCATCTTTTCACCTCCAGCTTTATATATTCCAAATTTAAACGCAAACCGCAGGATTATTCTAGAAATAGCTCGTAACAATCGGGTTTACCGCCAGGAGAAGTGATATTCTGTGTGCAATCAAACTCACACGAGAGCCAGATTCCGTGAACGTAAACGTAGAAGTTAACGTTTATCGAACGAAGCGACGAAATTAGTTGTAAATTCGGAATTGGACTGTTAAATTGAGTACAGGTGTGGTAAATTGAATTTTGAATTTGGAACTGGATTATCCTGGCTGGGGAAATTACGTGACTGGGTTAATTTTAGCTGGAGGTAATGGAAGGTTAAGTAGAATTCTAAGTAGGTATAATTCCTTTGTTATTTAATATCTATGGTAACTTAACTACGCTCATTAAGCATAACTCGAATTTATTGGTTTTCAAATATAGTCCATAATCTTAAATACTTGTTAACTGGTTTTTAGTAAAATGCGAAACTTCCGCTTCGAACACGTTAAAAATCGCGCCATTTTACAAATTGGGGGCGAGAAACGCCACATTTTGCAAATTTACGACGCATTCTTCAAACACATCTTGACGAAAATACCATAGGTAAAGGACTATATTGTCATACTTACCCCTACCACTTGCACGCCAATCCAAAAGCCATTTACTGACATAAATAAAACAGGTCTCCAGCGCCCCATACCTTTCAATTCCTACCTTAGTATGTACCAACAATATTCCCGAGACCATACTAAACAACTGTCATTTTATTTTATCACCCGGCTTTCGCGTAAACTCTTGCGCCAGTGATAAATTTTAATGTTGCTCACGAAATATTGTCGCGTAGTAGGGGTTTTGAAGTTTATTCGTTCCTTATGGAATTAATGTATCCTTGTTAGGTACGACTGTTAGGATAATTGCTTTATTTCTATGAAGTTTTGAATGTTAATTTAATTGTTGACGTTGATTTTATAAGAATACTCGCAGGAATAAACAATTGACTCTTAGAAAATGTCTGAACAGAATATATTAAGTTGGAGTGGCTGGCAACCCTTAAACAAATATTTGTGTACCCTATTAAAAAAAAACAGGACCTCTAGGGTATAAGGGACAGCCCTCTACAAACTATAGGGTGCATTCAGCTCTTTATTTTGAATCATATTACACCGGAAAATTTTTCAGGATTATTTTTTATAATTTTTTCAGTTACGTACCTACTATTCCTTTATTTCAATATAAAAATACCTATTAAGTAGCCAGCACTCAATTTATGTAAAAAAAACAGCAATGGATGTCAGTCTAACGAACAACGCGCTGCGCTGCCGTTCGCTACGTACGTTTTGCCACGGTAACGATACATTGCGTGTAACGTTATAAAACAAATCAGGTTTATTGGATTCCCATAACGTTCCTGAAATAATTTCACCTACCAGTCATCTTAGGATGATATACTGAATTCACCCTATCAGACTACGGAGGGCTGTTCCTGACACCCTATATACGAGTATCTACGTTCTATGTTAAAAGATTTGGTTTCCGCACTTAGTCCTTCATGTGGACCATTGTGCGTGGTTATATATCCACTTATACCTATTTGAGTCTCCATTATGCTAGGTTAGTTAATAAAACTCCAGCAGCAAGCACAGTATTCAGCTAACAATATTTACTTACAATCATGTCCCCAAGTGACATCAAAGTCACACACGTTTGCAAACTTCCCAAGTAACATACAACTCCCCACAACCTGTACATATTTAACCTCCGCACGATTAATCTCTGATCTTTCACAAAATAAACAAAGCGAGACGCCGTAAGGGAACCGTAAAATTATTCATCCACCCGAAAATTCTCGTAACCCATTGTAAAAACGTCGTTTTTTAACGAACTCCAAGAAGTTTCGGAACTCCGTCGCGTTTCAAATCTAACATGGGTCTCGGGAGGATCCCCGTAAAAAATTAAGTCACAAAAGAGTCCAAAAAATAAAGTTTAAATGTCCCCCTCTTTTGGCAGAGTAAACATTTTACGTTCGCTTAGGAATTGGTTGGCTGTGAATTAAAAAAGCTCTTTGTAAGCTCCGCGGTGATGGTGTTTGTACATACTAGGCAAGTTAACTAGGATTTTATTACGCTTATTAAGAATATTGGTCTTTTAGGTCCTGTCAAGACTGGTTGACCCGACTGGTCCAGTCGGGTCATCCAGTCCAATCTGTGGCCGAGTTGTTTGAAAACTTTCACACTTATAAATTGTAACACCATCACAAAGAAATAAGTATTTTTGTTAAAAATTAAAGACACTAATTGAACAGCAGGCTAATGAATTTATTTGAAATACCTTACCCTTTTTATTCTATTAGTAAACACTATACCTACTGGTAAAATGGGGTAACTTTGATTATACGGGGTTACTTTGATAACAACTTTCGTCTTATGAAAAAATCTATAGAGGTATAGATTTTTGGAGGCCTCAAAAGTTTTTCTTAGGTACACCAACAAAACCTTCTTCACACACCAAATCAAATTAGTTTTCATAAATCGAAAGTTGGTATCAAACTAAACCCGTAGTATCAAAGTAACCCCATTTGACGGTACCTAATAGAAGCTCGCAGCACGCCGCGAAGTAGAACAGACAGTTGATTTATGAAACGCACCCAAATAGTGCTAAAACAGAATGAATGCCTGATTACAAAACTCAAAATATATCTATCTACTCACCTGTGGTAAAGTTACCTTCCTTACCTTTAAAAAAAACCTCAGCGGGTATCATACTACGTACACCATCGACCCCGCGAAGCAAAGACCCGCGCAACGGTTAATTTCATGTTGAATTCATTAAGTTTGTAGGCGCCTTAACTAGGTGTCTTGATAATTTAATCCTGCCAGGATTGCCCAATTAAAATGTTGCCAACGACTTTTTAAATATTCAACCAGGAAGGGTTACCAACTTCAAAAACGAGGTAAAATTCATCACTCCAGGGAGGATTTGTGTGAAATAATGTCATTTTAGGTGTCGATTTGGAAAAGTTTGGACGTAAAACTTTTTAGAGAAGGATTTTGGTTGTCAGGTTAGATAGGGCGTAAAAATATTTTCCAACTTGTTTGATGTGTTAAGGATTTTCACTTGGTCTGTGACTTGGTATAATAAATTGAGCATTCAAAATGTAGCTTAGCTGTTTGCCTGTAAAAATAAAGCATTAAAATAAATCTCTTTATTCTCTTTTTATACAGATAATTTTTACGACAAGACAGGATTCACATTAAAAGTAAGTGTGTCTTTTCTCCACGTATTAGGTACCTACAACTAGGTACCTAAATTAATATCAACATCATGGCTGGCTAAAGAGACCAACACAGTTGTAACGACTGAGCTAATTCGATCAGAACTATGGTGCAACTCAAAATATAATCTAGACGCAGATAGCAGCACAAAGAAAGCAGTGGAGTTGAGTATGGAGTATTTGTACTTACTAGAGCTTCAATAGATGATGAAAAGAGAAATAGTTCTCTTTTCATCGTCTATTGCGGGATTATTTGTCGTGTCGATGGCTCGACATTTTATTAAATTTTGTTGGCCCAAAACTTCGCCAACTCCATGGCGTCGACGGTGGTAGCGTAGAGATCACTTTGACTGCATTTTTTGGTCCACAGAGGATAGGAGGTGGAGCATAGTTTGCGACATAGCTTCACATTCACATCCTGCCCCACTTTATGAGGTTGCCAAGTATAAACAGATGAGTTAGATTAGGACCAGAAAAAGGTAAGCAACCTAACTTTTACAATACGCGCCACGAAAGATGAGACATGACCGCGCCTCCCGCGCTGTTTCCGCCGCCCTGATGACGTCCGGTCGCTTCCCGTGCCCCCATACCGCTAAAGAGACCTAAAATCGTCTACTGCGCAAGTCAAACCACGTGGTGTGTCAAGTCTCATCATTCGTGGCACATATTGTACATGTTCGGTATGCTTTACACTTTCAATTGGAATCTAATTCGTTTTGTAAACAACCACTTCTAAGAAAAATAAATAAAACCTATTAATTATAGCCATGACCATATTTAATTAGGCAACCCATTTGCAGTATATTTGATAACATTTTAATATTTCATAAAAAAAAAATCTTACTTCGGATCCTATACTATCAATTCTTTACCTATTCTAAATATGAAATAGTGTTTATCTCACTACACATGCCATCAACTTATAAGACACGCGTGGTGGAAGTTGCATGGGAAGCCATGCAAGCTGCAGGTACTCATGGGAGAAACGAACGTCTGAACACCGTGAAAAAAAAATCCCGTGCACACGATGACCAATTTATGACCACATCTGTTAGCAAGAGTTACTAAGGCAGCCGAACACTGCAAGCAAGAATAGACCTTACGGTATTCAGGTGTTCTGATAGTACCTACAGTAGAACACACCCACATCTACTTACAAAGGCATTTGTAAACTTGAACTCAAAATAACACCAACAAACCATTCAACGGTTTTCTGTTCCATATTCGTAGAGCCAAGGGACAGTTGGACGTGTAGCCAGTGGTAGCCGTGGACAGACGACGAACGGAACAGGCAACTTTTAATATTTTCATTACATTGCGACTCCCGCAGGCATCCCGGTATGATTGTATTTATGTAGACATTGATATGGTTTCCACTTTTACTCAAGACCCAAGAGAGATGTAGTAGGAATGTGTAGGTGTGTAAGTTATCTATGGTCAGACTATTGCGTTGAACATAATTAATTAAAGGGGAACATAATTAACTTACTATCGCGGACATTTGCGGTGAACCGTATTGCTAAGGTGATAAGGTTGAAAAGTGGTTCACCGCAAATGTTCGCGATGGTGCCTACATAAACCCGACTCTTTTTTTTGGATCTTATTTGCATGCAAACATGTGAAGTTTATAACGTTAAAACTGACTTTATAACCTTTAAACCCTGTTTACGGTAATAAAGACGGCGTGCGAAGTGGTGTCGCGCGGGCCAGCCGCGCCGGGCGCGTGAGTGGCTAAGAAAATTAAATGAAAAATATATAATAATATCTCTTAAATAGTGATTTAGTATATAGTGGCCTCAGAATTTTAAAATATATATGGAATATCTATAAAAAAAGTCTTATTTAAAACCATAAAACTACTAAAACGCTCAGAATTACCTAACTGTAAATTTCTCCTTATTAAATAAATCAATCAATCTGCCTAGCCTTTTCCCAACTATGTTGAGGTCGGCTTCCAGTCTAACCGGATGCAGCTGAATACCATTATTTTACATGGAGCGACTGCCTATCTGACCTCCACAACCCATTAACTGGGTAATACGATACCCCATGGTAAGACTGATTGTCAGACTTTCGGGCTTCTGACGACCTGTAACGACTGTCAAGGATCCACGAATGACAGCCGGGACCAACGGATAACGTGCTTTCCGAGGCACGGAGGAGTCTCGGTATGTAAAAATGGTCACCCATCCACAGACCAACCCCGGCAAGCGTAGCTTAACCTGATGGTTCGACCCGTGCGGCTGTTATTACTTAGCCACGAGCTCCTTATTAAATAAATATAGTTATATAAAATTTATACCAGAATAAACGTTAGTTCATAAGAAATTAAATTTCATACTTACTTTAAACAAAACACAAAACACTAAAATAATATTTATGGCTCAAAATAAACGTAATTACAACTGCCAAATTGCTAAATAGTGTGATGCGTTGCCGGGGTTGGTCAGTGGATGGGTGACCATCTTTACACACCGAGCTCCGTGCCTCGGAAAGCACGTTAAGCCGTTGGTCCCGGCTGTCATTCGGGGATCTTTGACAGTCGTTACGGATCGTCAGAAGCCCGAAAGTCTGAAGGGGTATCGTATTAACCAGTTACTGGGTTGTGGAGGTCAGATAGGCCGTCGCTCCATGTAAAATAATGGTATTCAACTGCATCCGGTTAGACTGGAAGCCGACCCCAACATTATGTAGTTGGGAAAAGGCTAGGCAGATTGAGTGTGATGCGTTGCCATGCTTCAATACATTTGTTTTGTCAAAACGCAATTTGAAACGGGGTTTTCCTAATCAAGTTTTAGGAAATAGGTTGATCCGTAATTTACCAAATCTTTTTTTCTGCTTTTATAATGAAAAAAGTTTTCCCATGTTTTCAACACAAAAAATAAGTAAGCTGGTCGTGAATGCTTATTTTGACTTCCTTATCATAGGCCTCGGTAGCGCAGTAGGCAGCGCGTAAGTCTCATAATCTTAAGGTCGTGAGTTCGATCCTCACCCGGGGCAAATCGTTTTGCTTTTTGACCTACTTATTAGTTTTGTTATGATGTAAGCTTGTTTCTTTATTTTGATAATTTAAAGCCTTTTCTATCTCGTCATCGGTATTGGAATAACTGTATCCATCTGTATTTATTTGCGCGGCATTTGTCACAAGGAAACAGAAAAATGTTTGGAAGAATCACGACACGTCTTTGGAATAAAAAAAAAAATACCTTGAGTTATTTTGTAACGAACCTAGGAAAGTCTGTTGCCTTAGAACGTGATGATCGCAGTTTTATTACTTGTAGCGACATCTTTTTAAATTTAATGGAAAGAACATGGAGATTACAAAAGTAACTGTAGTTAGGTACCGCTGGTAGATGGCGCTGCCGTAGACCGCGCTGACGTAGAACGCCAATCAATCTGCCTAGCATTTTCCATGTTGGGTTCTGCTTCCAGTTACAGCTGAATACCAGTATTTTTTTTTTAATGACGCTCTGGCGTAGAGCGCCATCTTCTTTTATTATAATAAACTAAAACGATGCATCAACACAAAGAGCATAGTGTTACTGGACATCGACACAGTTTTATTAGTTAATACTAGAGGGCGCTGATATAAATTCGAAAATTAATTTAGAATAAGAATAATAGTTATTTGCAGAAAATTCAGGTGTTACCAGTTGTAAAAGTTGCTACTTTAATGTAGTCCATATTTTGCCTGTTTAGGGCATGCAAATTAATTTTACATTAACCTTTAATAGGTTCCTACCTAGTACCTACTACTTACTAAACTAAAATTTTATTTTATTACGTAGGTAGGTGCTTTTTTAATAAATTAGTTATACACAGATATATAAAAAAAAAAACAGATAAAGAATATACAAATACTTATGTTCTAATAGAGTTTTCAAATTATGATGAATTTTATGTTACAATTAATTTACTTACACACTAACTAAACTTTTATTTAGCACTAAAATATTTTTTTTTCTATGTAAAATTTTTTTTTACAATTTTTTTTGAATCATCTAAAATGCAAATCATTATCATTTGAGTTTTCTTGTTTTTAAGTTGGAAGGTTAATAAATCAAATACATTTTAATGAACTCAAACCTAAATCCTGGTTTACCAAAACTATGCAGGATATTAATTTTTGTAGATTTATAAATTACCCATGAACTATGGCGTCACCGTCGATTAGTTAAATGGCGTCGCGTGACAGAATAAAGAATCATCCGTGCAAAAAATCGTACAAGTATTTGACTTTGGTTTATCAGACAACTATAAAAAAGACAATTTATAATCGTTTCTAAATCAATAAAACATAATTTACGCAAACGATTAAAAATTAAATGATATTGTTTTTTTACAAGGTCGCCCACTGGCGCCAGTATTTTAAATTCTTTTCTGATGACGCCGGACCTAAATGGCTAAATAACAAGGGATTTACCTCTTTTTTAAATATTTTTTACTTATTATTGCCAATTATTTATTCTAACGACTATTATTTTTATTGTTATTAAGGTTGCATAGTCCATAAAACTTCGATGTTTGTATTTCATTTTCGACATTTACGGTATTTAACCCTTTTACCGCCGATCCAAATTGTTATCGCATTTTAATAAAATGTTATTTAATAAGCCATAAAATAAGTATGTACATACTTACTTTTATAACAGGCATAGCAATAAATAAATACTTACCTGGTTAAATGTAACCACTTATGTAGGTATTGGAGACTACATATCTAGGTAATTAAGTACCTAACTATCAATAACCCATGTTACTCGTACACATGCACAGAATGAAAAGTATGACAGCTGAAAACGTAGTACCTACAGCACGCTTAAGGGCACTATTACATTTTGACCGTGATTTTTTCATAAATTGAAATTGCACACTATAAACAAAAAAATAATTATTATATGACTCAAAATAAACGTAATCACAACTGTTAAATTGCTACATAATGCGATGCGTCGGCGTCTAAAGCTAAAGACCGCGTGTCCCGAGATTTACATTGATTTTTAGCACTGCATACAATAATTAATTAAACATATTATTTTAATTTTAAATAGACTATTTTTTTTATCAAGCAAGGTAACATAGTAACCTTATTTATTAAATACATTTTGTATGAATTTGGATTATACATTCGTAGATAAAAAATATAATTTCGGACGAAAAATTGTCGGTAACTCTCTGGTTTACGGAATTATTTTTGGTGTATTACTGTATGAAACATAAAAAACTGAATTAAACACTCCAAAGTTGAAGATAAATAGTTGTTCCAAGGACATTTTTTTAAATGATTAAATTATTATATCTTCGATGTAACAAAGCATCAAAACATGTCCAAAAGTAAAATTTTATGAAACATCCTTTGCAGAGACAAGGTTTTTACTGGTTTTTGTAAACAAATTGAAATATTTATTTAAAACACTCCCAAGAGAAATAATCAAGCTTTCTTGGGCATATGTTTTTTTTTAATTTTGTGGCTCTAACAAAACCACAATCACATATCAAAACTCGAGTCAAACGCTCAAAAACAAGAGAAATTGTGATAGCGCTCTTAACTAAGAAAGGAATTCCCATAACTTAACTTTACTGACAGCGTAGACGAGAAAGAACTCTTTAGTCAAAACCATCTCTAAACGAACACCTACAACTTATTCACTTATCTACCTAACATTTCTTCTACAGATTCCAACGCGCCTTACTTTTTCGCATGAAATATTCGCATTCTTCCTTCAACGTAGACCTACCAGCCACTGGCCAGTAAACTAGCGTCCAGTAAGGTCACATTTGACAGTTAAAGCAGTAAAATAAAACAGTCGCTCGCGCCGGTTTGATGGAGTATTGTTTCGGATTCCGTCACGCGTTCAGCGCAGTGCATGGGTTAAGGCCAGTGAACAGTGAACTGATATGGATATTTTCTATGGAATTTTGAAATATTGTGATGTTTTTAAATATTGTATGTTTGATGGAAGTTAGGGCTTTAGGATGCCGTGACTGCTTCCTTCGCTAACACTGTCACTCTGAGTAGTTGGAAGAAGGATCCAAAGATATCTCACACTGACGTTTTAAATGTGCACATTTATTTGTGACGTCACAACAACACAGCGTTCAGCACCACTAAATTGCGTTACTCACTTTTAATTACAATCCGAAGGATTTTGGAGGAAAATCCTAAGCCATTGCTTCATAGGTTTGAGTAATTCGTCCACTCAACAGCGTAAATAACTCAATGAATGTCGTTGAACCGTTCAAAAGAAAAAAATTGCCATTGTAAGAGTGTTACGCAAATTATCCCAAAGATTCTGATTGACGACTGGACAGGCTTTCAATCAGCCGCGTCTTCCTGTCCTTTATAATAATACTAGCTTCTGTCCGCGACTTCGCGTGAAATTTCTTGTTCCCCCGACCCACCCCGTCGCAATGCATCATCGCCTGCCCGCGCTATTACTTTGTTTTCGCTTAGAGTTCTTTCTGGCTATTTGTTCAGCTCCTAAGGGTCGCAGCGTGATGTTAAATAGCCTATAATTATCCTCGAGAATTGGGCTACCAAATGCAAAAATAATTTTTCAAATCAGAGTTTTTGTTCACAATTCCACGGGTTTTATTTTTCTGCCCGAAACCCTAACTCTTTCCAAAATAAAAGTAGCCTAAGTTACTCCTTATAACATTAGCTACCCGCCAGTGAAAGTCCCGTCAAAATCGGTCCTGCCGTTGCGGAGATTAGCCGGAACAAACATACAGACAGACAGAGCAAAAATTTTAAAAACTGTTTTTTTTTTTGATAAGAGTAGGTACTGTATTTACTTTTTTATGCATTTATTAAAAAGCTGTTATTTTGATTACAAATAGACACTTCAGTTTTATTTATTTGAATAGATACCTACATCTATATTTCAGTAAATCATATTTAAAACAGTGACAGCCACTGCTTCTTCGTGAAACTGCTGTTTTTGGGAGCACCTTCCGCGGGGTGCGTACTACTCGTAACAAATTTTGTCCACGTGCGTTTGTCAACAAAGAAGACGATGTTTCCGCATAGACATGCTTATTTATTGATAGTAAAACTTCTTTTATGTGTTTAGATTTAATTGATTTAAACGCAATTAACCTGTTATCCTGACGCTGAAGTACCTACCTGTATCACTGATTGAACGTCAACCTTCTGATTATTGGAATGGTAACCCGTAATACGCCGATTCTGCTTTTATTTACTTGATAGTACCTATTAAAAGCGTCAAAGTATTTTAAACAATGATTTTTTCATTAGTAAAGGCACTTTTTTTTCTTTAATGCACATTTAAAAAAAAGAAAAAAAAATAGTGCTGGTAGCACTTCAATTAAGCACCGCCAGAGCGCAAAAGTTGATGGGAGTAGGAACTTTGTGAAACGGCACAAAGTTTTGTGAAAAGACTCAAAGCAGGTTTGTAAAGCATTGCTATGTTCTCGTTTGACTTTGAAAGGTATCTCGTGTGGTAGGTACAAAATAAAATGAGACAATAAAATTTAGGTTGCCAGTGAAATAGCCACGCAGTCACTGTGCCCAGAATACACTGTAACAATCAGTTATGCAACCATAAAGTTATGTGGACAAGGGACAATGCACTATGGGGCAATTAGACCATAGTGACCATCGCCGTGTTATCATACCTCGCTGTCTAACCAGCATCGTAATTGTATACATTGCAAATTGTTTTATAATGAAATCATTGATCATGGTTAATCCTTCAACTTGACGAGCGTGGTCCTCTGTCACGTTGTAGCGATTAACTAACTTTGTTTTAAATAATAGCTGGTTTGCTTCAAGGCGTAGACTGATTAAAGTTGTAGGTTTGAGGATGTATTTGTTCGGTTAATTACATACTAACTACAATTACTACTACTATACTATTTGCAAGGACAACCTGTTCAGGTGGAGATTCATAGACGACTCCGCCTTGGAGTGTAAATGTGGTGCTGTTCCAGAAACGATTGATGGGACACTCCCACGTTACAGGACCTGATGGATGCTAGTGATGGTGCTAAACACGTAGCCGAATTATGGGTCGAGTCCATTTGGATTGCCATCGACACGCTAAGAAGAGAAAATTACATACTTCAAGGATGAAGTTGTTCGCCTGAGTCTCAGGTGCAGACTGACCATGGTCAAGTGCTCGAAGATTTATTGATTTGTTAGTAAAGACAACCAAACCAAGTCTGTTCAACTAAGCACTAATCCTTTAACCACTTCAATCAACTCAGCCAATCGCAGTCCACTGCTGGACATAGGCCTCTCCAAAGTTGCGCCAAAACACCCTGTCCTCCGCCTTCCGCATCCAGTCTGCCCCAGCCACTTTCTTCAGGTCATCGGTCCATTTAGCTAGGGGCGTCCCACACTACGCAACCTTACCCCGCAATCCTTTAACCACTTACGCCGGATTAATCCGACAAATATTCTCGTTTCCATTTCGCCAGGGTCGTATATCGTACCAAATATCACAGCTCGCTTAATCTGCTTTTTTTATTTAATTACGCTGTATTCTATCAAAAAGATTTTTCTATTGACTGTGCTGGGCGCTGGGGGCACGACAGGTGATATGAAGCCAGGCGGTTAAAAGGTTAATTGAAATAAATGCTTTGAGTTTGAGTTTGATTTAGACTTCTCGCACCGATAACTCTGCCCGTCACCGAATAAAACCTTAGTTTATGATGCATCAACTTTGAATAAGATGTGCCTTACACCTTTTGCCCGAACGTGACATTTACCATGCTTATTTCCTCATCCTGCGTGTAATTTCATCATCGGTTTTACGTAGTCCATTCCCTATCATGGCTACGGAATAAATATCTTAGAGGGATTGCCTTTTCAAGAGTTATTAAACCAATTACCTACAGGCACTTTTGAATTGTCAAAGAGTCGGTCAGTTAGAAGGTTGAAGCTAGTTGCCAATTCCAAAACGTATAGATGTCTATGGAGAAGAAGCTCCGCGGACATTTTTTTAAATCAAGATAAGTATTACATCCTGGGTACATTATTTTTGTTGCTTCTTTATGTGAGAACAATGTAAAAAAAAAAAATTAAAAAATACTTATAACAATTCAAAATATAAGATAAAAATAAGCCCTGGCAGTTAAGAGATGACCAGTCTTAACTGACGGCGCCCGTTCACGAACATGACGCGTGGTTCAGCACCATCCAGCTCAACCATTTTGTAGGAAACTGACATGCCCAACCTAAGGTCCTGGTGTTTTGCAGCTACAATGGATTGCCACAGAATGGTTGGTGGATGGTATTAGTTGGTATTTGTTACATTTAAAATTGTTTGTTTGTTTCTGTTGCCCTGGCAAATATTTTAGGTATTCCTTATTGAATTCTGGCGGTTGGAATTATTGAGTAAAGAGAAACCTGTGACGAAGACATTGCTGGAACTGGTGGCGCCAAATAATGTTGTCCCAAGTATGTTATGTATACACTGACATGCTTGCTTACCGGTTTACCTTATTTGTTTACAACGCATTTCACGTTATTATTCAGAATCACCAAAAAAACGTCACGATGTCCGATGACGCTGATGTCCAAGGTAATTGAACTTCTTAAAACGTCTTTTTGTAGTGTTAACTAAATAATATGAAGTATTGTTTCTGTTTTGTTTGTTTTGTTTTAAAATATCACAATTCCGATTAAAGAGATTTACTGGAAAAATCTTGGGGTACCAAATTTTTTTTTTGTAAAAATGTAAAATATGTGAATATTTTACTGGTTTTTGTTTTGTAAACAAGATGATAAAAATGTTCTTGTCTTCTATTAAATAATATAAAACTAGCTATTTACTTATTTGTTCGATATGGGTATTTCATTTTGCCATAAATTCTAAGCGGGTGTGCAAGATGCGCTAAGCAATAGCATTAGTTATCTATGTTTTCACTTTCTACACTATTTCTAAGTTCTCCCTCGTCATCATTTATCAAATCAAATCCAAAAACAAAGTAGACACCATTTTTTTTTTTCATAAAAATCCTTTTCGAAACCTCATACCATTCTCATTTGCTCCTCCCTTAATAGGACAAAGGGCGGGCTGTTAAATATAAATCACAATATTAATGTGATTGGTGCTTGACCTTAACTTGGCACCATGCACTTAAAGAATATTTTAAAGAGAAGCTCTTCCGATAGTTTATGATAATTTTAGCTCACCATCTGAATATAAATTCCGATTTTTAGGGTAAAGCAATTGAAGTCTGATAACCTGTCAATGAAAGTACAGATGAGAAAACTTTCACTATATAGAGCTTTTTTTCTTGACAAAGCAGGGTCTTCTACAAACTCTGGTACATTTTAAAACTCAAACTCAAAGTATTTCTTTCAATTAAACCAATTACAGGCAATTTTGAATTGTCAAGGGGTAAATCAGTCACAAAAATGAAGTTAATTCCAAAGCGCAGTAGGTTCCTTTGGAGAAGAACGGGCAAGAAACTCCACGGACACTCTTTTGAATCAAATTATATTGTTATAAAATATTGGTTACCATTAAATTGATCATTCATGTTGAAATTATACATGTGAGAACGATGTAGAAAGAAGAAGACAAAATGTGAAAAAATACAAAATTTCATTAAATCTTTTGTAGGTATAATATACAAAAGATTTCATGGAATTTTGTCAATGGTATTATGGCCACCCCTAAAAAAGGAAGCTTTAAATGCAGACACAATTAAAATAAAATTGAATCACTTCTAAATGCAGTTCTCATTTTAAAACTCCCTAAAACTCTAAAGTCCCCTCACAACTTCCTCTTAACCCTAAAATGGTGACGGTGCAACCCTCAATATCACCCAATTATACCCCTTTTAAGGGAAGCCGCCCAGAGCTATTAACCGTTGAACTACTGATTTATCTATGATCATTAGGTGCATCGTTGATTAGCAACGGTTGCCAGAGAAAAAAAAGAAATTCGATGGTAGCCAGTGATTAATTACTTCGGCCCTGTTTTAACAGTTTTCTGATTAGTTACGAATGTTTGTGGCAGTATTTTTGGTGTGCGGGATATATTGTTTTTGACAAACGGTCTTTTGCATCCTACTGGTCTGTAGTTTATCGTCTTTTGTTTTCACTCTAGCTGTTGCCAAGTCCGATGGTTCTACATTCCATTCTTGATCTAGGCCAAGACTTTTCAAAGTGATTTTTAGAAGAATCCCAGTCTTCCCGAATATTGCTACTGCCTTCTGGCAATAAGGAAGTGATCAAGTGCTCTTTTTATACGAGACCACACGCCAACTTACAATCTACGAGAGGGTGACCTGATAATGAAGCTCTTCATAAAACTGTCCAAGTTGATAATAACTTATTTTACTAAAGCCCTGATGCTAAAACAGTGATTGCTGGATAAAGGGGTATTTTGACACGGAGCTAAGTTATCTCTCTAACGAATCGATCGTGTAGGTAAAGTGATCGATATTATTAATGTACAAACTATTATTATTCAGCTTGCATCTTTTCACAAACGATGCCGACAATGATTCACTTTAAAAGAACAGCGAAATGATAGAGTCATCAACACTAAATTTTTTAATCAATATTGATATGACAGCTGAATATTAGACTTGTCATAGAATTAATCTTTGACATTAATCTTTTAATTTAATATAAGTGCTGATCGGATACGTTAAAGTTCAATTCATATTAAGTTGTCATAATTATTTATTGACTCTATTACGTTCTGCGAAATAGTTTGTCATTGAGGTATTTTGGTAATAATAATAAAGTCATCCGCGAATTCTGTATATATTATAAATATTTAATAATTCAGTGGAAACATCACTATTAATACTTATCATTGGAAATTTCCCGGATGTGATGTTTTTATTTCCATTCATTGACAAGACAATCATCGAGACTTTATTATAATAAAATTAATGCAATAACCACTCAACGCCATCCACTATGCTATTACGCCGACCCAAATTGAGTTATCAACTTTGGTGAAATTCATTGTTTTTAAGCTTTTATATATCTTTTTGTGCTGATACGTGTTTAATAGTCAATTAATGATGCTACCTGCGGCTCTTTTTATCCGAAATCGATCGGTCAGGATGACCAGTCAGACTCGGTGCCTTAGGGGTTGGGTCCGTGCGGTCGATGGTCCATCGGACCACATTCGACTGGCCGCAGGGTTAACAACTAATGAATTGGGATTGTATTTCTATAGATGACTATTGTCGTTAAATTTTAAACTTAATGGCATTGAATTTATAACTGTAAATATCGAAAGAGATTTGGACACGCTACCGAGAAGTTTTGTGTTTTATTAAATTCAAGTTTAGTTGTGTGAGAATGAGAACCAAATTGTACTATCTGATGACGTGTTCTTGTTTTCTGGCAAGAGTCCACACAAAATAACTCTACCAGTTGAGAATTGAGGTGCCAATGCTGTGATTGGGAATATCGATTATGCAAAGTTCCTTTTCCCATTCAAAAGAAATGTAACTGTTTCATCATCCTTTTTATAAAACAACAAACAAATTGATTTTTTACTCCCCCGTTTTTCTAATCCACAAAAATTATCCCGTATAATTTTATAGGCGGTTCTAATGATAGGGCAGGACCCAATTCCGGGATAATGGGGCGATCATCGCATCCTGATCTGTACTGGACCATATGAAAATCAGTGGTCTATACTTAATAATAGGAAACCATGGAAATTAGAGAATTCTTTGAGTTCGAATTTGGACCTTTCTCGTGAAGGATTGGATGATCGGTGCCTACCGATAATGGTGTCGCATTCGATGCTTATTTCAAGTTTTTATTTCTGAAGCTTCAATAATGGAGCGAAGTAAAGATTTGTTTGGCAATAATATTTGCATAACAAAGAAGTAAGTAGGTAGGTCTGGACCTATCACTTGCTTACCTTCATGCTTGGGTTCAAAGAAAACCTCATTCATCTTGCTTCATTTTGTACTCTCAACCTATTTAATTTTGAATACTTTTCTCACGAACGAACACTTACTTCAATTCATCACTATTTTAACGAGCACCAGTTCTATTTTAACCATTCTGGCGTCGAAGTCATCCACATTAACCAGTGTATACCCAATAAAAGGTAGCAAAGCTGGGTGGCGGGTGTTTATGACCCAACTTGTGTGTTCCATAGCATTCGGTGGACTTTTATTTCTTACTGCCTAGCCTGCGACTTCAGTTCAGACGATGGCTTTATTTTCTGCGCAGTACCCAGTTGGTGTAGCGCTATAGTATTTGTTTTAAATCGTGTTATTCTCCTTGATTTTTTGCAATGTATGTAAAAAAGTTAATGTAAGTAGGTAAACATGTCAAAAGCCTGAAAATTAATGATTAATTAAGTACATGTATATTGTGTTTAATTTAAATTAGCAACATCATAATATTTTTTTTTTTTTTTTAATTTACGTTAACCTCATGCAAAAATGGGAATATCAAGTAAAATAACGTTTTAAAATCTTCACTTTAAACATACATATTATAGGAAACTTTATAATTATAGATATTTAATTTTTTTTTGCAAGTCACTTGTGACGTCATGTTGTGTCGTCTGTTTCGAGGTCAAAGTACACAATCGGTAATTTCAACATCAATCATATCGGCCGAAATAGCTCAGTTGGGAGAGCGTTAGACTGAAGATCTAAAGGTCCCTGGTTCAATCCCTGGTTTCGGCAGTTTCTTTTTGTGATTACATTAATTTTATTTTTCTTTCTTTTTGATGAATAATGCAACCAGTATAGTACAAAAACACCACAACAGGGATGAATGAGAGATATTTTCATCATTTATGTTAATTAATAATAGGTCTTTACCTATGAAATTGCCGTTTTGTATGAAAAAATTTAAACGATTTTTTTTCATGCATTTTTTATTTGTATTAATCGAAGTAATCACCCATGCAATCAATGCATCTTTGCCAACGCAGTGGCAGTTTATTGATGCCCTTCTTAAAGAAATCAGCTGGACCGGAGGCAACAAATTCTTCAAAGGCATTTTGTACTGCCTCTCGGGTATTGAATTTTTTTCCCGCCAAGAAGTTATCCAAATTCTGGAAAAAGTAGTAGTCTGTAGGCGCGAGGTTCATTTTTCAGGTCGAAATTTCCAGAACGGAAGCGAGCAAACCAATAACAAGTGGTGCGTTGGTTTGTAGTGTTAGCTCCGTAAACGTCGTTGATGTTGCGTGCCGCTTGTGCCGCGTTGCTGCCACGACGGTACTCATATTCCATAATTACTCGAATTTTTAAAGTATCCATGATGACGAAAAAGATTGAAATGCGATGAAAATGTAACACTAATCAATAAACAAATGACTACTTTTGGAAAAACAAATCCATGTTTTTAAAATAAAATTAATTTGAAATTAGAATTCTTAGCCAAACAAAAATTATTTTGATTTGAAATGGCCAGTACTGCAGAACGGCAATTTCATAGGTAAAGACCTAATATTATTGTGTTTTTACATTGAATTAAATATATATTAAATAGCACTTACTACTTGTAAATTGTTACAAGTGGTAAGTGATATTTAATAGTAATACACTCAGAGACATCACCAAAACCAATTAAACACCACCACCAACGAAATCTAAATAAAGAGTGATGTGATTGATTGATGAGTTCATTCATCTATTGTTTTGTAAAGGCTCGCGCACATTTGGGCGGGTCGCGCCGCAATGCAACGAATTGCATAAATCTTCCTGCGTCACTTTAGTACATTTTTTATGTACCGTCGGTTCGGTCGCGTACTTCAGGCGGACACTGGCTGATCGCTCGCCAGGTGTATTTTTGTGGCTACTGTTTTGCGTTGTGATGCGGCCCACCTGTAGTGTGCGATGTTTCATACAAAACGTATGATACCGATCTATGAGGATTTTTGCGGCCCGCCCAAATGTGAGTGAGACTCATTGCACTGGAGTGGAAACAGCAGGGTAATTGCGTAACACACTTACAGTAGGAATGAGTTTCATTTTAACAGTTTAACAACATTCATTGCGTTGTTTTCGTTGTTGAGGAGACAATTTTTTCGAAAATAATAATTAGCAATAGGCTTCAAAATCATTCAGATCGTGATTGATAGTGTGTTACGCAATTAGGGAGCCGGTTCTAATTCAAATTCGAAATTTGAATCTGTCTGAAACCATTACTGCGTTGTGGTGCGGTCCGTCGCGGCTATAATGTGCACGTAGCCTAATTGTATTGTTGTTTAAGATGTAAGTCTGAAAACAATAAGTCGTTAATTAGATAACACTACATAATATCTTAGAATAACGACTGTGGTTGAAATTGAACTGAACGGGAAATATCTAACAAACGCATAAAATGTATGTCTATGTATATCAAAGGTTAACTAGAAATCTGAAGAACTCATCGTTTATTATAATATACTAGCTTTTGCTACTTATATATATACATGTATGTAGGTATTCTATATATATATATATATATATATATATATATAGAATAAACTCCGAAACATTTTTTCACCAGTAGAAAGCTAACTTATCAGGAAGTACAATACACTATAATTTATTTTCAAAAATTTTGAGATCCTTAAGGAAATTACAATAATGTAACCCAAAGTATTATAGCAAAATTTTGCAAAAATTCATTATTTGGCGTACGCTGAGAAAACTATTGAAGATACATTAAAAGTATGTACCTACTACATAATTAAAGATCTCATACATTATTAGAATTAGAAACAATCATGAGGTCCAAAAGAGAAGAGGTGCAGTTAGGGAAATGATGAGTAGCAGAAAGTGGCAGAATACTAAGGTTAAAAGAAGATAAGAGAGATTGAAGTTTGTGAGTACGACCTGTCATTTATAAGAAGGCAATTAAAATCACCATCAAGACTACGTTACTACAAGTTTATATAATTATTATTTCTTCATGGATAATTTCCAAAAACTTTTGTGTATCCATAATATCCAATGAAGTAGAATTTTCTGAGCAACAGAATGCTACCTGCTATGCTAAGGTAGGTACCTCTACCTATTAATTATTACCTACACACAAAATCCTTACTTGAACCAGTAGGTATATTAACTCATTCACACCTAGAACGTTCTTAACCTGCACTTAAAAAAGGCAGAAGCGATAAATTCACACATTTTACAACACTTCAAAGTGCAGGTAGATAGGTATCATACAACAATGAATCAAGCAGCTAAATACGTGGTAATTACCTACGCCATCTGGTGGCCATTTGTCGGATATCAATTTGAATGAGCCAAGAGAAGTCTGCTATTAAACATGTAATAATACGCCATTTATTTTCTTGTTGCAATGTGGTATGAGGTTGTGCTTGCGTAATTTGGTGCTCTATTGGACCCCTCTTCTTTCTTTAAAATAGAGTTAAGAAACATGTATGTATTATAAGGTATACAAATTATAGTTGCAAATATCGTTTTACATAATATTTGGTTGGCTCGGTATCTAAGTATATCCTACGTCATTTTCTTTCATAAATCTCTAACAGCCAATCTGACTTCTTCTCAAGACTTCTCCTCTGCCAACCTGGTCTTTTTATAATTTTTATATTTATTTTATTTTCTATGTACACACAGTAAAATACATAGAAATACGACTTAATTCTAATTTTGATTGCACTCAAAATTTGAATTATGTCGTATTTGTATAGGTACTGCTTATTTCTTAAAAAATTACTTCCAGCAGACTTGCGAAAGCAGAAATGCTATCCTATATACTATACTATTAAATGAGCTATATTTGTATGCATATACCTATAAACATATATATTTGTAACCACGTTCTCAAAAACGGCTTTAACAATTTGCAATATATAGGAGTTTACGAGGGCGAAAAATCGATCTAGCTAATAAGGCTTCTTATCTGGGAAAATTCGTTTACTCTATTTTCACCCGAGCAAAAGCTCGGTCTCCCAGGTACTGAAAAAGAAATGTAGACAATAGTGTGTGAGAACAAGAAGAGAACGAGTATCATAATGAATCTTCAATTGTTTTGTAAATACCTAATGCTTATCTATCATTCATTCCAGCCTGTCTATTCTGTAAAAGTCTCACCGTGAAAACTATTGTTACCAGTGTTATTCCACGTGATGCTAGGAAATGACACTATTGACAGCTCACGTCAATGGTGAATTTTTAACAGAATAGATCAGATGAGAACGTCGCCGACTATGAGACTCTATTACAAAATGTATGACAAAACAACGGCTAAGTTCAACTACAACCTAACGCACTAACATTAGCCACCAAGCAAAATTAATAAGAAGTAAAGATGTGTGAAGGTTGAATAAATGTAAAGCGATATGGTGGATGGTGGAAAGATTAACCCTAATAACAGGGAAGCCTCGGATTCGATCTCTGCGCATTCGTTGCTATAGGTACCCAATTACCTACCTACCTTACCTATGTTAGTGATTACTGGCTCACTGGTAAAGTATAAATAGGTAACACTTTAATCGAATCAAAGATTTCAATAGAAACATTTTCTCTGTCGAAAAATTAAAAAATTAGGCGCTAATTAATTGGTACTTAGGGGTTGTGCAAAAAATTGTAACAATTTTCCTAGCAACTACATGTAGGAAGTATTCACTTTATGCATAGAAAATACTGATGCTGTGCTCAATACTTGCAAACATTTCAACGGGTGGAGACCATCTTATAATTTTCAAAAAACAGGAAGTGCAACCAATTTTTTTACCAGACAAGAACAAAATCAATACAAAAAGTAAGTTATCTAAGCAATGCATCAGTAGATTGGTAAGGACTATAGAGGAGCAGCCCGGAAGACACGTGCGCTCGAGTGCACTCTTAGTGTATTGTGGAGCTGTGACGTAGGAAGTGCGTTTGTGATAATATTATAAAAACTTTTTAACCGACTTCAAAAAGGTGGAGGTTCTCAATTCGTCGGAACCTTTTTTTCTATTTTTTTTTTTTTATGTATGTTCCCCGATTATTCGAAGATGGCTGGACCGATTTGGTTTTTTTTTGTTTTATTCAAGAGGGTATACATCACAGTTGGTCCCATATAAAATTGATTAACTTTGCTTCGGTAGTTTTTGAGTTAGCTTCAATAATACGTATTTTTTCCCCACTTTTATATGGATGATGTTCTAGTTTGTTTTGCAGATGTGTGGGGTAGGTACACAACTAAAAAGTGAAAAATAAAAACTTTTTTACAAAAAAATACAACCGACTTCCAAAAACAACACTACAAAGTGAAAAATAACTTTAATTTCGGAAGTCGGTGTCTAGTTAAATGTATTTTCGTTTTTTGCCACCGACTTCCGAAATTAAAGTTATTTTTCACTTTGTAGTGTTGTTTTTGGAAGTCGGTTGTATTTTTTTGTAAAAAAGTTTTTATTTTTCACTTTTTAGTTGTGTACCTACCCCACACAAATTCTAATACCACTATCTGCAAAACAAACTAGAACATCATCCATATAAAAGTGGGGAAAAAATACGTACTATTGAAGCTAACTCAAAAACTACCGAAGCAAAGTTAAGCAATTTTATATGGGACCAACTGTGATGTATACCCTCTCGAATAAAACAAAAAAAAATCCAAATCGGTCTAGCCATCTTCGAGTAATCGGGGAACATACATAAAAAAAAAAAGGTTCCGACGAATTGAGAACCTCCTCCTTTTTGAAGTCGGTTAATGAACAGACTACTTGAAAGATTATTACGTCGTTTTGTTTAGTTTTTTAAAGTGACGATAACCGACTTTTAATGATTGTAAATTCAGTTTAAAATGATTAAAATTCGGTTATTGGAATCGCGAAAAAAAATCAGTCGTTCCCTACATTTATGTTCGCATAACTCGTCAAAATGTAGGGAACAACTGATTTTTTTTTCGTGATTTTTTTGGTTTTTACTATGGTAAAAGTTGTTCATAATGATGAGTACATTGGCCCCTTAAGAGGATAAAGACGATTAAAATTACACGCTTTATTACAAATGTCCTTCCTTCGATCATCTTCTTTATCAGCTTAAATCAATCCACTGCTGGAGATATACCTCACAAATTAAAAACCATTTAGTTTGATCTTGGGTTACCCTCATTCAGCTGCTACCACCCTGCAAAGATCATCACTCCACATAGCCTGAGGGGAATCAACCCTATGCTTGCCAATTCGCAGTTTCCTTTTTTTTTCTGTAATTCTGTGATCTTTCACACCAAGGAGCTACTGTTGGTGATGAACGTTTAGTACAGGAAATAATAACGTGGTCAAGTGGTGTGTGGTGTGGTGTGATTTGGTTGTGCTTAGTTTAGTTAGGTTAGCAGAGCCAATCTATTACCATCAGTGCCGAAAAGATTCGGAAACCGTACTATAAGCTGTTTCAATCGTTCATGAATCTGAGGATTATTTACGAGTAGGTATTTCCGTAGATTGGTTAGATACTTGTTTGGTTAAGATATTAATTGCTACCATAATTATTTCAGTGTCACCATACACGTACGAAATGCGCTGATGGTTATGAAGTTTTGATATAGCTGAAGGCTAATTCTCAAACGTTCAAATTCAAATCGCAATCTCATGTCAACGACAATCAAATGTCAAAAATGTAGGTAAATGCTATAACATTTTTGACTGATTGAGACTGAGATGAGATTGCGAACGTTGTTAAAATACGGGAATTGTCTCTTAGGTGTATCCGCATAAAAACTTATCTGCAGGATAATTACGTAACAACCTAACAACTGCAATGCTTTTCATTTTGACAGTTCAACAGTTGGCATGTAATGCATTGCGTTATTTGCGTTGTTGAGCAGAAGAATTTTTTAAGTAAACTTATCAAGGAATGCATTAACAATATCCTTCAAAATCCATCGGATAGTGATTGAAGGTGTGTTATGCAATTGAGGTGTTAGTCTACACTTCGAAATGTCTACCAAATGCGAGGCTTGAGAAGTATGGCGGGCGGCATCTACGTCACGCAAAATCCTGCAACGCGCAAACATTACCGTGCGACTAGAATCAACGTCCCAACATCAATCATCGGGTAGTTGCCCACCAGACACATCACCCGTCTGGATGGAGGATCCTACCTTTTCTATGGAGAATGAGTGTACTTTACACCCCGTTCCTCTTGGCTCTGTAAAAGTATCCTAACGTGAAGTATCAAGTACATGGCTCTAGGATTCTTCGGTTGACTTTGCTAGCTCACCAGATCAGAATTTTGAAAGGCGTATTCTCTAGGAACCATAGGGCTATTCCCATAGGGCTATGCCAGAGGTTTTGGGCCGAATTGTGTATTTTTTTCGTGTGGATTTTTTTCATGGAACTCCTCTGTCGTGGAGACCCTTACTGATCAAAACCGTCGTTCTTTAACCACCTCTGGCCAGATGGCTGGATGGCAGTAACCTGACTTCGTTTTTATTGTGTAACAGACAGACTGACTTGTATAGCATAATTTTTTAAAACAAAATAAATAATATCTTTTTGATGAGAAGATACAGGTATATCAGATCAGATAAAATATTTGTTTTGTTACCAATAAGCAAATATTTCCTGTTTATTTGTGACTGCAGAAATACACGTATTTTGTATTTCGGGGATGCCCAATAAGCGAGGTCGAGTGATGGCCTTAAATAAATTATGATAGGTAATGATTGCACAAATATTATTATCAACGGTGGCGAATGTCAAGAGAGTCCGAAATGCATTATGTAATCATGTAATGTATTTGCGTTTAAACGAATGTCTTTTCCAAATACAAATCAATTTCCCAAAATAATTTTAATAAGCGACACAAAGTTCTCAAGAATATTAGCTTGCCTTATTAACCACATGTAATTAAAACCGAAACTAAAAGCACAAATTAATTCACAAACTAATCGTAAGTCTATAGAATATGAAACTCTCTCACGTTAAAAATAACTCGATAGTCGATACACATATCTACATGTTACAAGATCGAAAATAATTACGCGCGATCATCGGCCATTAAGGTCCGTAAATTACGCTGGTAACGTAATACGCCCATACTAATTATTAAGCGCGGTATGTAATTGAGGCGTCTTAAATATAATAATAAATTTACCTACTTGTACGAGCCAATTATTGTTAAGGGGCAACACCGACGGTGGTACTTTATAAAAGGAACACTGGGATTTATTATTTTTATGGACTGAGAATTGTGAAATCTGGTGAGTTCTATGAGTTCTACATTATTAGGCCATGAGTCCTTCGACTTTCAAAAATATACCTATAATTAGAGGTAAACTCAATTAGTGACAAAATATGATGCCCAATTTTAAAAGTGTATTCGTAAATCTGTTTATTTTTTGGCACGTGTAATTGAGGAACTGAACGGTTGATTGAGGAAATGAATTTTTGCAAAAAAAAAAAAAAAGTTGAGAGGTGTCAAGGAACACTCGGATGGAACGAAGTTCCTTTCGATTAGTGAAGGAATTGTAATAATTTTTTTTTTTTTAGTTTTTTTTTTTTTGTTATATCTGGCTTGCTTTCTATAAGAGAGAGAGAGAGAGAGAGAGACAGACAGAGAAACATGCGCACGTCGCACATCTTACAATAGCTTACTATAGCAAAAAGTGTCGTTACAACTTTTCGTGAAATTTTTTTCCGTCTAGCCCCCTTTCACAACGCGCGATAAGGAACTCCGTTCCAATAAACTGTAAGCACAAGTCACAATCATTTTGGTGAACAACTTTAACCCTCAGGGGTGATTTTGAAACCCTGATTATTAAAATCGTGATCATCTTCTTAATATCAATGTCAATTTATTTTATGAGTAAAACTACAAAATTTGGCAATGTTCAGGTGGTTCCACTAAAAAGTAAAAACCTACAAGTAAAGTAATGCCATTATGATAACCGTGAAAGTGGGAACTGATAAGTTGTCGCATTATTTTCGTACGCACATGTCTTGTTTAATCTACGAAATTTTCCTTAATCCTACCATCCATAATACTACAACGATGCACGATAATATAAGATTACCTATCCTAGCTGTTACTAAGACAGGCATATTTTTGTAAAAGATAATTTACTGCATTGACAAAATCCATGATCCTATCGACCGGATGAACGGATTAGCAATTTGAAAGATTATGGCTCCTACAATACACTTGTATCCACCACACCTAGCTAATCCATTTCATTCATTCATAATACATTTATTTAGCTTAGGTGCGGCAATCTGTTTTTGTTTTAGTTTAAGACAGTGATAAGTAGAAGAACATTCGTCATCGTGTCGTCCAAAGGTGTGAGTTCGTCCAAAGGTTACTTAACTAGCCTAGTATTCTATTCTATTCTATTCTATTCTCCTGCCTGAACTAGGCTGGGTTCCTGTGAACGATATGCCATCCAAAACATAAAATGTGAAAATACAATATGCGTGGTTGTAGACTTCGCCGACAAAAGAATTAAGATCTAAATGGGTGCCAAGTTCTGTAGATAATCCTGAAATTTATTTATAAGAACATACAAGATTCTTCACAATTTCTTGTTAGGGTTCCGTACCCAGCTCCGCTCAGCTCCACTTACAGTTTCCACTGACGCGATGTGGAGATTTCAAGCATTGTGATTGGTCAATTCACCGTCCGCTCCTCTCCACACCGCCCAGCTCCGCGTCATTGGAAACGCACCAGTTGAGCTCGTCTAAGCTGAAATGATCAATCGCTTTAAAACAGAGTTATTCAAATGGCTTATAGAACAATCATTCTATTCTGTGAATGAGTAAGTTGACACTGACATTTTTTTTTATAATTTTATAAATGATTGACATTATTTATTCTTAAGGACGCTATTACAAATGGGTAGTCAAATCATTACTTTTTTACACAAAAGTATGTTTATTAAATATAATGCTTTGCATTCTTAAAATGTTTTATGGCCGAATTGTTGATTGTTGGTTTCTCAATAAATGTACCGAAGTAAAAATTTTCACTCCGGTACAATTATTGAGAAACTGTACATCTAAAATTATATTTATAGTTCAGAATCGTACCATGCACATCTATCGACCGTTAGGCCAAAAACATTTTAAGAATGAAAAGCATTTTATTTAATAAACATACTTTTGTATAAAAAAGTATTGATTTGACTAATCATTTGTAACAGCGTCTCTAATATAATAACTATGATTTATGTTTTAATTTTATTAGCTTCATTTATTCCAATGTATTCAATTAGTTTGCATGCTATACTCCATTTACAATAAGATTAGACATTTAAACAAACTTTTTTTACAGTCTGTTCAACCGATTTTGACTTCTAATCCGTTGGTGGCATAGCAAATGGTAGCTGCAGTAAACAGTTGCTGTTGTAACCACTTTTTTGCCTTTAATGCCATCCTTAAGCCTACGGAATAGAAGTCAAAATCAGTTGAACGGACTGAAAAAAAGGTTTGTTTAAATGTCTAATCTTATTGTAAATGGAGTATAGTTTTAGCGAATTGTTTTAGAAACTTTTGAAAATCCAACCATCTGTAATGTATTATGTACAATTCTTGCAATTCAAATTTCATTTCATTTTATTTCAATGACGCGCTCCAATACTGCATTTACAGTAATCGCCACGCCACGCAAGTTGTCAAAAAAGTGGGGATGCGCAGTCAATTTATCGGTACCTATCATGTTTATGTGATTAGTCGCGTACCTGCGCAGACTTATGCCCTCCATGGCAAAAATTTGACAACTTGTCTGGTGGCTACTGTACGTATGCTAATGTAAGTAGTGGGGCGCGACATTTCAGTTTAGACGAGCTCATGTTCAGGGGCCGTACTATGACGTGAAAAAAGATCATGGATCCATCATGGTTCCAGTGTGAGAGAGAGACGGAGTTATATACGACCTAGCACCATCCTTTTTTCTCAACGGATCCATGATTTTTTTTTTTACGTCATAGTACGGCCCCAGTGAGGAGCTCGTGGCTAAGTAATAACAACCACGCGGGTCGATCCATCAGGTTAAGCTACGCTTGCCGGGGTTGGTCCGTGGATGAGATCATCTTTAGATACCGAGACTCCTCCGTGCCTCAGAAAGCACGTTAAGCCGTTGGTCTCGGCTGTCATTCGTGGATCTTTGACAGTCGTTACGGGTCGTCAGAAGCCCGAAAGTCTGACAACTAGTCTTACCAAGGGGTATCGTATTACCCAGTTACTGGGTTGTGGAGGTCAGATAGTCAGTCACTGCTTGTAAAATACTGGTATTCAGCCGCATCCGGTTAGACTGGAAGCCGACCCCAACATAGTTGGGCAAAGGCTAGGCAGATTGAGTACGGCCCCAGTACTAAATTGCTCGTACATAAATTGCAGCATTGATTACTTACTTCTAATTTTGGTTTCCACTTGGAAATTCATAATCACTTTGTTGCTGTGATTACCGATGACTATTTTTCATTTGTATCAGTCCTATTATATTTATTAATTTATATCAATAGACAAACTGCGACTATCAGATTGTAATCAAATAGCTGTTCTATATCAATGATCGTTTTATAATCTAAATCAATCAGGGAAAATGTTTTTTTTTTATTTGTCTACCAAATTCCTTAGATTTTGATAAGATTATAGTATAAAAGTATCAAAAAAATTTTAATCTGTTTATTGTTGTGTGTATTCTACCTGAAGAATTTTGTGAATCACTGAAAATCATCAAAAATATCAGTCCTAACAAAATAATGTATTTAATGGAAGGTACGGTACACTCCCACCAACTTATCTGTGAAATGGCGAAAATTGTAACTACGACCGACATGTTATTTTATTATTTTTATATAGGTATCATTGTTTTTAATTTGTAAAAACTGTAATTCTTATTAAACGATTATGTCTAATGTGAAATTTCCTTCTTGAAAACTTACTCAATTTTGGGCACCTTATATTAATTAGCAACACTAGGTACAACACAACATAGGTAACTACAGTTTTGAGCCGTTTGGGGTCGAAACGCTCGGGTCATGGGGCCCGAGTGCGCGTCTACTTTTTAAGGAAATTTCTCGCCGACTGGTCGAGGCTTCACGTGACCAGAGGGCTGGCTCGTTCTTTGGCCAAAGAATTAGCATTGCCATTCAACGTGGCAATGCTGCCAGTCTTCTGGGCACGTTTCCGGATGACATCGATGCGGACGAGTACTTCGACGCCTAAGTGTCCTTTTGTTTTGTATTTATTTGTATAGTTAGTTAGTTAGTCATTTACGTTAAAAAATATTTCTATTGTTTGATAAGTTTGTTGAATAAAATATTTCATTGAAAAAAAATTAGCAACACTGAATCGACGGTGCCGTCCTCTTTCAGTTCACAGTTGGACTGTACCTACCTAATGACTTTACTTGGAATCTTGCTACAATGACGTCACAGATATTTTTTTACATAATAATACCCGCCTGTCATTATCCCACTGGGTAAAGGCATCTTCTCAGACAGAAAAGGCACGAGCATTGATCACCACGCTTGATCAAGTCAGGTTGGCGATTGCAGACTTACATGTCAGTATTTAATTTCCAAGACATACATAGAAAGTACGTAGTAGTTATGAATTGAAAAAGTCACATTGGTACTTGCCCGGATTTATTTTTATTTTATTTTATTTTATTAGGTTCACCAACAATTGTTTACACCTAGTTATAACAAAATTACATGCTTAAAACAGTCTTAGAGTGCAACAATTACTCATAGGCAAACACCACATTCACAATTCAAGAAATCAATAAGCTAACTTACATAATAATAAGCGCTAATTATTTATATAATTGGATATTAAGTATTGGCTACTTGTATAAAACAAAAAATTAATAAAATAAAGATGAAAAAATTTATTGTGTTGATTTGAACCCACAACCTCGTGCTTGAGAGGCGAGGGCTTAACCACTGGGCCATCACTACATTTTTCATTGTTTACGTTATAAGATCTATATATTCTACACGAAATCTTTTAAGGGGTCATTGTACTTATGAGCAACTTTTACTATGGGACCAAACATGAAATCGCGAAAAAATAAACAGCTGTTTCCTGCATTTAGACGAGTTATTCGAACATAAATGTAGGGAACAGCAGATTTTTTTGAACTTATAATATGTTTGAGAGGAGGTCTGTGTCGCAGCAGTGGGAACATTAGGCTGATTATGATGACATATTTATAAAACTAGTAGCTAGCATAATATTTCAAGTAATATGAGTCCTATAGAATCAAATGCGAATATCTGCATTTGCACTAAATAGTGGCAATGAAAGAAAAACGACTCATGTTTGATTTTGAATCTTTGCAGAAAGCCGGATTTGTTACTAATCTGTGACTTTTGAGTGGATTTTCTATGAAAGATAGCCATCTCTGATAAGGACATTAAAGTTCGTTACAAAGTATTTAAAATTTTGAATGTTGCCTTAATCACAGTTCGTTTTTACCAAAAACGTCAGTTAGCCGGATTTGATTCTATAGGACTCGTATATGGATAGTAATATAGTAAATATAAGTGGAGTTTACTGTATTTGTAGCGACCGACAACAACTGAAACCGTTCAAAGTTGATCTTAAGGGTGGGTTGCACGCCGCCGGGGTCACGGGTAGTTCGAAAGAGATACCGTGGCCCTGGCACCAGCAACTGAAGGAACACCGGTGGGTTTTAGTCAGTAAAAGTCTGACACGCCCTCCCGCTCTGCCCGGAGCGGGAGAAGTCATTTGATGATTTCCCATCCACAAAAAAAAAAAAAAAAAAAAAAGGGTGGGTTGCACCATCTTACTTTAACAATTCGATGTTTGTTATTCTTAAATTAAGATGGCGCAACTCGCCCTTGTTAAAGTTCCTGTAAGACAAAAAGGGGTTGTTCCATTTGACAGTTTGTTAGCTGACGTCTTATCTGTAATCTTAACTACCCACGCTTCGCTGGTTAAAGTTATTGTTAAATATTTGTGACTTCTGTCAGACGCGTCGAATGTCTTGTCCCTGCTCCAAACTTTAACTATTACATTTGACATGACGGTGCAACAGCAGGTAGTCATTCTATGCTGAATTGGTGATATTAACTTTGACTGAAACTACAACGTAGCCCTTGGTGCAACCCACCCTAAGTATTGTAAGTTAACAGTGGCTTACAAGTTGCAGTACACTTAATAGCTGTAAGAAAAGAGTTACTGTTACAACTGTAACTCTTTTTTTTTTTTTTTCTCTTTTCTCTTTTTTTTTCTCTTATTTTTTTTTTTTGCATTACAATGTCAGCACGCAAAATCCTAACTTAATATGATAAATGCGAAAGGGAGTTTGTTTGTTTGTTACGCTTTCACGCTAAAACGGCCGAACGGATTTGAATGAAATTTGGCACATGGGTAGACCATGACCTGGATTAGGACATAAGGTAGTTTTTATCCTGGTAGTACCTACGTTCCCGTGGGATAATTTCCGACCACTACGCGGGCGAAACCGCGGGCTTAAGCTAGTAATTATTAAGCTAACAAAAGTATTTTACTGAAAACATCTAAACCGTAAAGATAATGATCTTTTTATTTTGCAGATATGGGTATAAAGGCTAACAAAAATCATAACAAGTTCAACCATATTTTACCAGGCATGCAAAAGATACAAAAAAATACACTAACTTGATAGTACATTTTGATACAAGTGGAGAATCTTTGGTACCCGAACCGTAGGCGAGGTTGTTTTTGAGCCAAGAACTGCAATAACAAATGTCCACTTGTATCAAACGACGTTTTTCAATACACTTTTGAAGAAAAAAATAAGATAACGAAACATATTTTTCTTATAAATTATTAGGAAACTATGATTTAAATTTTCTTTTTTTTTCCGCGCTTTGCTTTCAAAGGTATAAATGAGAAGCAAAGGTATAAAGCCGATAAACAGCCTAATATGAAAAATAGAAAATTCTAATATTTTTGAGTTTATAACACAAATAAATGTTAATTTGTTCATAAACGTTTTTTTTTATTCTAATAATCATGGTCCGAATAGAGAGGACCGTCTCGCGCCAGTTTCATTTTGGCACTTGGCATTGGCATTGACCAATTTGGACTACGTATAGGTATAAGTTATCTATGGCAATTTTTATTCCCGCACACGTGTTGGAAAATGAAAAATCGCACGCGTGTGAAATACATTGCATTGTGAACCTAATCGTAGTGCGATAGGAACCAGTTTTTGAGGAAGTGTATTGAAATAGTACATTTTGATACAAGTGGAGAATTTTTGTTATTGCATTGGAGGCGGAATTAACACTCGAGCCGTAGGCGAGATTGTTTTTGAGCCGAGAACTGCAATAAAATCAAACGACGTTTTTCAATACAATCAACTCAGCCAATCGCAGTCCACTGCTGGACATAGGCCTCTCCAAGGTTGCGCCACAACACCCTGCCGTTTCACCGTTTTTCAATACACTTTTGAAGAAATAAAATAAAATAACGAAAAATATTTTTGTCATGAATTATTAGGAAACTATGATTTAAATTTTCTTTTTTTCCGTGCTTTGCTTTCGCCAGGTTGAAGGAGAAGCAAATGTATAAAGCCGATAAACAGCCTAATATGAAAAATAGAAAATTCAAATATTTTTTACTTTAGAACACAAATAAATGTTAATTTGTTCATAAACTTTTTTATTGTAATAATCATGGTTTTTGATGATATTCTATATAAAAATTATTTAAATATTCAAAAAATATTAACGCCGTAAAGACGCATATCTCTTTGCCGAGATTTAAAAAAAACATTCACTTCCGAATAGAGACGGTGTGAATAGGGGCATTGAACCAATTTGGACTAAGCATAGGTATAAGTTATCTGTGGCAAGTTTTATTCCCGCACACGTGTTGGAAAATGAAAAATCGCACGCGTGTGAAATATATTGCATTGTGAACCAAATCGTAGTGCGATATGAACCAGTTTTCGAGGAAGTCTATTGAAAAAATCTTTTACATTCAGGAACTCCCTTATTATAATAACCTTTCACTACTAAAAAGCTTCGAAGTCTTTTTTTAAATAAACAAAGCGGCAGCTCTTGCCAACTCTTCGGTATTTTGTTGTAGATTACTGGAGCCACGCAGTAGACACTTTTGCGCATAAGTGCTGTCTTGGCTGACTCTAGACATAGGTAGGTACTGAAAATAATGAACTAATTATTTAATAGTTGGTAGATAGTTAGATATCTCCGTGTATTTTTTATACCTTAGCCAACACTACGCAGATAATATTGATACAAATACCTTCTCTGCATTAGGTAAAGATTAGGTACATCACATAATACTTTTGACGATAAAAAGTTATCGCATTTTATAGGCGCCAACAGCAAATTACATTCAGCTAAATCATTGCTTACGTATACTTATATCTAATCTTCTTCCTCTTTTCGAGTCGATAGCAAAGGTATGAATATTATATTGTGTTACATGAGCTGGGCCCAGCAGGTGGCCTGGCCACATCAATCGCGCCATCACTGGCGTTTTTAGGCCCTCAGAAAAGTGCAGGTGCGAATGCGGTACTGACTAAACCGATACCGAAACCGAGACCTAATCTACAAAATGAGTGAAAAATGCCGCGTCGAACTTTTTAACCCGAAAACACTTGCGTAGGTGTGCTGGCGCCGATGCTCTAAAGAACTCATATTGTATGCTAATATCACAAGAATTAGAATAATAATTATAAGAAAAATAAAGCGGTTCATTCATGCCGCAACTCGTTTGCTTAGTAGTATCTGTCTTACATATAATAGATATTACTTATATACCGGTTTGACGAAATTAAAACAGGCCCTTGAATATTCAGGAAAGCACCGTTATATACCTACGCAGATGCCTGTATGTATTAGAGGTGCTACTCGTTTATATTGGGTGATGTTGAGTGCATTTAGTCAAGGCCGATCTAATTTTGTGTTTTTTAGATGCCCATGTTTGGCGGTTGTCGTTCTGATTTTACTGCAACATTAAACAAAAAAAGAAATACCTTCATTGCTGGTTCTACAATGTTTTCTAAATTTTTTTTTTTTTATGAAGCTTGTTGCTTGTTGTTGTTGTTGTTTGTTTTTTGTTGTTTACCGCAAATAAACGTATTTTCTTTCTTTTCTTTCTTTCTTGTCCCAAAATTTACGCAAGATATGAATTAAGTAAATAGAACACAGTTTCTGTATCTTTTACTAGCTCTTCCCGCGCGGCATCGCCCGCGTGGATGTCGGAAAATATCCCACGGGAACATCCTACCGGGAAATCCTTCCTTATTCCTTGTCTACATTATAAAGGGAACCTCTGCGTAAAATTTCAACTTTATAGGTCCAAGGGTTTGGGCTGGGCGTTGATGAGTCAGTCAATCAGTCAGTCAGTCAGTCAGGACTTCTCTTTTTATAATATAGATTACAAATTCTTTATTGAATCATAAAGTACATATAAGGGTTATGTATGGAATAACATATCGGGCAAATGGCTTCCACGGCTTCTTAGCTGGCACATACCTACGCACTCTTTTGTCGAAATTTTCCATGACTTATAAGCATAAAATAATGTGACTGAATTTCGTTGATGCAGCGTTGAATCATCTACTTCAACGCACGGGTGGTTGTGGGCTTGTTGGCATACCTTTGACTCCAAATAACCTCATAAAAAGAAATCCAGTGGTATTAAATCACATGATCTAGCTAGAGGACCAATTCTGATCAATAAAACGAGAGAGTACATGCCCAGCACCCTAATTGCGTAACACATTATAAAAAAAAAAAAAAAAAATGAAAAAGTGTTTATTCACAGAAATATTATTATTATACAAATACATATTACTTCTGCCAAACTGCAAAGCAGTTTGTTGGCAGACGTAGCCCCCTTTTTCTTTGTATATTTAATATTTTTTATAATAGTGACACTTTTTCACATAAACTACTATTCAGTGAGACTTTGACAAAAAATATTAAGGAGGTAATTATGAATTGTATTTTTACAGGCAGTTTTTGTGATACAACTGTTTATATCGACTGGAAGGTTATTAAAAAAAAAAAAAAAAAAAAAAAAATAGTTGGGACTTGAGGGAGTTGGTTATCGATCGGAGTTGGTTTCATTTTGAAACAAATTGCTAATTCATTGCTTCATATTAGGTTGGGGAAAAGGTCTTTTCGCATTATAGTATGTATGAACTTAAAATAAAATCTCTTTGGCTATACTATTTGTATCTGGCTGGTTTTGGTGTCATTGAAAGTTTAAATTTTAAAGAACATAATTCCAAATTCAAAATAAGGAAAATGTGTGATTTTCATTTGTTTTTCGTACTGTGAGTGAGTGAATCTAATGAAGAAATTCGATACATTTTAAAATTTTACTATAAAAAAGGTAAAAATGCAACGCAAGGTACGAAAAAAATTTGCGATGTTTATGGACCCAGTGCAGTGTCTGTGAGAGTAGCACAAATTTGGTTTAAGCGTTTTCAATCCGGAAATTTTGATGTCAAAGATGCACGTCGCTCTGGTCGCCCTATTACGGATAAAAAGGATGCCATTTTTGAAAAAGTGGAGCAAGATCGGCATATCAGTAGTTACGACGTAGCTGAAGAACTGGGAATTGACCACAAAACAGTTTTGGCGCATTTGAAAAAAACTGAGTACACAAAAAAGCTCGATATTTGGGTACCTCACGAGCTCACTGAAAGAAACCTAATGAACCGTGTACTCGTTTGTGATTCTTTATTACGACGTAATGAAACCGAACCATTTTTGAAGAAGTTGATAACTAGTGATGAAAAGTGGATCACGTACGACAAGAACGTGAGAAAAAGGTCGTGGTCAAAGGCCGGTCAGGCTTCACAGACTGTGGCGAAACCCGGGTTAACTCGCAACAAGGTGATGTTGTGTGTGTGATGGGATTAGAAGGGCATTATTCCTTATGAGCTGTTACCACCAGGAAGGACCATCGAATCTGAACTCTACTGCAAACAACTGATGAGATTAAAGCATGAAGTTGAGAGAAAGCGCCCGGAATTAATCAACAGAAGGGGTGTGGTTTTTCATCATGATAACGCTAGACCTCACACACCTTTAGCCACTCAGCAAAAATTAAGATAGTTTGGCTGGGAGGTGTTAATGTGTCCGTCGTATAGTCCTGACCTTGCACCTTCCGATTTCCACCTGTTTCGGTCTCTTCAGAATTCTTTAGGCAGTGTCAGGTTAACATCACGAGAGGACTTCCAAAACCACTTGTCGCGGTATTTTGATCAGAACTTCAGAAGTCCCAAAATTTCTATAGATCATGTCCCTACCTACAAGATGGCAAAAAGTTATCGAACAAAATGGTACCTACATACTTTAGATAAATATAAATAATGTATATTAAAAAATGTTTTGAATTTTCTTAAAAAATGCGAAGAAACTTTTTCCCCAACCGTTCGAAAAATTTGTCTGCTCGACAACGTAAATAACGCAATGAATGTTGTTGAACTGTCAAAATGAAACCAACTGCGATTGATAACGTTTTACGCAATTAGGGTGCAGGAAATGTCTCACGCAGTAATCGAATTGTTTAACAGCTAAGCTGTGGAGGTCATTTACCGATGTGCTATTCCATACATAACCCTAGCCTATGTAATTACTTTATGAGTAATTAAAGAAATTATAATAAAATAAAATAAACTGTGTTTTTTATTTCATTCAAATTTTGCGTAAATTTTGGGACACCCGATATAAGGTATACCTACTAAAATTTTCTTAAATAACGCCGTTCGGTACACTTTTTTTAAACAGCTTGTTCAGAGGCAAGCACATCAAGCTACCCCAATCTGTCAAATTTCTTTGATAGATTTTCAACTTTACCACAAAGAAATAAGGTTCATATTCAATTGGGAAAATTTGACAGATTGGTTTAGCTTGATGTGCTGGACTCTGTACTTTGACAAAGATCTCCTGTAAAGATTTCCATCTTTCTCTGTCTTCTCGCCCTCTGAATCCACTCTGGACCAGCTACTCTTTTGACATCGTCTTCCCAACGTTTCGTTTGTCGTCCTTACTCTTTTTTCACCACTCTGTTATTAATTTGGCCCATTTCTCTTTTCCTCTCTTAACATAAAGTTCTGTCCATTTGGGATACATCCCAACCTCGGAACCCTTCTTTGTGCGTGGTCCAACATGGACTTGGCCGGTTTTTTTTTTTAATGCGATGCGCTGCAAGCTGATGCGTTTGCTGGTGTTGCTGCTGCTGGTGTTTGTTACCTTGTTGTAGCAAATACAGGCGCAGGGTTGATGGGCGATCCGTGAAATAATACGAAGATGATGATGACTAATCTCAGTAATTAACTTATATCTATAGAAAGATTGCTGTGCTCCTCAACAGCTGTGCTTAGCTTTTTAGTTCACCACATCTCAGTTCATTTTATAAAACCATTCTTGAGTTGTTACAGAAGCAGCTCCGATCTTCATTTGTTATGCAAGCAATTGTATTCATAGAATATTTCACTATCTAATCATTCAATATTACTCTAATAATGTTGTCACAATAGACACTTTGTCATTATATAGGTACTTCAACAAAGTGTTAAATGTTCTTGAACTTATCTTGCTATCTAAGATAAGAATAGATTTGCTTGCATAATAACTGTTTGTACGATAAATTGGTAGTGAAAATACTTAGAAATTAGCACTACACCTGCTTACTTTTCCACTCATGTTCTGCACTATCTTTAGAAAATAACAGTGCGCAGACGCACAGTAAATCTTAAATTAGACAAGAACTAGCTTTTACCCGCTAGAACTAGCTTTTTTCAGACATCTTCAATAATCATCATCATATATCAGCCAATTTACAAAAAACCTCAATGAAAATCCGTTCAGTAGTTTTTGATATCATCGCGAACATACATACAGACAGACAGACGGGGCAGGGGACTTGGTAAAAAAAGAAAAGAAAGAAAGTACGTTTATTGCGGTAAATATGAAAAAAAAACCACCGTCCCTACGACCCGGTACGATCGCGTATTCACGCGACTGATTGCTTTGGTTAGGACGCGGCCTGATAGATACAAGTCGCGTCGCAAGTCGCACGCTTGAGGCCGTGAACGGGGCCTAATGATGACAGTTGCTCTTTTCAGAAACTCTTTTGGCATTACACAAGGAAAAAAACAACGAAGACCTCATTATCACACGGCTATTATCAAATCACTTGAATACTGCACTGATTATGGTAGAGTTTCCAAGGATCACGCCTTGAACCAGACATCAGGGGACTCCCTTGTACATTTGATACTTCCGGATTGATAACAATCTCGATAACGTGTAGATAAATTAACTTCAATCATAACGCACCTGATATGAGATCTATTATTATCATACCTTGTCATCAAGTACAATAAATGTGCACAGGAGAAGTTTTAGTAATTGTTGGTTCGGTTACAACTGGTTACGACAGTCATCTATTCTGTGGTTCGGTTTTTAGTCTCAACTCTTCTCTAAACCATTGCTTTAGTCGGTGTGACGGTCGACTCATTGTCATCCTCCTGCCTAGTTATATCACAATTAACAATTAGGGCCTTTGCACACCTTCGCCGCAAAACCGCGAAATGTGAGTCAGTTGAATTGAACTACTGCGGTTTCGCTCCTATGGTTTTGCGGCGGAGATGTGCTAAGGCCTTAACTGTGGTTGGCACAACATGCCTTCTTCATCCAATACACCCCTTTTAACTGTAATCCCAGTAGTCCTCTGTTCTAACGCAGAAAGGGGGAAGAATGATTATGCGTCAAACACGTTGATAACATAGGCCGCATTCATTGACGATTTTTGCTCATTTTTAACCGACTTCAAAAAAGGAGGTTCTGTATTCCACCCGTATGTATGTATGTATGTATGTTTGTTTGTCCGCGATTTTCTCAAAAAGTAATAAACCAATTTTGATGATTCTTTCACTAACGTGATCTACATACTTTCAGGAAGGTTTTAGTATATAATTCATTACGTAATTATTCTTAAGTACAAAGTTATATGCATAAATGTACTGTATCTCCGGCATTTCTAAGCGGATTTTTGATAATTCTTCTTTTCGTTCGACATTGGCTTACCAACTTATGTAATTGTATATTGAACTAGAAATGGATAAAATAAACAAGTTAAAACCGCCTTCAAAACCAGAAATTAATAAAATAACTTTCATAAAACACTTAACAGCTTCTGAAGTCGGTATCTTCAATTCTTCAATGCACTTTAGCTTAACACCGACTTCAAAAGCTGTTTAGTTATTAATGAAAGTTATTTTATTCGTTTTTGGTTTTGAAGTCGGTTTTTACTTGTTTTAAAATAAATTTATCTCATATTACTTACATTCATTTGTTTTATTCCGAGAAACTGTTACATTGCAATGTGTTCGTAAACAGTCGGCTATCTGTAGGCGACCTTAATTATCTTAGCTATCATTATTATATGAAAAAATACTGCTACAGAAATACTAATTATTTGAATAAAAATTCAGTTGCTTATCTAATAATACATCACATGGCCATTCTCATGTATCGGATGTTATGATTATTATCAATTATTTTTTCAATTATTTTTATTATTATTGATAAAGTTTTGTTAAGTAGCTACTTGTTTTTACAAAGTCTAGTATCGGTCGATAACACGATAGAGTTAATTCAGAACGTCTTAGATGCATTATTAAAAATTCAGTTTTCTCATTTCTGAGTGAGCAATTAAGTATAATAAAATTACATATAAACTGGTTTCTTTTTGGATTGTTGGCATTTTGTGTTTGTTATTTCGGCATTGTTGGGTTTTATTTTCACGGCAGTCTTTGGTCTTTCGACAATGACTATTAAAAAAAAATACAACTAAAAGACAGTTAATTCTAATAAAGGTAGCAAGGAAGATTACGATTATTTTTAGCGTAATCACTTAATTAGCCTATAATGAGGGAGTGGGCGACAACCACGCGGGCCCAGTGCGGGTTGGTAGATGTCACATCATCACAGGTCTTCGAATTTTTGGTTCTTGAACATTTTGGTTGCCTCACCATGTTTTCTTCCACCGTCTTGAGAGCAGTGATGATGAAATTATTTACACAAAGTAAAGCGCCTGGCTAGGTTTGAACCCACGACCGAAAACTTGTAAAAATCATAATCATAAAATACTCAACTGAAAGTCAATTCATTATAATAAAGCTAGCAAGGAAGATGACGACTATTCTTTACAAAGTATGAACATACGAGAATCTATCGAAGCCTACTGTTTGCTGATAATAAACTTACTGTAATGCTATACATACATATTTTCCTTGACTTAGATCCGTATTTACATTAATGCATGAATGGGTTAAGGAAAATGAAACTAAGTACCAGCAACCACTACTCGAAAATTTTACAATTTGCTTTAGAAATAACTCGCTCACTCAGTAATGGGTTCCATGAACACTCATACAGGTTGACAGAATAAGACTTAGCATCCCGTTTTCCTCCTTCCGCCTCTGTACCACACATTAGGTTAGGTAAATTTTGTGTTTTGATTCTTCCTAGGATCTAAATGATTCTGCCTTGAAGATCACTCAGAATAAGTTAGACAAGATCTCTTATAATATTTGTGAAATGATTGACTAACCATCATCATCTTCCTGCCCTTATCCCATTTTACTTGGGGTCGGCGCAACACGTTTTCTTCTTCCATTCTCCCCTGTCAACCGTCACGCTATCATTCACTCCCTTCTCTTTCATATCATTCCTCACACAATCCATCCATCTTTTCTTTGGCCTTCCTCTGCCTCTCCATCCATCAACATCTATATTCATCACTCTTTTAGTCACATGCGTTTTGTCTCTCCTCATTACATGCCCATACCAAGACAAACGATTTCCTTTCAACTTTTCTGTCACTGGCGCCACTTTCAAACTTCCTCTTATAAACTCATTTCTCACTTTATCCATTCTTGTCACTCCACACATCCATCTCAACATTCTCATCTCCGCTGCATGCAATTTTTTTTCATCCGTCTTCTTCACTGTCCAGCATTCCGATCCATAAAGTACGATTGACTAACCGGGAAGCATAATTTTCCGTGTTCAGTATAGGCGACAGTGCCATCCCGACACGCGCACGGGTATATAGACCTTAAAATATCACCAATTCAGTGTTCATTTGAACGCCAATAACGCACGGTTTTGAAGCGTGAAATAAAGTTATTGATGTAGACAAAACAGTGTTAGTTTCAGTTTTCATGTATACTTAGTTCATACTGAATGTTTCTGGATTCTAAGATAAATAAGTCCAGATATTAGTCTTATGATACATTTATTGTTTTTTAAAGTATATCGCTGCTTTTCATGAATAACCGCACAATCCAAAATTTTAAAAATACTGATTTATAACACAGCAAGATCCGAAATAGTCCTTATTTAATGCTCAGTAAGACTCACATTCCTATCGGCAAAACAGGCGCAGTGGCGCGCCAATATGTCGTTATGTGATTGGTTCATTTTCGACGCCATTTTTGTGCAACAACCGACGTTCGCTAGTTGCTATTATTCTTTACACAGAGTCACACAAAATTTCTCGTGAATAATGTCATAATTCTAAATAATTGAGTGATAGTTTAGTAATATTTTCTGCAATACTATTCGATTTTGTGTTGTGTGATTATTCAGGATAAAACTATTAAAATTTTTGAACATTCTTTTGATGAAAAGTGCAGCATTTGGTTCTACTACGTTCTTCGAGAAAAAGTAAGTGATACATTCATACTTATTTCGTTTTATTTGTTTATTTAAGATAAAAATAACAAAATGTCATAACATGGTGACGAAATGTGTTAATATTGTTTAGAAATGAAGCTCGTAAATTTATAACTGAAAGCAAGATAAGTTACTTTTGACTATAGCCGGATTGTTTTTTTAGGGTGCGTTACTTTTTATTTAACTTTTTTATTTAATTACTTAGAGATACAATACTTACCTATTTAAGCATATTAAAGGTATTCAGTGTTAAGACGTTTTGTTGATTTATAAGCCTACATAATATTATTATCATCACTGCCGTGTACTGATGCGTGTCTTGGGTTCGATTGCCAGGTATGGACAAAAATTTTATAGGGCTTTTCTGTTTTTCCTGGATTTTTCTATCTCCGTATTCCCACAGGAACGTGAATTACGCGGGTGAGACCGCGGGCGGAAGCTAGTAGGACATAACATAGCTGGAGAAACATACGTTTATCTAATAATCCGAAAGATAGGCAGTTGCGTATTATATATTTATATAGTACCTATGTCCTGGGGTTAACATAATTATGAAATTATAATTATTATTATGTTAAAGAAACTATTATGCCATAATAGTTTCTTAATAATATTTAATTATCTAAGTTTATCTATCTACCTAACTATACTTTCTAACTCCGCACTTAATTTAATATTTAGTAGGTAACCTATTTATTTTTCTTACAGTGCCGAATCCCCGTACTCTTCAAATAATCCGAAATATAAATAGAAGTCATGAGGATAGCAACAAAAATTACGAAATATCTACCGCTTCAACTTCCAAGCAATTCACTGAAAAAGAACACATAATTTTATCTCCCAAGTCTAAAGAAAATATTGAAAATATGAATTTATCTAATGCCAGTGAAGACTTTTGTTCTGATGATAGTGTGAAGGATCCAGATTATGTAGATAACTTTCCAATAAAGAGATCCTTTTTATATAATGAACGACGAGAAGTTTTGAAAAAAATTATGAAGGAAACAGATTTAAATGAAAAAGAATGTGATAATAATATTATAAATAACGATGTGTCAATTACAAACCGAACGAGTTCACCAATACCAGTACCTATAGTTCCTATGCAAACAGAGTCTAGTAGCAGTTCATCGAGTTCAAGCAGTTCATCTAGTTCAGCAAGCTCATCAGATTCCGACAGTTCATCAGAAGATGAACTAAATAATGAAAGTTCAACAGCAGTGGTTCAACCTACGATAGATAGCAACAGATTTCCTGCGTCGATGTCACCTCACTACATGGAAAATGATTATTCTCGTTATAATTTGTCTGAATCAATAGCCTCAACTTCGCGATCTACAGCTACAATTGCAGCTGCAATGAAAGAGGAATAAATAAAGCTCTGAAGTCTGGACCTATATACACACCTGATCAGTATGTGCATATTATAAGAAATGCTAAAAAAACAGGCAAATCATATCAAGTAAACGAATTAGTACACGATGACTTTTTTGATATAAAAGCGTTAGCTTCAACTATAGGTAAACAATTTTCCAAGAACGTGGAAAAGGTAACTTTAAAGCTAGGAGATGTCAAAATTTTGAAAGTGGAGTCTAGTGACTCTAATAATTACTGTTTTTCATATAAAACATCATACGAGGACACTGTGTTTAAAACAGTAGTGATAGACAAAATTGGCAAAACAAGAAACACTGCCAGAAATGTCACTGTGAAAAAGGGTTTGCTTGAACTTATAAGGAAAAATATCGTACCAAGATTTTATAAACCGTTTTATGAGAATCTCTAGTATCCTTTATATACCTGAACAAGACTGATGACTATGTAATAATTGCCTTATTATATTATATTGTTTTATAAGAAGAAGAAGTATAAGTTTGTTAGACTTTTTTTTGTTTATTACGGTTCCTAATTTTTGTCACCTATATTATTGTTTTAATAAAAGATTATTTTAATAGGTTTCGTAGCAATTTGTGTTCTTTTCATATTGCAATTATTACAATATGGACTACTTTTATGTCCCTATTAGTTTGAGATTTAATATTGTTTTTTTTTTTGTGTTTTTCACATATAAGCTATTAATAAATTTCTAAAGAAATTCGGAAAAACATGGGACACGAGCAGAAATCGGACCCACGACCTCCGGCTTACCGTACCGGCACTCTAACCACTGAGCCATCGTGTCCTGCCAATGTCACATGAATGTCCGAATCTATTTCATTCTTTTAAACGTCACATAGGACGTTAGGTAATATTTATCGAGAAACCACCGACTCAATACTCCATACTTTGCAGTGTGGAAAGTATCGATTCAATATTACTAATTTTTATTATATTTTTGTGTTTTTAACCATGTTTTTGGCACATGTAAGCTATTAATAAATTTCTAAAGAAATTCTTAAGAAATTCGGAAAAACATGGGACACGAGCAGGAATCGGAATTTTAATATTATTGTTTATGATAGCATCTTTTTTCTAAAATTACTTATCCATAAAATAATATATTTTTTCAGGTTTTAATGTTAATTCACCATAGCATAACCAAAATTATGTTATTCTTCAGAGAAATTCAATCCAATGGTTTTAACATATAACCAAAAAAAATATTTGAATTCAGAGATATTTTTCATGAATATAATCATAATCGTAAATGTGTTACTATTATAAAAATGTTTTTATATTTTGTAGAACATTTATTGCCAGTTATGTCATTCTAAACAAAAAATTGAGAACTACACAAATACAATATTTTGAATTATGCCACTATTCACAATAATATAACAAAACTAATGTTGTCATAAGTCGAACACTCCTCAGTTTTTTAAAATTAATTATGATATTCAAAACTAAGAACCTAATTTTTTTTATATTCATTGAAACCTTGATTAATACCCTTTAGATTTATACATTTCATGTTTTCATTACTCGAATATAATAAAAGTTGTGACAGCAAATATTTTGTTTGATTTTCAAATGGCTACCCTGTAAATTTGCTTTTTTTGGATTGTGTGGTTATTTATGAAAAGCAGCGATATGCTCTCACAATTTATACATTTTGGTATTCGCGCTGGAACCATCGTAAAAAGAAGTTGGACCAGACTTCCTTTGGGACTTCTTCAATGGCTTCGTGGAACGCATTCACTTCATTCATTGTAAATTAGGTATTTTTTTTTAAAAGAAAAAAGTTGATGAAGTTGTTGTTGTTGCTAAAGAAACGTTAGCGTGGGAACGAGGACATTTTTATCACTGAAGTACTAGGCGTAACCATAAATAATCTTCTAAACTCTGCAGCACTTTCAGCTGCATCATCATCGTCATCTGCCTAACCTTTTTTCCAACTATATTGGTGTCGACTACCAGTTTAACCGGATGCATACCAGTATTTTACGTGGAGCGGCTGCCTATCAAGCCACCACAAACCAGTTACTGGGTAATACGATACCCCTTGGTAAGACTAGTTGTCAGACTTTCAGCGTTCTGACGACCCGTAATGACTGTCAAAGATCCACGAATGACAGCCAGGACCAACGGCTTAACGTGCTTTGCAAGGGACGGAGTGATCTTGGTATGTGAAGGTGGTCACCCATCCTTGGACCAACCGCGGCAAGCGTACCTAGCTTAACCTGATCGATCGACCCATGTGGCTGTTATTACCCCTCTCACTTGACTTTCATCTTCATAATATACCTAATTATAGTTCATATACAAATTAAAAAAAAACTATGACACAAAATTAATCATAATTCACGCGTTCTTGAACTGACAAATAGCAAGATTAAATTAATATTGTTTATTCAATTTGCACTAATCAGCCAAATTATTTTAATAATTCAATCACAACATAGCAACGTGTTACAGCTGTGTTTAATAAGATAATTATTATTAAAAACAATTATCTCAACAAAATATTGACAGTTTCGAAACAAAATTGAAACCTTGATGAAATCAGTGTTTGCAGATGAATTATTCATATCCATTGTTTCAAGTGTAGTCACACTAATCCAAGGTTAATCTTTGAGATATGTAGCAGGCTTAATTTTATGTTGATTTACTCTAGTACAAAAAAAGGTTAACACTTTGCTATAAGATTAGTTCCCGTCTCAATTACCGATGGCTTATCGTATAGAAAAAATTGTTTGTTGACCAAAAAAATGCCTTTTGCGCAACAATGACATAACAGCATATAGTAAGGGATAAATTACTAGCTTTCACACGAGAATTCACGTGCGTGGAATAAAAAAAAACATATAGAACTAACCTTCTCCAAAAAAACATATATGTATATGCCAACTCGCATGGTGATCGGTCAAACGGTGTCGAAGTAAAAAAAAAAACATAAATTTTTTGTATACAATTATAAAGATAATAAATTATTATTAGCTAGTTGCTAACCACTATCATTCATAAGCAGAGCCATGGTTTATGTCTAAATATTTCCCTACTAGTTCAAACTCAAACGAATTTCTGATCATCAGGAAATCACAGGGAAGGTTCAAAAATCAAACGTGCTTATACTCTGGATCAAACTAATACACAAAAACTTTTTTACAAAAAAATACAACCGACTTCCAAAAACAACACTACAAAGTGAAAAATAACTTTAATTTCGGAAGTCGGTGTCTGGTTAAATGTATTTTCGTTTTTTGCCACCGACTTCCGAAATTAAAGTTATTTTTCACTTTGTAGTGTTGTTTTTGGAAGTCGGTTGTATTTTTTTGTAAAAAAGTTTTTATTTTTCACTTTTTAGTTGTGTACTTACCTCACACAAATTCAAATACCACTACCTGCAAAACAAACTAGAACATCATCCATATAAAGTGGGGAAAAAATACGTATTATTGAAGCTAACTCAAAAACTACCGAAGCAAAGTTAATCAATTTTATATGGGACCAACTGTGATGTATACACTCTCGAACAAAACAAAAAAAATCCAAATCGGTCCAGCCATCTTCGAGTAATTGGGGAACATACATAAAAAAAAAATAAAAAAAAAGGTTCCGACGAATTGAGAACCGAAGTCGATTAAAAATCTGACGCTACTTAGTATCTTGCCAATTCTACTAACAACAAGAAGCGAGAAGAAATACAAGTTCGTGAAACAGGGTCGGCGTTTCACGAACGCTGCTCTTGTCGGCTTCCTACAGAAGTGGTAATTGAACGATTAAATCTGCTCAAGACTTTATTGATTACAATTTTGGAACATAATAAGGGCAAGGTCGATCTCATACATATTTGATTGACCTGAGCTAGGCTATTGTGTCTTGAAGTACAATATAATAAAATATCTGATAAGGTTACCATTAGTATTAAGGCCATAGATGGTTTGATGTAGGAAAGATATGTAGAGAAAGTACGGAAGAGAATGCCAATAATCACATCAGCATGTGATCTTGATCCATATGGCGCAAAATAGCCAGAATATAAAGATCCTGAAAGCGAGGAAGTAACTTGCGAATATCAGAGTTCCGTGGCTAATGACACGCAATAATGGACAAAGCAGTATAGTAAAACAAAAATTTACGACAGAAAATTTATAAAAATATGACTGCAAAGTTGAAGATGGAGTTCCAAAGTACGAAGCATAGAAGAGCCCAATAGACCTATGGCAAACAATGAACGGCGATATTTTTAGTTTATAATATATGAACTAGGCTCACTATCATTAACCTAATATCCCGGAACAATCATGACATTGTCACTACGTTTTCTTTTTCAGTAATTTGTTTAGTTTATAAAGTTGGCCTTAAACGAAGCTTATCATTTAGTGTTGTTCCTAGAATGCATGTTACATCATATTATCTTTTTCCTTTTTACCCTGCCTCTCTTGATTGACGTATGCCATAAAAGTCACTTCAGGCACAGTATGAACAGCAATGTCACCTGTGTTAAATGGACTTGATTTGGGGTCACCCCTTGAGTGTCGCATGATATCGCAAGGTTCATATCAATTTGTGCTCGAATCTCATAGGTACACAACTACTGTAAGCCCGCGGTCGCCATTGAACGATACTTTTTTACGTTTATATAATTATATTATCTACTTTTTCTGTGGACTACGAACGCTATGCAGTATCACGCGACACTAAAGGGTTAATCGGCTTGCCTTTTAGTGAGTGAGCTTGGGTATTGGTGCCGATTCTCTTGTGAACGCACTAAACTAAAATTAGAGAATCGCTATCTTTTACTAACAGGCAGCGCGAGAAAAGGACGGCTATAGCTATGAACTAAGTTGGAGATGTCAAACTAGTTCACGCCTTGCGCTTCACCGTGTTTTTAGTCGACATGTTTTTACGTGTCGTCTAAATGTCTATGGAAAAATTAGTTCTAACTAATTTGACAGCTCTAATTTACTTTTGTCCCTTTCTTGTCATAATAGAGAGAAAAAGTTAGCAATAGCCTAAATTAAGTTTAGTTTGTGCACAACAGAATCGGCACCATTCCCAACCTTTCAAGAAAATATTAGTTATTCTGTTTTACCTTATCACGTGGGTTTTGATGATTTCAGTCTTACATCATTGTCTTTACATCCTTTTCGTGTTTATAGAAACTTACAGTTTCTAATTGTTGACTAGACGTGAGCACATGGTCAGTAACTAATTAAAGTGTACACATAATGTGCTAGTACTCTTATTAGAAGAACAAAGGTTAAAAATTACGGATATGGGTGTGTCTTGTACTACGTAGTATTATAAAGCTGCTTTATTATCATCTTCGGCTTTTTCTTAGAATTTTTGATATACATAATACCTATAGTGCCAGCAGATGCTTGTTGTAACTGTCAATTTTGGTTAGTACGATTGTGACGACTTATGTTTCTTCATCTTACCTAGTTTTTATGTGGTTTTCCAAGTAGGGTTTCTATAGACTTCAGTATTTTGTGGAAATGTACTTACTTTTTATTAGAGAAAATCCTGCATTTTTTGTATCTCTCTTGCATACCTACATCTCAATAAGTTGAATCATCTCAGTAATGCCTGAAATATTTAAAAGAATACTAAACTACATACCTATTACCCATTAACCTATTACCTATTTACCTAGATATAAAAAGGTATCAAGGTATTCTACTCAAAAATAATTTACCCGTGCAGTGTACATAATAATGACATCTCAATTTACTATATCTGACACGAGGTGTTAGTGCGAGGTGATAGTTTTGTGGTTACCCGGGTATCGAATAGTAGGTAATTCGATCGTTTTCGCTACCGGGACCATATCTTAAGTCTATTAAGAATTTAACCAACTTAGTCTTGTAAAAAATTAAATTGAATAACGCATAATGATTTTAAACTGAATATCATGTCCAAACGAGTAGCATTAATGATCTGAAAAAAATATACGTTAAATTAGAGTTGTCTGCTTTAGAAGATGAAGATACTCTACTTTTGATATACAACAAATCATCGGACGATATACATTATTATGACCAACAAAAAATTGGGGTTATTATGTTCTTCTTAAATGACGTAATGATTAACAATCTGGTAGCGAGATTAATTTGAGCGATAGTATTCGCCTTAACAGCTTAAACAATAAATTATTTTTAAATAATGTCCATTAAATATGCTCATTACATGACGGAACGCCTTCCAAAACTGTCGATGCATATTTTAGTAGCGCGATTTAAGTACAGTTAGGTGCATAGATTATAAAATAAAACAGATGCTCAACCTCACCGAGTGTTTTTTTGTAAAAGATATTAAAAGCTCTTGGAGGAAATTATACGTTCGATTATCGATTTAACTTTGCATTGCATGATGACGAAAAATGTTAAGTATTGTTAGGTATTGGAGATTATTAAAAGAGAAGACACTGAATAGTACTGAGTTTATTTTAGGTATGCTTAGCTATTTATACTCTTTACAAAAATGAAAAATATTGTTGCGGGTGAATTTAAAACATTGCAAATTAAGTAAACCAACCACGGCACTGCACGTATTGTCTTTAGTTCACACTATGCACGAACGGGAGCGCCACCATCGCGGTGGCGATAGCCATGCGCCAGCAGAGTGGTCGGTCACTCGGCCGGCGCGCGCGGCGCGCTTTCCTCTATATAGGTATGCATATGTTAATGCAGCTATAGTATGATATCCTGACTAGATGATTCCGTCTTTTACCTAATTTATGCGTTACATGTCCCAACAATACTATAGTTAAACCGAGGTTATAATGTAATAATATGCAATGCTGCCAGCCTTCTGGGATGACATCGATGTAGAGGATTACTTCGACGCCTTAGTATCATATTGTTTTTGTATTTACTTGTACAGTAGGTCATTCAATTTAGTACCTAATGTTAATAGTTACGAGTAGTTATGTAATAGATAATTCATAAATTTGCCTGCGGCTTCGTCCACGCGGATGTCGGAAATTATCCCACGAGAGAAACTATTACAGGTTATAAACTATCTGTGTGCCAAATTTCATCCAAATCCGTTCAGCCGTTTTTGCGTGATTGAGTAACAAATATCCAAACATACAAACTTTCACATTTATAATATTAGTATTATATAGTATATTAGTAGGATTATTCCCAACACAACTAGCATTACAATTAGCCCCAAATCTGTAGCTAGGTCTAAAATAATATTTTTCCCATTACAGTAGTCCTATTCTGTAAACATCTCACCGTGATAACTCAGGTGAAGTGAGCGTGAAGTGAGCCGTCATTCCACCTGATGCTAGGGGTTGACAGTATTGACAGCTCACTTTAAGATCACTTCACTCATGTTTTCACGGTGAGATATTTACAGAATAGCACTACAGCTTATCACATGTAAATGTACATTGTATAATGTAATCATTTCTAGTCAAAAAATAATTCAACTACCCGTGCAGTGTAGTTATAGAATAATGACATCTCAATTTACAAACCATCAGTAGGGACCTAATTGAATTCTACGAAAGCATATTATTAACCTTCCTTAACAACACCTTAAGTCACCAGCCCTTCTAAAAAGAAAAAAAGTTTAACAGCTTCATAATTACATTTAATGAAAAATTATCTCTGTTACCATCTTCATCTATTAAGTACCAATTACAATGTATTCCATCGATTACAAACAAGCTAGCCGTTTAAAAACTCGTCCGTGTACCGTCTAATTTTTCCCTTTGGTCTTTATCTATGCTAATAACAACTGTGCATGTACATGCAAGAATATTCAGTAAAAAATCGTATCTTACTTACATCCATTAGCTCCTCATATCATATGCAAATTGCTGACACCACAGGCCTACAATTATTACGAACGAGCGGCGATTTCTCTTAATTTTAAGCATTTTTATTCTCTCTTTTCCCTTGATTTTCTTCCTTCTTATCTCTTATGTTTACGATTACATTATGATGTACATATTATAAAGGTGATGATTTTGGGTGGTCTACCTTTGAAGTAATGATGTTATTATTTATACGGGGTTATTAATGGTGCGCCTGCGCTTCAACTGTCTCATCAAGATAAGTTTGTTTTCAACGAGCAGTCATTACTATGCTATCGGATAAACGATTGACTTTTAAACATTTATCTGTGTTTAGAGATTTCTTTTGATTGTTTTCGAATGTTGCCAGTCTAATTCTGTGTTTTGGATTAGGGTAATGCTCGTTGAAAACGAAGGTTTTAGTTTTTGTTTTATTTATTGAAGGGAAAACTAGGCGCGTTATAGGCGCGTTGATCGATTTTTGGTAGGGCAAAATCTTATGAGTTCGCATCATGCGTCACGCGTCACGCATCTCGCTACATGCTAATGTGACGTGTTGCGCTGTCATGTTTTCACTTCTATCGGCAGTCCTCATGACTGACTATGGTTTTTTTTTTCTTCGTGGTTTTTTTTTACTTACTTATTGGACGGAGTTATGGAGGAGCTCGTGGCTAAGTAATAACAGCCATACGGGTCGATCCATCAGGTTAAGCTACGCTTGCCAGGGTTGGTACCGTGGATGGGTGACCATCTTTACATACCGAGATTCCTCCGTGCCTCGGAAAGCACGTTAAGCCGTTGGTCCCGGCTGTCATTCGTGGATCTTAGACAGTCGTTACGGGTCGTCAGAAGCCCGAAAGTCTGACAACCAGTCTTACCAAGGGGTATCGTATTACCCAGAAATTTGGTTGTGGAGGTCACTAAATACTGAATACTGCTGTATACTGGTATTCAGATGCATCCGGTTAGACTGTAAGCCGACCCCAACATAGTTGGGAAAAGGCTAAGCAGATTGATTGGACGGAGTTATGGTTTTATTTCAATGTTTCCTCTTGGACTTTGAAAATGGCCAAGGGGTAATCTAATTTTCAAAGATAATAACGCGGATTAACCACATAATTTAAAATATCCCAAGTTAAACCGGAAATATTAATTGATATCCAGATAAAAATTGACTTAAATGAAAATAGCTAATAATCAAAATTCAGAAAAGGTATTAAGATTACTTATCAAAAACATACGATTGGGTGTATTAATTACTCCCTATAATTCAATTGTTTCTACAGGATAAATGTATTTTTGCAATCAAGTGAAGACGTTTCAATAATCCCGAATGCATGGCAGTGTAGAACTGTAGATACTGACGTCGATAGACGATTGTATTAATAATAACGTTTATTTGGAAAAAAAAATATGTAGTTTAAATATTACTAAGAACTAAGATACAAATAATGTAAGTTAGTAAACTGATAAAAATATATGACCTCTTGAAATACAAACTAAATAAAAACCTGATTTTGGACATCCGTAGGTACTTTTCCGTGGTGAATTAGGTGTAGAAACTTACAAATCACATACAGGACACTTCTAAAATTAAATGACTAACCCCCTTATTCATAAAAAAAACTAAAACGCTCCACGTGTTCTTCTTTCAAACTCAAATCATAATTCGAAAGAAATTGACAAAACACTTCTATAACTAAAATAGGATGAGCGTTTTAGTTTTTTATGAATAAGGGGGTTAGACTGTAAAAGGAGGTAAGTAAATAAATAAATATATCTAAATAAGTCTAAACAAACAAAGAAAAAATAAGAAAAACTTGTAGGTGCTAAATGCTGGTAATGTCCATGTTGCAAAGAATCGATCAAAATAAAATAATAGCCACAGCTGGAAATGGACAACTTTTCTTATTTATTTATTTATATTAGATTTTTTCTTATTTAATTGTATTAGACGAACACTTGCAGTTACAGGGGACAGTCTTCCCTTCCATCCAAACTAACTAACGAATTATCTTGTAATTCCACCTTGGGTCAAATTTTGTTATCTTTCTTTTCATTATTTTTTTCCACCTGCAACAATCAGAGAAAGTAAGAAAGGTACCTTGCCATTTCTATTTTTACAAAACTCAGTTTTGCAATATTGATTTGTATTTTGCAAATTTCTTCTTTAAAAAGCTGTGCAGTATTTGACGGGAACGCTTAAAATAAATGTCTAGCTTTCCCTCTTTAAATATGTTTTGCCATTTCTGCTCACTTCCATTGTACTCCTGTTTGGGGTATCTGACAATCGCTGCCACTCTTATGATCTCAAATCTTCAAAATAGAACCAAATAATTCAGTAAAACCCTAGATGTCAATCATAGAGGTTCACCTCTCTTCCCGTTATCAGAATTCTGGTGAACTATTTCACTTAATACGGTTATAAGGGTCATAGAAACTGGTTGCACCAATCGTGGGAACCCGGGCTATTTGCCCGAGACGTTTGTTGGTCTCTTGAAGACGACCAAACACTCGACGCCTTTTGTCCAAAAACGTAATGGGGATAAACAAATAAAAATAGGAGGACACTTCAATGGACGGCGCTAGATATTTCGGGAATAAGAGAAGGCATTGTCTAGTTTTTTGTTCGATATGAATTTTGACAGGTCTGGTGAAATGGTTTTAAAACATTGATATAATTAGCTGAGCCATTGAAAAGATTGTAGAATAAGAAGTCAACAAGTATGTAGGTATAAACATCTTGACTTCCAATCCTACCAAGAAACAAGTCCGAAATACAAAGTTAAAGATACATTTAGCATCAGAGTTCACGTTTACCGTAGTTACAACATGTGTGCGAAATATCCAAGGATTTATTCATAAAAATCCTACCTTTATCTTTCAATTTCTTCACCCAACAGTGCAGCAGTTATTCCAAAACAAAAAAACATCAGCATTCTTCGACGCCTCGTCTCCTCCGCACCTCTGTCATGGTTCAATATATCCGCGAGGAACCTAATGGATTTGTAATACCCGACGACTTCAAACAAACAAGTGGCGTTAAAAGGACAAAGGGCCAACACAATACGTTTGGGTGTGTGGTTTAATTTGTAGGACATAGCGGTGCAAATGGATTTTTGCTCTGGGCTTCGAAATAGCTGCCACCTCAGCTAACCCATTGTCCAAAGCAAAAATGCATCTATAATGAGTTTAAACCGTAAGCCTAGCAAAGGTTGAGCAAAACTCTGAAACAGGCTTCACGTATGTAGAACAACCTTTTAAAAGTCGATTTGATTAGACAGTCGTCTTAATAAACCAAGAAGAACTACAATAGTGCAAGCTAATTAAAATATTAAACGCTGATCCTGATGAGCTTATTTTCTACACTGCCATAACAAGAGACTGTAAGAGAACATAGCCAGAGATCCCTTCTTTGGTTAAGAGATTTCGATTGCGGATAAAAATGTTATCTACATCGCTAAAATCGCTTTTACCCGTTTTCTCTTACGTTTTATACCAAACTACTAGACACTGGACGTCCAATATTTACAAAGTGGAGTATTTTTTGTCAAGCCCGAATGGAAGGGTTGAATGGCTGAGGGTATTTGGAGTGAAGGCAGCCACAGCAACCTTCGTAAGGACATGGAAAATTGTGGTCTAAAATAATAGGACACCATTGTGAAAACGCGATGGGCTGTGCAGTTTGTGTTTGAAACCAAATATTACGTGTTTTTTATGCAGATGATGTGAAAATACCAGAGAAGAGACGGTGTATAAAGAGGCCAGTTAGTCCTACCGGTCAAAGGACCCGTCGCGTCATGTTGTATGTTGATGCCTTGATGGATCATAATAAGGGCTCACAAATAAGCGTGAGTTCGCTCTTTTACGAAATATTGCGCAAGGAAAAAAGCTAGATGCACCTATTTATTTTACATTTTCTCTTAATACGTAACTGCTAATTAAATGGGTACTGAAAACTACGTGTTACATACGTAATTGTCTCATCTGTATGGTCCTTCAAAAGTTCAACTACATTACATTCCATATCCTATTAAAGGAGAAGGATCAGCTTTATTCCTTAAAACGTTCCATATCGTCGTGAGGACATTATTAAAACTTTCTATACCATCGTATGGACATTAGGACTAAAAAGGGTAATAGCGAAAATTAAGAAAAAATTTCTAACAAATTTTCCAACAGCAAGAATTATCAGAGCATGAATATATACACAATTTTATTCTCGTTCCCGCTTTGCTCATGAAATAAGTACACTTTGGCACATCAGTTGTTTGCTAACCACTTCAATTTCCTTGTAACGAGAGATTATTAAAGGCTCGGAGCTATGAGAGGGTTATTATTTGGCTACTTGTAACTCTTAAATATTATTTATTATTTGGCTCGATTGCTCTCTTTGCTTGCTACATTTTAGCTCCATTTAAATTCGATTCTAGAGATACAAGTAGGTAATTTTTTTTTAATAAATGGTTTTTTTTTAATCTGCCACCCACCGTGCTTTATTGATATCGGTAAGATAGGTGGTAGACTTTTAACCTCAACCAGGTATGTATTATTTATCAAAAATATAGTAAACAAGGATAAGGATCCACACCACCTCTGAGGATATTAAATTAATAGATATACAACGTGTCGTTTTGCATCCTCGTCGTATTTACGGACCATCAAACTGAACAACTTTTTCCATGGCACCTATATCGTAATCACGAAAAAATAATTAGCCGTCCCATACATTTGCGTCGAGTAGGTATTGAAGTTTTCTATGGGACAGTTGAAAATTTTTTCACGATTACGATGTTGGTCCCATGGAGAAAGTTTTTCTGTTTGATGTTCTGCATCACACCCTGAAATTGGACGAGGATGCAAAACGACACGTTGTATACATTTTTTATTTGAATTACTAACACTACTCTTTAAGTAATTTTGTTATACTAACACTATGGACATGAGTCCATAGTGTTAGTATAACAAAATTACTCAAAAAATAAATTTCTTTATTTCAGACATGAGTCTGAAATAAAGAAATTGAATTTGAATTTAAACGGTTTCATGTTGTACTGAGAAGTCTCAAACTTCACAGTAGGAGATTAACTGTACCACAAAATAATACTAGAGAAACTCTATTTAACTGGGGCTGAAGCCCTTTGTATTTAAAGCTCAGAATAAATTATAAAACACTCCTACTAGGGCCGAGCCCTCACCAGATTCTCTTCTCTCTCATCCTGTCAAGAAAACCAGGATTGTTTTCTTGACAGAAGATATTCCATATTTGAATGATTGAATGTCAGCCAGCATTATATCAACGAGGCTTGATCATAGCATCAATCCACAGGAACCAAATACAGTACACAGGAACCATACTTATAGTGAGAACTTTATCAACATAAGACTTACTTCCCTACAAATAACTAACACAACGTAGGTACTTGATGCCTATACAACTTCTTAAATACCTTCATCATTCATTCAACTCTATGAACCCTTCGTAACAGATCACTTAAACCGCACGGTATAAACTCATACACATTTGTATCTAATTGTATTTAACCCACAGAAGCCACGTGCGCTTCAGGGTCGTCAAACTGGTCCCTCTTTCCAAAGAATCCATTTACGAAAATATTTTATGAATAAAAAACTGTTTTATTTGTTCATAAGGTACTGGTTGGTGCAGTCTAAGCCAAATGTTTGGCCAACGTGTTAGCGGTCCCTTGGCTGGTTACAAACATACAAACTTAGCTCGATTAAGTACGATTAGTTTTTGGAATATTTTTTTGTCTCCTCATTCAGGTTCTTATGTGAATGTTGTTAAGTTTCTATGGGTGTATTTTATAATAATATGCTTGTTATTATGGTTACCTACTGCGTTTTATTGTGAGGTAACTTGGTGATATTATGGAAAGGATTTCGTATTAATTAAGCGGTATATTTAAGTTATTTTTATACACGTAATTGAGAATACCGTTCTTTTATTACGGTAGTATTGTAGAAATATCGTATTTGACATTACTACATGTTACTAAAAAGCAATTCGTGAAACCACAAAAATGAAAAAGATCTTTGAAACCTCATCTTAACAAACAAATTACTGTTTTACCATAACTACCTAAATAACTTTTCACACCTAAAAATCACGACAATCATCAGTGTAATGCATAGTTTAGTAAGCTTTTAAAAACATAGAAATTAATATTCTTACCACATATTTAAGAGCCTCTCGTTGTACACCTGCATAAACCGTGGTATGCACCAGCACGTACTATAGGCTAGTTAACACATACATCAGTACATATGTTAGTATCGACAAACATATTAATCGACTCCATATGCGGCGGTGTGCTCTTGCCCGAACTTGCTTATAACACAGAGTAGATAACGGTTCAGAGGCTTTAGCTTTGTGTATTTTTTTAAAGAGAAGATGGCGATTGTTTTGGTCGAGTAGGTATCCAAATAAATCATGCGTTACTTACGGATTTCTCTTTCAGAAATCTATAGGTGTTGGCTATCCAAATTCTTCTAAAGTATCAGACTATCAGTAGATGACAAATCATCGCGGCTGATTTCTTAGTGTACAGCTGACGCTGACCTTAAGAATATCCCCACTCTTTGAGGCTTCTTTATTGCATCCCCATGTGTAGAATTCAGTTGATCCTGTAATCCAATCTAACCGGATGCAGCTGAATACCAGTATTTTACATAGAGCGACTGCCTATCTGACCTCCACAACCCAGTTACTGGGTAACACGATACCCCATGGCTTACCAAAGGGTATCAAACAAACTGTCAAAAGTCTGACAACCAGTCTTAGACTGGATGTCAAATTTTTGACAGTTGGTTTTTTTTGACAGTGATGCAATATCAGTTGAACGGATTGTACTATGGGCCAAAGTTCCGCACGATCACCTCAAAGGCGATAATCGCATAGCACGACTCGATCGCACAATGTTAGTTTATCACTAGCTGCGCTCTCACAGGAATATTTTCTCAAGTGAGCATGCTAAGTTTTGTCCATAGTACCTAGGCAGATGATGATTGATTTGTTAAATGGCTATACAGCAGAAATTTGAAAAAAAAACGAATATAACCTTTCTTGTCAAAGCATTGAAGCCTCAATCCGCTTTTGTTTATAAAAAAAAAACCTTAAATTCTTAATTTTAACGTAAACAATGTATGATGCAATATATCGACGTACTGCGTGTAAAAAATAGTGACGCAAATTCTCACCGATAATAAAGATGAAGAAATAATATTACAATACCGGACAAAGGCGTGTCAAATCACGACTAATGCCTCCAACAGTTCACATTAAATTTTACAATATAGAAAACAAAGAATACTATAGTAAAACTAAATTATGATTATTCGTTTTAATATTATGTTACGGCTGTAATTATAATATAATGATTTGGCACAGAAATTCTTATAGTCACACATTTTATATAAGTTGATAAGGGTTTTGTTTTTGTAATTCGATACTGTTTAATTACTATTTATTGTATTAAGTACCTATTCAAAATTCAAGCTAGATTTAGAACCTTATATTTTGAATTGGTTTTTTTAATATTGTTCTCACATATAGAACAACAGGAATAATATACCCAGGATTTTGTAATATCTTGATTTAAAAGAGTGTCCTTGGACTTCTTGCTCTTTCTTCTCCATAGAGAATCTACGTTTTGGAATGAGCAACTAGCTTCAACTTTCTGACTAACTGACCTTGACAATTCAAAAGTGCCTATATGGTTCAAATGAAGTAAATGTTTTGAGTTTGAGGTTGAGTTTATCAAACTGATAGTATGGCTGTTCAATATTTTCTTCCTGAAAATATTGACCATCGGTATTGATAAACTTTCATATGGAGATTTTCTTTCTGTGCTTGGCTGGATGCCGCAATGTCTTAGATTTTCTATTTATTTTTAATTTCATAAAACCAGAGTTTCTTAAAATAATATTATTGATATGGAAAGTATTTATTAAATCATAGGTAGGAATGTTGTTATCATTTTATAAAAAGTATCAATTACGCCCACAGGTGCTGAAAGTGAAACTCTCGCAGAAGTCAACGTGCCAAAACTTATTTTTAATACAGTAAACATAATGATTAAAACAATATTTTTCTTACCTCATCTTGTTTGAAACCCTCTTGAAAATGTTGACCAAACACTGTTGTTCCAAATTCTGAATGTACCGACCACTCTAGCATGCATTGCTATCATATCATTGATTGCTCCTAGCACACCTCAATTGGCGCAAGTAGTTCTACATTATCCACAAATATTCAAAATTAAACATACTTGTATTGCATATTTTCTTAGGACATGTTTTTTTAAAACACTCAGCAAATATAGGATCGACTTTTGATTTGTTTATGATTTTTGTCGACTAATATTAGATGCTAGTGGTAGTCAAAACTGTAATTTAGAATGGCTTATCGATGCTAAATTTATCATTTTTATTTGGTTTCTCTTTCTCTTTTTTGGTAGTCTTGGCAAAGCCTTTTTTTTCGTATTTTAAGTTTTCGTAGTATGTCTGTCTTTTTATCCGTCGGAAGGCTCTACAAATTCTATTGTGAAGGTAGGAGGTAGATTGTTGTAATATTTATTTCTTCTTTTTGACAGTAACAGATGTTAGCGAGCAACGTAATTTTATTTTTTGGGTTCTACACAATTTTGTAGTTTAATTTTAAACAAAACAAATTAACAAAAGACACGTTTATATTACTTACGTTTGTTGTAACGCCACAATATTTACAAACACTTTTCCTAGACAAGTAGTTGTTATCTCTGTTCTTATCTTACTCTGTGCACCGACGTAGCTAGGTGCTAATCGGAGTGCGCACACGCGCAGCGTCGGCATCACGCCCTGTTAGTCCCACTTTACCCTGTTTGTTCTAAATGTTACATTTTACCCGCAAACACCCTCTTCCGGCGAGATTATTGGAAATATCGCCTTTTTTGTGGCCGCACCCGTCTTGCTACTTTTGGGTAAATATTCATTGAGTCGGGTATCAGATTTCAGGAATTTTAATTCTTATGTAGGAAAGGTGTTGTAGGTATGTTCAGCTGTGAGCAAAATACAAATGCTTGTCGCTGATTACAAGCAGACTCAGACTATCTATGGGAAAATGCTTTATGAAGATAATGTCAAGTACTTGGTCGACCGAGCTCTGCTCGGGTGAAAATAGAAAAAACTAATTTTCCCAGATACGAGACCTAGCTAGATCGATTTTTTGCCAATGCAAACCCCTATATTGCAACTTTCATCAAAATCGTTGGAGCCGTTTTCGAGAATGTGATTACAAATATATACTTACACATACATACATGTATACAAATATTGCTCATTTAAAGGATAACTCCTGAAAAGTGTGGTTCTTACGTACCTTCAGATTTACAGGCATATTTTTGACAATTTTAAATGATCATCAAATTATTTACAATTTCCTAGGTTTTCAGGAGGGAAAATAACACAAGAAATGCGAGTTAAATATGATTTAATTTCGTAATTTTTCTTAGCAATTATATTTCGTTCTCAGCATCTGAATACTTATAATTAGACACAGTAATACATAAGACAGTGTCAAGTTATTATAACAATTTATTATGTATTTAAGCGCATATTTTGTAAACTATTTTACACATCGTTTGGAATGTTTCAATGTCTTTTAACGGTCTGTCTTCTATGTATTATATTTTATTTATAATAATGGTGGAATGTAAAGCAACAGATACACTTAATACATTGACTGAATGGTGACAACGTCTGCGCGACGCTTATTGGCTATGTCGAACATTATAATGAGTGGAGAACATTTTAGTTCATTATATTCCTTTCAAGTATTGAAATTTTAGAACGTACATTTCAAATAGTGCCAAGAAGTTAATGACTCATGTAAAAGCCATAAGTGAAAATGTAAAAACCTTGCCAGTTATCGCATACGACGGGTTACTCACTCCTCTATAATGTTCTACATTAATCGATAAATTTACTTTTAATTCGAATATACACTGGGTACATGATACAAATATTATTTTCACTAAATTTTTGGATGAATATACAATCATTTTCAACAGGTATACAGTGCTGTACGCATTTGTTCTGGGGTGGGCACATTTGAAGGTAATTTGGTGTCGACAAATTTCCCATTTTCACTAAATTATATTTGAATACTGCTTATAAGAAAATTACGTCATATTCCATATGTTCCTTTTGAAAATGACTGCACAGTTGAATAAATTCTGTAATATTTTCTTAAGTTAAATATTTTTATCTACTCCAAGTTTACAGAAAAAATTAACACACTAGTTATAATGCGAACACATAGATACACTGCCACCACACTATGGCACAGATCTTATTAAAATATTAAGATTATAAATGTCCTTTATATAATTTACGGTGACGAACATACGGATAACAGCAGAACACACTGACGCCTTCTATGTTTCAACTCAAATGGATACTAAAACTGGCGTTTTTATTATTGAAAGAACATCTTAAGAACGGCCAGAAATCGAGAAGATTTCGACAAAAGAGATTCAAATACCTATCACTCTCATACAAACTCTTAAAATAATATATACAAAGCGCTCGAAATCATACAATCAAATTCACATATCGACCGGAAAATGTATTCAAATGAACATTAGTAGGGAAAAGTTTCAGTACATGGAGTTAATAAAGAAAACTAGGTCATAGCGAATGTGGCTAATCACAAGAGAGCGGTTGGTCGGATAGATTAAATACCCATAATTAAATAAAAAACATTTTAATACAACTTTACATCTAACACCTACGTTTACAAATTTCTGATTAACTTTTGTTTGATAAATAAGTAAACACAATTATTTTTATTATATTTACAAGCAGATAACACGATCCGTACTTAATAATAAAGCGTTTTAAATAATAACACACTGAGAATTGACGTAAAGGCGTTTTGCTACACTGATGGCGAGCCAGCCGGTGCACTCGAGGGCCACACTTGCCGCGCGGTACCGCGTTGTTGCCGCGCCTGCCGCCTCCACCAGCGGTGGTCCGGCGGTACACTCGTGACTGGCGAGACTACTATTTGCTCTTTCCACAGAAAACCTTTTTTCCTTTTAGAGCACGAGTCCGACCGCTGGCACAAGAGCAAACGAGCGCCACGATGTTACACGACCTTAAGGAATTTCACAGCTCCGGACGTCGTCGTCCCGGCTCGGCGTTTTTTTCCCCATTCAAATGTTTGCTCTCTCGCTTCAGCTACCATTCATGCGGCGTTTGAAACGCCGCGGCCACCGCGGCCGAGCTAACCTAACGCTATCCAGTTCACGTCACTGTAATAATACTGCGATAGTTGACTAATACTCTGTCCACTCACTATGTCCATCGACAGCTGGCAACGGAACGCGCGAAGCGTTAAGCGTAAATGAGCTGCTAATGTGTTGAGCTGCTTGGGGCCTACGTGCCGTCGCAGTTCCTCCGCCTCTGAGCCCTGCCGTGGTGGTGGCGCGTGCCGTGGCACGGCGGCTTGATGGAGTTGAGCGACGGCCGGGGCCTACGCTGCGGGCGCCACTTGGGCAGGTCGCCGGCGCGCATAATGTTGTGCCTGTTTATGTCGAAGTCGTGGGCCTCCTTCATGAAGGAGAAACACTTGTGCAGTCGCTCCGTGAGGCGACTCTTGCCGCGCCGCAGCTGTAGGCCCCGCCGGTTGAACCCTATGTAGCGGTCTTCGTTCTTCACCAGGTGGTATCTGTTGTAGCCGTCCACAAACTCCTCTTTGAACAGGCAGTTGGGTTGTCTCTCCGCTTGAAAGCGTGTCTGTTGACAATGAAAACATTTTATTAACACCAATATAGCGTTACATTTTTAGGAGCTTGGGATAGGCACTAAATGATAGGTACTTACCAATCGTCTGCCCACTAGCCGGGACCGGTTGAAGCAAAGGTACATGTCCTGCATTGGAGAGTGGATGAGCAGTTCTAGGCTGAAGCCGCGCGTACTGATGGTGAGATTCGCTGAAACAAAAGAAAACAACACATTAAACAAACCATTTAAAACCACAGCTTTATGGGGCAAGAATGGAAGAAATGTTGTATCGACAGTTAATATTTTTATTACACCAATATGTTTATTAAAAAATGCTGTTCACATTAAAAAACACTAATAATACTACAACAAACACCAACTAATGAAACATAAATCAAACTTTCTTCCCGAGGCTGAATTAATTAACTCATAACAGTAGGAATTAATGAATAGAAAGTAAATATCCAAAGAATTCCCCATCTTTACTCCTGCCCGCTGTAATAACGACACCCCAGGTGCATATTTTCTAATTTCAATCAACGCCGATGGCCATGCTCACGTAATAAATTCAATTTATATTGTACAAGGGTTACGAACGGAGTCAGGTGCAACAAACTAATCGTTAATGATATTTGAACACTAATAAAATACAAAAATAAAATGTCGTTAAATATTAATCTATTGCCGGACATTCAATACATGTCAGGTTAGGAGCGGCATACATGGCGGACTAATATTAAAATCTTCCTTTGAATATTAGGTTCTGTAATGACTGTGTAGATGTTTTATTTAATGTCTCGGAAAATTTTAAGGAAAATATTTTTGTTAAAAACAAAACAAATAAAAATTTGTTTAATATGACAGCTGGTGTTCATTATCTCAATTCATTTATCCATTTTTAAAATGAGTTCTGGTACGGTCAGCAACAGAAGTCGGTTAACACTGCTACTTTTTGACATCATCTAAATTAACACAAAATGATTCGATAAACTGCATTTTTTTTTTCGTTTAATTTTTAAGAGTTACTGTTCTTAAAATTTTAAGTACTTCTATTCCGGTTTGAATTAAATATTTCGCTTAATAATTAAGATTAAATAACTGCAAGTGTTAATCGACTTTTGTTGCTGACTATACTAGGTCACTTCAAACATAAACACAGACACTTTGTCTATACAGCAGCTGTAGAAGTTTTAATCGCATTAACGTAATATGTATCTACAAAAGCATTATAATTAATGACGGCTCACTTATCGACATTGACATTATGAACTGAATGATGTTATGAAATATTTTATTTTGACCACACACATTGTATTAAATTGAATTGATAAAATAACTAATAAATCTGGAGTTTTATGAGCCGCTCTGATAACTAAGACGAAATAATATAAGTGGAAAGATTTAACAGTAGTATTGAGTGCTTCAAATCTTTATCAACATATAATTATTCCAATGCCAAATTTACGATACGGTTTCGTGCTCCATATTTATTACTGAAATGCGCATTATTCGACGTGCAAAACCAAACAACATTTTCTATTTCCCACCCGTTTAGAACAAGGAAAACGTAGGTGCCAAAAATAATAGCGGTAGTCTCGCCATGTAAGCAGACTTAACAGCTATCGATAGGTAACATATAAAAGGGAAAAGTCAGAGTATGGAATTCGAAGACCAAACTCGCTGTGTATCGTATAAAAAGAATTAATAAAAATTAACTTATGTACTGTACTCGGACACGGCCGCCTGTGACACCGGCCGTGTCATTTCAATTAACATTAAAATAAATAAAAATGCTTTGACTCGAATGGAACATAAATTCATTATAATTTCGTTGTGACTCGTGAATGGACATGTGTGTATAGAAGTGGAAATATTGTATGGTCTGGACATTAGAAACAAAACGTTTGTGACAGAAACCATTGATCGTCAATTATTTAAGTATTCAAAATAAGGCTGCTATTTAGTGAAGCAATATTAATTAATAGTTATAATATACAAGCTAGATCAAAGCATACTCGGTATCAATTTTTGATTTAGAGATAAAGAAGTAGTTTGAAATTATATAATTCAAAACACTGCGTAGTATTTTATTCAAAATTTCCACAATTCTACAATCATTGTACACAAAAAATGTTAATCTGTAGCATTATGGACGTAATAGCTTACCTAAATATTTTCTTTAGCCTTTACGACACTTGTAAATACGGCAAAGATAACAAGAAGCAGTGTTTTGATGTTCTTTATTATCTAATCCATATTTGTGTGAGACATAGTCTCGTCACATTTTAATGTAATTAACTTCTTAATTGTTAAGATTAGTTGTAGTCCTTGGATTACTTACAGGTGTTATTCTGTTTTAAACAAAAACACATTTACCTTTTTCCATCTGCGGGGAGTAACTACAGAGTGCTACGTGCGTACGTGTATTCTTGCTTAATTTTTGTTATTATTTTAAGGCGAAAGCGTCAGGATTTTTTGTAATTCGCAGAGAGTTGTATTGATGATTCTAATGTTTATAATTCTGTAAATACAAATTTGTTACGGTCGCGAATCATAATATGTTAATCGACATACAACCTGACACTGACTTAAAATTGAAAAAAAAACATAGGAACATTTTAATGTCTACTAGGTCTACCTTAGCGCCCCCTTGAATTGATTTTTTTACCAGTAACGTGTTTTTTTTTCGTCTGTATATGGAAAGCGTTATGAAAACTATGTAAATAGACACTCATCATCTTCCTGCCCTTATCCCAATTTACTTGGGGTCGGCGCAACACGTTTTCTTCTTCCATTCTCCCCTGTCAACCGTCACGCTATCATTCACTCCCTTCTCTTTCATATCATTCCTCACACAATCCATCCATCTTTTCTTTGGCCTTCCTCTGCCTCTCCATCCATAAACATGTATATTCATCACTCTTTCAGTCACATGCGTTTCGTCTCTCCTCATTACATGCCCATACCAAGACAAACGATTTCCTTTCAACTTTTCTGTCACTGGCGCCACTTTCAAACTTCCTCTTGTATACTCATTTCTCACTTTATCCATTCTCGTCACTCCACACATCCATCTCAACATCATCTCCGCTGCATGCAATTTTTTTTCATCCGTCTTCTTCACTGCCCCGCATTCCGATCCATAAAGTACGACAGGCCTTATCACGGACTTGTAAATTTTCCCCTTCAACTTGAGGGGCATCCGTGGGTCGCAAGTTGTTCCTGTAACCTGTCGCCATTTCATCCATCCTGCGTTGATCCGGTGCGTTATGTCTCGGTCTACTTCGCCTTATGTAAATAGACACTGATATTACAAAAAAAAAATTGACTAAACAACCTACCTACCTACTATTTATTTTTCCGCCACTTGAATATTCAAGGTACCGTGAACAGTAAACTAAATTCTTGAATTTTTATCAAAACTAATTACCTAACAAACGCCTACTTATCATAGTTTATGGTGGCAACCTAATTGATCAAATATATTCTACAAAATCTTTGTTTACATGTAGACCTAGTTTTACAATGCCTACAAGTATTACTACATCACAAGATAAATAACATTCTCTTGATAAAAAAAAATATTTGAATAATTATGAAATAACTCTTGAACACAGTTTAACTGTGTACAGTGGTGTACTTATATAGTACCTGCTCCCAAATTTTGCCAGATATCTTTTTAAGTCCAATAATTATCGGGTTTTTTTCTATCAACGAGGCACTGATCCAGTTTCCCGAGGTGCTGCTAAGGAAACTCTAATGGCAAAATTCCAATGGCAGAGATATACAGGAATATTTGTAATTCGACGTATTCCTTGCAGGACGTCATGGTAGGGTTAAAATACAATAAATTAAGCCATCAAATGTTCTACCGAAGTTCAATAGTTTTTGAGTTAGATTTTTAGTTTTTTTTTTTTTTTTTTTATGAAAGCCCTGATTAAGGGCTAATTTGACCAAAGTCGGATATCTTTTATTCGTGGAATAAAATTGACGACTGACAGTTTTTGTTTGGAGAAACTGTCAAAAATTCAAAATTTAATCGAAGAATAAGACTTATGCTGGGTATAAATGTTTGGTCGAATTCACTCTTAATCATTTAAGTAAAGCCAATTTTTTTGAATTATTTACGACGCAACTATACTGGAATTTAAGTTATTATGTTAGCTGATGCCGTAGCTAGATCTTTGTCAATAATTAAAAAATCAAAAATGCCGAAAAATTGGGCAAAGATCACTAATTACGCATTTATTTTTCGTGATTTTTGTCATTTCTTCATAAAAAATGTCAAAAATGTTGTTGCATTTTAATTGGTTGCATTTTAACCTTATTATGACGTCTTGCATGGAATACGACGTTACCAATAACCTTGTATACACCCAGGGAACTTATTTTCTTTTCATCATAGTTTTCTACATCCAAATATTTTAGGTTCCCATGTCTCATGTTTACGCAAAAACCTTTGTAAATATATTGACAGTAAGGAAACTACGTACAAACGGTTGAAACGGCACAGTCACACAGACGCGCGCACCGACGAGGCCCCAAGCGATAGTCGCGGTGCTCTCAGTATATTTACTGTGGCTTAGGGGTCTCGTGAATGCGCGTGTCTGTGTGTGTGCCGTTTCGTACGTTTATATTGCACCTACGGGCCGTATGGACGACTTAAGGTCGATGGGACTTTCTTTCAGACGTAACGAAGCGAGTACACATTGCCCAACCTCCGTAATAGGCTAATTTTGTAAAGACAACATAATCTCGAGTTGGTAAAGTAAACATGCTTTGAAGTGCCGACCGACGCTTGTTATTACACTCGAAGCTTCTTTAAACTTAGTAGAGTTGACTAGTTTGCTTCTAGTGGTGAATGATTTGAGAAAAGTTGGTTTAGACAAGTATACAATCATAGACTAGCCAATGGCCAATATTTTTCTGTGGGTAGGTAGGACCTATTTTAGGTTGATTTAAGAATCCCCCAGACAAGCGCGACGCGACGGGTCGACGTGATTCTGGTAGAACGATTTCCATGAAGTTTTCGAAGTTTTCTGTCTGCGGGAGCCTTTAAAAACGATCCGGTTGATGGAAAGTAGCTAGCGTCGTCTGTGGTCACATCATTACAACCAAGAGGTATTCTAAAGCACGAACTATAGGGACAAGAGTTGAAATGCTTCAGTATGGTACTGTAGAGGTTTCATGCTTTAGTCAAGCCTTAGCAAGATATGCTGGCTGACATTCTATTATTCAAACATCGAATTACTCTTTCATTTTTCAGGTCATTTTTCAGAAAGAGGTCGTGAGAGTCAGATTCTTTTAGGGCTTTGCCTAGGAAGTGTTAATCTTTAGTCTGAAATTGATTCTTTTAATATAGCAGGGTTCAGCCCCATTCCATTCCATTGTACTGATTTATAGTAGCCAGCAGCAGTAGCAGCAGTGTGAGTAGCCAGCCTCACAGTACCTACTGAATTCAGAAATAATCCTCTAAACCAAAACACAGTTAAACTAACTGTGCACGACACCAGAAATTAGTACAAAACTCAAACTCAAAGCATGTACTTCAATTAAACCAGTAAATGAAAATAAAATTTTCAAAGTGGCAAGGATTCGGTCAGTCAGAATGATGAAGCTGGTTGCCTATTCCAAAGCGTACCTACTTAGTATTAGTAAAGTAGTAAGAGGAGCTCGTGGCTAAGTAATAACAGCCACACGGGTCGATCCATCAGGTTAAGCTACGCTTGCCAGGGTCGGTCCGTGAATGGGTGACCATCTTTACATACCGAGATTCCTCTGTGCCTCGGAAAGCACGTTAAGCCGTTAGTCCCGGCTGTCATTCGTAGATCTTTGACAGTCGTTACGGGTCGTCAGAAGCCCGAAAGTCTGACAACCAGTCATACCAAGGGATATCGTATTACCCAGTAACTGGGTTGTGGAGATCAACCGCGGCAACCGTATCACCTGATCGATCGACCCGTGCGGCTGATATTCCGTTAAATAATTTACTCAAAATCAAATTCAACGCACAATATTATGAACTTTCTAGAAAGTAAGTATAAATATTTGGAATTGGCCGGCACCGCCACTATCGGGTCAATGACTGGCTATCGAGCCGATAACGATATCGCCGTAATCTTTGTACTTGTTACCTGAATTCTCTAGAGCAACATCTCTATTATCGCGTTAACAATTCCTTATATTTAATGTTAAAATAAATTAAAAAAAAAAACATTTATTTCATAAACAAGAGGTACAGTATGTAATGTGTCTGTGTGGTAATGTTATTTCATAATATATATTACATTTTATATGTTTACTAGCGACCTGAGAGCGAGAGCTCGTGGCTAAGTAATAACAGCCGCACGTGGCAATCCATCAGGTTAAGCTACGCTTTCCGGGGTTGGTCTGTGGATGGGTGACCTTCTTTACATACTGAGACTCCTCCGTGCCTTGGAAAGCACGCTAAGCCGCTGGTTCTGGCAGTCATTCGTGGATCTTTGACAGTCGTTACGGGTCGTCACAAGCCCGAAATTCTGACAACCAGTCTTACCAAGGGGTATCGTATTACGCATTTACTGGGTTGTAGAGGTCAGATAGGCAGTCGCTCCATGTAAAATACTGGTATTCAGCTGCATCCGATTAGACTGGAAGCCGACCCCAATATAGTTGGGAAAAGGCTAGGCAGATTGACTAGCGACCCGCCCCGGCTTCGCACGGGTAGCACTAATTATCTATAGCCAACTTTTTGGTGGATGATGGAAATGAATATATTTCCGGATTACCTGAGAGCGTCACATCTTCAAAATAAAAAATAATTCTCGAATCCGAACGCTCCCATTCCCAGCTCACCGTTCTGAATTCATGTAAGCCTAGTACTTTTTGTAAGGTCAGTGTGCCAAATTTAATTTTACGACTTAAATTTCGACTTACTCGTTGTAGGTCGTAGGTTCGAACCCCAGGCAAGCGCTTTACTTTGTTTAAATTATTTCAACACCACTGCTCTCAAAAGGGTGAAAGAAAACTTCTTGAGGAAAGCGGCAAGTCCTAGAACCAAATATTCGAAGACAAGTTCGTGACATCTACCAACCCTTACTGGGCCTACGTGGTCGATTGCCTGTGTTGTAGCAGTGGGAGGTTTATTATGCTATACTTTTGGAACAGATTATACCTTTCATTCATAAAAAAATTGTCATTTTTGTAGTTTATGAATGAAAGGTACAGACGCCAGCACATCAAGCTATTACAATCTGTCAAATTTCTTTAATAGATTTTCAACTTTATCGCTAAAGCAATAGGTTCAAGGTTGATTGGGAAAATTTGACAGTTTCGAGTGGCTTGATCTGCTGGCGTCTGTACATGCCTAATTAATGTACCTCTATAGGTAATTCATTACAATGAATTAGCCGTATAAGCTCAGTATTATGTAATTTGTGGTTCCTAAATCTTTGATAGCGAAAATATAATCCTATTAAAACACACCTGCATAGAATTATCATTGTTTTAACAAATTATTACCTACTTAATTACTGCAGTACGAAAAGAAAATTCGTATTAAAACTAATCCTCTTATTTAATAGGATGATTTTAGGGAGTGGCGCTTATGAATGACAATTTTGATAACAGTTAACATGCGATCTGATAAAGATACGAATCCAAAATCAATCCATCAACTCGAAAGGCTCCCCGCAGAGAGGCGCGACGGAGACGCGGCTCTTTTTTTTTTATTTTGTGGATGGGCAATCATCAAATGACTTCTCCCGCCCTGGGCGGAGCGGGAGAGCGTGTCAGACTTTTACTGACTAAAACCCACCCGTGTTCCTTCAGTTGCCTGTGCCAGCGCCACGGTATCTCTTTCGAACAACCCGCGACCCCGACGGCATCGGCCCTATTGGACCCCATCACTGCTGACATTTCACTAAAACCCACCCATGTTCCTTCAGTTGCCTGTGCCAGCGCCACGGTATCTCTTTCGAACAACCCGCAACCCCGACGGCATCGGCCTTATTGGACCCCATCACTGCTGACATTTCACTAAAACCCACCCGTGTTCCTTCAGTTGCCTGTGCCAGGGCCACGTGCGGTATCTATTACGAACAACCCGCGACCCTGGCAAGGTCCTTTAGGCCCCCCTGCTTGCTATTGCAAAACAAAGCAATATGTATAAAATTGAACATGAATCATTTCACATACAAATATGTTAGTATACCCTGCCTAGATATCTCTTTTGTTGACTGTACCTATCATAAATGGCTTGATGTAAAAAAAACCGGCCAAGTGCGTGTCGGACCAAGCACAATGAAGGGTTCCGTAGTTGGGATGAATTTATCTTAAGAACAAACTTAACATTGTAGTTGAAAAACTTGTTCTCCCATACATTCCAACTGTAAATGTAAGTTTGTACTCACAATATTGATAGATTTACCATGTTATTTTAAGAACACAGACTTCTTATAGGTTTTCCTGTAATCTACAGGTAAAGATCTATTTTCTGTATTTTTTTTTTCAAAATTTTAGGCTCAGTAGTTTCGGAGATAAGGGGGGATGGTAAATTTTCGTCTATTTTCTTAGATAACTTTAAAACAATTTATTTCAAAATTATAACAAAAAAAAAAGGTATATTTGATACCCTCATAGTAAGCCCTTTTATTTGATATGCCACATGGTGTAGTTTGCAAAACTTTTTTTTTTTAATTTTCTTATTTGCCCCCCAAAAGTGACCTCTATATTCAAATTTAATTTATTTACTTTACCCGTCCGTGTTTCGGTCATAGAAATTCATATGTGTACCAAATTTCAACTTAATCGGTCTATTAGATTCGGAGCAAACTGGCTGTGACAGACGGACAGACAGACAGACACACGAGTGATCCTATAAGGGTTCCGTTTTTTCCTTTTGAGGTACGGAACCCTAAAAATTAAAGATGAAAGTTGTTTAATAATTAATTTAATAATTATTCGTATTGTGCTTTCAGATAGATAGCTACAGTCAGGTGGTGTATCAAATTTGAACATACGAACAATTTAAGTAGGTAGTCAATTTGATAAGCAATTTATTACCCTGACTTTACTATAAAATCCTACATTTTACACGTAATCCTAATGAAACCATAAAACACAAAAAGCTTTTCAATAACCTGGGAATCCCCTCTAATGAATGCAACAATAAGTAGGTAGTAACTAAACTTCAAACAATGGCCTGAAAAATGATTCACAAAAATACCTACACAGTGAAAAACGTATAAATAACTGAAAATGTATTTTTCAAGTCATTAATGTTAGTATTGTTCGATGTTATGGCGACATTGTTAGAAAGTAATTTATAATAACACATGTAGTGTTGCCAGTTGCCAGAGGAGCTCGTGGCTAGGTAATAACAGCCGCACGGGTCGATCCATCAGGTTAAGCTACGCTTGCCGGGGTTGGTCAGCGGATGGATGACCATCTTTACATAGATACCGAGACTCCTCCGTGCCTAGAAAAGCACGTTGAGCCGTTGGTCCCGGCTATCATTCGTGGATCTTTGACAGTTGTTACGGGTCGTCAGAAGCCCGAAAGTCTGACAACCAGTAACGAATTACCTAGTTACTGGGCTGTGGAAGTCAGATAGGCAGTCGTTCCATGTAAAATACTGGTATTCAGCTGCATTTGGTCAGACTGGAAACTGACCCCAACATAGTTGGGAAAAGGCTAGGCAGATTGATTGCTTTAACATGTAGCGTTGCCAATACGTCGCTAATATTCGATAGCATACGACGTTCCCCCCTATTCTTATAAAACTAAAATGCTCTATACTTAAACCTATTTCAATTTGTAGAAGTGTTTTGTCTTCTTCTTTCAAAGTCAAATCATAATTCGAAAGAAATTGACAAAACACTATCTAACAATGGTTTATAAAGCGTTTTGGTTTTTATGAATAAGGGGGTTAGTCTGTAACCTTGGACATTGTAGGTAATAATTACACAATAAACAAAAAAATACAACCGACTTCCAAAAACAACACTACAAAGTGAAAAATAACTTTAATTTCGGAAGTCGGTGTCTAGTTAAATGTATTTTCGTTTTTTGCCACCGACTTCCGAAATTAAAGTTATTTTTCACTTTGTAGTGTTGTTTTTGGAAGTCGGTTGTATTTTTTTGTAAAGAAGTTTTAATTTTTCACTTTTTAGTTGTGGTACCTACCCCACACAAATTCTAATACCACTACCTGCAAAACAAACTATAATATAACATCATCCATACAAAAGTGGGGGAAAAATACGTATTATTGAAGCTAACTCAAAAACTACCCAAGCAAAATTAATCAATTTTATATGGGATTTTTTTAATAAAACAAAAAAACATCCAATTCGGTCTAGCCATCTTCGAGTAATCGGGGAACATACATAAAAAAAATAAAAAAAAAAGGTTCCGACGAACTGAGAACCTCCTCCTTTTTGAAGTCGGTTAAGAATGTATAAAGTTTCCTTCAAAGAGGCGTGACACGCGACGCGACACAAAGACACCGCGTGTCGCGCGACGGGCTCTGCGTTTGTGTCGCGCGCGATTCGCGTCGCGTGTCACGCCTGTTTGTAGGAGCCTTAAATGTCTGAAAACGTATTTTTCATGTAATTAATACAAGTATTGTTCGAAATTAAGCAGATATTGTTAAAAACTAATTTATACCACATGTTATGTAGTGTTACCAGTACTATGTCTGTAATATTTGATAGTAGGTATATGACTTTGCCTGCAGCCTTGGACATTGTAATCTAGTTGTACACATTGATTTACGTAACAATTTGACCTATCTATGTTATGATAATGTGATGAGATGTCGATTGTTAAAGTGCAGAATACGTCTTTTGTTTTGTTATTTACGTCTTATTTAGGAGGAGGAGCTCGTGGCTAAGTAATAACAGCCGCACGGGTCGATCCATCAGGTTAAGCTACGCTTGCCGGGGTTGGTCCGTGGATGGGTGACCATCTTTAGACTCCTCCATGCCTCGGAAAACACGTTAAGCCGTTGGTCCCGGCTGTCATTCGTGGATCTTTGACAGTCGTTACGGGTCGTCAGAAGCCCGAAAATCTGACAATCAGTCTTACCAAGGGGTATCGTATTACCCAGTTAATGGGTTGTGGAGGTCAGATAGGCTGTTGCTCCATGTAAAATAATGGTATTCAGCTGCATCCGGTTAGACTGGAAGCCGACCCCAACATAGTTGGGAAAAGGCTAGGCAGATTAATTGATTGATTTACGTCTTCTTGTTTCATAAAAAACATATCGAGATATATAATACAAAAACGGAAAATCCTGACTGTGCAATCTACAAATAAAACCGTGGCTCGCATAAACTTTTCTAAAATACCGACAATAATACTTCCTTATAATTAAAAAGAGACATTCAATACATAAAATTAGAAGTAAATTCACGCCGGCGCCAGTCCCATTTAAATTAACCAACCGGATTCCCACATACTAATTACAGTTGTTGATAAAGCGAAATCCCAGTTAACAGAGCTGTCGTAGACAGATAAACAGATATAAACTGGTATAAGCGCGTACGACGCGTCTTAACCCTGCGGATAACGCGCGTAATCTGACCAAATCCGACAGGATACAGCCGCTGCGGTAGGTAAGTATTTGTCGGGAATCTTGTGTTGAATTCCAGACCGCTTTAGTAGTGGGCGCGTTTTCGTTGTTACTTCCGACATTTGAATGTTTAAAGTAAGAGCACTTCAGTGCTCTCACTCTAAACATTCAATCAATTCATTCATTCATTCATTCAATTCATTCAATTTCAACGACATCTTCCACTGTTTCAACAGTGGAAGATGACGTAATCTAATATTTTTTTTTTAAATCTAATATTTCCATGACCGTCCGAAATCCACTACATAAAAGCCGGTAGGTAGTGGATTGTTGAAGTGGTTGATAACGCGTGGCAAGTGCGATAATGCAAAAACACAACACCGCAAGAAAAAAAACAGGATTTTGCTAACGAAAATGGCTCACAAAATCGTTCTCTATGGAAACAGATTTGATTTTTTTTGGTGAAGCAGATTTGCAAGGAGTTAGTGATAAAGCACCTACTATACTTGTAACACCGAATAGTTCAGAAAGAAAATCTAGTTCCAATTTCCGATTTAACATGTACTTATCTTTTCAAAAGGTCCCTTTCCTTTTCACCGTCACGTATTTTTCCGTCTCCGAAAATTCTATAACAATGGAAATGTGCACCTAGCGCCTTCTCGGCGACAGGATATGTACCTACAGAGGCACTATAAACAGGGATTACGCGCGCTATTGAAATCCTTTAGTCTGCCTCTATCTTAATCTAAGACGACTTCATACCTACTTATGAAACTTATGAATTGTTCCTTGGTTTGCTTTGGTTTGCGTTTGGTTTGCGTTTCAACATGGTTGGGTACAGTGAGATTAGAAATAGTAGCGGTTTTGTATTCTGTTTTATTGTGTTTTATTTTTAAGCTCCTTAAAATTAGCTTTCTTAAAGCTTAGCTTACAAACGTTTCCAGAAAAATTATTTCGAATTCATATGTTTTATTTTAGGATATAGATTTTTGGATCAAAAGGCAGATATTCAACATATTAATAATGGGTTGATTAAGTGGAAAAGCCACCTCTATAGTATGCACCAGAGTCGATGAAAACGAAGTGTCTGAAATATAACACCTAGTGACCACGACTCTCAGTAATAAGGCTGAGACTCAATAAAGAAAAGGATTGGGATTTTGTCAAGATTTTCGCGAAAATTATTTAAATGTGTGTATGTATGTATATTATAAGTTTATAACTTATTTATGTACTTGTATATGTTACGGTAAATGTTATTAATTGAAAATTATTAATAATTATCCGTCATTATTAATAATTACCTCATGATTTGGTAAATGTGAATATAAAATTGAAATTCATCACTTTTCAATCTGCCTAGCCTTTTCCCAACTATGTTGGGGTCGGCTTCCAGTCTAACCGGATGCAGCTGAATACCAGTATTTTACATGGAGCGACTGCCTATCTGACCTCCACAACCCAGTAACTGGGTAATACGATACCCGAAATTCATCACTTTTAGCAGTTGTTATTAAACTCACACTTACTACTCTCGTCGGTAAAAAATCGTTTATTCTTTGGTTTAGCTTAAAATTAAAAGTACAATCATAGACTCCGTAAAATCAACATTAAAATTAAAATCTTCTATTTCTTAGTTCAATAGGTATTTATTGATAATACCTACCACAATACTTATAGGTACTGAACTAAAATACTAAGTAAACTTTGAAAATTATTACATTTATCGGTATTAAGATTACATTATTAGTAATCACCGGTAAATGTGATTAATTTCTTACGTTTACCTCGACTTTCGGTAATTATTAATAATGATAGACAATTATTAATAATTTTCAATTAATCACACTTACCGTAACATATACATAGTATATTTATAATTAAGATATATTTTTAGTGTTCTTTTTATAATTATTCCTCTCAATCTCTTCACGGCCCTTGGTTGAATGACCCGTCTTTGTACATTTTTAGCGCGAAAAGTTTAAATAAATGGACTGATAATTTCAAATAATTTGTAATTGCAATGTAATCTATTTTTAACCGACTTCAAAAAGGAGGAGGTTATCAATTCGTCGGAACCTTTATGTATGTTCCCCGATTACTCGAAGATGGCTGGACCGATTTGGATTATTTTTTTTTGTTTGAAAGGGTATACTTCCCAGGTGGTCCCATGATCATCAAGTCAGGATCTGATGATGGGATCCTGGAGAAATAGAGAGAACTCTTCCAATTTTATAGGCACACTTGAAGCGATTTGGATAGTTTTTGGAAGAGTACTTTCTTGGAGTGGTCCCATTTCAATTTGGTGAAGATCTGATGAAGAACTTCTGAGATAGGCAACGGAACTCCTCAATAAATGATAGCAAATGGACTGGGATTGCTGAAATCTCATGTCTGTTTGTTGTTCACACCAGTTCATAACATAACATCACGCCAGTACGCTGTGAAGGGGTAAGCACATGTACCACTAAAAAGTGAAAAATAAAAACTTTTTTACAAAAAAATACAACCGACTTCCAAAAACAACACTATAAAGTGAAAAATAACTTTAATTTCGGAAGTCGGTGGCAAAAACGAAAATACATTTAATCAGACACCGACTTCCGAAATTAAAGTTATTTTTCACTTTATAGTGTTGTTTTTGGAAGTCGGTTGTATTTTTTTGTAAAAAAGTTTTTTAAAACACGTGGCGGAAGTATCAATTTGTTTACAGAAATTCGATACTATTGGGTGTTTGGGGAAATAATTTTAATCATTAGTCGTCATCATACAATTTTCAAGAGTATAATAAAATCGTACTCCTACCAGGAATTCAGACGATTGTGAGAATATATTAGCAAGGTGTGAAAAACAATGAGTAACATGACAGAAATGACACTGCAGACACTCAGATTCATTGAATCAATACCGATTCTAACAAACTTAATAATGAAACAAAAAACCCTGCACATTTTGAATGGGAATCAAAAATACGTGCCATTTTCCACGTTTCGTCCGCATACTTGTTTTAGCATTGTCATCACACTAATATTATAAAGGCGAAAGTTTGTGTGTGTGTGTGTATGTTTATTACTTCTTCACGCTCAAACGGCTGGACCGATTCAGATGAAATTTGGTATGTAGATAGCTTATACCCTGGATTAACACATAGGCTACTATTTATCCCGTTCTACGCGGGTGAAACCGCGGGGCGCAGCTAGTTTAACAATAAATCAATCTGTCTAGCTTTCTCCCAACTATGTTGGGGTCGGCTTCCAGTCTTACCGGATGAGCTGAATACCAGTATTTTACATGGAGCGACTGCTTATCTGACCTCCACACCCCATTTACTGGGTAACACGATACATACGTCTTGGTCGTCTTGGTTGGGTTGGTGGTTGGGGTGGTGGGGCTGGTTGTCAAACTTTTAGACTTCTGACTACCCGTAACGATTGTCAAAGAACTTCGACTGACAGCCGGGGCCAACGGCTTATCATGCTTTCCAAGGCACGGAGGGGTCTCGATATGTAATGGATGGTCACCCATCTACGATTCAACCGCAGCAAGCGTAGAGCCCTCGATCGACGTGCGGCTGTTATTAATTAACGACTAGCCCGTCATTTAACAAATGTGTATTAATTACGAAAACTATCAATACAACAGTAAAATGTACACTGATGAGTTGTTTAACACGAGTATATTTACTGCACATTCCTATAAAATCATGTGAATTAATAATGTATTCGTCGAACTGTTCTGCACTGTAATAACCATATCATGTCTTAATACCGATTTACGGTACGGGTGCAATCTACTGATGTGGCAACATGTCAAAACATCGAAACTTCTATTGCTAGGTATATCTATACTCCATCGGTTTAGGTAATTAAATAAAGCTAAACAAAAAAAAACACGTGTTTGGTTAACCGACTAATCGTAATACCTGTCACTTCAGTCGTCATGCTACGACACAGTTGTGCTCTTCAATTTAGCAACGTTATACAATGAATTATAAAGTTGCTAAATTGAAGAGTACAACTTTGTCGTAGCATGACAACTGAAGTGACAGGTATTACGTTTAGTCGGTTAACCAAACATGTGTTTTTTTTTGTTTACCTTTATTTAATTACCTAAACGGATGGAGTATAGGTTAAATATTAATATGTTATACACAATGATACACAAAAACCTTCCGGAATAAATTATCCAAATGATGGTAAAAAATCCATTGCGTATTTTGAAGGACTAAGCGGTCATACAGGCAGACACGAAAAGCAACTTTATTTTCATTATCATTTCAGCCCAGAATCTTCCACTGCTGGGTATAGGCCTCCCCTTTTTTCTGCCATACTTCCCGGTTCCGTGCGTCCCTCATCCAGGTGTTTCCCGCGACTTTGACGACATCATCAACCCAACTCGCTTTTAGACGGCCCTGGTTTCTAATATGGCCTGACCTTGGCCATCATTCGGTCACAGCTTTACTCCATCGGCCATCTCCGCGTCTAACTATATGTCCTGCCCAACGAATTGAACTTTGTTTTATACTATTTAATTATTATATTTATAGATATAAATATTGCTATAAAGCCTTCATACGTCTTTTCCTTGTCAATCTTCCTCGTGTTCAACAAAGTCACAATTAAAGTCACAACCGTTTACCTACTTTGCAGGAATCCTGACATTTTAAGGCGGTTTCACATCGATGGCGATGGTTTTGAAACAAACGTTTAAGAATTCAGTGTAGCTACTTATTTGAATATTACAAATATCATGGTGCGTCAAATATCAATACTTCAAAATGTCAGATGCTACTGGTTTTCCGTGAACTTGTAATGACAAAAAGTGTCAAGAAGACATTTTGTTTAATGATTATAAAATTAATCATCTGGATTCTGAGAACGGAGTTAATTTTAGTTTTCCTAATGATCTTTCTGAAACGTCTGATTCTATTTGAAGAACAATAAAAGATGATGTCACTGGAGAGGTGACAAAAAATAGTAGGTACCACTTTTCGACCTTATACCAAGGTAATAAGGTTACAAAGGAGTTCACCGCAAATGTCCGCGATGGTACAGCAACTTTAAAATCACTTGTTTTTATAACTGAAAACCAAAAAATAACGATTGTCGATTATTACTTAGGCATGTGATTTTAATTGTTTTATTGTTTAAATACCAGTTTAATATTTATTTATGGGTTAAAATTAAAACTGGGAGTGTTTCTTGTGGTTTGAAACTATTTTGGTCCTCTCCCAAAAAAATTCAGTGCCCATTGTAAATTAATGGATGGAAACCGCTTCATTAAGTTTCCAGTAATTTAGAACATAGAATAATAGAAGGAACTGTTAATAAATACTCACTTAATACCTACTTAGTATTAGGTACAAATGATAACTGTTCCTAAAATACCATATAGCATATACAACGGATTCTATCTAATCGCATCCTAAGACCAGCAATACATTACATTTGCTTAGATACTACACACATCAAAAGTGTCTAGGGATCAAGCATTTTTATGCGGATTTCTTGAGATTGAGATGTGGCTTTGTAATAAATTTATGATTTTATAAATTTATATGGATCCTTTTTGGTGCATTTCATAATTTGAATCAGGAACTGTGAATCAAATTCGAGTAAAAGATGAAAATCAGCTGTCAATATTTTCCCTATAAAAACATACAACGCATTGAAGACATTATTAGTGCTACTGTTTCCCTACTAATGATTAAAACCAACGTTATTATGGAGCGGCGACGTCATTTAAGCAGGGAAGAAATGCTCAGAGCCGTGGGAATGATAGAAGCTGGTTCCCGGCAACGTACTGTGGCTTTAGCTCTGAATACAAGTCAGAGTGTTATCAGTCGACTTTGGACACGTTACCGAAGCACTGGTACCGTGGCTGAGCGCCATGGAGGACGGTATCGCTGCACCACACGGAGACAAGACCGATACATTCAAATCTTAACTCGAAGAGCTCCAACTATAACCGCCATGATGTTAGCCGTGAGGCTTCATCACTCTTCAGGGAACTTAATTAGCGACCAAACAGTCAGAAACCGCTTGCATGAAGTGAACCTTCATTCCCGAAGACCGCTACGGGTACCACCTATAGCAATGCACAATCGTAGGATTCGATATCAATGGGCTCTTGAACACAGAAATTGGGCAGAAGAACAATGGCGTTTCGTGTGCTTTTCTGATGAGTCTCGTTTTGGTATGAGACCGGATACAAGACGTATACGACACTGGAGAACCCCTGGACGCCAACAGCGATTAAAATCCTGCCAGGAAGTCCATCCTTATAGTGGTGGAACCATCATGGTATGGGCGGGTATTTGGATCGGCGGAAGAACTGAGTTGATTTGGATCAGAGGCAACCTCAACGCTCAAATTTATGCTGAGACGATTGTATCAGACGTCATCGTTCCTCTACAAGTGCAAATCGGTCCCTTATTTCAGTTAATGCATGATAATGCACGACCGCACACCGCAAGAGTTGTAAGACAGACTCTCGCCGCAGCTAACATCAATGTCCTGCCCTGGCCTGCTCAGTCGCCAGACTTGAACCCGATTGAGCATGCATGGGATATGCTACAGAGAAGAGCTCTGCCGAATATGGAGGGTATCCAGTCGCAAGAAGACCTTTTTTTGTTGTTGCAACGAACATGGGCGGCCATTCCACAGCGTGATTTGGATGAACTCATTTTGAGTATGCCAAACCGATGTTCTTGTGTTGTTAGTGTTCGCGGTAGAAACACGGATTATTAATTGTTTAAGTTACCCAATAAAATTTTAAAGAAAACTGTTATTTCAGTCTTTTTTTCGAACTTTAATGTTAGTGGTTCAAATGTCAAAAATCCCTTTATTAGGAAAATGGCAAATTTCTTTATTAATGCAAAGGTGACTTGGTTTATCGTTACTGTGACAAACGAAAACACTTTATTTGATGAATCCTTAAAGAAAATTTTAATTAATATCAATCAGGAGAAAAGTTATTGCAAAAATATATGTTGATCCCTAGACACTTTTGATGTGTGTAGTATCAAGTTACCGTCTAGTCCGACTAGATTATGTGACCACAAACATTATATGGCATTGACACTAATACGAGATATGCCTGATACCTTTACAATATAGTTAGGGTTAGTTAAAAATTCGTCCCTGTGCCAGGTAGAATTTTAGGTGATTTTTTCAATAGTAATTACAGCATAGAGTCAGGCAAGAGAGAGACAATTATTAAATACTAGCTTTTTTCCGCGTCTTCCCCCGCGTGGAGATCCGAATTTATGCCACGGGAATACCGGAATAAAAAAGTATCTCATGTCCTGATCTAGGTCATGAGTGTCAAATTTCACCGGAATTCGTTTAGTCATTAAGGTATAATAATTTTAAGGTAACAGACAGATAGCATACAGCGTTACTTTCGCATTTATAATAATAGTACATATCCGTCACTACTGTTTTCAAGCAGCATAACTTTTTTTGTACTATTCCTTTGCTACGAATCGCCTTTCAGCGCTGCGAAGTAAAAGCAGTCCTTCTATAGCCACAAAAATTGTCACAGACTAAATATAAATACACAACATCAGCGGAACGTTTCTCTTATTTTTAAAAAAAAAAACATTCGTATTCTAACGTCAGTCTCAATCTGTCAAAAATACCTTTTACATCCCTACATTTTTGACAAGATTTCGACATTCACTGTCGCTGAGACGAGATGGATGACTAGATTTGGACGTTTTAAATTGGCTTTCTGCTATCGGGCGATTCGCGAGTGGAATATTTTAGCAAATAAATAGTCTGTGGTACACCCCTAAGTTATCAGTGCGTACGTAGAATCTGGCACATGACACACTGGACGCCCCCTAGTCTGATCTCTAATATTCGCAAAATAGCGAATAAGGTCATTGTGTCTGAATAACAATAATAGTGTCAGGTATTTAAGTGATTATTGTGGTTGTTGAATACATTTTGGTGATAAGACGCAAAATTTGGACAAACCTTTATCACTGTGGGTTTTATACAGGGTGACTCAAACATAGTGGTCCAAAGGCAAATGAGGTGAAGCGGAGGTGGCCAACTATTATTTAAACATTTTAAAGATGGGATATTGGGTAATTTTTTTTTATCTGGGCTTTAAAAGTTTAGATAAAGCTAAATAAAAAGTTTGAGAAGAGAAGTAATAATAAAATCTGAAGTGTTGCAGAGCCACACAACGTAAATAGGAACATAATCTTGTACCTAGACTTCTTCCACCCAGATTTGAACTCGCTACGTCGAAAATTTTGTTCACAGGGTCGAAAAGTTCAAGTGAAAGTGTAAAATTTCTTGACTTTCCAAAATTTTAATTGATAGGTGGCCACCTCCGCTTTACCCCATTTGCCTTTGGACCATTACATTTGAGACACCCTGTATAGTCTGACAGTGCGTACAGACATGGCCGGTTTAGAGGTTTATGGTGGAGAGGAGCTCGTGGCTAAGTAATAACAGCCGCACGGGTCGATCCATCAGGTTAAGCTACGCTTGCCGGGGTCGATCCGTGGATGGGTGACAATCTTTACAAACCGAGACTCCTCCGTGCCTCGGAAAGCACGTTAAGCTGTAGGTCCCGGCTGTCATTCGTGGATCTTTGACAGTCGTTACGGGTCATCAGAAGCCCGAAAGTCTGACAACCAGTCTTACCAAGGGGTATCGTATTACCCAGTTAAGGGGTTTTGGAAGGTCAGATAAGCAGTCGCTCCATGTTGAATACTGGTATTCAGTTGCATCCAGTTAGACTGGAAGCCGATCCCAACATAGTTGGGAAAAGGCTAGGCAGATTGTTTTTTTTTAATTATTGTGCTCAACGACCTTGCATCTGGTGCATTTAAATCAGATCTCGTCACTTATTCCCGTTTTAATTATTAATTTCTATTAAAATAGTAAGCGATGCTAATAATGGTAGCATTTCTATTGCTACATATACTATGTTCGAATACTTATCGTCTTTTTAGGGTTCCGTACCTCAAAAGGAAAAACGGAACCCTTATAGGATCACTCGTGTGTCTGTCTGTCTGTCTGTCCGTCTGTCTGTCTGTCTGTCTGTCCGTCTGTCACAGCCAATTTGCTCCAAATCTAATGGACCGATTAAGTTGAAATTTGGTACACATATGAATTTCTGTGACCCAAACATGGACGGGTAAAGTAAATAAATGAATTTTGAATATAGAGGTCACTTTTGGGGGGCCAATAAGAAAATTAAAAAAAAAGTTTTGCAAACCATGTGGCATGTTAAATGAAAAGACTTACTATAAAATCAAATATATTTTTAGGTCTCAAATATATTTTTTTTTATAATTTTAAAATAAATTGTTTTAAAGTTATTTAAGAAAATAGACGAAAATAGACGAAAATTGACCATTCCACTTATCTCCGAAACTACTGAGCCTAAAATTTTCAAAAAAATACAGTAAATAGATCTTTACCTGTAAATTACAGGAAAACCTATAAGAAGTCTGTGGTCTTAAAATAACATGGTAAATCTATCAATATTGTGAGTTCAAACTTACATTTACAGTTGGAATGTATGGGAGAACATGTTTTTCAACTACAATGTTAAGTTTGTTTTTGGGATAAAGTCATCCTAACTACGGAACCCTTGATTGTGCGTGGTCCGACACGCACTTGGCCGGTTTTTTTTTTGACTTAGTATTAGTGATTAACCTGGTGTCAGAGTCTTTATCCCGCCCATGGGCTGCTGACATGACTTCACATGCCGTCGAGAAATATCTCTCAGGCAAGCCGGTTTCCTTACGACGTTTTCCTTCACCGTTTTCTAAGCAAGTAATAATTATACAATACGCACATGAATACGAAAAGTCAGAGGTGCGTGCTTTGGGTTTGAACTCGAGACCTATGACTTGGCAGTCCGTTGGTGACACCACTGGACTATCATTGCTATTACATAAAGTTATGTTTGCTTACTTTTAAAACAAAAATACACCTTCACCTACAAATTGACCTAGTAATGATATACTTACCTCATATGTATGACTAATATGTCTAACAAATCTAGACCTAACGGGAGTGGGTAAAATCCATGACGATTTTACCAAAAACTATGTCAATATTGCATTGACAACCTTTGCAATGTAACGCAGGCAAGCAAAAATAATCACTAGAACTTACACAATAAGAGTGTTTGGAACTGTATCATGTTATCTTGTGATATGGATGGGTATGGATAGTCGCAGCAATCGGAATCAGGCCAGACGCATTATGTAGATAAATGCCAAATTCAGCCTAAACTCTTAAGATACGATAAATCGTTTTTTCGATGTTTTTTACAGTTTGTCTGATGTAAGAATTTTCTTTTCCTTTTCATGCGTGACTTATCCTTGAAATAAAATATTTAAAAAATGTAGAAGTTAGGTAAGTGTTGATTTCTTCTTTTTTTGTTTTTTTTTTTATGTGGATGTTTGAAACGATAGACACAGACAACGATAGAGACATGCTATTGGCATGTTTTAAGGCGTAAGTTATTATTGTATTTTTGTAAGTTGTACAAACAGCCAAAGCCATGGAAGAGCGGAGTCTCCTAACACAGCGTTATTATGCTTAAAAGGAGGTTCCAATCATAAACTAAGCTAAACTAGTTGGTACAGAAATAAACATTTTGTATTTTTGTATTTGTATGTTTTTAGGGAAAACGTAATAGTAGTGTCCTATTAACAACATTCTTTTCTCCTATTAGGAATATATTTGGGTCACATTATTGACTTTGGGAACAGTTTTGTCAATATTGTTCACTTATTCAAAACATCTATGGTATTTTCATATCGTATTCATCATTCTTCTGCCCTTACCCCAATTTATGTGGCGCAACATGTCTTTTTCTTCCATACTTCTCTATTAGTCGTCATCTCGGTAGTCACCTCCTTTCTAGCCATATCATCCTTCACACTATCCCCTAACTAATATTACAAATGCGAAAGTGAGTTTGTTTGTAACACTTTAACGCTAAAACGGCTGAACGGATTTGGATAAAATCTGACACACGGATAGACCATGACCTGGTAAAGGACAATATTACTTTTTATCGACATACTATGCGGACGAAGCCACAGGCGGAAGCTAGTACACTATAGTCCACCCATCGTAATTAATTTTAAATAAGGTTTAATTCTTATGCACTTTCAACGAGTGGCAATTTAAAGTTGCGGCCGAAAAAAAGCACCCACTACGCATTCCCTACGCAATAGCAATAACATATCCAACAAAGTACGAATGTTTACAAAACAGCGGTTTTTTTCGCGACATCAACACTGGAAATACACGCAAGACCACCCAACGAGTAATTGTTGAACACATGTTATAATAACAGCAATAAAACAACAGATATACTGTATCTGTCTGCTATATTGATAAATTAATGTGCCTGAAATTCCTATCAACTAACTAACAACAAAATATTTACGTAATAAAAAATGTTGATAAATAAGTTTGGCACACAGTTGAATGTGATGCATGAATATTGTTTTTTTTTTTATGAAATTTTATTAGGCGTAATGTAAGGTGATACTCTAGTGGGTTTGTAAAAATACTAGGTACTTACTGCATTGTTTTTTTTTACGAAAAAGCTTCGGAGCAGTACTGAAATGAATCTTAGTGTTAAAATATTTATCAGAATTAATTGTTATTTACTATATATTATTTATCTAATAGGTAAAAGGTACCTAAACTAATGTGTACACTTTATTAATAAGCTTACTGATTAAATAACAATTAAAGTATAATTTCAAGAAAAACACAAAATAATTATCAATATTGTGTAGGTAGTCATTATTGTAAAAAAGCACAATAGCGATTAATTAAAAAATATCAATAAAACACTAAGAGCACTTCAGACATATTGTTTGTTTACATTTAGAAGAAAAAGTAATACAAATGAGTGTGCAAGTCACGCCACTTAGGTACCTACCTACTTCAAACGTTATCACCAAGTTTCTTGTGGCTAACTACTGCAAACAAACCGTTTATAATCACTACATTTAAAAAAGGAACATTTTTTGTTTCTCTAATCTAAACACATTCACAGAGTTAAAAAAAAAAATCATTTCTATCAACAAGGCATCCAACATTCTTGCTGTTTCTCTAGAGAGGTCTCTAAACGCAAAGAAAAGAAAAAAAAACATTTGAATTTAGAACGTCTATTATTTTTTCGATGCGCGCGCAAATTACATTATTAATTCCCTATTAGATTATACCACATTATTGAAGCTGGGGATCGCGCGTGTGGTATATTTTTTGCGAAACAGAGGAACTTATGGGTCTTTATTATTTTTTAAACGTAACAACTTAATTTAGGTAGGCGCCGTACCGCCTACGTCGATTGATTTCATATAATTTTCGTTCCGCCAAACAATCTTTCGATGAATTGCCACAAAAAATAAACCACCGTGCGAGTTATCAAAGTTTAAGGGTTTGTGGTATCCGTTGAAGAAGTTTTTAACCAGAAAGGACTGAATAAGATATTATAGACTACGCGCTACACGCTAGGCTTATCCTTCGATACATTTTATTTTCAATGTAGATATTTTAAGAATTTGCATTAATCTTGTCAATGTAGTTTGTGTTGTAATTATAGTAAATTATTTTTGACATGTTAAAAATATTTTTTTTCTTTAGCAGATCATTTATTAACCCTCGTGAAAGTAAATTAAATAGTACTAATAAGTAACAGGTTTCTTACAAGAATGTGATTCATGTTCCAGTGTTCTACATTCGAAATACTAATCGATTAATAAAATCAATCCCATTTGTTTTATTAAACTTGTTTATGGTGACAAAAAGCGTCATAAATATTTAACCAAGTTCCATTTTCAAAAATATCTTTTTAAAGCCCGAGGCGTCCGCACTGTTGCCGTTAGTTCCAACCAGTCGCTGTTTCTAACACGATGGGAATAATTAAATTTCGTTATCAGTGCCTTCGAATCTAATTTTAATTAAAAAGCGTCACATATTTCACGCAGTATTCGGTGGTAGGCGGTGCAATGTGTCCGGAGAGTACAACTGACCAAATACAGTTGGACCACATTCCATTACTATTTTGATATAAACAATCATAATCTGAAGATCATCCTAAACTGGCGATGCAATATTAAATCGTTAAATTTAATATTGGCTGTGTAGTTTCTTTTATTGCTTCACAACTAACACGTATGCTAACACGGGTCAAGTGATTAATTTTTTTACTCTGGCAACAAATAAATGTTTATTCTCACGCGATTATTGTTCAAATTAAATTAATGGCTTTCCGCTCTGTATTATTTATTGATGTTATGTAAAAAAATGTACGTAATGTATAACATTATTGAACGTCGGAATTTTATAAGTGGTAATTTTGATAGGTATGTATTAGAATTTATGATCGATTTAGTTTGTAATGAACTATGCGTGGGTGACGCAATTATAAAGCAAACATCTTCATAATTAAACTACGTGTCAAAATGCTGATACGAAACTGTCGCAGAGATTATTGGGTCACTAGTTGTACGACCGTCGTACGATGTAACGTGAACTTCACAATAGAAGGTAAGATGGTGCATCACTGTGCATAAATACAATTCCTAAAATCACTCTAGAGAGCAATTTCAACTTTGTCTCCTTTGAAATAAAGCTGAAAGTTTAAAGCTACGATTTAGAATTTCAATTAAGTAGATAAAAGACACCACAACAATATGCCTGCATGCTTTGCAATCATCAAATTCCTTTCTGTGATTTTGGACAAAGATCCTTTTGCGCTTACTAATATATGCGAGCGATACGGGCACACAAGTACTTAGGTAGGAGAATAACGATCAAAATCATGAAATAAATTCCATCCATTGACTGAATATTTTAGTGTCTCTACTTTCAAGATAGTACGAGCAACAGCAAAAAGAGAAGACTTAATTGAAAAGCAGAACTTGGCACTTATCCAGACAACGCTAGGTAAAATAAAATAATGAATATTTAAAATGCAATTTGCGCGAAATACAATTAGATATTTCAAAATGAAATGTAAGCAGATTCTGAAAATAATTTCAACTCAGGAACGACGGTAACAATTTCAGGATAAAACTTGCCTATACCTATGTTAGAAGATTAAAAAGAAATGTTAGTAATAGCTAGCTATTACACAAAACACTTCGTAATACGTGTAATAAGCGAAGTCCAAAAATAACGAAAGGTGAAAGCAATTTTAAACAAGCGCTGACGTTCACAGTTGCGTCGTCCTAACACAAACATTAAGTAATTCGCAAGTAAGAACACTATTACATATTCGCGAACACTACTTTCGTCAAATAATAGAAAAAATGAAAGCCCTTCACTTGCCAAGCTCAGCTTAAAAGCCAAGTCTTGTATAAATAGAAAAAGTCGTCGATTTATCGCCGATGTCGTTAGGGGAGTTTTTGCAAATGTTTTTGTTGGAACTGGGAGGAATAATGATAGAAAACAACCAAAAAACTTGTTAAGACTTAAATTATTGCTTGGTTTAGCAAAAACATCGTCGTGCAGCTTTTTGTTATAAATTATTGCACTAAAAGTTTATAACAGAATTCATTCATTATGTATGCACTTGAGGATCTAATAAAAACTCATGACTCTCCAGATTGGTGACTATTAAGTAATACATTTAGCATCCGTATGAATTTTGATGTCTCATAATTTGGGATTCATCGTCATCATCATTTCAGCCGAAAGACGACCACTATTAGAAATAGGCCTCCAAGCACACCCGCATTCGCATTCCAGTTTGGGATTCTTAGAAATCCAAAGAACCTTCAAATTTGTTAGAATTGTTTAGTTACTTGCATCTACTGAAAATACTAGGGATCCATAAAAGAACCCAGACACAAATGTGTAAAACAATTAAAAACTTCATGAACAGAACACACATGATTCTATAGCTAGATTAGGTATACTCACAACGCTGATGCACCTTGTTAACAATCAAAGCAATGAAAATACCAAATAGCGTGCTTTATCGAGTGAAAAGCTATTGGATGCTAAGAAATCTTTTTTCACCAATGAATCAGGTATAAATAATAATATGCGAAACGCTAAGAACAGTCACATTTCACAGTCATAACTTCGTAGCAATGCTGTACCCGTTACTATATCGCACAGTGGTCTGTACCTGTTGCGGTGACTGGCCGTTGACCCGTCAAGTATTGACATATTCCTATAGTTTCTCACGTCTAGCCCCTACACACTATTACACCGCGTGCTTTTACTGTGTTAGCGAATGCAGCCTTCATAGTACATCTTTGAGTTCCACTTCTTGTGTAACTTTCTTTACTTGTTTAAGAAAGGTTCCTAGTGTTACATTTAGGCCTCATGTGTGAGTAAAGTTGAAATTAACAATCTTTATTGACTACTCTACTGATGGTAAAAATGTGCGTAAAGGGTTTCCAAAAGGGACAATCCTGGGCCTTCTCCTAAATAAGATCGAACACTTCTGGTAGTTACGTCAGTAGATTTCCATATCGCCCATGATAGCAAAATAAACATTTTCTATTAAATATGGTATATTTAACAATTTACATAAGGTTTCTGAGATTGCTAACATGGCAATGCTCATCCTACAAACCCCATAAGTCAATCCTCTTAATTAGTCATGTCAACGGATTAACACAATACTTAACATCAGACAAGGCAATTAATTTATTATGTCCACATTACATTGTTCATGGAATTCCCCGTCTGACTCTATAACTATTACCGCGAGAATAAGCAGCTGTAAATATGTAAACCGTTCTACAATTTTGGTTTTGTGGTCAGGTAGCGACTGAATAATCGTAAGCGAAAGGACACACCTGGCACCTACAGAAGCAGTACTCAACCTTTTCAATAATACTCGTTTTAGACTTAGTGACAGCCAATCATGACGGAAGCTCCACTTTCTTGTTATACACAACACACAACAAAGTTCTTTTTCACTATAATTTCTCCAATTAATCAAATAATTAAAACTTCTATTTCCGTGAAAATAATGGCAAAAGCCGTAGCCAGCAATTTTTTTTTCTATTTAACACGAACAAATTTCCCTGTCTCATGCAGAACGATATACGGCCCACGGTTTGCATACTTCGGCTCCATAACAACCACTTCCGAACTAAACGGTTGATTGTCGTCAATTATAGCATTACTTATTCAACAGCTAATGTCTGTATTGTCTTCGCGTTTGTAATTCAATTGGAGGTAATTGATAATTGTAATCGGACATCTAGAATCATATCTCATGTTTACTGTGCAGTGTCAGGATCGATATAGGTTTTAACCTGAATTTGCTATGTTTCCTTGTTTTTATCTGGACCAGTTTTAGCTGGACCTATACCGTTACATTTATAATAATGTAAGTGTTTGAGCAGTTTTTTTTTTTTAATAAATAGATCATATTTTTTAATATTTACGCTTTGTTACTATAGCATCTAAATATTATATGTACCTACGTTGTTTAGTTTTATAATCAAAGTTATGATGGTAATTTTGCTGTATTCAACTTTATTAGTATTCTTACAATAAGGATTTGATGTCCTTAGCAAAGTATGCAGTAAAAGTCACATATTAACTAGGATGTAAAATTGTAAATACAGAAGGTACTTACGCTGGTCGTTTCCATCGGAGCGAGCCATGACGGTACCGTTTGGAAACACGTTGACGTACATATGGGAGCACTGGCTGTAGAGGCGAACCGACCGGACCATCGATGGCACCGCACCGCAGATCACCACCTGCACACAAACAAAACCACCAATGTAATCAAAATTATAAACAACAGCGATAATCTCGAATCAACAAATTGATTGCACAATTAGAAGAACGAACAGCACAAGATAAGATTTCAATTTGATGGAGCGCAGGAATAAATTCACAAACGATTCAGAATATTCTAATATGTCCAGCTTATCGTGAATCAGGTTTGTAAGGGTGATAATTATGAAAATTACCAAGCACGGCAAGATCTCTTAATAAACATTTAGTAAGACTACCTACGGCCATTAAATTCATGAACTTATTGAGCCATTTTGTGTGTATACTCGTATGAAACACAGAACTGAATATTTTCGCCGCTATCAGCGTTCAAACAGACTGATGGTCATGCTAAATTGACCGCGCGATAACACTGTGCCGTAAAACTCTGATTTACGCAAGGATTACTCACGACTTAATGATTGAAGACTGTGTCATAGAAGTGACGTAACACAAACGTCCGTAGAGGAAAAGTAACTCAGAATTGAAAATTCGATACAAGGAAACGAATGTTATAAGGCAGACTGCGGTTTCATTGGCATTTGATTAAGATAATACTCCTAGTCAAGGGAAAGTGCGTGATGTAAAAGTAAGTATTGATGCTGTATAGAAATTTTCCAACACTCTTCTGCTGCGTGTGGTCCATTCCACCTCACTCTAACAGCTAAGTGTCAAGTCGTTTAAATTAGTTTCCTTATTCTGTTGGTGCTTTCACCGGGATTTTAATGGCGCCAGTGTCGACCGACACCTCATTACGCAGATATTGATCAAACCCTATCTCCTATGACCTTGCGAACTTCACGAGTTGAGATGTTGAATATTTTACTCGTTAACCCCGAAACACGACGAAAACTACCTCTAATTTCCACAGCCAGATCTAGATTTTCATTAAAAACTCACAGCTGATTAAATTACTACGTGTGATATCTAGTATTACTAATCAAATTATAATGCAACAAGTACACAAACACGCCCATGCAGTGATAATCTCGGCGCTTGCATATTTCAAATTGATGTTACGTGCGCTCGGAGAAAATACTACCACATATTATAGTCATATTGAATTTTGTAATTATTACTAGCACCACGCGTCGCAGTAAGGAACCCACAATAAGGAAACAATCGATCGTTTTAATGGGTCAGCCGTGCTCAGCTAATCCGTCAGACTGAGGGTTCGGATTGCGACGTTTAGGCAATAATAATTCCTATTTAGATGTCCATCAAAGTTGATTTTTCATATTTATCTACAGTCGTTTTATGTCCTTTTATAACTGTACGAGCGGTGTCATATTCAGGTGGGAAAGCATAGGCTACCGCGACGCGGTCACTATTCAGCCATATTGCATTTCACGTGAACTTTTTGTAAACAATACCGCATTTACTTTTTAGTGTTGAATGTTTAAGTTATTCGGATTGTTGTCGTAGCCATAGCAATTTAGTAAAACCAATACATGTAAATGCTAATGAGATAGATAAGGTTGTTAGTTTTGTAGAAACGTGTACAACTTGAAAGCTTGCATTATGAAACTTTAATTAACAGAAAATACTTTTAGTTTTTAAAATCTTGACACATAATCATATTACGTCAAAACGAGTCATACTTAAAAATAACGGTCCTGTTTCCAAATACGATGTGAGAGTTAATTATGTTAATGGAAATGACGGAGATTTTCATATACTTTTAAGAAGTAAGGAATATTATCTTTCATTGGTGTTGAATAAAGCGGTAAAGTATGATCTTATAAAGCTAGTCACACGAACAGCAATAAACCTTAATCATATTTACAGTAAATAAATAAATGTATGTTTATCTCAATTAGTTGTAGCATCATGTGATATTAAACTTTGTACACTTTATTCTATTAAGATAATTAATCGAGATATCATATCTTAATGTCGTAACCATGTAATTTATGCGTTACAAACCACGATATAAATATTGAGAGAACTAATTTATTTCGACGATTTGTTTGTGATATTCAACTTGCTTTCAGTTGCTTGGAGTTTTTTGCATTAGGATATTTTACATTTCTACATACGTCTTTAAGAATTTGAATTTCCACGTGATCTGTACAATTTCGTCTGTTATTCTCCAAAAAAAAAATTATTAACTCATTCAACTTACATTTTTAAACTAACTGTGTCTATGCAAATATTCTGTTAACATTGCTATTCACCAAATCATGTTTACGGTACATTTATTGAGAGGAAGGTCGATACCATCCATATATGCAATTATCGTGTATTTGGAGGTCACTGATCGTTTTGTCATTGGGCTTATCTTGGTCGACTCGAGTAAACGCATTATGGACGCTTGATTACATGTCAACCAACCAAAACTATCCGATATTAAGTGTATCGGAAATTTTCACGGTACAGAGCACAGATACCGGTGTTCAAAAGCATGTAATCTTCAGTGTTTTGAAAAGGTACTTCAGTGCTTGTTAGTAATTCGGAAATTGATTTTTAATTAGCTGCTCGTGTTATGTAAGCTTATGATTATTTTTCGGAAGTTATCGGTTTTAGTCGGTAAAGCTTTGAAGCTTCTGGATCAGAACGCCATGTGCCAGCCCTCAGCAAAGTTCAATAAGTTTTTTTTTCTTTAATGTAACCCTATTATTTATAGCACTGTGTCCTAAATACTGAAACACATCAACCCTTTTTAAATTAGGAACAAAATCAAATAAAGAATAGAATAGGTGTATAATGATAGCAGAAATAATTTTACTTTTACCTTTATAAATTCTCAATAGCAACTTTTTGTATTTTATATTCGTCATGATATCTAGAAGGTGTGATTTTCATTGCAGTCATCGATAACGTGTAATTTCTCAGTCACACCTCATATTATAACTACCTACACTGATGGGATAAAAGAAAAATTTATCGGATATGACTGGTATTATCATTTTATTGTGTCTGTCTATAAAATCCGGGTTCATCAAAATTTATTGAGGGATTTACGCCATTTTGAGATGGACAAAAACGTGTTAGGTTTTACTTATGCATTTGATTACCTTTTTATTTTGTCTGATCTTTGGAAATTCCTTAAGTTTAAACTAAAATAAAAATGACTCCTAAAGTATTTGACACTTATTGTAAGTGTAATGTGCTGCATTGATAAAATCTTTATCATAAAAAGTCATTTATCAAATATTATTACGAAATAGACACTTTTGTAGACAAAACCTAATCTTCCAACATGCCTGACCTAAATGCGATACATTGTAATCACTTCCTTACTTCTCTATCGAAGATTGCTAATCGTGGATTAGCTTGAAACGTTCGATTAAGGGGCTATCTGTCTGACACATGTATAGTCACCTCACTATTGTAGAAATAGAAAGTAAGTGAAACTGTCCAGATAGATTTCACTGGTTCATGCTTTATGGCTTTAAATGATTTATTTTCACACATTTCGCCAAGCGGGGTTGAAGAGTACAAAGTACTAACAGTTGCGCCACCGTTTATATTTGTATAACATCTGCTTATGTAGGTATCTAACGCATGAAATCACGAACTAGAGATCTTTTCACCGCTTCAGAAATTGTTTTCCTGTCCATCGTGCACAACCACTTGCACCTTCCAGATTTTGAACGAGGCAAATGACAGGGCTATCCAGGTAGCTACATATCTACTGGTCGGACGAAATTAGTAGGAGTCAATTTCAACGAAAAGAAGAAAAATAAGCCCGATTCAGATCACTTAGATGGTCTAAAAAAAGAATATTTTGTAGAAGATATACATGATGTACACACACATGTAATTTCCGTTAAAGATACCAAAAATCTCCCTCAACCAGCCATTTTCAAAGATTCTATCAACAAGGATGATGGTAAGCTGCAAGTGAGACCTCACAATGAAGATCAGTTTGGTTTCCAAATCCTTATCAACATATCATTACTTACGGATTAGGCCGGCCACACACGCGACAAGATAACATGATAATAATTGTTTTTCTATGATAATGTTGCAGGTTACTTTAATTTATTTTTTTACAATTTAAATAAGTGTCAAGTTTGTGTTTTATAAAAATGGTTTGAAATAACTAGACGATTTTTTACTTATTTTTAATATTTTCATCCATGTATTGATACCACCGTAGAAACACAACTGAAACTTTTGGCTGAAATGAAACCCTAATTTTTTTTTTTTTTTAGCTCTACAAAAATAGAAAGAAGAATTAGAAAATCAAAAATGAAGATGATATTTATGAAAATGTAGTTCTGATGCCAGAAATGAATTTAATTTTTTCAGTATAAAATAAGAATTACTTATATAGAGAGAGATTTAAAAGCAAAAACGTATCACAAACGTATTAAACGGCAAATCGTCTAAATGATTTGCGAAGATCCGTTAGCCGTCTTGCGTAAACCCGTCTCTCGACATAATTTTTTGGTAAAATTATCATTTTATCGGATTAATGCTATTTATGTGATGCATAATTGTTTTCATCATCCTTATTTTAACTGATTGCGGATTTCTTTTTGTTTCTTGAATCGGGTTTCTTTTTTTTATTTTCGAGTTCAAGTTTCAAGTTCATAATCTCAGAGGAATACATAATTAAGCTAGTTATACTGTTAGTTTTTTTTTTTTAAATATATAATTAGCATAAAATCATCACGTGAAGCGTGAATCCATACTTCCGCATTTGATTAACAAAAAAAAAAACATTTTTAGTTTAGAGCACTTCCTCCTACCTGAATCGAAGAGGTACATACTATATTTTACTGCGGGTATATATTATTTGACTGCATTCCAAGATTTCAATGCGAAAAAAATGATGCTCAGTTTATTATATCAAAACGTTTACAAATCGATTACATAGATACGTCAACCGATACCGGGTAACATAATTTTTTAACTAACCAGCCCAATATCGGTTATAATTCTGGCGTAGAGGAAATTACTTATTCTGTAATACGAAAGTGATTTATACAGATGTATATTAATGATTATTAATCAGATCTATCAAGAAAAGAGAATGGACCTATGACTAATTTTAATTTTTTTACGGGACTCAACGATAAACATCAACAGTATTCTAAGTAACTTGCACTTCCTGCGCGGCTTCGTCCGCGTGGATGTCGAATATCCCACGGGAACAAAAATCTTTCCTTATTCCTTGTCTACATTATAAATGGAACGTCTGTGCAAACTTTCAGCTTTCTAGGGTCAATGCCAAATTTTATATATTAAGATAATGATGAAAATTGAGGAAGATAATATTGTGCGTACGTCGCAACAGCCATACGTCTGTTATAGAATGAACTTTGAATAGCACACATACATACACATTAGTCACACGCAGCTTTTAGTGGTATCAATGCACTTGGTATCAATAATCTTTTTGATTTTGATAACCCAGATACAGGACATGTGTCGCCAAAATGTCGAGTGTTCTCAAGTGGAGGCCTTCACATGGAAGCAGACAGATTATCGAACTAAAACAGATAGTGTTGAGATATTAGACATTGTAGGTATACGTTTGGATGTAAATCATGGTCAATTGAATTGTGACAATTTAAGGAAGGTGAATAAAGATGGCAACGAAGAGGCACATTTAATTATTAATGAAGGTTCTACAATACTCACGGTAGCCTCCAAAATAGCGCTGATAGTAGAATATAATGCCCATGACGTTGCTTTCTTGATAGAAGATTTAATATCACTGGTTGCTTAATCATAAAATATCTATTATCAGCTTGATAACGTAATCATTATTTTGAAATAGAAAGGTTGTAAATCAATTTCTAGTTTAATGAAATTTTACCACATACGTGAGTTTTCACGTTAAACACTTAGTCGTGCCAGATATGCAGTTTGCTTTATAATTAGTGCTGGCCTAAATCGTGATTTTAGTATGATTATCGTCTCATCAGTCGAATAATATTCCTAGTTAACGTCTGACTGGACTTTGAAGTATAAAATCTATGCCCCTTTTTTGTTGCACATTTGAATTTATCTACAGTTTCTGTCATAAAATAAAGTTATGTATTCAGAAGTGCAATATGCAGACAGTGACGGAATATGATATTTTATGGATATCTTTACGAAAAATCGTTAACAGTTTGGAAAAACGATACTTACAAGCATATTGGGTTTATAAGCTTAAAGCTAGTTGCAAAGCACGAGCCAAAAGGCAAATCTATTAAAAATGAATGAAAAGAATCAAAACACCTACCACAAATCAATATCGTTGAACATCTGAATATTGTAAACTTATTCAAAAAGAAATTGTACCTTATCATAAACGATCTAATATTACATAATAACATTACCCATGTTTTATAGCAGGCTTTGTAATTGAAAAACTAGTAATAGGCGGTATTCAATAAGAGCAAATTTCTTCATCGGACAGCGTGGAGTGTTTGCGTATGTAATCATGGAAAATGATAGGTGGCCGCTAAACTCTCTGATGTCCCGTACTTTGAATATGATGTGTTCGCGGAAAAATAGGGAGCCTTTACAACTTTTAATAGAGTTTTTAGCCTCATTATACTTTACTATAGACCCGATTATAGGGTCTCTAGTAAGAATTTTATCCGTGTGTTGTAAGAGCTTAATGATTTTATCAAGCGCACGAGGAGTAGTATCTAGCAGCGGAGTATTAATAACACTGACCTTAAGAGGCTTGTCCTGACCATGGTCAATAAGAATTACGTGAGCTTCCATTTGAAGCAAAGCAATTCTAACAAATATACTAACTTTCATGTAACTGTCCAGCCTAATATTTTTTGCCACATTTTCGTATAACTCAGTTTTATAGATTCCCTGTAAAGTTTCTGACGTACAATTCACGTGATGTTTTTTTTTTTTTGTAACACTTTCGTATTTTGACAATAATAATGTATGTGGCACATGTGATAATTACGACGACTAAGCCGCAGTCACGTACAGACTCTGCTATTTACTAGAATTGGGAAGTCAATTTGTTAATGGTAATAATACTAACTTTATCGTTTCGAAGAATCATTGAAGCTATAGGTAAACAGGCATGAGGAACAGGGTGTAAAATTCACTCATCCTCCATAAAAAAGGGAGGATCCTCCGACCAGACAGGTTTTGTGTCTGGTGGGCTACTGCTCGACGGTTGATTTCGGGATTTTCTATATACGAGTATGCCAGTCGTGCGGTAAACTCTGCATGCGCGATGCAGAATTTGTGTGACATCAGGTCTTTGATGCGTAGTTTGCATGTGGCGTTGTAGATGATGCCACAACACACCCCTCGGGAGACCGAACGTCGATAGAGGCTGAGTCAGTGCATATTGTGATGCTTGGCAGGGCCAGTTGTGTTTTCAGTGAGTCAATACCGGGTGTCGCATTGTTCACGATGAGTTGGGGTGACCACATCTGACACTGACTGGATGTGGTACAGCGCCGAGTTGAGGCTGACTACTGGCGTCAACCATGAGCTCTTCTTGTTGACTGGCCGAAAGTGCTGTTTGATGTGCCAAGGTAGCTGATGAGGCTGAGGGTGATGACCAGGAATGCGCGTCCACTGTATGCTAGTCATCAAGATACCCTTTAAAGCCGTGGGTGCTGGCTAGCTGTGCGACTCTCCACTCGAAAGCTTGAGAAAGTGATGCTGATGATGTCACACTGAAGTAGGTGCACGAAGGCTGCACTGATGCTCGTGTTCGGGTCACGAGGAACAGGGTGTAAAGTTCACTCATCTTCCATAGAAAACGGAGGATCCTCCGATGGGTGTTGTGTCTGGTGGGCTACTGCCCGAGGTTTTAATGTCGGGATGTTGTAGACACAACTTGTAGATTCGTAGAAACAGCAAAAACTGCTTAAATGTTTGATGATGATGTGAAATGTTTTGTGTTCCTAAGGAACACAAAACATTTCACATCTTTTTTAGATATCTCAACAAGTGTAACAGCCCTGATATAATCAACATCACAAATCAATATTACGTTATTGAACAGATAATTGATTGATTTAATTAAACGAGTGTATGATTGATTTATTATCGTCGTGCGTCTGATAGTGACGGTGGGACACGTCACGTCAATGTCTAGACGTCCGTATCGAACGAATGCGGAACCCTGAAGTATATTTGTATACAATCAAGAACATTAATATACCTGTTAGACAAGAAGCTAGCAAATCGAAATGAGTAAACAATGTGTACATTCCAAAAACTGCTTTTCAGTAAGAAGCGTCAAAACCAACAGCTCCTCATAAACATGGTGTAAGGGAATCGAAGTGCAAACTGTTCCCATGAATGAATGTGGTCAGCACAAGATTCAAGGCCCCTAATGTAGAAATTTTTCATCGGTTATTAAAAAAACCAGCTGTTGCACGCAACGGATTTCGGTTTGCTTTGTATGAATTCATATAGCACTGTGTCCACTACCCGGTAACCACCCGCATATTCATTTCTTCATACAAACAAACCAAAATCCGTTGCGTGCCGTGCGTGCGTTGCGGCCGGCGCGGACCATTGGACGCTCAGCTTAAGCCGTTGCTGCGTTGGTCCTGGCTGTCATTCGTAGATCTTTAACAGTCGTTACAGGTAGTCAGATAACCAAAAGTCTGACAACCAGTCTTACCAAAGCGAATCGTGTTACCCAGTAATTGGGTTGCGGAGGTCACTTAGGCAGTCGCTCCATGTAAAATACTAGTATTCAGCTGCATCCGGATGGACTGAAAGCCGACCCCAACAGAATTGGAAAAAGGGTAGGCAGATGATGAATTAGTCGTGAGAGATATTTGTATGTTATGTAAAGAACAATATTTCAAACCTCGATTACTGATGCGAATTGAAGTTTTCTTCAATTATATCTTTGATATAATTATAACCAAAGTACTAAATGAAGTCAACACTGTCAGTCATGATGGCCCTGTGGTTAAGGCCTCACCTCTCATGCATGAGGTTGTGTGTTCAAATCCAGGCAAGTACTAATGTGATTTTTTCAAGTCATATGTACTTTCTAAGTTTATCACTGGCATCGGTTAAGGAAAACATCATGAGTAAGCCTGGACATTGTGGTTAATACAAGTTTGAAATCGTCAACCTATCTTGAGCAAGCGTGGTGATCAATGCTCACACTCTGTGTATGAGAAGAAGCCTTTGCTCAGCAGTGGGACAGTAACATGTTAGAATTATTTATATTAGAGACAGATTGATTGATTGTGTGTGAATCATTGACTGAGTTCATGGTAAAAGTTTGCGCGTCGATGTACCATAGACCATGTATTAATTTCATCAACTAAGGGTGAATTCGACCAAAGTTTTATACCTAGTATAAGTCTTCCCCTTCGAATAAATTTTGAATTTTTGACAGTTTATCCATACATAAACTGTCAGTCGTCAATTTTATTCCACGGATAAAAGATATCTGACTTTAGTCAAATTAGTCCTAAGGCGTTTTACTAGTACCTAGGTCATGATCTACCCATGTACCAAATCCGTTCAGCAGTTTTAGCGTAGCGTGCATAACGAGCAGATTTGTTAGGATTTTTTTATTTCATAAATTATATATCTACTAGCTTCCGTCAGCGGCTTCGCCCGCGTTGTATGTCGATAAAAAGTAGCCTATGTCCTTTTCTAGGTCATAGTCAACCCGTGTGCCAAATTTCATTAAATCTGTTGAGACATTCTAACGTGAAAGCGTTACAAACAAACGAACCAACAAACAAACTCACTTTCGCATTTATAATATTATATACAGTTGGGATACCATTGCTAGATATAAGTAGTATTATATAGTTAGTAGTTTACTAGCTATATAATACTACTAGTATTAGATATAGTAGTACAAGTTTCTAAGCTTAATTGTAAACAAAGCACAGATATTAGGTATTAATGGTAACTACTAAAATACTGCGGTTTGTTGCACAATCTGTGCAGCCACTTATTTGGTACAGTCAGCAACAAAATTCGATTAACACTTGCAGTTTTTTAATCTTAATTATTAAGCGAAATATTTAACTCAAATTGGAACAGAAGTACTTAAAATTTTAAGAACATTAACTCTTAACAGTTAAACGAAAAAAAGCAGTTTATCGAATCATTTTGCGTTAATTTAGATGATGTCAAAAAGTAGCAGTGTTAACCGACTTCTGTTGCTGAACTTATTACAAAAGTATTCCGTACTACACAATACTTATTTGCAATTTGAAAACATGTTTATAATTTACAAGAAAATAAATTATTAGTTTGTTTGTAAGTAAACGCTAATCAGTCACAGTGTTCCAATATTGAAAATAAAACATACTTTAAATTACAAGACGATAAGGCAAGGATGCATACTATGAACGTACCTACTCGAAATCACGAGAATTATGATTAAAGAAAAATAATATGTCACAATAATTCTAACTAATATTATAAATCCGAAAGTGAGTTTGTTTGTTTGTTAAACTATCACGCTAAAACGGTTAAACGGATTTGGATGACATTTAACACATGAGTAGACCAAGACCTGGATTAAGACATAGGTTACATTTTATCCCGGTTGTACGTTCCCGTTGGATAATTTTCGACATCCACGTGGGCGAAGCCGCGGGCAAAAGCTAGTTAAATTATAAACGATAACGAAAAATATACAAAACATTGTAACACAAACAAATCTGGGTTCAAGAAAATAATACGAAGCCTAAAAATACTCTTCTGCAGTAAGTAGGTCGCGAGGCATGGTTTCTTGCAAAGGGCCTAAAATAGTCCCTTGAGAAACTCCTTCAGAAATACCTAAGCCCAAAGCATAATAAAATTAGTTCCTAACATTTAACGACTGATATGATAATCCAGATCGATTTCAACCATCGGAAATATATTCAGGTAGGCTCATTTAAAGCTACAAATACCTCAGATAGGCACAAACGCTACATGGAACCTAATCAAACGCGGATTACGAATTGGAAATACCGAAGCTTAGTTATTTACTCAACCTCAGTGTTCTTAATCTTAATTATTGACTTGTCGAAACATTTACATAATTACATTTTATGTTATCGTTTCGTAGACAAGATGAATATGCAATCTTAGAATTAATTGTATGATTTTATTTCTTCTGAAGTATGACGTATTTTCGTAACGGAGTGGTATTTCCTCTGATCGTTTTAGTGTGGCTTTAAGTATAAATTAGAACATGATACGATCAAGATCATTTCACAAAATAATAATTGACATTGTAATGCAATGATGGCACATATTGTATGGAATCTTTATGGTACGAAGTAATTCTCAGAACTTTTATCGCACTATAATGCGTCGTATGCGCTTCACGGCTAACCGGCAGACATTTTCTCATTATACCTAGCTAATGTGAATAAAATGATGGCTGCGATTGAAATAACTAATCCTTTTATACCGGATAACTGACCTTTTTACGTGTTACATAAATTGGTTTTATTAAAAGCTTACATACTTGGGTTATGAGTATACCTAACCTAACCTAGATAGGAGCGAATCAGGCAAATCGACACCTCATGCTAATTTTCAATCATCGAGTGAGAAATTTTATTTGGAAATCATACTAATGGTTTCATGTGTATCAAGTAACGATTTGATTTGAATTTTTACCAACTTTGGTAATTGAGTTATTAAGTGAAATAACCTTTTGGGTATTCGATTTTAAACATTCACAGAGTGACAAATTATATGCTGAAGCTAATAATTAAGATTGCTATACCTACTCGTTGCTAAAGAGAAGATTAGGTATAGGAGGAGCATATTAGCGTCACTTTCCAAAAAAATATTTTACTGCTTAAGTAGCCCACTAATTTCAATCAATTTGATTATAATTATACAGTAGCGAATTTTATAGACTACTATGCTTCAAATTATAAGTTTATGACTGCACCCGATAACCTTAAAACATCTGACTTTATTTTTATTTAATTAAAACCTCTCACAACATTAATAAACTTTATGATCACACTTAATTTATTTTATCGCAGATTAATTGAGAATTAGTTTTAAAATTTATGTTCTATGCTAAATGAGTTACTAATTTTATGTCTGTTAATGCAGTACAATTTATTATTTTAAAACCTGTTGAATACAATAAAGTATAGGAAGATAAGAGAACAGGTCACGCTAAAGATTAGCACTTGTTATTATTTTACTTATGTTATTGCTATTTTTTGTTACGAAAAGTTACAACTTTATATCATGGTTATTTTTTTTTTCATCATATGACATTACGGTTTTTATTAAAACTACGGTACTGTCAGATTCTTTCAAGGTTGTTTTACTTGAATTTTTATGACATAAAATACTCCAAAAATTAGAGCTTTAGGAAAACAATGAAGCAGCCGAAACTCGTCATTTGACCGCGTCTCTACATTTACTAAAACGTTATATATGTAGAATAAGATTATCAATGAGCTGTGGTACAAAATAATATAAATAAATTTAAAAAATATATAACTTTATTGTACATAGAGAAAAATAAGGTCAAAAATCAGGTTGAACAGTTGGCTCCTGAACTAACAATAAGTAAAAATATACAGTACATCAGGAGCCAAAAAAAAAATTAATAGAAATTTAAGGAGTAAAACTCACCATCAGGAGGCACAATATCTTCGCAGAGACGGCAAGCTGTGGTAACCTGTAACAGAAAAGAGAAACACATGAGCATCTATATTATTCTATATACCTACATAATATCCGTAATTATTATAAGTAACAAAATGATTTAGCCGATCTGTTCTATAAAAATCTCATCGTGAAAACTTAAGTGAAGTGCTTGAAGAGTGTTGTCAATAGTGGCAATCCCTAGCATCTGATGGAATTCCAGCTCACTTCAAGCTCACTTCACCTAAGTTTTTACGGTGACATTTTTACAGAATATACCCGTATACTGGCAGGTTTAGAAGTGACTTCTAAGGATTTAGGCGCTGAGCAGATGATGGACAATTTGACCGAGGACAATTTGTCCGCGACGGTAGAAAGTATTGGTAATCTATGCAATAGTGTTATTGCATAGACTCCTAGGATTTCCATAAGGTGTTGAGCAGATGATGGACAATCTGACCCCTTTAATTCCCCTTTGGTGAATTTGACGCCTTATAGTCATCCCCGACGTAATGTACGACTAATAGAAAAATGTTCAAATATAATTTCAGTTTGATTCGCTCTTGGTGAAGCTCGAGGCCTTCCAGTTAATGAAGTAATGACTAATGTTAGAGATACTAGTCTAGTCTCTGGTCCTAAGACCAGAAAGTAATCTTGCTCGTCAGTGAAAAACTCAAACAATGTAGACTGTATTTGTTGTGTAAATGTTTTATTGTTAAATAGATATAATAATATTATTATGCTGCCTCTTAAGATAATATGTAGGAATATTACTCTATATAGCATTAGCAACTGAAGTTTAATTGATTAGATTTTGATAAATAATTTTATATCATAGCAAAACTGTGATATGTATTGCGTACCTTTCTAATTATTACTAACAATTACTTATACCTAACAATTTTATTCCCCCTTTTAGGGCCAATTTTTCAATAGTCAGATAACTCTTATCTGAAGAATAAATATGAAAGTTTGACATATTTTTTCTTCAGATAAGAGTTATGTGACTATTGAAAAATTAATCCTTAATTACTATATTATTATTACATTTACATTTATTACATTTATCGCATTAGGTACCTACCTAGTAACTGTAATACAGGTATAACTTCTAACGTCTTTAGATTTAACCTTTTAAGTTTCACTCGTGTGCAAATAGTTCACTAACAACTATGTAGTATTTAAGATGTGGATAACGCCGTGAGCTACACATATGTAACACACACACACATGTAACACATGTGTGTTACACATATGTAATCTCTTTTTTTTTGTCACTACTTGTTTGTTATGATATTTGTGTAATTGTTTGCTTTCCCGAAATAAATAAATAAATAGCAAAATTGCCTTATATTTAATCATTAAAAATTGGCAGCTTATTTTTTTTCAAAAGTGTCTTCATATCAATAATATTGGCAATTGGCAACTTACTCAACTAACTAATTAATTAATTACTAAATTATCGTTATCTTTCGTTCTCTATTATTTCATACCTATTATACTTAGGATGATAAGCACCGATTAAAATATAAATAGACTTTCAACAACAATATAAAACGTTGATTTGTCAGAATTTCTTTCATACACGAACTAGGTACTAGTAATATTATCTTAAACATTAACAATTGGGTGTGAGACCAAATAATGTGTAGTTTTAATAGTCTTAACGAAAACAGTTTTTGTTATATTTTTTATGAACAAAAATAGAAGAAAAGGGACCCCAGAAAGAAAATATATAAAACTAAGTCAAGTTTTTCCGCTACTGAAAAGTTTGTTCACTCTTTCAAAATGCTCGTATATTCATTCAATAGTGGTATTATGAGCAACTTTTGGTAACCAAAGACAAGAATGAAACATGATTTCATGAAAAGCAAGAAAATTAAGGCTAACACCTTCCTGTATTCCCCAACATCACAGGCTTTATTTAACTGACCACCAAATTATCAAAACCGTCATAATTGCAACTGTAAACTTCGGCACAAAAGAGTTTTTACGTACTGAAAATACCCATAATTTTGGAATTTCCGAACCATAAACAAAGTAGGTTTACGCCATAAAAGAAAACAAAAATGTATTTTCTTATCTCAGCCTTTGTCGTAGGTACGTTCAAAGACGCAACGATTCAATAGATTAAGTATTTCTTTATTTAACATTCTCTTGACTAACACATAACGTACAATAGCACATAAAACTTCAGTACCTGAGTACTTGACGAGTCTTACTCCATAATAAGTACCTACTTACATAAACGCTTGCAGATCTGAAAAAAAGTTGGCAAAGTAAATATGAAGTATAGTTGTCGGCACGAGTCGTGAGCACAAACTCTAATCTTATTTCCTATTACGGTAGGTTACACACGGGCGGGAGCAGTTAAATCAATATATCAAGCATATTTACTATATACACCGATAGAAAACAGAATACAAGAGCACGCTGACGAGGGCAGTTAAAGTTAAGATGGAATTTATGCTCACGACTCGTGCCGGCAATTATATGCAATATTATAGACCCCTCGCGTGGTAAGCGGGAACCGGGAATGGGGTCGAGGTGTCTACTTGATATGCGATAGGCTGGGTTGATAGCAGACACAAGATCATCTGCCATCATCTGCCTAGCCTTTCCCCATCTATGTTGGGGTCGGCTTCCAGTCTAACCGGATGCAGCTGAATACCAGTATTTAACATGGAGCGACTGCCTATCTGACCTCCACAACCCAGTAACTGGATAATACAATACCCCAGACTTTTGGACTTCTTACGACTGTCAAAGATCCACGAATGACAGACGCGATCAACAGCTTAACGTGCTTTCCAAGGCACGGCGGGGTCTTGGTATGTAAAGATGATCACCCATCCTCGGATCAACCGCGGCAAGCGTAGCTTAACCTGATCGATCAACACGTACGGCTGTTATTACTTAGCCACAAGCCTCTCTTCATTATCATCAAAACTCGTAGACGTTACCGACTACAATTGACGATATCTAGATTCCATACAAAGTCATTAATCACTGATAATCTTACGTCTGCCATTAGGTAACGTGATATGTAGGTATCGAAGCTACCGGGCATGGCGCGTAACAAAAACTTGGGTTCATAGGCCACGTGATTATCCTTAGGTAACTTGCGTGGTTAGACGTGTGCAGATTGAATACTGGCGACAATTTATAAGTTTTGTAAAGAACATTCTGGTTTATGAATGGGTTTGCGGTGTAATTTTGGCAATGTGTAGTGATGGGTTTTTACTTAAACATTTTTGGAATATTAGGCGTTTTATTCTTTAATTATTTTCCCAATTCACCCAGAATGAATCATTCACTCACACTCCGGTAATCAATCAATCAAGTCAACCTATCGCAGTCCACTGCTGGATATACGCCTCTGCGCCACAACACCCTGTCCTCCGCCTTCCGCATCCAGTCTGTCCCCGCCACCTTTGTAAGGTCGTCGGTCCATCTAGCTGGGGGACATCCCACACTACGCTTGCCGATACGCGGTCTCCACTCCAGGACTCGTCTGCTCCACTTCAGTAAAAAAGGGTGTGTTTGTAGGTATAAGTTGATATTTTCTACACGTGTTTTCTTCAGCTACCGAGTATAAACAAATGAGAATCAAATGTTAAACATGCTTGTTTGTTTGCAGTTTTGCATAAAAGGAAAATCATCAATAATGTTTCTACATAAAAATTCTTCAAATACCGAATCACGGGTAGGGTTTCCACGGCGTAATTACTAATACAATTTCACCTGTAAGTTGACATAGGATATGTCACGTACACTTAACGTAAATAATACCAATTTACTTGCTTGACGCATCGTTAAGGAATTCCATTTTACGCAATAAACTGACATAGGAATCTCTTTTGTAATAGTAGTAAACATACGTAAATACATTATAGCTGTGTAAGGTAAAAATCAACTTTTGTATGGCTTGTATAAATCGATGAGAATATCAAAATCACTGTATCTAATAGATTTTCGTGTCATTTTTTCGCTATGGAATGCAGATAATTCGGTATAGAATCTTGCACAGTGCGTGCTTATAAGAGTTTTATATGGTCTATGATATCCATTGAATTCTTTGTGCTAACTTTGGAATCTCGATTTCTTACAAATCTGTACTCAAACCTAGTTTGAAATCGAAATTTGTAAGACAAAAGTATTTAAAAAACAAGTAAACTTCGCTTAATGATTGTTACTGGTGATCACGTGGACGCACGTTTTCGTCTTCACATAAAAAGACAAAAAGTTTAAACAATTGAATGCTGTCAAACCGTATTCGAATTTCGAACACGCAGTTTTACGGCTCACATTAAAATAGTAGCGAATAATTATTTAGATTCAGTGACTTCCTCAAGTTTATGCGTAAGGAAATTGAATTTAAAGAATGAATTCCTATGTATATCCTAGTAATAAAATAAAACAAGGTGTATTTGATAATTTATTACTTAGTATACGTGAGAATCAGTAATGAAAAGAACAGTGAAGCAAACTAAATGATTAAATAAAAATATTCGATTTTTTTCCCAAAACGTTTTGTCATCTGTGTACACTACAACCGAAATATCTTGGCAAGCCTTAAAATAGGCACTAAGAACTTTCGCACGTGTTCTCTACTCACACTCGCCTCATGTCACCATTTGGTTCCTGAAAAATCTTACTGCGCAAAGTGCGCGAAGTATGGACTTGCCAAGATAAATCACCCGTACTGTAGCTATCGGCATTGTTCAGCGCAATAAAAAAAAAACACTTGACAATTTCAAGAACTGATAACTTATTATATAACACAGGTTAAAGCCCAGTAACCTAGTTCCATCAATCTATTCTCAAGCAATATGATAAGAGGATAAGATAAAAAAAATATCGCAACATGATCAATAATATTCACTAATACAGGCAGGCAAAAACTCGTGCTGTACGGCATTAAATATGTACTGGTATTGTGGCATTTCAAGGCTTCAGTAAAAAAATAAATGCACTCGATTGAAGGACACTATTATTATGGTGCTTGCAACCTTTATGCACTGTTTTCCCATAAAGTATCATGCGGAATGCAGACGTTCCATTTTCAAACTCAAGTTGACAGGTCCTTTTTGAACACAGTCTTACTAAGTTCCGTATTCGAAAATAATGATCTTGATTCAAAGCTGAGAATAATATGAAAATTGAGAAATCGAGATTCATTTAATGAGCAACTTTCTAGAATACAGAGTAAAATTGCGCCTGCCTATGTTGTAAACGTTTATATACGTACAATTTTCACCCGGCATAGTAAAGTTACAGGATATGCCTTATTAGTTAACTCTATAGGCTTACTCTACGTGTTTAGTTCAGTGGGCATACATAACTCAAGCCTAACGGCTGAAAGTGACATTTCATAATACAGCAGTACCTAATTAAAATTCATACTGCCTGGAATTCTACCTGCCTTAATGAAAATGAACTTCGTACTATTTACTAGTTATACATACGTATAGAAATTATAAAGAGGGAAACTACCACGCTGTGGAGGCAAATACCACAGAATAGTGTAGGTACAGAAGGTCGGCTCGATACAGCTAGCGGAAATGCGATCGGAAAGAGGCGAACAAGTACGACTGTACGAACGGGGCAGTAATCTCAACCGAATGCTAGTCGCGAGTGCGCTCGCACTCGCTGTACCTACGTAAAGAGCGTCTATATGTGCGTGCATTTTTCGCCTTGTCTGGAGCCAACATTCTGTAGTGCTCTGTGGTATATACTCAGTTGGTAATGAATTTTCTTGCTCCGTCCTTGAACTTCGCGTGCCGTGAATACAAAATGAGCACAGTTTCTAGCGGCTGTAAATTCTAATGAGTGTCTTGGAGGTCTTAATTAACATAAATGTTTCGAAAACTAACATAAAATATTTGGGAATTTGTAACATCGCATGTGGTAGCGAAAAATTACGTGTTTTGACTGGATTTATAGGCATTTTTTTGGTTCTATACGAGGCGACTTTTTTTCGAAAAATTCCTTGTCTCTGGAGACATAAATACATAATGATATCTTCAAGTTTTTCTACCAATGTGTTGGTCATGGTGGTCATCATGCACTAATTTAATAACGGAGTCCAGAAAACAACCGCTCCGACACTTTTTTTCAATTTAGAAGTTTGTTGAAAGCTGACTCCAAATAATCAGAAAAAGGTACAAAATGACGTTGTTAAAGACATGTATCACTCACGAATGTCTAAATACAACATTTCGTTTTGCATCCTCGTCAAATTTAAGGGTGTGGTATAGACCATCAAACCGAACAACTTTTTCCATGGCACCCCATACCCCATACCCATACATTTGCGTCGAGTAGGCATTGAAGTTTTCTATGGGTTAGTTCAAAATTTTTTCGCAATACGATGTTGGTCCCATGCAGAAAGTTATTCGGTTTGATGTTCTGCACCATACCCTGAAATTTGACGAGGATGCAAAAAGACACGTTGTATAAAACACTTACACATTTAAATTATGTACTTATATGCAAAAAAAAATATCATAAAGAAATGAAGAACTGATCGAACATTGGATATGTCACGCGTAACATACTGTATATTCTACTAACTAAGAGGATCCACGTGTACAGATAGACCAAACAGTAATATACACTCAATGTTTTGACTACCTAATGACTTCATATTTTTGCAAATATACCTACACATATCGTACTTTTTTTTCTTATCTCTTCCAGCATTAACTCATCCTCATCACATAACATAATATCACGCTTGTATTTCGCAAAAGGTTCGGCAGAGGGGTACTGTAGAGGTTTGATGGTTTAATCAAACATCGACAATATTATACTGGCTGACATTCAATCATTTATATATGGAAGGTATCCTAGAAATACTAGGATGAGATAAAGAATCTGGCGAGGGCTCCGCGTAGAACTAATAGGAGGAGGAGTGTGAAATATAATTTATATGAAGCTTAAAATAAAAATATTTTTTTATTTTATTTTTTTTCTATTTTTTTTTTACTTCTATTTTTATTCTTTGATTATTATTATTGTTTGATTTTATTTGAAATTAATTTAATTCATTTTTATTTGAATTTGTTTAAAATTATTTTGTATTATTTTGTACCCTTATTGTTTTGGTTTTCATTTTGATTCGCTTTCAGTGACTTTCGTTTATTGTATTTTGATTAATTTTAATGATTCTTGTTCTCATCAAACTTCTTGTACCTACCTAGTTATTAAGTGAATGATGTGGTCGCCTATAATTGGAAGCGCACATTTGTGTTGTCCGTATCTGCAATAAATTAAGTATCTAATTGTGTAGCCTCTGTTGGTGATCCATTAAATAAATAAATAAATAAAATATAGAGGGCTTCAGCCCCATTTAAATAGAGTCCCTCTAGTTTTATTATTTATTTAGTAAATCTCCTACTGTGAGGTTCGAGCCCTCACAGTACCTATAGTACACTCACATTTCGCCAGTAGTTTGAGTCCCATGTAATAGGGGGCGAACCTATTGCCATCAACTTGGCACACATCCAGACTCCGGGCTGAGAAATTCCTGATAGAAAAACACAATAACACTTTGTCCGACCCGGGAATCGTACCCAGTACCTCATGCTCAGCAATAGTGCTTGCGACCACTAGACCAGTGAGGCAGTCAATCTTTATCAATATAATTATTACCTACTAAGTGAGGCGTCGCCATATTTGTTTGTTACATTTTTGTTATTTTTATTGTGAAACTGTTACAAGATTGCTAATTCAACCAAAACTTTAAAATATTGAGACATCAATACAATTTATTGATCTATAATTCAGAATCGAGACAATGTTATCGATATTTTATGCTAATTAGTCATATCTGTGTTTGGAAATCAAAGCAAGTTACTAGTTGGTACGAGAAAAACGAAAAATGTAACTTAAGATATATTTTCAGGGTTCCGTAATCAAAAAGGAACCCTTATAGTTTCGCTATGTCAGTACGTCTGTCCGTCTGTACCTTGGCCCAGAGACTCTTAGTATTAGAAAGCTTTAATTTGGCATGGATATACATATTTATCACGCCGAAAAAGTGGTAAAATAAAATCATGAAAAAAAATTTTTTTAGGGTCTTTTTTCTCGTCTAACGTGTGGGGTGTTGTTGGACGAGTCTTTCAAAAATATTGCGGGTTTGTCGAAACAATTTTTCGATTTAGGGATGCGTTTCTGAAATATTAAGCTTTAAAGTGCTAATTTTTGTTAGAGTCAAATGTTCCCCCCGCCTGCCAGCTAAACGGTTAGTTTTGGATGGGTGAAAAAATTCACGATAGTTACAGGGAAAACTATCACAGCTAAGTAGGCTTTTCAAGTTTACGAGTAATAGCCAAATATTCATGAAACAACAAAAAGCCCTCTTCTTAGTCCACATTATTGTGCAACTACGGAACCCTATTATTGCGCGTGGCCCGACACGCACTTGGCCCCTTTTTTATAAGTAATTATGCTATGTAATTTATAAATGCTGTCATCGCTACAAAATTAGTAAAATGTAATAGCATATTTAAATCATTTTCTAGCAGAATATTGTGTGTACCTACCTAGCTACCAAAAAAAAAAAAGTTTATTGAACCACAGATACTTATCAACGTTTTGTCATACGTAGGTTGATTTAATTGTCGATATTCATCATCATCTTCCTGCCCTTATCCCATATTACTTGGGGTCGGCGCAACACGTTTTCTTCTTCCATTCTCCCCTGTCAACCGTCACGCTATCATTCACTCCCTTCTCTTTCATATCATTCCTCACACAATCCATCCATCTTTTCTTTGGCCTTCCTCTGCCTCTCCATCCATCAACATCTATATTCATCACTCTTTTAGTCACATGCGTTTTTCACATGCATTTAATTGTCGATATTATAATTGTTTTATCACACTAATATTATAAAGGCGAAAGTTTGTGAGTGTGTGTGTGTGTGTTTGTATGTTTGTTACTTCTTCACGCTCAAACGGCTGGACCGATTTGGATGAGATTTGGTATGTAGATAGCTTATACCCTGGATTAACACATAGGCTACTTTTTATCCCGGTCTAAATCATAATTCTGAAAATCAGCAGTAGTATTATTAAATTTCTACGTGAACGTCCTACAAAATAAATTCTTGTTACTTGTTAAATTTTTCATTATTCATTGTGTTATTATTATTAAATATAATTTGTCATTCGTCTTCTTATTGTTTATGTGCAATAAATTACGGCAACTATAGTTTAACTGCATTTTCTTGCATGAGAATTGTAATATTGTAAAATTAGAAAATTCATTAAACTTGTGTTCAGCGAGATTAAATGAACACAATTTAATACCTAACTGTAAAGTAATAATTTCAATGTCTAAGGAAGAGTATAAACTGCACAAATGCAGAGCTTGAAAAAAAAATACGGGAGTAGCAACACTGAAATGATAAAAACCAGAGAGCCTAGACAGAGTGACATTTTGTCAGCGATCGATGACATAAACATCAAAAATGTATTGAACTGACATTTCATGCCTTCATTCGCAAAAAGACGGTGTCCCTGATCTGCAGAATGCGTGGCAGCCGCAACGAAATTTGAAGACTGTGGTTGATAGGATCTCATCCCCACTTTGTAGAGCCTTTGTTAAGTCAGTCATCTAATCTTAATTTCCATGATCTTAATTGTAATTTCCATTTTTGTAATCTTCATATTTTGTATGTACATTTTATATCTGAAATAAAATATTTTAACTATTTATTTTTTATTAGCTACCGAAAAGCATGTCAATACTGTTGAAAGTCGGTGTAGAAATATGAAACTGGTCTGGACCCTCCGGTATTGTACAATACGCGCCACTAAAGATGAGACTTGCATACCATGTGGTTTGACTTGCGCAGTACACGATTTCAGATCTCTTTAGCGGTATGAGTTCTGAGCGCGGGAAGGGTCCGGGCGTCCGCGGGACGGCAGAAAGTGCGCGGGAGGCGCGGTTAAGTCTTATCTTTCGTGGCGCGTATTGTACCTTACTTGTGAGAGCTCCAAAAGGTTACGTTGATAGGCTAGAGTCAACATTAGGGACCAAGGATGTCCTCTGTGCTTTATATTTGCAAAAGCCATGCTTTGACCCACAGTGGGACATGTTCTTTTTTTTTAGCTTTTACCCGGCTTCGACCGCGTGGTTATTTGAAATTATCCCAAGGGAATGTAGGTACTACTAGGATTGAGTGTACTCTATGTCTTAACCAAGGTCATGGTTTCCATGTGTGCCAAATTTCATCAAAGTCCGTTCAGCCGCTAAGCCGTGAAAATATAACAGACAGACGGACAGACGGGTGTTCAGAGGTAATTTCGCATTTACAATTTATAAGTCATCTGCCTAATCTTTTCCAAACGACGTTGGGGTCGGCTTCCAGTCTAACCGGATGCATCTGAATAGTAGTATTTACATGAAGCGACTGCCTATCTGACCTCCACAACCCAGTTACTGGGTAACACGATACCACTTGGTAAGACTGGTTATCAGACTTTCGGGCTTCTGACTACCTGTAACGACTATCAAAGATCCACGAATAACAGCCGGGACCTACGGCTTGACACGTTGACTGCCAGACAACAGACAATAGAAAATCTATTGTTTGCGGTCACCGTGTGTCAGTGGCAGTCAATGACTTAACGTGCTTTCCGGGGCACGGAGGGTTCTTGGTATGTAAAGATGGTCACCCATCCACGGACCAACCTCGCAAGTGTAGCTTAACCTGATCGATCGACCCGTGTGGCTGTTATTACTTAGCCACAAGCCCCTCTTTTTTTCCTTTCTTTTATAATATTAAGTATAGATAATATTCGTATCTTTCACAGACATGTCAGCAAAACGCATCAATGTCTCATTTAAAATCACATGAATAACTTTTATTTGCAGTAAAAACTATAAACGCGGGAATAAAATTCAAGATTTACGAGTAAAAATATTACAGTTTTATACTACTTATTGCTGAGAATCTTTCAGGGAATTAGTATTTTTGTATGAGCTATGTTGATTGTAGGAGCAGGCCATTTTTTGGTTGAATAAAGAGCGACATTTTTTTTTTTAAATTAGGAATCACTATGGCAGAATACTGTCCCAGCAGTGGGAACATTATAGGCTGATCGTGCTATGGCAGAATTTGTCTATATTTTTTCAAAAATCGTTAATTCAAAGTTATATAACTTCCAAATTCAAATTACCTACGCTTGAAAAACTCGAAGAGGATTTCTATCACAAATCCTTCTATATGAAATGCATTGCACAGCACAGATGAGTTCTTGATAAGGGATCACTATGGCAATAGTAATCCCTTATAAAGAACTCATCCAGTAGCCCCTTGTGTGTGTGTGGATCAATCTTAAAGCCGTGTACACACGAACGAACAAAAACATGGTGAACACGAACATCGAACACTTTAAATGATCAAAAGGGTCCTGAGTTTCTTCAAATATTCCGTGATCGATGTTCGTGTTCACCATGTTTTGTTCGTTCGCGTGTACACGGCTTTACGTTACGAAAATCCTCCAAAGAGTGCAAGTACTTACAGGATCGGCCATGGAAATATGTACACACTAAGTACAAACAAATTATTTATCGTTCACGTCTCTATAATTTCTTTTCATTGTATTTTCAGATATAGTTTGGACGAGTATAATGTTATTTAGAACACGCATTGATTTGCTTAAAAGGATTCTTTCCATTGTAACTAAAATAAGTTAGTTAAGTTGATGCAATATACATTTTCCTTTTTTTTATAGTTTAGTTCGGTTTTAATCGACTTGCAGGTAATGTTACTTTGATTCAGATCAGTGGCCTTAGTGCGAGTTTTTACACTTACTCGATCGTGTTTACGTTAGCGCTAACATACGACATTTTGTATGGCATAATTGTGTTTTCCACTATAGTCACCAGACGGCGCTTATTCAGTTTCAGTACAAGTTGCAAGTTTACGTTAAGGTGATATAAAAACTCGCACTAAGGCCTTGGATGAATTGATTTGAATAATGTAAAAAAACAACATATCAATACCTAATAGTACTCACATTTCAGCAGTTATGCGTATGTCTCATGTACAAAAAAAAAATATGGTTTATGTCATTTACATTATAATACTAGCTGACCCGACAAACGTTGTCCTGTCTTAGCTATGAATATTCTAATGTAAACGCGCGAAGTTAAAATAGTCATTAAGTTTTCCGAAATTTTCCAAATTTCTGCGCAATTTTCTTAGTTTTTCTTTTCGTAAGAAACTTCTACAAAGTATGAGAAAACTTTTAAAAAAAGTTTAATGAAATCGGTAAAGTCGTTCTCAAGTTATGGCGTGACCAAGGGAAATAGGGATTCATTTTTATATATATATAGATATTTTCATTGGTCTTATTTGCTTTTATTAAAACTAACCTAGAAGTAGAAAATCCCTATTAATGTTTTCGTTCCAGCATTGTGTTTTAAATTATATTTTAATTCATTCGACCAACATAAACGAGATCTGTGTAATCACATTACCAATAATTAAGATATAACAGTGTAAATAATACTTGATCGAATGTATTAATTAAAGATTAATAACATTAGTTCATTAAAGCTAATATCCATTTCTCGTGACAAAATGGAAAAATGCAATTAAGAAAAATAAAACGCATAAGTAAGTAAGAAAATAAAAAGGAAATTTTAATTTTCTTCTCGTTCGTTATTGAATATTAAATAATTAATAAATGCTGCATGCATTTATTAATTATTTCATATAATTTTCTGAACCAATAATTTGCTTTTTATGGTTATAATTAATGTTTCGTGGTTAATTATATGTAGGTAAGTAATTAATAAAAAAATCTAATAAAAAAATTAAACTGGTTTCTGTACCACCAAAAAGTCTTAATCATTTTAACATTCATAAATAATTATTTATTTATTTATTTATTTTAAGGAGAACCAACAGCTTTAACAGATAGATAACAATTGAAAATAAAACACGGGTAAAAACAGAAAAAGTAGTACAAATCTTAAGATCACTAACAAGCACGATAGAAAGAAAAAAAAACACAAAAACAATATTATATACCTAATTATACAATTTATTGATTATATCATAATCTCCATGGAACCCAATTATCCGTAATATTGAATTATTTATAACAATTAATTATATCTTACTGATAGCTTTTCTGTAGCAACAGATAAGCACTCTTGACGTAAAACATTATAATATTTAGGTGCCATTATAAATAAAAAGTAATATTTATAACTTAACTTACTATAATACTTTACCTTAACTGTAGTATTCGCTCTATACATATGTAGTACCCAAACACTCATTGGTTTCTGTCTGATACTGTAGTATCCAAAAGATATTCGAAATACATGTTTAGCATGCATACATGCATACTTCCACTCAAATAATTTATTTCAATTAAACCATTTGCAGATACTTTAGAGTCGGTCAGTCAGAAAGATGAAGCTAGTTGAAGGATGAAACTTTTTTTCCCATGGGCTAAGGCAGAAACACCAAAATGCCATGTGCTAAGAGCAAATAGGTAAGGTACCCAAAAAAAAAAAAAAACAAAAAAAAAACAAATTAAATTCTGTATTGTTTAATTTCATTATTTATGTTGTAAAACTCTGTAAGTTCATTATGCCTGTTGAAATATTACAAAAATCCCAGTTTTAACAGATTAAAAAAATTACTCGATTCACTCATTCGATCATTCGTTGATGTCGGTCATTCAAATGTTTTCTGTTACAATAAATCGGACCGTCACACGTAATCGGAGTGCACATGTCTTTTCTTTCCTCCTACGACTCATTTCCCACAGTGCATCAGCAACGGATTCATTGGGATTTAGAGCCCAATTAATCCGTTTTCATCACCAAATGTCAGATCAGCTTATACTTTAAAAACTGTTATGTAAGTATTTGATGTTTCCAGATGCTAACTCATAAGAAGTGTGCAAAAACACTGCTTAATCAAATTTTTATCAATAGGTAGGTACATTAATGCAAATTATTGATATACATCTGCATTGCTTTAATTAAAATGTTTTTAATCTTGAAGAATTAATGTGATTTGTCACTTATCTCCTAACAAATCTATCTTTTTTTTTTTTTGTTGAGTAATATTTAAGAATTATTGTGACACACACAGCGTTTTTGTGTCAATCAAAAATTTATTTACGTATAATAAGATTTTATCTAATTGAGAAATAAGACCTTACAATTTTTATTCGTCATTAAAATGGCTTCTGAATCTGTATTGTACCTACCTTTTTAAACAACTGCATTAAACAAAACTCACCACAATATTTAAGGCAAATCAAATAATACCACCCTGTAGGTATGCAAGAAGCTTGAAAAAAATCACTAACATCCTACTTCAATACAAGTACCTACCTACTAGACACACAATACATCGTTATTGGTTATCTACAGCATAATGTTATTACAATATTAGTACTCAAGTTAATAGTTTAATTAAATCGTCGCCTATTCATCACCTCGGGGGGTAATTTCGTGACCTAGGTCAGCCACACTGTAAATGATACCATCATAGAACTATGCGCATATTTAAAATCTACGTGACATACATAGTTGCTTCAGACGCCAGGCTGGCTGAAGCAACTATGTATTCTTCTACAGGCTGATTACTTAGAGACAGAGTCAGTGCAGTAGCACTGACATTTTATAAGAGATAATGGGACATTAACAAACTTTTAATGGTGTGTCAGAAAGTCTTTGTACACTTGCCGCTAATTAAAAAGTAAACTAATGTAATTAATAAATTGTGTTAGATTCATTTTAAATGTTGTAGAAAACATTTTGAAATGTATATATATAAGTTGGTTTACCGCATAGTCATGCTCTAATAAAATAATATTTACACAACCCTTAAATAATCAAAGTAAAGTTAATGGATCATTAACTGTCTCCGAGTGCGGGGCATTAGCGATACAAGATACTTAGTTTACTTAGAAGTTAAAGTAGCTGTGATGTTTATTTATTATATGATATACGATATTGCTTTTCATTTTAACCACACGAGAAGATAGGTACTGAGTTGCTTAGACTAGGTATATGTTTCAAAGTACACTATGAGTAGTATCTAAGTAGCTATACATTTAGAAGAAGCTTCTAATTCACATTTTACTTAGAATCGCTTGATTTAAATTAATGTTAGTACAAAGTTTAGTCACTTGAAAATTACGAATCCGATTTTCTGAATAATACTTCCCTTAAGTTTTTGTTAAGTAAGTAATTGACAAAGTTTTTGTTGATGACGCCGCAAATGAACAAGCATGCATGTATGATATGCAAGCACAAAAATAATGAGCAACGTAATTATCTCTATATTATATTAATACCTAACTTGACAAAACACAAGTATATCAGGAGAATTAACGCTCTTGTCACGTTTATATACAATTGAGATTTACATTATCTACGAGCATATCGCACACAAATCAACGAAGATAAATAAATGCGGTAAAAAATAAATTTCCATTCATAACAATATTTTCATGGACGAATTTACGTCAATTGTAGGGGTACATTATCCAAATCAAGTGTTTATCATCGTCAGTGTAAAGATTAGATGGTTTTCGATTATCTGAGACTGCTAAAAATAAAATTCGACGATAAAAGCTCAAAAAATAATATAAAATTATCTTGCTTCATTCATGCCACAGCACTAATCGCATGGCAACTAGTGACGCAAATGAAAAGGCTTACTCCAAAAAAAAAAAGCTAAATCTACTTACATAGCCGAACTTTGCCGTCATGTTGTGTCCCGTTGTATATTATGTAGAACATACATCTAACTGAATTACTCGGCCGCTTTTCCTTTATTAAAACTGAACAATCCACTTTTATGTAATATTTTTTCAACACACTTCTCATTCAATAGAACAAAACACTGAAAATAGTATACTTTTTGTGCTTCAATTCAAGCAAAACGCAAACAATAGCTTTTGTAGTCACTAGAAAAAAATACAGAGTAAGTGCTGAACGTACTCTGAAGAGAAACACCTAACGTTTCACATCACTTTCATAATTTTCCGAATAAGCCCGACGAGCGCGATTTAAAAATGGAACACCTTTTTTTTGTCAAACGCCTTTGACGTGCTGGCGTCTTTGAATCATCCAGGCTGCGATATTTTTCTTAATTTTTCATATACGGGGTGGGTGTATTTTCACGCGCGTATTTGTGAGGCTTCAGCGCGGACGGTCGACATGTGCGCGGCGCGGCGTGCGGCCAACGACTACGAGATAAAAACCTCGCTTGATTATAAACTTATAAGCTAAACTTTTTTGTTCGTGTGCGTGCGTTTGTATTAGTGTGCCCGCGAGGCTTTGTTGGTGACCTTACAAAGTTTTCACCTAAGTAGTTATTTTGTAGAAAAGTCGCTTTTTTAAATCTTGGAACTATGGAATCGCGTCATCGATTAATAAAAACTATAAAATCACATTGCAATTAATTCTGTGTATTCTTCGTAAAATAATATTTTAAAAGTTAGTTTATTTTTAACTCGAGTTTTTTTATATACCTACTTATGTTTTCCCTGTCAATTCTTATAAATGTTTTAGTAATAAAAATCAAAGCTTTCGAGTTTGAAATATTAGCAAACAGTGATTATAAACCAAGCTTTTACTACGAAGAAAATAACAAAAGTTATTACCTATAACATTTTGCAATAAAAATTATCGTTTATTTCACTTACATAAAATAATGTAGCAAATACATTATGAACTCATCATCACCTGCCTAACCAACCTAGCCTATTTTCCCAACTTTGTTGTGGTCGGCATCCAGTCTAACCAGAAGCAGCTGAATACCAGTATTTTACATGGAGCGACTGCCTGTCTGACCACCACAACCCAGATACTGGGTAACACCATACCCCGATACGATGAAGTCAATTAGTACTAAAGACTACATAAACACATGTTAATGAACATTTGAAATAAATTATTATTTATCTATGCACATAAATACATAATTTACTCGGAACACGATTAGTCACAAAATACCGAAATGCAAATCAAATTATTGAGAAGGAATGTGAATCTTGGAATTAATTAATAATAATTAATTCCAAGCAATATTTAATAACCTGTGTTAATATTATCGTACTCATACTTATCACTCGTATTTTTAATGGGGTTGGTAGAGACGTAGGTTTTTTTTTAATCTACTCGCTTTTAAAACCAAAGACGTAAATTCTGTCAATTAATGAAACAAAATAAATCATCATATCGCAGGAGGATACAAGGGGAGCTCGTGGCTAAGTAATAACAGCCGCACGGGTCGATCCATCAGGTTAAGCTACGCTTGCCGGGGTTGGTCAGTGGATGGGTGACCATCTTAAAATACCGAGACTCCTCCGTGCCTCGGAATGCACGGTAAGCCGTTGGTCCCGGCTGTCATTCGTGGATTTTTGACAGTCGTTACGGGTCGTCAGAAGCCCGAAAGCCTGACAACCAGTCTTACCAAGGGGTATCGTATTACCCAGTTACTGGGTTGTGGATGTCAGATAGGCAGTCGGTTTATGTAAAATACTGGTATTCAGCTGCATCCGGTTAGACTGGAAGCCGACCCCAACTTAGTTGGGAAAAGGCTAAGCAGATTGATTGATCGCAGGCCACTACAGGACAGAGGCCACAGCGATGATAAAAACACAATTAAACACCTACATTAAAATAAATATTAACAAAAACTAAACACGGAAAGCGATGCATGCAGCACCTGAGCATTAAAGTGGACGGACGTAATCTATTCACGACTTTATCAAAATAGGTCAATGCGGCAGTACCTTACCCAGTTACTCCTTTCTGCGGCAGGCTCGTATCGGGCGATAGAGACGCTTTGTTACGTTTACATTGCTCGTTTTGAATTTCAGATTTTTGCTGTTAAGGGACTTAGGCAGTAATGGATGGCGTGTTTTGTAATCAGAAAAGGGTTATGACATTGTGATTGACGGGTTATGAGAAACATTTATTTAGTTTTTTTTTATTGGTGCTAAATATAGAACATTTTGATTTTGATACCTTGTTGGAATTTGATGGATAGTTTGTCGATCACGGTTTCGAATTCAATGAAATAATAATGCTATTACAGGTTTTTTTTTTTAATTTAGTTCCAAAGTAATTTCAAAAACCTCTATCGGAAATCTATTTTTTATTCTATAAATTAAAAGACTACAAAATTTTAAGCATCGAATATTTTTTTAAAAGGTGCGAACAACGTGAAATCTTTTTTATATGATTCCAATTATTCAAACAACAAATATTATAAAACCATGAATTTAATGTTTGTGCAGGTGTCAAACCTACATGCAATCTTTTTTGATACCGAATAGAAATTAGAACATGAGGAATTACTATGAAGAAAAATAATAATTTAAAAATGTGCAGCATCGAGAATAGTGGATGGAATAGCTAGACGTCATCGTTCAAGAGTGAGTCAACAAAGCTGATTAAATTAATTGGCATTGTGATTTATTATTTACTAGTGCGCCCCGCGGTTTCACCCTCGTGGACCGGGATAAAAAGTAGCGTATTTGTTAATCCAGAGAATAAGCTATCTACATACCAAATTTCATTCAAATCGGTCCAGCCGTTTGAGCGTGAAGAAGTAACAAACACACACACACTCACAAACTTTCGCCTTTATATTAGTGTGATAGTGTGATTGTTATCAATTAACAAATAGTAATTTATTAAAATTACGTTTCCTTAATTATTAACTATAATTTAAGGATTACTTTATTTTTGTATTACTTTATGTAAGAACATTATTTGGTTAATAAACGATTATTATTATTAGTTAAGCGTGGTTCTATAATATCTAGTAAAATAATGCTACGTTGATTTGTTGTAGGTAGATATTTAAAAAAACTCAAACCTCAAAGCATTTATTTCAATTAAACCAATTACAGGCACTTTTGAACTGTCAATGATTCGGTCAGTAGTCAGAAAGTTGAAGCTAGTTGCCAATTCCAAAACGTATAAAGGATCTTACATTCAGTAATGAATAATTAAACATGGACTATTTATTATTTATTTATTTCCAATACACGTATTAATTATGTACAATTGGTTTTAGCCACACAACGAAAACCTCTCAGGGCTTATCTGCGTGCTGGCAAGCCGCTCATTTAAATTTACAAAAATGTTTATTACTGCAATGATACATAAAATATTTATATAATGATGATAATAATTTATTGGTGCATTAAGAGAAATTTTGTGTAAAAAAACGTTTGGATTTGTACTTATAACTTTAACTAAGTATAGTCTATGGAAAAACTACAGTAGGTAGGTCCTGCAAGTAATTCTTTGCTACTTAGAATTCATATTTGACTCCTTGACATACCTAATAACATCATAGATAGCCAACATTTTGTTGGAAAATCTTGATGCGGTTTTCAACTCATTTGTACCTAACATTAATAGCATAACGTGCTGGTTGCCTCACGATATTTTCCTCCACCGTTTTGAGAGCAGTGGTGATGAAATAATTTACACTTAGTAAAGCGCCTGTCAGGGTTCGAACCTGCAACTCATAAAACACGGCTGTCACCACTGGGCCACCACTGATAGTATAATGCATTAATATTGAACTTTATTATAATAGTGAAATCTCGATGTCTTGTCAAGTCTTAGTCCAAGAGCGAAGCAGCGGCGGGAAGCTAGTATTTAATAAAAAAAATTGCAGTTTGCAGTAACCTCTACCTACCTATCATATGGTCAAAAAACAACCTAAAAATTTCAGCTTAATTTTGTGCTAATTTGCAGTTTATCACGTGTTTACAAACGTTACCTTGTGGATGTTTTTATTTGCATTTTACATACTAACATAGTAAAAACCTCTATTTGTTTGCATAAAACTGACATTGCAGAAGTTTAAATGTTCAATGCTAACGTATCATCCGTACGGAAAATAACTGGTAAGATATTAAGATTATGTAGTTTAAACCAAGGGCATGTATTAAATGGTCAGTTTTTGCATAGACATCATAACTGGTGAAATTCGGGTGTACTTATAGATTTACAGTGGGCTGTATCAATTGGGTACCCCAGTTGTATTAAAATTTTAATACAACTGGGGTACCCAATTGATGCAGGGGTCGCGGGTAGTTCGAAAGAGATACCGTGGCCCTGGCACGGGCAACTGAAGGAACACGGGTGGGTTTTAGTCAGTAAAAGTCTGACACACCCTCCTGCTCTGATCCACAAAAAAAAAAAGAAAAAATAAAAGTGCAGCCCACTGTAACTACATCTCTGCCTAACCCTTTGAGGATTCCAGGCGTGATATTATTTTAATTTATTTTGCATAGAAACTCTAATATTCGTATCAGCAAGTATACTTATTCGGATAAAATGGTTAAATAATATAAATATTAAATGTCGCTAAAACCGCTGCCCATGGCGATCGGTTAACTGTACTACTCGCAGCAGAAAAACCTAGGATTGCGACATTTTTAATCTTTTAATGTTCCTAACAGCTTTTATTGCTGTCATATAAATTAATCATAATATAAAATCGATTACATCGCAAGTTGGATTTCCCAATGAAATTTCTAGATACTATTACCTAAACATTTCTTCGCAGAATTGTCAAAATACGACTGCCTTGGCTTTTAAGAAAAAAAAAAAACATGAGTTCGTAAGAATCGATTTAAATTCTGAGCTCTGTTTGTCACATTGTGCAACACTACTTCCGAGTTCGTCGAGTGAGTACAATAACGTTTCTTTTTTTTTCCTTGTTTAGAATGGAGGATGTGGTGGAAGGTATGCAAGTAAAGATGACTGTTTGGACAGCCTCGCCTTGACCCGCCCAGCGCATGACCGCTTGATCGTCGACCAATAAATCGTGACCTTTTAAAATCTCATTTCATTTCCTTTATTTACAATCCCCAGAAGTGTTCACGATACAAGGAGAGGTGCTTATTAACTGGTCGGAAAACAGAAAATTTAATCACTGACAATTTCACCACAACCGCTTATTTTTCAAACGTCATTTACATCGTTACTAATTAGCCTGACCATGAAAAATAACCATTGAATTTCCCAATTTTCTTGACAGCGCTGACGAAACCAAAGGGCAACGGTACACCATGACTCTTATGAAAACTATCGACATCAGAATATGTCAACAAACTATCGCTTTACAATTTGAATAATGTCCAATTTAATATACTATTAACGTCGAACTAATAATAAAGCGGCTCCTTATTGCGAAACGGTTAAATAACACTACAATAATGGCGAGCGCGGTTGCTCGGTTGTCGCGTTTACGAGTGTTTATTTACTGGTTGCACTACAATGCCCGTATCGCACAATAAAGTTACGCTCGAAAAGCTATAATCAGAATGTTCTGTGTAAATAAACTTGGTCCGTGAAGACACTTAACGTGCGAGTGCTTAAGCAAGGCCTCCACTTAACGTTCTACGCCGATAAAAGGGCTCGTCCGTGTGACGTCTTATTCCAGTTTTACTGCCGCCAACATTGTCTATTGCACGACAACCGACAATTCTGTAAATTTATGCTTCAGGTAAATCTGACAAAAAAAGTCTAAGACGCTGATGTAAATTACAATGGAACGTGAAGCTAGAAAGTGAATTGTTTTGCGTTAGAGGTGGCTTTGTCGTTCGTGGACTGTTCCGCACACTGTTCCGCACCGGGAACGGGACGTCAACAAGAAAAAGATGACGGCGCCGAAGTAGCGATATTATATTTACTATGACTGAATAATCTCGTTTCTCGTTGACGTCCCGTACCCGGTGCGGTGGAAAACAGTCTTACACTTAATAAATATATTTCAAGTGTAAAGCCGAATGTCCACGAACGACGTTACAGACTCAAATCACCACTAAGTAGCCAATGTTTCACATCACTATTTCAATGTCCATACACGGAACGACTAAATACTAATTTGTATGTAGTTACGGACCGCAATTCTTCTTCTTCGTCGTATCGAAGATAATATAATAGGTTATTTTAAATAAGCTTCGACCACAATTCGGCCACTTCAATATAGTTAGCGTTGGCCTAGCAAAGGTCTTCCATAGTTCAGGTGTTGTTGCAAAGTAGGCACAATAAAAGGTGAGGCATCGTTTGTGATATGGCTCCACAGTCGCACTTATAGCTCATTGAAATACAGTGATGCGACATTCTGGCTCAATTTTGAGTATAGTTGTGGACGATCGGCCTAAGACGGCAGTCACCTTATTTAAGTAAATCCAACTTTGATATTCAAACTGATTTATAGACGTAAACTGTATTTACTTAGACTCTCGTATTAATTAAGAATAAAGGTTCGCCGCCCTTTTGAAGTTACCTAAGTAAATTATTCTTGAAATTGGTTTAATTTCCGTTTCTATTATTTCGACACGCTTCAGTACCGGGTATTTCAATTTAGCTACATCCTCTATTTGAGAAATACTTTGATCAAATGTCATATTTGCTGACTTAGATCTTATAATTTATATTTACGTATTTAGAAGGGACCGTAATAGATTATTATTGGGTAACTAGCTGCCTGTTGCCCGTGGCTTTGCCCGCGTTGATCACTACTTCCCTATTAGAATAGGATTTTGTTCACAATTTCATGGTTTTTTTTTTGCGCGGAACCCTAATTCTTTTTCTAAAATATAAGTATGTCACTCCTTATAACATCAGCTATCTTGCAAGTGAAAATCCCGTTACAATCAGCCCACCCGTTTCGGAAATAATCCGGAACAAACAGACAGACAGATAAAAATTTTGAAATTTGTTTTTTTTTTATTATTACCGTATATATTTTAATATGCATTTAGTAAAAAACTGTTATTTTGACATTACAAACTCACACTTCAATTTTATTTATTCGTATAGACATTACAAAGACGCAAGAGCCGAAACTCCAGCTCCAGCTTCAGGTGTAACCTGAACAGTCGGCACAGGTTTATTTTAAATATCAATGATGTGTCATCTGCAAATAATACCATCTTCCGTTGATTTTGAAGTAATTGGGGTAAATCAAAAAAAACTAAAAAGAGGAATGGACCCAATATCGAACCTCGAGGAACGCCCATTGCCTTTCAGATCCTAATGAGTTTATGCCATTTATTTGAACTTTAACCTTTCTATCTTTCAGGTATAATCTTAGTAGATCAAGAGCTGTATTCCTAATCCCGTAGTGCTCCAGTTTCAGCAGAAGTGTATCATGGTTTACACAATCGAACGCCTTAGAGAGGTCGCAAAAGATTCCAATGGCGTCTTGTGCTTCTTCCCAGAAGTTAAAAATGTTCTTTATTAGCGTGACACCGGCGTGACCATCCATTATCAAACTTGAAGAGTGGCTGATCTTTTTACCACGGCTTTAAAGCGCTGAGCAGAAGATGGACAGTTTGCCTGCCACCGCGGGACAGAAATGACCGCTCTATTTCTCCTACTCTATTTTTTTGTATATTTGTGCCCCATGTGCGTTTTTGCATAGATTTCCATACGTTCTATCGTCGCGGACAAATTGTCCATCGTCTGCTGCTGCGGTTTAAAGTATCTATTCCCGTGCAGCTTCGTTCCAACGTGAACGAAAGGCTCACACAAAAAGGCGCGTCGCAGCACCGGTAGAACAATTGTTAATGAAGTTTTCATAGGAATTGTTCCACCAGAGTCACCTCGCGCCATCGCGTCGACGTCGCGTTGCACCTGTCTGCGAGAGCCTTAAGAATTTTATAAAAATATTAACGAGGCCGCTTTGACATTCCTCAATGATCATCTACGCGGAAATTCTTAGTTTTTTTTTAAGTGGCAATATTATATTACATTAATGACGCAATTACGATTGATTTGATCATGCCTTTCGTAGCTCTCAGGTCAAGACCGCACCGCGAACGTCGGAAAAATTTACTTAGATATAACCATTGTTTAGGAGTTTTCAACCATGTTCTAACGCACATAAAGCTTGATTTACATATTTAATATCATGCTAGCTAAACGTTTGTCAACGCGTACGATGTAATGTAAATAAATAATAAAAGAAGCGCCGCCTACACGTTTTCGTATTGATATTTTTGAATTTACTCAACACTGTCAGCACTAACAAAATTTTAAGTAGTGCTATAAATAACATTTAGCAAATGCTTGTGTAAAAATATAGGTAAAAGAATGCAGGCTATTAAGAACATTTTTTTTTTTCAATGCCGATATTGCCTGTACAGTCAGCAACAGTCACACTGTTATGATTTCAAAATACATCCTTATGATTAGTACTACGGAAGCGTTGATACGGAAATCAAAATCATGTTTACATTTTTTTTTTTTTCAAAACCAAAAATATTCTTTAAAGAATTCGATTACAAAACGTTGTCCACCTTGTAACACTCGATAAAACGGAACGAAATATCTAAGAAAGTACAAAACGACGTCCATCTACATGAAAATCCTTAAAATTGACTAATATGTATGTAAATTTGAAAATCTGTGTGTCCGTAATCAAGAGAACACGACACAAGTAACGTAGATGCTATCTTCGACTTTTTCTTGAGTATTTTGTACTTGTTTTTCTTTAGATGGGTATTTTACTCGGTGTGGGCAAATCCTGTAGTAAAAGTTAGCTATTAAAGATGGCTCGAAACATTTATAATGCATACTTAACAATTTTAACTATTAATCGTAACGCACTAACAGCTAAGATGGCGCGATGTGTGAAATTCTAACGTAACGTACACACGGCTACACATCAAGCTATAATTTCCAGTTTACACTGACCTCTCATTGTAAATAAATCCTATACAATGCGAGATCAGCTTATACTGGAAATGTATAGCTTGATCTGTAGCCGTGCGTACATTTAAGTGCTAAGTATTAAAACTAATATTAATAGAAACTTCTTTATTAACAATATTATCATTAATTATTAGGTACATAAACTCTGTGCTCTTCATGGCTTTGAAAAAGACGTATTTTCATTAAATTTAAACTCTAATTAATTCTCTAATATATGTGGTCGTACATTTTTATGCAAATAAATACTGTATTCATGAAACTCGATGATCTTGTAAAGGCCACAAGAATCCGCTGGATGCGAGAAGTACAGTCCGGTCGAAGTGGCGGTGCTTGGGGGAGGCTTATGTCCAGCACAGTGGACGTCTTTCGGCTGAAATGATGATGATCCATCATCATGAAACTCCAATAAAAGCATTCAGGGATTAAGCCATAACATCAAGCCTCTTTTCCATGAAGGATTAGGCAGAGGTGTTACCTATAGTAGGTACTATGGACAAAAGTAAAGCATGCTCACTTAAGAAAATATTCCTGTAAGAGCGCAGCTAGTGACAAACGAATATTGTGCGATCGAGTCGTGAGCCGTGCTATGCGATTATCACCTTTGAGGTGATCATGCGGAATTTTGGCCCATAGTACACCCATATTTCAAATGATTATTACTGAGTGTATTTAAGGTACCTACTTTTAATTACAGACCGACACCGAACTTTCAGTTTCAGCTGAAAATCGTGCTTCAGTCGGAAATACCTATTTCATAATGCTTTTTAGGATTCCGTAGCCAAATGGCAAAAAACGAAACCCTTATGGATTCGTCATGTCTGTCTGTCTGTCCGTCCGTATGTCACAGCCACTTTTTTCCGGAACTATAAGAACTATTACTATTACTGTTGAAACTTGGTAAATAGATGTATTCTGTGAACCGCATTAAGATTTTCACACAAAAATAGAAAAAAAAACAATAGTGACAAAAATTGAAAAGAGTATGCTTAGATGGTTTGGTCATGTTGAGAGGATGAATGAAAGGCGACTAACAAAAGATGTTACAAGGCAGATGTGAGTGGAAACGCCGGTAGGAGACGCCCTAGGAAGACAATAAAGACCTTATTGGTGATGTTCTTCAGAAAGATCAATGCGTAGTACTCGCAACCGGCGCGGCGACGTGCACGTATGACCAGATATATGAACGTAAACGAGGCAAAAAGAGTATGTAAAGATCGTAGCAGGTGGTGTTCTGTAGTTTCTCCCTATCCCCATGGGAAGAAGACGAGTTTATGTATGTATTCATGTTTATTGCTTTTTTGTACCTACTGATTTTACTGGAACTACCTACACGTGTGCGATGTTTCCTCTGGATTTTCGAATATGTTTTTTCTTGATAAGAACTTTTCAATATGATTGTAACTACAAGCAAAACAATGAACACTTTTTTCTTTTCATGTAAACTATAGTTACAGCATGTTTAACAATTATTAAGTTATGTTCTTTTTAACCGACTTCAAAAAGGAGGAGGTTTTCAATTCGTCGGAACCTTTTTTTTTTTAATTTTTTTTTTTATGTATGTTCCCAGATTACTCGAAGATGGCTGGACCGATTTGGATTTTTTTTGTTTTATTCGAGAGGGTATACATCACAGTTGGTCCCATATAAAATTGATTAACGTTGCTTTGGTAGTTTTTGTGTTAGCTTCAATAATACGTATTTTTTCCCCACTTTTATATGGATGATGTTCTAGTTTGTTTTGCAGGTAGTGGTATTAGAATTTGTGTGGGGTAGGTACCACAACTAAAAAGTGAAAAATAAAAACTTTTTTACAAAAAAATACAACCGACTTCCAAAAACAACACTACAAAGTGAAAAATAACTTTAATTTCGGAAGTCGGTGTCTAGTTAAATGTATTTTCGTTTTTTGCCACCGACTTCCGAAATTAAAGTTATTTTTCACTTTGTAGTGTTGTTTTTGGAACTGGGTTGTATTTTTTTGTAAAAAAGTTTTTATTGTCTACTACTGTATTAGTATTTTTCTCTATTTCTCACACCTGCACTATATTTAAACATGTTACATTCTTATTGGAAAATGAACTGAATGATTTTTTTTTTGTATGGCATCTCGCTGGTCAACGTAGGTATTCGGCTGCTTAACCGGGCTATCCTGTGGATGTTTTGATAAATTAAGGGCTCCAGCCAGGGCATAAAACTTATAAAAAGAGCGACTACACGGCAAAGGCATGCCTTGTGGGTTACAGACCTCGGGTTAGGGCGTCCCTGGGGGAGAGCAGCAAGGGTCAGGCGGAATCTGATTGTCTGAACTAAATGTTGCTGTTCTTTACCTTTTTACGATATTTTTAACCAATCAACCAAATTTCCAAAAATTCAAAGACATATCATCCCGCAATCGGCGTGGTGGATTACAGCCCACTCCCTCTCACAGAAAAGAGGCCTGTGTCCCAGCAGTGGGAACGTTATAAAATCAATCTCAATCTGCCTAGCCTTTTCCCAACTATGTTGGGGTCGGCTTCCAGTCTAACCGGATGCAGCTGAATACCAGTATTTTACATGGAGCGACTGCCTATCTGACCTCCACAACCCAGTTGACTGGGTAATACGATACCCCTTGGTAAGACTGGTTGTCAGACTTTCGGGCTTCTGACGACCCGTAACGACTGTCAAAGTTCCACGAATGACAGCCGGGACCAACGGCTTAACGTGCTTTCCGAGGCACGGAGGAGTCTCGGTATGTAAAGATGGTCACCCATCCACGGACCAACTCCGGCAAACGTAGCTTAACCTGATGGATCGACCCGTGCAGCTGTTATTACTTAGCCACGAGCTCCTCCACGAGCAGTGGAAACGTTATAGCACAACATAAATATGGATAGTGGGGAAACTACGAACAAACGTACAAAACGGCACACACACAGACGCGCGCATCGACGAGACCACTAAGCCACAATCAATAGGTATACTGAGAGCACCGCGACTATCGCTTGGGGCCTCGTCGGTGCGCGCGTCTGTGTGAGTGTGCCGTTTCAACCGTTTGTACGTAGTTTCATTACTGTCCATATATTTATTGTGGTTATTATGCTAACGATCTTTCACTTTCATTACAATAATAAATCTATAAATTTTATTTCTTTAATTTAGTGTTCAAGAAAAGCAACGCTATTAATACAGGTACTAAGTATAGGTAGGTCTATTGAATAGGTAAGTATGAAGTACAGGTGCGGTCAGTGAATGAATAATGGATTTAGTTTTAAAAATGTACACATAGCAACGCCTTAAACAAACACTACACATTTCAAAGAAAGTAAGTACTCACTTAAATAGTTATTTGAAAACTTTTATCAACTAAAAACTGTCCCAATTCGTTAATGCAGGCGAAATATTATCAGATAATGTATAATTCGGTGCCGACGTTCCGTTTCCTTTAAGATACCTAATCAAAGGTAATATGAGTTCACAAAATTAAAGAGATAGGTATTGTGACAAATTAGAAATTGATGATGACGATATTGTTCGACGAAATTCACATAAGCTCCCGTTATCTAAATTTTTATGTAAATTTTTATAAGCAATCGGAGTACCAGGAAAAACTATGTCATTGTTAATTGAATTCGTAGTGTGACGCCATTTGTTAATTTTAAGAATTCTGTTTGTAGGAGTTTGTTATTCAAAGTATGTAGGGAAATTCGCTTACAGGCTCGTTTACACGTGGAGAGTTTCTCGACCACCAAGAAGCGAAAATGTCGATGCAAGACTCGTAAACGAGAATAGCCAGGCGATTTTTTTCAGCTAAGAGTAAACACCGAGTGCAGTAAACTCGGTGTTTACTCTTAGCTGAAAAAAAAAATCGAATAAGTTTATGTCACCTAATTACATACATAGTTTTTGTATTAAGTGGTTTAAAATAAATTGTTGAGTAAATAAATAAGTACAAGACAGATACGACTGGCGATTTTCTCAAACTGTGATTTGACTAATCAAACTCGATTTTTAACCGACTTCAAAAAGGAGAAGGTTCTCAATTCGTTGGAACCTTTTTTTTTATGTATGTTCCCCGATTACTCGAAGATGGCTGGACCGATTTGGATTTTTTTTGTTTTATTCATCAAAATTGGTCCCATATAAAATTGATTAACTTTGCTTGGGTAATTTTTGAGTTAGCTCAATAATACGTATTTTTTCCCCACTTTTATATGGATGATGTTCTAGTTTGTTTTGCAGGTAGTGGTATTAGAATTTGTGTGGGGTAGGTACCACAACTAAAAAGTGAAAAATAAAAACTTTTTTACAAAAAAATACAACCGACTTCCAAAAACAACACTACAAAGTGAAAATAACTTTAATTTCGGAAGTCGGTGGCAAAAAACGAAAATACATTTAACCAGACACCGACTTCCGAAATTAAAGTTATTTTTCACTTTGTAGTTTTGTTTTTGTAAGTCGGTTGTATTTTTTTGTAAAAAAGTTTTTTGTTTACAAGAATACTGACTGATATGATACTCGTCATTCTCGATTTAATTATCTTATGAACTGTTTACACGAGTCTACTGTTTTTTTCATCTCCCTATTGTCGTCTCTTCGAGTCAAGAAACACTCATCGTGTAAACGTCACTTTAGTCGATGTGTTTAGATTAGTACCGCTAATCGACCAACGAGGTTAATTGGAAGGAGGCTAACAGGTCTTTCTTTTAGTACTTTTCCTGCAAGTTGTTGGCCGAAATAGAACGCGTGTTCTTGCAATGTTATGTTGTTTTGTATGTCAGGCCTTTCTTGCGTGGTTAGCAGAGGCGTAAAGAGTAAAAATAGGGTTTCCTAGACGAGCGGCGGCTGCATTTAACGGCCGTAGTGACATGTCATGAAAATGATGACAGCGGCAAAGTTTTAAATCGTTAGATTCGCCCTATCGCGTCAAAAGATAGTCGCATTTCTGTTTCGTTTTGACACCTCTGACACGTAATGACGCTCTGACTTCACTTCATTATCATGAAAATGCTGTTTAATAATGTTTTGCTCATTCTTCTCAAAATGGACACTTTTTCTTTTGACTAAGTACAGTGAGGGCAAATCTTTCGGGGGCGGGGTTTAACTTAATGTCAAATACTGGTGAAAACGACAGATTTTCATGACGGCCGTTACGGCCGCTTTCCTAGGAAACCAAAGCTTTAGTGCTGGTACTGTAAAATGCTATTATGTGATAAGAAAATACATCCAAAGATTTAAAAAAATAAAAGAAAAGTACCTAACAATTTTATTATTCTTCCAAAACACCGGCTTCAATGGGCTGACATAGGTAAACCTTGTCACCTTTTCTGCTAAAAGGGAAAGTTAACAGAATCCTTTTTAGACCACCAAAAGTATTAAGTCGTATTGTGTAGGTACCTACTATTTCCGCAACGTTTGTATTAGGAATGATGTTCAAAATGTATCAAATAAAAACCGACGAACAAAATATAGAGTGCATTTTTTAATTCCGAAGAATAAATTGACAAGTGCAAAGGTCAAACTGACTTAAATTTCATTATCATGTCAGTCAGTTTGACATTTACACTTGTCAATTTAGTCTCCGAGATTAAAAAACAAACTTTAGAACAATTAGGACTTATTTCACGATGTCCGAATAGCCACTGCATACCGAAAAAAATCAAAAATGGAACAGAATTTGTAAGAAATTATCTGCCTATTGTAGAAAGTTAATAGAAACTTAATCTTAGGTGGTGAAACAGACCTTAATCTTGCTACTAAATTCAAGATACAAGAAAACTATCCGATCTCCTCCTCACATTACCAAAAATGCCACCAAAAATAGTGCTAACCACAACATTTTCGCAAAGATTAATGTTTTCGCGTATATAATCCTCATACTGTTGAGTAAGTGCTAAAACTAGGTACATTAGTAAATCAGGAGTCTCGACACTATGTGTCTATTTGTTCGAACAATTACTGAGAGCAGGCGCCAGTGGACAAACATAACTACGACAAACTTTGAGCGTGCGTATAGAAGAAATACGTAGAGGATTAGACATTATAAAGTGAGGTACAGAAGGACAATGCTTGACAAAGAAATAAAGGAGTTGCAAAAATATAACAAGCGCAATACAGAATTAGTACCGCATCTACCTAAATGCTACACTGCCACTCCAGTTCAGGCAGTCCCCTGCTAAATCAAGCAAGCTTTGCCAATGGCAATGTTTGCAACTTCTTTTCAAAGCAATTCGGGGTTTAATGCTTCATCATATTGCAAACAACTGTACACAATATTTAAGAAAATTGGTATACAATACACACAAAATAACAGCATAAGCCTATTTAATGTTCTTACTGGGGCACAGGCCTCCTTTCGGTGAGAGGGAGTAGGTAATAACCCACGCAGGCCCAGTGAGGGTTGGTAGATGTCACATGTCTTAGAATTTTTGGTTCTAGGACACGCCAGTTTCCTCCTCTGTACAATACACACGATAGATTACAATTCATAAGCTGTGTAAATGCCAAAACAGAAAGGCAATATCTGACTCAAACAAGGAACACCTGAAAGTGGGGCATCAGCAAGGATATAGATATAGCGATTTATTCGAAATGGATCTTCTGCAATATCTGACATAATTATATTATATGGTCTACACATACAATGTGCTATTTCCTATTTGCTGTACTGAATACCTATATTTTTTTGAAATAAAATATTGAAGATTTTAAAATAAATCCTTATATTATTCTTTTATTTAGTGTTTTTATTTTGGTATAGGAGACCACCGCCCCCTAAAAACATTTATGTTCAAGGATTTAAAAAAAGAACCAGGTGCAAACCAATTGCTTCGAGGGATAAGAAGTAAATAAAAGTGAAAATAATAAGATTCTAGTGGAAGTTGCTTTTGTGAGGAGCTCGTGGCTAAGTAATAACAGCCGCACGGGTCGATCCATCAGGATAAGCTTCGCTTGCCGGGGTTAGTCAGTGGATGGGTGACGATCTTTACATACCGAGACTCCTCCGTGCCCCGGAAATCACGTTAAGCCGTTGATCTTTGACAGTTGTTACGGGTCGTCAGAAGCCCGAAAGTCTGACAACCAGTCTTGCCAAGGGGTATCGTATTACCCAGTTACTAGGTTGTGGAGGTCAGATAGGCAGTCGCTCCATGTAAAATACTGATATTGAGCTGCATCCGGTTAGACTGGAAACCGATCCCAACAAAGTTGGGAAAAGGCTAGGTAGATTGATTGGAAGTTGCTTTTGTATTTAAATAACCAGAGAAAAAGGCAACATCCATCTTTCTTTTTTGACACCTAAATCAGTACCGAGAAAAGGCTATGGGAGAAAATACTCTTTTACCACAATAGCCAGAAAATAAATGAGATATTCGTAAAACCGACCATGTACTATCGACGAAACTTACATCTGATCAATTTAAAAACTAAATCCCGTGCACACGATGGCCACATCTGTTAGCAAGCGTTAATGTAGCGGCCAAGCGCTTCAAGCAAAAATAGTCCTTACGGTTTATATATGTTCGTTTCTTCGATAGTACCTATCTAAGTCTTATTAACTCAGCAAATAACATCTACAATTCTATAGTTTCTTTACATGAGCTGTCACTAGAAAACCTAATAAGAAATGTCTTGAAAGATAATTTTAGGACTAGAATTAGATGTAAGATGAAACATAAATCTCACATCCAATTGCTTTCAGAATTCTACGTCCTTTTTAACCGACGGAAAAAAGGCGGAGGTTCTCAAGCCCACGCGTATATTTTTTTATGTAAGTAGGTATAAGTACTTTCATAACTTTTTACAGAGTTTACCGATTTTGACGATTCTCTTTTGTGTCACCAATTCAGTCCAGCCAGTAACACACGATCGGAATCTGAATCATTTTGAAGCAAATTAAAAAAAAAAAAAATTCTAGTCGAGTCGAGTTCGAAAAATTTGTCTTCTCTACAAAATTAAACCGATTCCGATTGATAGCGTGTTACGCAAATTGGGTGGTGACTTTTTAAAACTGACTAAACTTTGTAACACACTTAAAGTAGGAATCTGTTTAATTTTGACAGTTCAACAACATTCAGTGTTGATAAGGCGAGCTCAAACTTTGGCCACTTTTAAAATTCTGGTAAAAAAACACTTCCTCTCTCTTTAAACGTCATTATTACATATATAGTTCCTTGCTCTTGTTTCATGTTTATTATTGTATAAGTATATATATATATATAAATTTATTAATGTATGTATATGTTGTATATGTATATGGTACACCACGGACTACCTACAGAATTGACTCTCCTTGTCCCCATACTCCATCCAAAGGTTGCACTTATGAAGCAATGGATTAGCAACAAACTCCAAAATAATTCAGATTCTTATTGATAGTGTGTTACGCAATTAAGGTGCTGATGAGTATTTGATCGTGCAATGACAGATATTATCAACGTATTTCAGGTTTCATCAATATGATTTGAACTGAAGTGAAACTTGATTATCGGGGATCTTAAGGTATCAGCACCGATTTATTTGAGAATCATAATATTATGAAAATCGATTATTGTTTCTTTCACTTACGATACTACATAACTTTCCCTTGTTTTCCTATTTGTCCTTAAAGCTAAACCATTTCATTTTTTTTTATTGCGTCTTGTATATTGGGAAAAAAATAAAAGATCGCTTTTAGCTATAAGACCGCCCATTGTGTCACTCGTATGTAAAATTTCAACATTGTAAAATTGTAACCAGTAATTTAAATGGTGTGCATAATAAAGAGTATTCTATTCTATTATATTCTATTCTATTCTATTCATTGCGATATTTACGTTGAGCAGACAAATTTTCCGCACTTATGAAGCAATGGATTAGCAACAAACTCCAAAATAATTCAGATTCTTATTGATAGTGTGTTACGCAATTAAGGTGCTGATGAGTATTTGATCGTGCAATGACAGATATTATCAACGTATTTCAGGTTTCATCAATATGATTTGAACTGAAGTGAAACTTGATTATCGGGGATCTTAAGGTATCAGCACCGATTTATTTGAGAATCATAATATTATGAAAATCGATTATTGTTTCTTTCACTTACGATACTACATAACTTTCCCTTGTTTTCCTATTTGTCCTTAAAGCTAAACCATTTCATTTTTTTTTATTGCGTCTTGTATATTGGGAAAAAAATAAAAGATGGTTTTAGTTGTAAAGAAAATAAGATGATGGATTTAAAATATTTGGCGAAGACCCATTTGAAGTATTCTTTTTACATTATGACATATTTTTTTTATGTTTGATTATTTGTATAACACTGAAATTCATTCCATAATAAACATCGAGAACTCAGTTATTTACAAATAGCCTTAAACATCGTACAAAGTAATAAGTAATATCCGTAAAATCTCGCATAACACGAATAAAAGAAACCATAACAACACTTATCAGCTTCAATACTTTCATAAACTGGCGTCTGCGCCGTTCAAAGTTATCGTGTTATCATTATTATTGTTATCACACACTCATTGATTTCTGGCGCCATCGGGCTATCACCGGCTTTACGATTTATGCCCATATCTGCATCGTATCGAATAAAATGAAAACTGGTACATTCACCGCTTGTAGAATACGAAAAGTAGTGATGTAAAAAATGTGTCACGTTATTTATAATTATGAATAATTTGTGGTAACAGATAATTGGCTTTATACCTAGGGGGAAATTTGAGAGTCTATTTTCCTGTGCCTACCTATGTTGTTTTAGGCATAATCCATAATCCTACTAATATTATAAATTCGGAAGTAACTCTGTCTGTCTGTCTGCCTATCTGTTACGCCTAAACCACTGAACAGATTTCGACAAAATATGCCAAGGAAATAGATGGCATCCTGAGAAAGGACATAAGCTACTTCTTGCCTCAAAAATAATCCTATAGGGGGTGATATTGGTGGATGAAAGTTTATATAGAAAACCCAACATTTCTTAAGTTAAGCATATGAAAATTCGAATGTATGCTTTTGGTAAGAAATAAGGAATTATGTCTTACAGCGCTTTAATAAAATCATCCCCCAGGGTGAAATAGGGGGCCGCCGGGGTCGCGGGTAGTTCGAAAGAGATACCGTGGCCCTGGCACGGGCAGCTGAAGGAGCATGGGTGGGTTTTAGTCAGTAAAAGTCTGACACGCCCTCCCGCTCTGCCCAGAGCGGGAGAAGTCATTTGATGGTTTCCCATCCACAAAAAAAAGAAAAAAAAGGGTGAAATAGGGGATGATTTTAAAATTCACATGTAATATTCATTTTTCTGTGTACTTTTTGTTAAAGGTGTTGGTTATTATGGGCGCCCATAGTCCTTAAATTGAGCTAACATTTACTCTTTATTTAATAAAAATCTGTCCACTGGGCCAAAAGTCATTACAATTTACTATTTGTGTATCTGTTACCTTTCCATTCCTTACAGTTAAACGGATATTGCATGATTTGGTTTAGGTTAGGACATTGGATACTTTTATCCCGGTAGTATGTTCCCGTGGGACGATATCCAAAATGCACGCGGGGGAAGCCGCGGGCAAAAGCTATTTTATTATAAGACTAATAATGGGATAATATCTATCGTCAAGAACTTCAGGCAGCAACCGATTATTACTAGCCTTAGTTTTTTTTTTTTAATTCTTTTTAACCGACTTCAAAAAGGAGGAGGTTCTCAATTCGTCGGAACCTTTTTTTTTTATTTTTTTTTATGTATGTTCCCCGATTACTCGAAGATGGCTGGACCGATTTGGATTTTTTTTTTGTTTTATTCGAGAGGGTATACATCACAGTTGGTCCCATATAAAATTGATTAACTTTGCTGTGGTAGTTTTTGAGTTAGCTTCAATAATACGTATTTTTTCCCCACTTTTATATGGATGATGTTCTAGTTTGTTTTGCACATAGTGGTATTAGAATTTGTGTGGGGTAGGTACACAACTAAAAAGTGAAAAATAAAAACTTTTTTGCAAAAAAATACAACCGACTTCCAAAAACAACACTACAAAGTGAAAAATAACTTTAATTTCGGAAGTCGGTGGCAAAAAATGAAAATACATTTAACTAGACACCGACTTCCAAAATTAAAGTTATTTTTCACTTTGTAGTGTTGTTTTTGGAAGTCGATTGTATTTTTTTGCAAAAAAGTTTTTTATAAGGCCTTATTATAAAATAATACAAAAGGCTAGTAGTAATCGGTTGCTGCCTAAAATTTTTGACGATAGGTATTTTCCCATTGATAATTAAGTAATAGAATTAAAGTATTTCCATTTGAGAGGATTAAGGAATGTGGTAGACGTATGTTTTATGTCAGAGTGAGAATATTTTAGGTGTCACAAAGTACACCGGCATTCCATTAATTCTAATCCGTGCATATTTAAATTAACAAATCTAAATAGAAAACACATCAAACTTATTTATATTATTTTATGCATATTTATACACGCCATTTAAAAGTATAAGCCACTACATCTAATTTAGCCTATTACCAATAATCTACGACACTTATTAGTGGAATTAACTTAAAGAATTTTCAATGACATCTGACTAATCAAAACCACTCAATGCTTACATTATAAAATCAATTTAATAAGAGATAAGAGCGATTGCATAAACTTTCTTCGAAGTACACTCATCGATACACAGGCTAAAAAAAAACTTAGAGATAAATTCGTCCACTGTGGGTCCACTGGTTATTTTGGTCGTGAGTGTTTAGGCTGTGGCATCGAGTTGGGGTGTCGCAATGTGTGAAGAGGAAGCTCAGCCATAATGTAACGTCACTGGTTGTCATGTGGTCGCATGTGACGTGTCAATGAACTTGTTATGTGCCCGGATTCAATTGCATTTGAAGTACTGGAGATTGACTAGTGATTAAAGAAACTGACATTATTAATTAGGTATACCACTCTTTTTCTAACAGCCTTTTGAAATCTAGTTTTAATTTATTGAACGTTTAAGATATTAATTATAAACTCCGGCTTGTCTTTAAGTAGATATATATATATATTTTTATAATAATACAATAATAGATTATTATTGTATTATTATATTTACTAGCTATTATACTACTACACTCCAATACGTATATGTAAACATAAATATATCTCCTCAGGACTTGCAGTGGTATTTATGATTATTTTCAGACGTCAAGGAAAGCATAATAATAATTTTATGACTAAATTTTACGTAGAATATTCACTTGTTTTTCGCTTGTAACATATAAAACCGCATAACCAAATACGCATGACCTACGTAATTAAGCAATAACTAATGAAAATATCTACCAAAAACCACAAGGAAAAGCCGAAAGTGTTGTGCTGTTATTTGAATAATTTTCCTACATCTACCTACGGATAAATTCAACTGTAGGTTAAGGAAGCCATAATTAGGTACGAGTATATTATATAGCTACCACACTTTTACAAACAGCCTTCTTTTGATCTTTTCTGGACTTCCAGTGTTTACCAAGATTATTTTCATACCTACAAAGAAACGTATATCTTTTAACTAAAATATTATTATAGTAAATATGTATGTATGTGCATTTATAAGTTTATAATCTATTTATGTACTTGTGTACCTATTCTATTTATCCGCTCACGCGAGCGCGGTGTGAATCGGGTCCGTGGAGTCATTTTACCTAATATTGTACGTGGTGTGAGTTCTATACCAAGAAAATATTTTTTTATTATTAACGTTGTTCCATCACTACTAAGTACTAATATCGAATTCTATGCATTTAATTTGATGCGTTATCTATTTCCGAACGATTTAAGATACGTCAACACTGACTGAGACTCTTCTATGACATTAAAAATATAAGAAAGAAGCTCAAAAGAAAAAACGGAAGTCATATAGGATCACTTTGTTGTCCGTCTGTCAAGACCCTTTTTCTCAGGCGTGGAGGTATCAAGTTAAAATTAATATCAAATATCTCGTCTATGGCCCTTGAAGCTCTAATAAAATCAAGTTTTTAAGTCAACGCAGTAAAAAAATACGGCTATTTATGCGACATATTTTGATATTCGCAAGTAAATCAAAACCTGGTAGGACCTAGAATCATGAAATTTGGCAAGAAACAAGGTCTCACAGTACAAGTAAAGGAAAAAGTCCGAAAGCCGTTAATTTATAATTTTATCACATAAAAAATATTACATTACAAACTTAAATTTGCAGATGGAGAATTGACAGTGACGTATATCAATAATTGGAAGAACATGTTTTGCAACTACAATATTAAAAATAATAATAATAATAAAAAAAAATTATAAAGTTAATTGAATAAAGGTTTTTTTTTATTTTTTATATAAAGTTTGTTTTTGGGATAAATCTTTTTCAACTACGGAACCTTTCATTGTGCTTGGTCCAACACACACTTGGCCGGTTTTTTATAGCATTGTTCCTCTCAAACAGAGCACCTGCCATCTAATCTCTTCACCACCCTTGGTTGACTGGTAGAGTATGTCTAAGGCATTAAATCCGCCTTTATACCTTTTCGAATGCGAAAAGAGATTAAAATAAATAAATAAATAATATTTGTATGAATTACTTAGAATATTCACTTGTTTTTCGATACATACAAAACCAAATAAGCAATACGTAACTAAGCTATAATTAAACTATCTTTGAAGACCATAAGGAAAAGCCTAAAATGTGGTGCTGTTAAGTATATTTTGAACAATTTTATAGGGTGACTGTTAATTAGTGACCGATACTTAAACACATAATTGTACTCATGATACCAAACAACTTTTACTATGGGACCAAATCTGAACACGCGAAAAAAATCAGGTGCTCCCTACATTTATGTTCGCATAACTCGTCAAAATGTAGGGAACAGCTGATTTCTTTTTCGCGATTTCAGGTTTGGTCCCATAGTAAAAATTGTTTGTTATCATGAGTATAATCATGTGTTTAAGTATCGGTCACTAATTACCAGTCACCCTATATAGGTATAGGTATTTAAGGAAACAATACACTGAGGATTACATGAGGCATTACATAAACTTCAACAAACGGTCACATATAACAATCAATACCTACCGAAAAAGTGCATTGTACACTAAATTCAATGAAAACGGTGACCAAACATTACCTAAGCTATTTAGTCATACGTCTTTTGTTAGCGATTATGGCCTGCAAGTGAACTTCATTGTGCAGTTAAAATTGTGACCGAAAATGGTTGTAAGTTTGATTATAAACATTTTAAAATTCTAATGTTACCTTCTAGACTTGCTGTTCTAGTAATATCAGCCACTAAATATATCTTTGTAAAAAAAAATATAATGAATAAAATAAATAATAAATCTCTGTAGATGTCAGTCAGTGGGTATTTGTATCAAAGAAGTTTTCAACTGAAAAAAAAAAACAATAATTCCCCTAGCTTTTCCTACATTATATTGAGTGACTGGTAGTTAGTGACCGATACCTAAACACGTGATTGTGATCATGATAACAAACAACTTTTACTATGGGACGAAACCTGAAATCGCGAAAAAAAAATCAGCTGCTCCCTACATTTTGACGAGGTATGCGAACATTAATGTATGGGGCAGCTGATTTTTTTTCGCGATTTCAGGTTCGGTCCCATAGTAAAAGTTGTTTGTTATAATGAGTACAAACATGTGTTTAGGTATCGTCACTAATTACCAGTCACCCTATACAACTGCTGAAACTTCAGTTTGCACTATCACAAATCAAGCTAAAGAAAATCGACAAACAAAAGAGTATCGCACGAAAAATAAAAGAGTGATCCTTATCGAACGAAGTCGCGAACGGAGTTAGTCATGACATTGTTCAAGTACTCGAGAGATTTGTTAATCGCGTTAGCAGCCTGCCTGATGACTGTAGCAGTTTGTGTGTTATTAGAGCAAGGACAAAGTTATGGGAAAATATTGGTAGTGAAATTGAAATTCATTAGATACCTCCATCCACTCTTGAATAATTACTTAAATCCACTTTTAAACATGTAGTGTATATGAATAATCAATACTTTCTTACTGCTTTCTTAGGGTTCCGTACCTCAAAAGGAAAAAACGTTACCCTTATAGGATCACTCGTGTGTCTGTCTGTCCGTCTTTCACAGTTAATTTGCTCCGAATCTAATAGACCGATTAAGTTGAAATTTGGTACACATATGAATTTCTGTGACCCAAACACGGAAGGGTAAAGTAAATAAATGAATTTTGAATATAGGGGTCACTTTTGGGGGACGAATAAGAAAATTTAAAAAAAAGTTTTGCAAACTATACCGTGTGACATATCAAACAAATGAAAGGACACTTACTATGAGCGTTTTAAATATATTTTTTTTTATTATTTTAAAATAAATTGTTTTAATGTTATTAAAGAAAATAGACGAAAATTTACCATTCGGGGAATGGTAAATTTTCGTCTATTTTCCTTTTCGTCCTTATCTCCGAAACTACTGAGCCTAAAATTTAAAAAAAAAATATAGGAAATGAATCTTTACCTGTAGATTACAGCAAAACCTATAAGAAGTTTATGGTCTTAAAATAACATGGTAAATCTCTCCATAATTGTGAGTACAAAATTACATTTACAGTTGAAATGTATGGGAGAACATGTTTTTCAACTACAATGTTAAGTTTGTTTTTGGGATAAAGTCATCCTAACTACGGAACCCTTCATTGTGCGTGGTACAACACGCACTTGTTTATTTTTTTTTTTTTTATGTGATAAAACATAAACATCATGTAAGTAAATGATAAGGATCTTTTGGTAACTAAAAATAAAAATCTTACTACTATTATAAATGCGAAAGTTTGGATGGATGGATGGATGGATGGATGGATGTTTGTTACTCATTCACGCCAGAACGGCTGAACGGATCTAGATGAAAGTTGGCACAGAGATAGATTATAATATGGAATAGCACATAAATGTACGGTTCCCGTGGGATGATTTTCGACATCCACGCGGGCGAAGCCGCTGGCAAAAGCTAGTACTTACATAATGTTTCCTTTGCAGTGTTAACTTTGAGCCGAACCATAAGTAAAAACTTATTTTAAAGAGTATGTCTGTTTTTAAACATCTAAAAGCCTTTATAATGTTTGATTACCCAGTGTTTTTTTATGCCTAAGTTTCAAGTTGTTTTGGTAATCTTAGCACCACGGTCAATTGCATATTTTCGAATAAGTAGCGTTTATGAAAAACAAACTCTTGAATGAGTTGAAGTTGTTTTTCTTGCGACGGATAACTTGAAAAATAAAACAAACTTAATTGAGGAAAATATTCAGGCCAGTCATAATCTTAAACAAACAATCACTGTTTATTTTACTGACCATCACCCAAACCCAATAACTTGATAAAGTAATTAATTTTATCTCAAAAATGCAAACACGCAGACACATTTAAAATCACAAACAATTTTTGTTTGATCACATATTCCGCGCACAATGTGCTAAGTCAAATCCCATGTATTTTAATGTTCGAAGTTGACGTTTATTTGCTGAGAACATACCTGGGCATTGTTGCAAGACCACTGTGCAAACAGATACGCCATAAAAGATGCGCCTGCCCTTACCCTAAAGTCGATGTTCTAAGGCTAAGCGGGACAAAACGGTCCTTCGGTAGGGGTCTGGAATGACTGCGAGTCGCGGTTTGTCAGTAATTTCAAATTTGATTTATTGCTTTGGAATATTTTCTATTATGGGTTTACTTCTGTGAGTTTTGAATTTTGCCTTCTTTTCTATACTAATCTATATCTATACTAATAATAATAATAAAGCCGAAGAGTTTGTTTTTTGATTCTTAGTATGTTTGAACGCGCTAATCTCTGGAACTGCCAGTCGGATTTGAAAAATTATTTTTGCATTTGATAGCCTAGTTCTTGAAGAAGGTTATAGAATTTAACATGACGCTAGAACTGTTAGGAGCCGAGCAAAAAAAAAAAAAGTCAGAAAGGACGCTAAGCAAAAACGAAGTAGGTAATAGCGTGGGTAGGCGATGCGATGCGACGGGGTGAGTTGGGGGAACAAGAACATTTATTCGGACGAAATCGCAAGCAGAAGTTAGTGTTTTCACTAAATATTGTAAGTATTATATCTACAGCATTTCAACCAAAAAGTTTTCAATTACCGAACCTTTTAAAATTATCGTTGCTTTCATTTTATTTCAACACAATCAGTTGACGCTAGAGCTTAGTTGAAGGTTTTTATCATCATAACTGTCTTCGAAGATGGTATTACTTATAGGTAAATAATCAAGGACCTATTGGAGCTTCAACTCACCATCGCGAGGACTCAAGAAAACATGGAGATGACATTAGATCCGGTTAAAAGTTAATTATTTAAACAACATTACTATTATAATTGAAAAATTCATTATTTATCATCAAATTATAAAGTACATAATCATAATTTAATATTAATTTCATTGTGATTGCTATGAAACGATTACTGATCAAACCCATTCTTGTACTAATGGCAAATCAATGTATAGTATTATATTTTATTGACGACGCGTGACGTCTACAATAAATAAACACGTACAATTTAATGTAACTAATTAAAAATAAATTTTACTATATACTTTTAATATAATTTCCATAGTACTTGTTGTAACGTCGCACATGACTACGATTAGGTATTATAAATATGTCGGAACGTCAGGATTTACTCAGTTAGATTTAGACAGACATGTGGGCAGAAGCTGGGTTTCGTGCAATGAAAACACACTGGGTGCGATACACGGTGTTTAAAATCACAATCTAACACAATCACTAAGCACAACGAATCGAATACAGTTCCGTGGCGTAGTAACCCCGATGTTGCTCCGATGCGATCCAACACTAGACTGTTCTTCTCGCCATCAGGTTAAACACCATGACTCTGTAGAAGCGCGCTGTAGGCGTGGGCACCCCACGCGATGTCGCCTGTGGCGCGCTTGCGATTCGTTACGCGTCCGTACTATTGACCGGATCCGACAAATAGATATTATTTGAACAATAAACGCGGAAATTTCAATGATTTTTACTAAGCAAATTCAATTAATAGATATCGGTAATATAATATTAGAATCAATATTCACTAGATAAAGCATCAGTAAACAAACTTACAAGCCGTATAGGGCTGAAATTAAGGGCTGGATTACTACTCTCATAGAAGTGATTGATTTTACGCCATATAAGAAAGAAAAATACACAAAAGTAAGAAGAAGACAGAAGTTTATATCTTAAACAAATCAGAAATCATACACATCATAAACCTGTTAAGTATGACAAACGTACAAAGACCTAAAAAATATTAGAAAAAATTAATCATTAACACTCCCGTTTTGAAAACGGTAACACAAAATGTAAAAATTAAAATGTTCAAAATTATAGGAATGACGTAGAAAGTGACGTTGTAAAAGAAGGGCAACGAGTCAACAGTCAACAGTCAGGTCAGACCCTCGGACAAGGCAATAGCAAGGTTTAAAGGTTAAGACAACATAAACGTGAAGTAGGTACCCTCCAATTGCTACATTAGCACTTTTTACTCATATTTGTTTAAAAGTTCGTTAACATAGTTCTTAAGAATACTTTTTGTATTTATGATTTTATTTGTGGTATGAATTTTACATAAGCATGGAATGCACCTTAACCACCTACGATTACCTATTCATTTATATAAAATACTAAAGAATTTGTTCAAAAAATATCGTGATTCCTCACGATATTTTCAATCAATCTGCCTAGACTTTTCTCAACTATGTTGGGGTCGGCTTCCAGCCTAACCGGATGCAGCTTAATACCAGTATTTTATATGGAGCGACTGCCTATCTGACCTCCACAACCTAGTAACTAGGTAATACGATATCCCTTGGTAAGACTGGTTGTCAGACTTTCGGTCTCCTGATGACCCGTAACGACTGTCAAAGATCCACGAATGACCACTGGGACCAACGGCTTAATGTACTTTCCAAGGTACGGAGGAGTCTCGGCATGTAAAGATGGTCACCGATCCACTGACCAACCCCGGTAAGCGTAGCTTAACCTGATGGATCGACCCGTGCGGCTGTTATTACTTAGCCACGAGCTCCTCCTTGTTATGTGAGCGTGTTTCTTTAATAGCCGCCTTAAATTAGAAAGTTCTTAATTATTAAGAAATCAATTGAAAACAGTAAAAAACAGTTAAAAATACCTATGAATTCAATTATCTAATTAGAAACAGCCACATTTTACGATTACGAGCTAAAGTTCGCAAGATCAGATGGTGCTTGCATACTGAATAAAGTCGTTGAATTTTCAATTAACACAACCAGGTCAAGATGTTTTTCGCTGGAGAGTACTAACATTTTAATTCGAACCTGTGATTAGCTTTCTGGGCACGTGGCAAGTCAATTGAGACTTTGACTTCTGACTTTTGACTTCTGGCTTTGGTGTTGCGATGTGTGCTTCTTGTTGATAGCTTTTATGGTTATCATAAAACCATCATTACCGCGGGTCGGCTTATATTTGAACAAAATGCCGCTGAATTTTAATAATAATATTATGCATGGAGTGTCTGACATCCAAACTGTCAACAAACCAATTTCTGAGATACCGAATAGGTATCTATCAAATGTGGCTACATATATAGGAGGAATTTTTCAAGTGGGCGTGGATGGCCAAATTCGCAACTATGAGGAATATTGTAATGCTGGATGCAGTACAATCCTTGAGACGTTGAATCCAGGAATGTATTGAAAACAATGGTCATCATTTTGAACAATTAATCAGTTAAGGTTTAATAGGTAGGTAGCACATAAGAAAAATAAAAAAAACGGCCAAGTAAGCGTCGGACCATGAAGGGTTCCGTAGTAGAAAATAATGTATCCCAAAAACAAACTTAACATTGTAATCACAAAAAAAAATGTGATAAAATTACAAATTAACAATTTTCGGACTTTTTCCTTTACTTGTGCTGAGACCTTGCTTCTTGCCAAATTTCATGACTCTAGGTCAACGCGAAGTGTAGGTTCTGATTTTCTTGCGAGTATCAAAATATGTCGCATAAATGGCTATATTTTTTTACTTCGCTGACTTAGAAGCTTGGTTTTTTTAGTACTCCAATAGATCATAGACTTACGTACTTGATTTTAATTTCAACTTGATAGGTGAGGTACCACGCGTTCCTGAGAAAAAGGGTCTTGACAGATAGACAGACAGACGGACAACGAAGTAATCCTATAAGGGTTACGTTTTTTCCTTTTCAGGTACGGAAACCTAAAAAGCATTTTGTTAAAAATGAGCTTTTTCCTTTAGTTTGCCGTATGTCATTACTTCCCAGAATTCGATCCTTATTAGCGACACTATCGAATGGTATAATAATACATTGTGTTTTTTTTTTTCAAAATCAGCGGTTCGGGTCCTGGCTAGAAATATTGATTTTTCAAAAATCCAATGATGCAGTTTTAGTTTTCATCAAAATCGAGCCCGAGACTTCTTTGAGTACTTTTCGCTATGCCTCATAGTTTCGGATTTGGCCATCCACGCGCACTTCAATCAATTCTACGTGTTTACGGTCAATGAAATCTGGTTGATACGGTACCAATTAAACATGAGGTATGTTCGGAAGAGTCAAGTCAACGATGAAGAACCTGGGACTCGTCTCGACAGCCGGTGGAACTTCGTGGAGCACTTCCGTCCCGAGCAGCTCCGGCGGGATGACATGGCGACATGGAGAGTGCGATTTTCGCAACCCAGCGCTGGGCACGCTACAATTGCGGAGATTAGTCCTCTCTTTAAGAAGTGGTCGGAGAGGCGCCACGGCGTCCTCATCTTCCGCCAGACACAGGTCCTCACCGGACACGGTTGTTTCGGGAGGTTCCTGTTTCGGATAAGGCGGGAGGAAACGCCCGGGTGTCTCCATTGTGTGGATCGCCCGGAGGACACGGTGGAGCATATAGTGGAGGTCTGCCCGGCTTGGACGGAACACCGCCGTGTGCTCGCGGAGGCGATCGGCAGCGGCGATCTCTCGCGTCCAAACCTGGTCCAGGCCATGGTGCGGAGCGAGAGTGCATGGGAGGCCGTCACCTCCTTCTCCGAAGCAGTAATGATCGCGAAGGAGGAGGCGGAACGCGTGAAGGAGAGGCAACAGTAGCGCCCTCGCGCCCCTAGCTGCCGCACGAGACGCCCTGGGCGGCGGGAATCTATTGCCGATTCCCGGCCATCGTAGGCGCGGGCTTGCGGACGACGAGTAATGGGTAGATCGCTGTCCGGTAAGGACCAGGCCCGGGTCGACGGCGCGTTGTATTCCAAGCGCCTCAAAAGAGATGTCAGCAGTGATGGGGTCAAATAGGGCCGATGCCGCCGGGGTCGCGGGTTGTTCGAAAGAGATACCGTTGCGCTAGCACAGGCAACTGAAGGAACACGGGTGGAATTTAGTCAGTAAAAGTCTGACACGCCCTCCCGCTCCGCCCAGAGCGGAAGAAGTCATTTGATGATTTCCCATCGACAAAAAAAAAAAGGTATGTTCGGAAGAACAATCCATCTTCAATTTAAGCGCCAGATATGCCATAGCAACGCACTTAAACTCACGCCCAAATCACTAAGTGAGAACACGTGAACACATATCAAACAAAAGTTTATCGAGGTCAATCCACGGAGTTTTCCGTGTTGTCTACAGTTTTCCCACACGACACAAACATTTCGTTGAAAACATTAGCTAACAACTAATTAATGCACCCTCACGTTCCACGACTTAACATGATCGTACGCAACGTGTCCGATTTTTATTTTTTAATTATAATGCAAATATGGAAAGTCAACAGTCATGTGAACATTCCGCGGGTATTTAGGAATTGTGTCATCAACTATTTAATTCATTAACACGTTCTAATTGAGTCATGATTACTTAAGAATACTAAGCACATAAACATTGTGGTATTAATGGATAGGTATGAGTCGATATCAAAGTTAATTTAGGCGCCGTAGCTTATGCAATGGAAATATTCCATTGATCCTTTTAAATCCAGTGAGACTTACGTGATACAGCTATGCAAATGGATTTTGCTGCCAAACAAGAGGCTCTACACTATATATACTACTATGCTCAACAAATCAAATCTATTCTTCTGCCATTACTAACAATCAAATTAAACCTCTGCTGCATCACTGGGATCCACACCAGTTGAGGATATAGTGGTACCTTTTTTTTTATTCTTTTTTTTTTATAATTACTAACACCTAGTCTTTAAGTAATTTTGTTATACTAACACTATGGACTCATGTCTGAAATAAAGAATTTGAATTTGAAATCAATCTGCCAAGCCTTTTCCCAACTATGTTGGGGTCGGCTTCCAGTCTAACCGGACGCAGCTGAATACCAGTATTTTACATGGAGAGACTGCCTATCTGACCTCCACAACCACAACTGGGTAATACGACACCCTTGGTAAGACTGGTTGTCAGACTTTCGGGCACCTGACCACCCATAACGACTGTCAAAGATCCACGAATGACAGCGGGGAGCATGTTTTCCGAGGCACAGAGGAGTCTCAGTATGTAAATATGGTCACCCATCCACGGACCGACCCGGCAAGCATAGCTTAACCTGATGGATCGACCCGTGCGGCTGTTATTACTTAGTCACGAGCCATTACTAACATGGGCTAGAATTGGTGATAATGAATTGCGAAAAAGCAGGAATTTTTTGATAGATACGCTCTGGTGACAGCTTGCACTTGTATAATAAAAGCATGATAAAAAGAAGAGGCTAAAACCATACTAAATCCACTACCAAACATTAAAATTATAGTAAGAAATCGATGTAACAACATCTACTTCGCGCTCACATGACACTGAACCTGAACTGCAATCAACAATAACCAGGAAGACCCATAGCCTAAGCTAGTACACAACAAAGGAGTAAGAGTCAGTTCATACCGAGACGCGACGCAACGTTGCTTGAAGAGCGCAGCACGGGCTTAGCGTGCTCTTTCACGCCGCGTCTGTCAGCGAAGCATCTTTGCGTCTCCGACGCCTCAAGTCGCAGCGCGACGCCTCGGGGCGTATTTGAATTTTCTCAAGGAAATGTGTACCTTTTTACGTGGTAAATAAAGTTCTACATTGTATCGCTATCTTAAAAAGTGCTCGCGATGCGTCGCGTCTCGGTGTGAGCTGACCCTAAGCCAAGTAATCTCATAGACGTAAAGTCGCAATAACCGCGTCATTTATCTGCCATACTGCCAACATTTCAAGGCTCTACGTATCAAACGTACAAGATATGATTATTAGGATGGCACAGTCGACCGCACGCCACGTCGATTACATATAGATCTCTAATGGAAACCGCAGCGCATGCGTTTGTTAAGCTTAGAACTTGTACTGGATTTGTTTAATGTAGTTTTCTTTACCTTGTGAAAAACTGTATTTTTGACGGAAATAAGTACGAGTACTAGGTGGTAACTGGTAGGCCATAAGTACAGTCCGGCCGTCAAGAGAATGCGCTCTTGACACCTGTCAATTTCATACTAACGAATATGTGTTTTACGAATTTGATCCTTATTACTACTAGAAATTGCCCATCTGGCAGGTGTTAGGAACGCATTCTCTCGACGGTCGAACTGTAGTGAGATTTACCTGCAGTCGGACACAACAGGCTCATAATAACAAATAATAATTACGTTACAAGGATCTTAGTAACAGAAATGATCTAAGAACCAAAACGGATCAAGGACCGAAAAATCCAAAGCACAAAAACGGCTTAGGAAATAAAGATGATCGAAAGACCAAACGCAACAATTTAACAGTAATTAGATATCAATCCAATGCAAACCTATTAAAAACAGTCGTTACGGGTCGTCAGAAGCCCGAAAGACTGACAACCAGTCTTATCCCAGTAACTGGGTTGTGGAGGTCAAATAGACGGTTGCTCCATGTAAAATACTGGTATTCAGCTGCATCCGGCTAGACTGGAAGCCGACCCCAACCTAGTTGAGAAAAGGCTAGGCAGATGATGAATCACGATATTTCACTAAAATCATATAATATTTTACTGTTTTTGTTATTAGTAAGCCTATCTCAAAGTACAATATCTTTGTCAAATAGTGCAGACTTATCTTTATGGCACAGAATAAAGATACAATGTTTTCATCAATGTACTCGCAACCTTGGAAAATTCAGATCAAATTGATTACATAACCAAACATTATGATAAATCTTCATAACACGCATTATAAGGACAAGATCTTAAATTTAACTAATATTCCAGATGAGGTATCTGTCTAGCCAACAAACAAGCTTCCGTGTTTATATTATGGATCTTTAATTTCTTAAGAACTGTACTATCATCATTCAAGTAGGTACAATATTTATCAAAACAAAAATCACGAACTTTAATCTTTGACGAGCTTAACCTTAACTTAAGGGCATGACACCCACACAAAACACAACAAACAAACATGTATGTATGGAAAATTTTGAATTGACACATTGTCACTCCATTGGCGAGACCACCCGTGGCATAGGTGGGTACTGTTAGGTATATTGTCCATGTATTGGCACCTCCATTCAGTGATAGTACTGGTTTATTCAATTTTAATATTACTTACCATTCTAAGATATCAAAAGAATGATAAACTTATCTCTATTTTCATGCAAATCTTGTAAATACTGTGTGTCATGTTGCAAGATTTAATGTTTGCCAGAAACATTTTCTTAAGGCATAGCTAGGCAATATTTTCGGCTATTGACCCAATATGGCTTGGCAATGTGTGGTCCACACAGTATATTTGAGCTATATTTTAGGTTCTGCATACAAATTATCTGGCGTCTAGACGTGTGGAAATGTGGGATATAATAGTTATGGATACATTAGAAAAGAGGGGTGTCTTTTCTTCATAGACCAATTTTTGGAGCTGTTCCCGAATACATATTCCATATTATGTATGTGTATTCGACTTTTTCCACAGTGTAATCATTTTACTACAAATTAGGATTCCTTTTTAATGGAGTTAGGCCTCTTTTCTTCACATACTGTAGATACCATCATCATCTGCCTGCCTTTTCCCAACTATTTTGGGATCGGCTTTCAATCTAACTGGATGCAGCTGAATACCAGTATTTTACATGGAGCGACTCTCCGACATCTGACCTCCACGACCCAGTTACTGGATACGACTTAGATTGGTTGACAGACTGTCGGGCTTCTGACGACCCGTAACGACTGTCAAAGATCCACGAATGACAGCCAGGACCAACAGCTTAACGTGCTTTCCGAGGCAGGGAGGGGTCTTGGTATGTAAAGATGCATCCACGGACCAACCTCTGCAAGCGTAGCTTAACCTGGATTACAATCTATGGAAAACTACCGTTGAATTGAAATAACCGTTTTGCCACGCATGGAATAGACATGTGTGTGACAAATGAGTGATAATTAATTCGAACCAGAGGATGTCAACTCCATGACATAATATTTTATTACCCATGTATTTTGATGAGATGACAAATAAAGATAACGTAATTTAATTGTATGACAATGTTATTATCATGCGGATTCCAACAATTAGCATTTTTGTATGAGATAACAATGATTTTCATGCGGTAGGTTACCTAAGGATGTTTGATAAAAGTGCCCCATGTTCTTAGTTTTGTAATGATAAATTGTTGGTTTATTTACAGTCATGTATGAGTATGTAAGGATCGTACAGGTAGCGTTCTGTAGTTTCCCTAACCCCATAAATAAATAAATAAATAATAATTTTAGTAACTTCAGTTGTACACTAACACTTATCTTAAAACTATGCAACGTTTCAACGTTTCTGGAAAAGAGTGTTTTCGATGAACTCTGGCACCCAAAGTAAGATTTAACTTGTGTTTAGGGTGCCAGCGTCCTCGCCTAAGATTTGAACTCAACATATAGCAACAGTTGTAAGACGAGCACAGTACCTAATCAAATTACAATATAAAATACTAAACTAACTAGCCAAAGCAGCTATGATGTGGCCTATTTCTGTACCTATGTATGAGTGTTTGTATGAGTGTGAGGGAGAGATAAATATGATGAAAACCCGTGTATATGTGGGAAGAAGGCGTGAGTTTGTTTTGCGAATATTCGTTTTATGTTCGGTTTTCGGCATATTCGGCAGATTTACCAAACATTCGTATTCGGCCGATTATTCTGAAATGCCGAACATTCTACCAAAAACCATTGTGTTAAAGTTGCCTCTAAGTCTATAAGTATATATGAAGTAGCACAGTTACATAATTGTATCCATAACAAGTGTGTTTATCATTTAAAGTGATAAACAGTGTTTTCAGAAAAACATAAAAATTTATCAAGTTCAATAGCCACAGTACTTTTTGATTCTGCCGAATATTCGGTTCGGTAAACTTTTAACCGAACATTCGTATTCGGTGAAACCCGTATATGGCCTATTATTAGTATACAGTATTGTATGTATGAGTAGATTTGTAATTAAGATGGGAACATCTGTGAAATTAAATTAATAAATGGGCATCTGTAGGTACTAAACTTAGGCTCTTTACCGATTGATCTGGCAGGATTTTGCAGTTTTCCAATTCTACAAAATGAGTTGCGTAATTTTTTAACCGGCTTTTCGTTCAAAGTCTTCAGCTAATTGGATGACAGTATTAAGCAAACTTAAGCCAATCCTCATCTACTTTCACATCTTCATAATCTTTCATCAAACAAGTAGAATCAGAACCGTCATCTAGATAAACTGTCAGTAGTAACTATGATATTTAATTGTTATCGGATGTCGAACTAGCAGAAACTTTAGTTGCTTCATGTTATTATTAATATCAGCAAACTTTATTACGCTTTTCCTTAATGAATATGAATAAATTAAATATAACACATTCGATATGGCACCCTTTGGGTTGATCATCTCTGATTGCATAGAGTCTACAGATATTTTATGACGACTAGATGGCGGCTAAGGGCCTATTTCACGATGTCCGAATAGCCATTACTCACCGAAAAAAATCAAAAATGGAACAGAATTTGTATGAAATTGTCTGCCAATAGGAACTTAATCGTAGGTGTGGTGAAACAGGCACAGAATATAGATGTTTTAGGCATATACGGACGGTTTTGATGATTTTTTTAATACATTGACTACGATTTATTAAAATTAGTGCAAACGAGATTTTTAGTTATTTATTACCAGGTACTGTACCTACCGCGTGTGTGCCTACTATTAAATCATGGAAACAACTTTAAAGGATCGAAAAAGTTATTTTAATGCTCTTCCGTAGCCAACGTACGACAAACCGTAGTAGTCATAACATTAAAATTTACTGTCAATTTTAATACGTTTCAAAAACTGGGTTACCAGTACAATTAGATTAAAATACAATATAACAATCGAAAACCACATTTCCTAAGATAAAGTTCGTAGAATTGAGTTTTAAATGGCGTTTTTATGTGATTGCAACATTGTACCTCACTGTTAATCATTTCGCTGAATCCTATGTATTACGTTATATAATTTTACGACTACAAAGTACAAACTATGAATATGAATATGTGATAATGACGTAAATAAATCGTTTAATTTTCTCAGTATTTAATGGGCAGTTGACCTGATGAAGGTCAAATCAAATCATTTATTTCTTTGCCAACATGGGTATATGGTATAGATGTTATACGTATTTGAGTAAGTACTCCATGCTCTGCCGTCACATGGGCATGCAAAATTTACACATAATAAAAAAAAGGTCGACGTAGACGTTTGATGTAACCAAGGAACCTCACAGAAATCTCCGGGAGACACTTTAGTTCAGGAGAGCAGTTCTGTAAAAAGAGGCCCACTACACACACACACACACACACACAGTGGTACACTGGCCCATTTGTGCCTGAATACTTTCGTTTAAAAAATAACAAAATTCTCTAGGTAAGTTCAATAATGTGGCACACTTTTTGTTGTTTTTTCATAAAATATAACATTGACTTGATTTCGTTCCCACTTCACAATTTTTACAGCTATGTAGAACCTAAACGATTAATTCAAAAATACAATTCACATTATACAGGAAAAACACATTTAACGACATAAATAATTAATAAGAATGACTTACCCAAAGAGGGAACCATCAATTAGTGACAGCCACAATCGTTAGGGTGCATAGAAAATGGGGGGCTCTCATAACTAACTACTGCGGACGTTAAATTTTGCAGAAGAACATTGTTTTTAGATTTTAGTATGCACTTCAAAACAGTTATAGGTTACGTTGTTAGTCTCTGACGATTAAACAATTAGATAATTGGCATTTCATGGCACTTATTTTGTTAATTTCACCCCGCCTTAATTGCTATTTTACCCAGAAAAATGTTTGACGTTTTCACCCATTTATTACCTACTACTTAGGTTGGTAGGGAGACGTTAGAGCAAGGTTTTCCCGATTTCTAAAGCTGTGTATGTAAAAATTAAGGGGCGTATATTCAAGGTTCGTTTGGCTTAAGAGGAGAAAGGGGTGAAATTATGTCGTTAGTAAAAATGTTAAACTATGTAATTATAATGAAATGCAAACTATAAAATCTAATCCTAATTAAGTTCCAAACGGCTTGGCCAGCGGCTTAGCATTGCCATACAACGTGGCAATGCCGCCAGTCTCTTGGGTACTTTACCAGTCGACAGCGATGCGGAGGAATTTTTCGACGCCATATTTTAGTTTTTTAATAGTTTTAGTTATGTTACCTTTTAGTAAAATAAATATATAATATTTTAATTAAGTTAAGAAACCTTTCTTCCATCCCGATAATATTAATTCCGTTCCTAATCCAATAATTTTCTAACAAACTTAATCAAAACTAAAACCAATCCAAGTTCAAATACCCTAATAAAATCTAAAACACAGTGTAGCTGGAATACCTACAAAACATTCTCAGAATCACGACCAAGCTTGAACCTAAATTAGTAAAGCACACTGAACTCTATCGAATTAAGAACACAGTGTTCAAAGAGCACGAATCGTGTAGAAATAAAACGTTGCAGAGGCTTCGTGAATTGGATTAATTCAGTGACCCCAACCCCGTTTACCGACATTCAAAGTCACGCGAGTTTCGATTTGATTGTTGCTGAGCTAGTTTCTAGATTTAGTATTGTAACAGTTGGTATTTTGTTCCTAATTGTTAGTCGATAAAGACTTGGAAGGTCAGACGTTACTAAAGTTGCCTAGTTGGGCTTCCAGTTTATTCGATTTTCAACGTATTTCGTCAGTAAAATATCAATGGATTCAAAAGCAGAGCGGACCCGTAGCTAACTACTTAAGGTTTGAGACAGTGAAAGCAAAGACAATGTAAACACAACGAGTAATAAATTTGCAGATTGACAGAAATATGCTGAATTCAGGTCTAGATTTAGTTCTACTTACATGGAAGATAAAGCTCTAGCCAAACTGAAGCGGATGAAATTCGCCTTTGTCAATTATGTCTACTAACTTGCGTGGAGGGAGGTGTTCAAATAGACGCGGGACTTTCAAATTAAAAAAAAAGAATGTGGTCGGGGGACCTTGTCAGAAACGAAGTTCCTTACGCGATACTCCCGCGCACACACACAATCGTATTTAATAGAAAGAGAGAGAGTCGCATAACACTTTTTTCTTACGTGACGATTTCTACCAGTCAACTCCTACCTACCGCAGGCCGCATTAAGGAACTTCGTTCCAAAATCCCGCCCGGAATTCGCATCAGATTTATAATAGAAAATTTTGTTATCTTAAATTGTAGGCGCCACACTATCTAACACCAACGCAAGTTATAATCTGTAAAACACAATGTCATCTTATACAAAATCAGCGCACACGTCACAAGGAGGATTATCGAGTAACCTACGATGAGTAACATTCGTCTCATTGCCTAAATATGCACTCAATCTAGGTGGTGTTTAATTTTTCTGAAGACATGTCTCGGTATCTTAATTAATTATGTCTTCAGCGAAATTCTTAAATATAACAGTTTAGTCAGACTGCTTGACGTCAAACACATTGTGACTATGACGGCGAAAATTTGCAAAAAAGTGACATTTTACTAAGATAAGATAAAATTAATTGTATTTATTTTTGAATCATAAGGTAGTTGGGTAGATCTTCCTTTAATATCAAGGTTGTGATGAAGCTGTTTTTCTGCAGCAGTTCTTGCTGACGGAAGTGACGTAATCATTCGAATAGATATGGCCTATTCCTCTCTATAAGTAACCCTTACAAGATATCTGACGATCTTTATGGCTGTTCTTCATTACTGTGCTGACTCTACTATTAATGTACTCTTAGATGTGTTCTGAATGTTTGAATATTGTATTGGATACTGAATTCTCTTTAACCATTACGTCAAGGGGGTTCCGTCGCGGACGACGAGTAATGGGTAGCTCGCCGTCCGGTAAGGACCAGGCCCGGGTCGACGACGCGTTGTGTTCCACGCGCGCCTCAAAGAGATGTCAGCAGTGACGGGGTCAATTGGGCCGATGCCGCCGGGGTCGCGGGTAGTTCGAAAGAGATACCGTGGCCCTGGCACGGGCAGCTGAAGGAACATGGGTGGGTTTTAGTCAGTAAAAGTCTGACACGCCCTCCCGCCTCTGCCCAGAGCGGGAGAAGTCATTTGATGATTTCCCATCCACAAAAAAAAAAAAAAAAAAAAAAAAGGGGGTTCCGTCAATTTAGTCCTCGAAATTCATTTCTAGTTTTTTGCAAATTGCAGCGCTGTATGTTGATCAAAACTCAATACGCGGCAATTATGATAAAAAATTACTAAAATAGAATAGACCATTTAACAGAGAAATATAGCTCTCGAAATTATATTGGGTGGAAATAAGACTATTTATATTTTACCTATGTGAGAGTCTGACCTATGTTAATACAAAGGATTATGTTAAGGCATAGCAAGCATAGCAAAGTATTGCTAGTACTAACAACAACATCTGCGCTTAGCGAGGTAAAAATATGTGGAAGAGTAGTCTTGTACAAATTAGTGTCAATGCTAATCAAAAGTTATATAAGGAGCTCGTGGCTAAGTGTAATAACAGCCGTACAGGTCATCCATCAGGTTAAGCTACGCTTGCCGGGGTTGGTCCGTGGATGGGTGACCAACTTTACATACCGAGACTCCTCCGTGCCTCGGAAAACATGTTAAGCTGTTGGTCCCGGCTGTCATTCATGGATCTTTGGTAGTCGTTACGGGTCTTCAGAAGCCCGAAAGTCTGACGACCAGTGTTACCAAGGGGTATCGTATTACCCAATAATTGGGTTGTGGAGGTCAGATAGGCAGTCGCTCCATATATAATACTGGTATTCAGCTACATCCGGTTAGACTGGAAGCCGACCCCAACATAGTAGGGAAAAGGCTAGGCAGATTGATTACTAATCAAAAGTTATACAAAACTAGTAATAAAGCATATTCTATTACAATCCGAAGGATTTTAAAGAAAATTATTGCCAATCCATTGCTTCATTATGTTTGAAAAATTCGTATGCTCAGCAACGTAAATGAGGAAATCTTCTTAGCCTGTCGATGGCAAAAATTACTCGAAAAATAAATATACCTATACAGTTTTTTAAATTTGTTTGCCCCAAAAATCAGCGACGCGAATACCGTTCGCTGACGCAGCCATTAGATCCTCACGTGTTCAGACCGGCATGCGATGCAAAATGAGAGGTGAACCATTGTCTGTGGAGAGACGCCACATAAACACCGGAGATCTGAGCCATCCATGAACCCCCACTTGTGGAGGTTGTGCTTGCTGCGGCGTACTTGGGTACGAAGTCTATTTAAGGCAATGAATGTAGGATGGAAGAATTGTTTGGATTAGCAGAAATAAACACCTTTTAGATTCAATAAATCAGCTTTTATTTTTGCTCACTTTTCATCTTTACCACCGCCTTTTGTTTTCTCGGCCTCTAAGTTTCGTTCGGAAATTTAAATCAACAGATACAGTTCAGAAATAATAGAATCGACTAAACTTACTTTAAATTAGTTAATAATATAAAATAGCCCACATGAATGTTGTTGAATTGTCATAATGAAAGGTATTGTAATAGTAGATGTGTTACAAATACTCCGCTGGTTTAAAAAAAGAATGACCTGTCAAAATATTAGGTCTTTACCTATGAAATTGCCGTTCTGCAGTACTGGCCATTTCAAATCAAAATAATTTTTGTTTGGCTAAGAATTCTAATTTCAAATTAATTTTATTTTAAAAACATGGATTTTTTTTTCCAAAAGTAGTCATTTGTTTATTGATTGGTGTTACATTTTCATCGCATTTCAATCTTTTTCGTCATCATGGATACGTTAAAAATTCGAGTAATTATGGAATATGAGTACCGTCGTGGCAGCAACGCGGCACAAGCGGCACGCAACATCAACGACGTTTACGGAGCTAACACTACAAACCAACGCACCACTTGTTATTGGTTTGCTCGCTTCCGTTCTGGAAATTTCGACCTGAAAAATGAACCTCGCGGTCGTCCGAAGACTTTGGTCGACAATGACGAATTAAAGGCGATTGTGGAAGCTGATGATACACAATCTACGGCTGAATTAGCAGCAGCTTTCGACGTTAGCGTCAAAACAATATTGGTCCATTTGCGTCAAATTGGCAAGGTAGAAAAGCTTGACAAATGGGTGCCCCACGAACTCAATGATCGCCAGCGCGAAGTACGCGTCGAGACGTGCCTTGCACTGCTCAACAGACACACAAATGAAGGAATTTTGAACCGCATTGTTACCTGCGATGAAAAATGGATTCTGTTTGATAACCGCAAGCGCTCAGCAAGTTGGTTGGATCCTGGTTCAGCACCTAAACAATGCCAAAAACGAAAACTTACCCCTAGAAAAGTGATGGTCACTGTTTGGTGGTCTAGCGCCGGTGTGATTCATCACAGCTTCTTACCAAACGGGGTGAGCATTACTTCAGATGTGTACTGTGAAGAACTGAACACAATGATGGAGAAGCTGGCACATCTCCAACCAGCATTGGTCAATCGCTCGTCTCCGCTGCTCCTGCACGACAACGCGCGACCTCATACTGCACAGCAGACGGTCTCCTAGTTGCAAGAACTGGGGTTGGAAGCTCTCCGTCATCCGCCCTACTCACCAGACCTTGCGCCTACAGACTACTACTTTTTCCAGAATTTGGATAACTTCTTGGTGGGAAAAAAAATCAATACCCGAGAGGCAGTACAAAATGCCTTTGAAGAATTTGTTGCATCCCGTCCAGCTGATTTCTTTAAGAAGGGCATCAATAAACTGCCACTGCGTTGGCAAAGATGCATTGATTGCATGGGTGATTACTTTGATTAATACAAATAAAAAATGCATGAAAAAAATTCGTTTAAATTTTTTCATACAAAACGGCAATTTCATAGGTAAAGACCTATTATTACTTTGCCGAAACAGCTCCAAAATTCAAATGGCCTTTTTCCGAGGATTTAACTCTGGCTGTGCCGAGATTGCTTCATTAAAATGGGCTTTCGTCTCCAGTCGGTTTTATCCGGATCTCATCTATATTTATCAAACTTGTGTAGTAGGTATATAAATATTAAGAGATCTACCGAACATTGTTGACTACGATTGATAAACAGAATAAACACATTTATTTGATTTCGCCAACTTTGATTAACATACTAGGCTGACGAGAGATCGAACCTGTTGCAGTGATCACCGTTTTAAAGATAGACAAACAAATGGACATGTGTTGTAATAAATTACTTACATCATAATTAAGGTAAATTAATGAACAGTGTTTGTTTAGAGCATATTTTTACATTATTTTAATAATAATTAAAAAATAATATTAAAGCATCATAATATTAAGATTATATTTATATTCAACTTTAAATTACTAGAATTTACTTTAGGTAGTTAGCTACAGAATATCTTAGAAAAAAATGTATAAATAATAGTCGATAATATCGACATTTAATTTCAGAATATTAATAGTAAAACTTAATTCACGACAGATTTTAGGCTGTTTACGATTAATTTTAATACCGATACCAATCAAATCAAAAACTTTGCAACATTTAGTGGTAATAAACTATAAACCATCGGTTTACAGCCAACGAGTTCTATACAGTACAAGAGTACCTGTCGACAACTCTGGGAGCTATCGACTTTTGAATATTCATTAGGGAACCTTGACCAATACATTTGTCCACACAACGGACGGGTCTCACCACGGTGACGTTTCGAAGACCATGTCTATGTAAATTCTGAATTTCTACCGAAGGAAACTGGACATTTATTAAGAAATACCGTTTTCGACGTATGTACGCAACGCAAATACAGCTGTTGAGATTGTAGGCTAATTCGCTCGATTAAATAGCTAAGCGCCGTTTAATTGCTGGGTTATTTGTTGGACGTGCAGCGGTTTTAATGGGTGTAATTATCAGTCTTTAATCGGTACCAAAAATATTGAAAAATTGCAATGACGCACAATGTGGTGGTATTTGGGTAAAAATGTTTATTTTACGAGTGAGCAAAATATATTTTAACTAGCTGTTGCCCACGACTTCGTCTGCGATCCAGGGTGAAAACTAGCCTATGTCCTAACTCAGGTCATGGTCTATCCATGTTCCAAATTTCATCCAAATCCGTTCAGCCGTTTTAGCGTAAAAGCGTAACAAACAAACAAACTCACTTTCGCATTTATAATACTAGCTGCATAACATAAACATATACACATACACACACACACACACACACACACACACACACACACACACACACACACACACACACACACACACAAACTTTCGCCTTTATAATATTAGTGTGATAGTGTGATGTGATTAGTTATGATGAAGCGAGCTCTAGTAAGGTAAATACTCAAAGCCACAAACTCAAAGCATTTATTTAAATTTAAGCAAATTACAGGCACTTTTGATTTGTCTAGGGATCGATCAGAAAGATGAAGCTAGTTGGGCAACTAGCTATTCCAAATTCAAATTCAAATTCTTTATTGCGAACTAAGTGTATAATTTTGAAGATGTTAACAATAGATAGGTTCTTAGAACTTAGTTGCCTGTTAAGGCATTGCAATTTAAATTGTTATAAATAAAATAAAAAATAAAAGCGACAAGCGTAATTTCCTAGGGAGCGGGGGTCTATTCCCTAAGCACGCAGCCCGTAGTTTCGGCCTTCGTTACGTGCGTTTCCTACTCCGTATCAACTACGGATGGATGATTGGTTCGGGGCCCGAATGAAGTATGAATGACAACACGATTTGACAGTTGTCCCTACTCTCGATGTGTTTTTACCCGTCCGAAAAATTTAACTTTTACACTTGTTTTGATGGATCGTTATGTCAGACGGACGGAAAGACGGACGGACGGACGGACGGACAGACTTAGGGAGTAAGGGGAGACTCCCTGATTGGGAGTGTCCGTGGAGGGTTTTGCCCGTTCTGGGGTCAACTCCCTAAGTCTGTCCATCCGTCCGTCCGTCCGTCTGACATAACGATACATCAAAACAAGTGTAATTTAAAAATATATAAAAATAAAAATATATATAATAATATAAAAATTTTTCGGACGGGTAAAAACACATCGAGAGTAGGGACAACTGTCAAATCGTGTTGTCATTCATACTTCATTCGGGCCCCGAACCAATCATCCATCCGTAGTTGATACGGAGTAGGAAACGCACGTAACGAAGGCCGAAACTACGGGCTTCGTGCTTAGGGAGTAGACCCCCAGGTTACAATATAAAAATCAACTTTACACAGTCGGTTACCAAACGTCTTTACTTAAAAAAAAATATTTTAACCATGGGTCCTCTTATATGTGATAAACTACCGATACATATAAAAGAATAACACATCAGTTTTTAAAAAAGTTAACAAAATTGCTACTGGACAAGTGTTACTACGCAATTAAAGATTTTGTTAATGGCAAAATATAATTATATTAATGGTGTGTATGCAGCTTCTTTGTGATTGAATTTACATTTCTATCTTTTTATTGCAATTCAATTTTTTTTTTGTCATTTTTTCTTTACTTAGTTTATTGAGATTTGTAGTAATGTTGTTTAGTGAATGAAATGTTTTTTTTATGTTTTTTTGTCTAGTATATGTATTTATAATATTATATAATTTTGCATACCGTAAAGCAAAATGTATCGGGACTCATCAAAACAACCAACTTCTGTATAACCTATATTATTGGCAAATAAATGATTACTAATTTCTACTCTTTTCTATCCGTAATTAATTTTCTTTTCAGTTTCTATGCACAAGTTGTATAAATGTATAATTGTACCAAAATCGAATTTCTAAAACGCCAATATAAAAAAGTAAAATTGTAATACCTAAGCCATGCATGACACATAATATACGCACCAAAATTCACAACACACAGGAAATGCCAACGCGTGTGGCCATCTCGGTATATTCCCGTTTTTGTATCAGCAGACAATATACCATCTTTAATGGGATAAAACTGAGATAAAAAGGATATACAAATAAAATACTTCCCTTGTAACTTAACTGTATTCTACAAATCAAGAGACCAAATAACACGAACTTAATTTTCTTCGTGTAAAAAGTGTTTATATGCATGAATATTTTTTACTTACATAAATAGACTTGGTTTTCTGTGTAAGATCCCTGCAATTCTTTCAGTGTCGTAGTTTACAATACCGATGTGAATGCGCCATAGCTGCAAGAATGTGAATTACGTTAAAATTAACATAATCTACATAATAGCTTAAACCATAAATATAAAAATCAATAAAACAGTAACATCAGCAGCCCATTGCCTCCAGCTTTCAATTCAAGACATAATGTTAATCAGCTGATTCAACAAGAATGTGCCTCGTGGGAAGTGCCACCAATATACATATTACGAAGTGTAATATTAAAAACAGAAGCATAACATCGATCCATCGAATTGAATCGATAACGACCATCGAGTTACTTTTACGAGTATCGGAAACGAATCGAAACGACATCGTAACTAATGCAAATGTCAATTTAGAAATCAAGAATTTGAGAACAAAGAAAAATAAATAAGTTTCCCATTGAAAGATGGTTCCACTTTCTTTGGCCTCAACCTAGTATGTTTTTGGAAATAATAATATTATTTTCTTTAACTATCAAAATTTATGGGATATTAGACCATAACGTGATTTGAAAAAGATGGTTGGATGGTCAATATTCAGGAATTACGAATACACGTAGTCGTAACTTACAAAGTATAATGTGTCCTATAAAAAGTGGTTAGTTTTCATACTAAGTAATATTTTTTAACGCAAATCTTAGTTCATAGATATTTTCTTTCGTGTAGATACGATACCTATATGGCCAGGTTGCTTCACAGTTTGCCATTAACACAGTTCAATGTTTAGAACTCATTGTGCATAGTGAAAGTATTATTTACTGGACATTACATGTATTCTTGCAGCCTTACTGTTTTCTCGAGGAAAACGAACACAAAATACACTTGTATTTCCATATAGCTTTGTGGAAATGGAACAAATGCGTAGAGGCAAATCAGCAATATATCATCTCTTGCATAATACAACAGAAAATATGTTGACTTTGATATCTGAATATGTTGGACCAGCAACCTTGATTTATGCTTATGTCAAGTGGAAAATATGATTGTTTTACTAATGGAATATGTGATTTTAGATTTAATCAAAAGATGAGAAAACTACATCTATTTTTCGGTAGAACCCTAAGGCTTCATATAAAAATTGTAAGGTTGTCTACAACTGCAATAAATACATTGTATTTTGATTTTTTATGTTAATATTTTAGTTATACTACAGCTAAGTGTGTTGACAAGATCTAACACAAAATATCTGACCCAAAGAGACTCAATTTTGATTTCAGTAACCAGGACATACATTATTAATAGCCGTCGTCTATTCTGCTCAATTTAAATAGTTAATTATGTGAAAAACAAAGGTGTGGGTAATTAATTATATTTTATTTGACATATTACTGCAAATTCCAGAGATGCTACGCCTGATACCGGCTATATACCAATAACTATTTGTCGAAACAATAATTTATTGTACATTTATGTTAATTGAGAAACTAGTAGGAGACATAAGCAGGTTTTATGGAATTTTCATTATCTTTATTATTGTTTCATGTTTGAAATGCGAAGATTCCTGTTTGTGTCATTTTATTATAATTTATTTTAGTCAAAAATTATTTTTGTACTGAAGCGAAAGGAAGTCTGAGGTTAAAAAACGAGAGGCATAAAAGCTCTCCAATAAATTTTAAATAGTTTTACGAGAGCGTGTTGCACGACAGCAATAGAAAATACGTCATGAATAAGTTTATAACAATATCCATAAGTAAGTTATTGATCAATGTTTTAATCAACCGTCCAATCAAGCTGTGCAATTATTATTGGTTTTACAAAAAAAAACAACAAACTTTTACGACAGTCACGATTCGCACGTCTCTTTGGAAAAGAACAAGCAAAAAAAGCAGACAATTAAATTCAAATGGACAAAATGACATGTAAATTGGCGAATTTACAATCAATATATTATAATGTTAGATCGTTTCGGTCATTAATGGTAGTTTTATGGCATTCCTTGTATTGTCACGTTGTGACGTCCATTGTGCTACCGTAGACTTGGCAACAGTTCCCACTAACATTAATTAGGTGTGTTTTGTGTTTTATGTTTACGATTTGAATTCGACAGATGAACTTGAAGTTAACATTTGATTAGCACCATGTTAAAGCTTTTGTAGACAGTTGTTTTATTTTTGGAAAATCCTTAAATTGGTATTCGCCATATACCTATGAAAAAAGTTGATAGCGTTGATGTCCTATCGATCTTCCTAGACATTTCCCAATTATGTTGGGGTCGGCTTCCAGTCTAACCAGATGCAGCTGAATACCAGTATTTTACATGGAGCGACTGCTTATCTGACCTCCATAACCCAGTAACTGAGTAATACGATACCCTTTGGTAATACTGGTTAGCAGACTTTCGGGCTTCTGACGACCTATAACGACTGTCAAAGATCCAGCTAAGCCAAGAGCTCCTCCTTCAAAAATTGAATGTTTATTATTTATTGTTTGGTCAAACGAGAAAACCTTTCCTTAACATGAATGATAGACATATAATACATTTTCAACAGGTATTGATTACTTTGTGACACATGTCCATATTTCCCTAATTTCCATGCTAAAGCCGGTATGATAAGGGACGAGGGATCTGTTTCTTATCGGACACGTTTAATGCCATACGAATTTTAGATCACAATGGTTCTATCACACTAATATTATAAAAGCGAAATCGAGTCAAAGCGAGTCCTAATAACATTTTTATGAGATCACCGATCGAGATGTCAGCTACCAAAGTTGTGTGGCGGATAATGCATTGCGCAATAGAAACTACACACGGATTCAACTCGAATTTAAAGCGCATACTTATAATAAGACCAAAAACCAGAATTTTCCAGAGAAGCCACTGCAGGAAAAATCAGAAACAATGCAGAGGTTTTTTTTATGACTCACATTTTAATTGATATATCCTTCCAAAAGACATAAAAAATGTCCATCATCTAACCCAAAGGAGAAATATTTGTATGCAACAAACAATAGAACAATTTAAAGGTAAATCACACGTCTAACCGACCTCAATTATAAATGTATAGTTCTTCCAAAATAACGTCTTATTTGTATTCACAATGTGACCGCAACTGGTGTGTTCGCGTTAGTATTCCCAAAACATCTATACATTGTCGATTTAGAACTGATATCAATTTGTAGTTAAGCACGCGAAGGGAATATTAAACGCAACGTACACGTAATAAATTTGAGTGAAAAAACGTTGCATACATAAACACTATAGGTTAACGATTTGTTTCTCTTTTTTTATTACGATTATTAATTCGAACGATGTGACAAGTTAAGAACAAATGGCAGTCTGATCTAGTGGAAAGAAGCTTGTTCTATGTTAAATAATGTTCTATGAGTTCAGAATGGACATGCGTTACTATCTATTTTCTTTAACAACTTAATTTAAAGAATTTTCTTCTTCGATTGCCGTCTTTTTGTCAAAAGCATTTAAATGATGCAATATATCTTGTGGCGGCGTCTGTATCGCCACATGCGTACACACAAACACACCCACACGTCACATACACACACACATCGTCATCACACTAACGTCACGCAAAATCCTGCATCGCGCAAGCAGAGTTTACCGCGCGACTAGCATCTATACAACGTCTTGACATTAATCTTCGGGTAGTAGCCCATCGGACACAACACCCTTCTGGTCGGAGGATCCTCCCTTTTCTATGGAGGATGAGTGAACTTTACACCCTGTTCCTCATGCCTCTATATTATCTCACTACATTTTCTGTCTGCCACCTAATTTGTCTACAATTTGCTTATTATCTACATTTCTTTAACTTTATGCGCAAATATAATCATGCCACTCAAACTACAGGCAGGTAAAGCCAGAGAAATTAATTGTCAAGCAAATTGACTAGTAACTTAAATAGACCGTATTTTATATCTCAAACTCAAACCATTTATTTCAATTAAACCAATTACAGGTACTTTTGAAATGTCAAGGGGTCGGTCAGTCAGAAAGATGAAGCTAGGCTAATCACAACTGTCATTCTATTACAGTTGTATGAAATAGCAAACTGACGTAGGGTTCCTTGACTGTACGTACGGTCAGCAACAGAAGTCGGTTGACACTGCTACTTTTTGACATCATCTAAATTAATACAAAATAATTCGATAAACTGCTTGTTTTTCGTTTAACTGTTAAGAGTTAATGTTCCTAAAATTTTAAGTAAGTACTTCTGTTTTGATTTGAATTCAATATTTCGCTTAATAATTAAGATTTAAAAACTGCAAGTGTTAATCGACTTTTGTTGCTGACTGTACCTTGATATGAAAATCAGTCATTACCCTGACATTACTTATAGTGCAACCTGCTTTAGCAAACTCGGTGCTTCGATAAAGCAGATCCTAAGTACGTCTATGAATATATATGCCAAGACAATCTAGATAAAGTCAGCGCGGTCATCCGTCAGTCCTTCCTATCAGTAATTTAAGCATTGCTGTTTGTATATTTGTGATATCTATAAGTTTCATATCATCTGGGGTACACAGAACCAATCTGTCAAGGTTTGACAGCTGATGTGATGTTTATTGGATCTTCCACCATTTTACTATTTCTAATTCTTTCTTATCCAATTAAACCAGAAATCTCTTATGTTAAACCAGACGATTCAAGTAAATTTGACTTCACAGTCGTTTTTTTTTTTTTTGTAATTGGGTTATGTATGTAGGTATCTATGACTACTTACCTACAAAAAAATGCATTACTTATAATTTTTTTTCATTTGATAGGAAAAATTGTAACAGATTGAGTATAGAGCAGCTGCTTTTGATGTTGCATCCAAAAATCCTATAATTATGAATCATGATTTTTAAAACTTTTGAATGGTGAAGTCTACATTTATTTTACCGTAGGTACAGAATACAAAAAGTAAGCCACGGTTCCTTAATCACTAATTACCTTAAGTAACGTATACATATACACCTGTCACATTACTCAGTAGGTACAAAAGTAACGTGTGTAGTACTAAGTTACGCCGCACGGGGGCGCCGCCGGCTCCTCAGATATCGCACCGGTATATCGATGCTTTGAACACCGCCGCGAATTATCACAGGCCGGATACACACTGAGGTCACGAGAGATTCCATCATCATCATTTCAGCCGAAAGACGTCCACTGCTGGACATAGGCCTCGCCCAAGCACCACCCTCAACCGGTTCTGTGCTTCCCGGCTTCCCGCATCCAGCAGATTCTTGCGGCTTTTACGAGATACTTAAGCAGATAAAAAAATGACCCTTCAGTGTTAAAAATTAACATCGAGAAATCCACAGAGTCGGAAAATATTTATACGCAGTATACTCCTTGGCAATATATAGATAGGTGCCTACTTAAAATGGCAATGAGAAATGTAGCTGACGATTAGCAAACTGTTTTGTAAGACTGATTAGTTTCAGTTAGAAAGAAGAAAAGAAAGAAAGAAAGAAAAACAGTTTATTCACATGAAAGTGACGCAAATTACACAGCACAGTTGAACCTCTTTTCACTTCATACATGCATAAACTCACATCTTCCCACGGGAGTAGGTAGAAACCACCGAACGCCACCTGCTACAATCCTTACATACTCCTTTTGCCTCGTTACGCTCATACATCCCCCCAGCTAGAGGGACCGACGACCTGAAGAAAGTGGCTGGGACAGGCTGGATGCGGAAGGCGGAGGACAGGGTGTTGTGGCGCAACCTTGGAGAAGCATATGTCCAGCAGTGGACTGCGATTGGCTGAGTTGATTGATTGATTGCTCATACATCACTTCAGCTATTATATTTAATATATTATATATATCATGTCCAATACTTGTTTGGTGTTAACGGTAAACAGCATTGAGTTAATAATAAATTATATAAGCAATAAAAACAAAATTATTCACAGTGAGCTCCCAGTTCAAACAACATATTAAACGAATACATTCAATTATTATAAAATCAAATAATAGAAACAATATCGACACCCCATAAACGTTTTGTTAAGCAATTTAAGTCATATCGTAAAAGGAAATTCAATTAACAGCCGATCCTAAGGCGTGTGCGCACACAAGTCATTAATTAACTATTACGTTCGAAATACAAAATTCCTAACATACAAAAATAAATGTCATCGTAAGTATGTGCATATATGTAATTAATTACGTGAAGCCAAACATACATTGGTGTCACAGACTTTGTTCATAATTAGCATGTTACGGTGTGTACACAATGACACAAAACACAGCAGTGTAATCATTAAACAAGCGAAATTTAACATCGAGTCGACAACTATACGCCTATGTTCTTGTTCGGCGCACACATTCGACTAACGGTCGCCGAACATCGAATACTTATAGTGCTCACAAAGTTGTTTAGGATTAATTTTATATGCAGCTTGCTAATAATGTTTGTATGACTATCGCCATTAGCATACTCAAGCATTGCTAAGTTTTTATTTTTAATCAATATTCATTTTCGTTTTTGAATATTTAACTGCGCAATCACCGGGCCATCCCCTGTGTGTCCCGCACCGAATGACAAAGATTCTCGAGTCGGTCTCCGCTGTATCTCGATTGTTTTGCATATCGCGCAACCACTTCTGTGCAGCTGATGCGAGGCAAATTAATGATCAAATGGAATCCCGCCACTGCCCGGTTTACTTGAACTTCCGACGTGCGCCGGACAAACGAAGAATGCACATAACAAGACGCACTTTGAACTTTATTCCGCCGACACATGAAAAAGTTGACAAAGCCTAAGTACGAAATAACTTTGGCATCATAATTCAATTACGCCCGTCCTTGGCGAGTGTGCGGACGTCTCGTCCATCAATCACACTTTCAACTGTATCAAGCTTTTTTGCCGCTTGCGCCATCACCATGTCCCTTTAAGAGACCGCCGAACAGACTGCCATAATTTGTCAAACTTTTTTATTCAATTAATTGATCACCGTAACCGAGCCGAGACGAGCGCGTAGCGCACTGAGGAAATATTAACATACTCCATGATTGTGTATCTAAGAACTGAATGTCATTAACCATTTCCTGCACAAGAGTTTCGAGTGTCCATCTTTCAAGTCGGTATTGAATAAATATTGTTCAACAAGTTGCCAAGTGACATTTTGTTGCGCTGTCGCTTCGGACGGCTCCCCCTCCCACGTCATCTCACGATGTCCACTCTCAACGTGAACAATTTATTTCCAATGCGTTTTATGCAAAACATGACAATTAAAATTGTTTTATGAATTCATAGTCGGATCAATTAAGATTTAATTTTGATAAGGACGCTGCTTTTGTAAACTATATCATTAGGCTTCATCACGTCTAACTGGTAGTAAAGTTACGAGGGGATGCTACTATATTAATCTAAAGTTTGCACGGTAATGGCAGTTTTTGTAGAGGCTGTGCTCCAGCAGTAACGAAGCAAAGATATTTAAAAACATTATGTCATGAAAAGGTTACAGTTGACATTTTTAAATTTATTGGAGCTTTATCATAATCAACGGGTACACCTAACAATGTTCACAAAAGAAGTTCAGATATCAATAAAGTTCGAAAAATAAAAACTAAGAAAGATGTAGATTTAATGCTAAGTGACGCCGAACTACTGTCTCTGGTCTCATTGAATTTATGAGAATCAGGTTACAGCGGTGCAGTTTCAGATTTATAACATTCCGACAAAAGCCGCGAAGCAAATGTTTTGAAGAAAGAGAACATAAAGAGAAATAACACAGACTTCATACATGTTTCAAAGAATAACACAAAAACGCATAACAGCCAATTTTCTACTTATGAAAGTGAAGTACAAAAGCTTTAAAATACTGAGAACTGACTCATAAAACCTTCCAAAAGGCAGACCGATATGTAAACGGCCGTCAAATCTTTAGGGAGTTAAAATGAAGACATAAAGAATAATGGAGGCTCGCAAAAGCAGTGTTAATTTCCTACAAACATTAACAGGGCCATCTTAACAGCACATCGGTGCTTCACATACCGACGGACAAACCCCTATTGTCAGTAGTGCTATTCGTGTCATGGACATAGTTACGCTGGGCACAGCCAACGCAGCTATTGTCAGGTACAATGTAAATATGAATGGAGACGTTAAAGACTTCCGATTGTTTGAAAAGTTCGTCTGCTACATTATTAGCGAAGACAGGCGACTTTTGTGTACATTAAAAAACAAGTGAGTTCATATAATGCTGAGGACTTGATGATAGTAGACTCAATGATAGTTTTAATTTAAGAGCGTTCATCCCGCGCCCGCTTGTTATATTTATTTATTTCTCAATACATGGTATATTAAGTTCTTAATATTAATAAAATGTTTCTTATTAACTATCTCGTGGCTAAGTAATAACAGCCGCATGGGTCGGTCCATCAGGATAAGCTACGCTTTCCGGGGTTGGTCTGTGGGTCGGTGACCATCTTTACATACTGATACTCCTCCGTGCCTCGGAAAGCACGTTAAGCCGTTAGTCCCGGCTGTCATTCGTGGATCTTTGACAGTCGTTACGGGTCGTCAGAAGCCCGAAAGTCTGACAACCAGTCTTACCAAGGGGTAACGTATTACCCAGTTACTGAGTTGTGGAGGTCAGATAGGCAGTCGCTCCATATAAAATACTGGTATTCAGCTGCATCCGGTTAGACTGGAAGCCGTCCCCAACATAGTTGGGAAAAGGCTAGGCAGATTGATTCACATTAACTACCGTTGCCGGTATATAAATGTTATAAAATTAAAGTACAACATTCTATTCAATGCAACGTCGCATTTCTAGAGGTTTTTGTGATTATTTTATTAAATTTAAATCAAAATACTATTTTTTTTAGTCAAGTAACTAGGTCGTTGGTACTTATCTAAACGTTTGCTATTTTTTTGAGTAACATTTTTTTGAGAGTTATTATTATTAGGTATTTACTCAAAAAAAATTACATTATTGTCAATTATTTTCTATTTGCAGTATTACGGTTAAATATTTTATTTACCATAGAGTAAATGTTTAAAATAATTATAAAATACAACGATCTAGTTATTTGACTGAAAAAAATAGTAGGTGCTTTGATTTAAATTTAATAAAATAATCACAAAATCCTCTGCAAATGCGACGTTACCTGCCCGCGAGGGATGAATGCTCTTAAGATAAAGCTAGGTTTAAAAACTATAAACTTGCCCAAACAATAAAAAATCCATTCAGTTTATATCCATGATGAACTTTGAAATGCGATGGAACAAAACAGAAGCTGCTTGCACAAATTCACTTAAAAACCTATAAATCTAACTAAACAGACAGAAATGATGATTGGGTAGTAACTGCAAATTAATATATTGTCTTATTTGGACATGGAATGTTGGCGTGACATAAAAACTTCTTCAACCAAGCCTAAGGCTAACAACTCATGTCGTAATACTTAATGTAAGAACCAGAAAAATGCAGCTTTTAGAATAAAGATGTCTTGCCTCGACTCTCGATCCTTACATCTCAATATCTCTTTACAAAAAAAAACCTAAAGAACATTTTACTGTAAATTCAGACTTATTTAACATACCCACCGATATCTTTATAGCTTCTGTAACCATAAAATGTTTCGCGAAAAATATAAACATGATTTATTGTGAAAGTAATGTTTATAATAACATCTTGACTGGCTGCTTTAGAATTCTCACTATGGGCTTCTAAAAGGAAGACGAGTATAAGAAAAATAGGGCGAGATAGTGCAGTCGTATTACTGGCGCCTTCGAATCTAAAATATTGATTGAAAAGAAAATAAACAATGCTAATGAGTCTTGTCTATCAAATCGTGGTTGTTCGGGATCGGTATCTCAGCTTCGTGTTAGCCAGTGAGCTAAATATTCATTTTATAATCATTTATTTGTTGAGTGATCATTAACGGATTGATTTTGATATTGATTGCTCACTTCCGCATTGTTCTTGTCCGCCTGTTCGTGTTTTGTTCCCAAACAAATTGTTTGATCTTCATCAATATTTGTTTTGAAATACGATCTATTAGAGATCGTGTAATTCTCTCGATTATTGGTTTAGTGTTGTTTGACACGATCACAAATTGTTTTATCGATTTTTATCTCGAATATTCGTTCCAACGTTAGACTATTCTTCGTGTGTACTAACGTTGTCTTTGTGGTTTACGATACAGCCTACAATAGTGTCTGTAGTGAATTTTATTACTGAATCAATTATGTTACACACCTAACCTATTATAACGTCTGGAATTGTCCAGGAACTTGTTGCAGACTAATATCCCCATAGACAATCGTGTGCCCAGAACGATTTGATTAAAATAATATATTATTTTATACGCTACCGTAATCGCAGCTCATGTTTCTTCATTAAGACGGCCATTTGTTCGGCCGCCAGCTGCCTACTGTGCTAATACGCTTTTAATGGAAAGATGTTCTTTTTTCAACTTTAAGGTGCCCAGACGCATGTCAGTGGCAGAGAAACTTCGCGATTGATTAATTCCCAAACTTTCTAACTATAAATTTTATGATGCATAAGTAATATTATTAAAGCCTTTTTTTGGAATTTGAATAAAATTCAATTAATATTCTAAAGTAATATGATATTTGAAAAACAATAAAAATCACACCACTTCCGTCATTTTACGGGCATCATATCTGACAGAAGACTCAACATTGACATCAAAAGAAGAATTTATTAAAGCCGTTGCTTTCAATCTATTTTACTTCGAAGTTTTCTTAATAAAATAGAGCTTATGGCATAAACCCACTAGGGCAAAAATTGCCTACTTTACAACATACCATTGGAATGTTATCCATACAAATCGAACCAATCCCTCAAATACATAAAGAACTTACACAATAATATCAATGGAACGAATTAGTCTAGTCTATAATAACTTTCTCTGGGCATACCTATTACAAAATGTCTTTAAATCAGAAGCAGGGCGTGTTATCAATTAGCCACTAAGTCTTTAGCATTCATTTGATTCGCGTTATGTCCGATTTAATTGAACGTTAGCTACGCCTTCTAATAAATACCAGAGTGGTGTTTAAGAATTGATAGGACATTCTGATGTATGTTACGAGTATAGAAAAAGTGAAATTATAATAATCTAGCTGCGCCCCGCGGTTTCACCCACCAAGACCGGGATAAAAAATAGCCTATATGTTAATCCAGGGTATAAGGTATCTACATACCAATTTCCTCCAAATCAGTCCAGCCGTTTGAGCGTGAAGAAGTAACAATATACAAACAAACACAACACACACACACACACACACACAGATACACTCACAAACTTTCGCATTTATAATATTAGACTGCGCCTTGTTGGGCTAGTGGTTGCGAGCGCTACTGCTGAGATTGAGGTCCTGGGTTCGATTCCCGGGTGGGTAAAGTGTTCAGTAGCAGCCCGGAGTCTGCATTTGTGCCTGGTTGATGAGACGAAAACATAACTGGCAAAATGTTGGTGTACTGGTAGACCTCAGCCAAACCCGTCGGGGATTACAGGCGCGATGTTATGTTAATAGTCACAATTATCTGGCAAGTTTATATCCTAGCAATTTTTTATCATTATTTATGAATCAGATTGAAAACACGTCTATCTTTATTTTTGTAACCGATGAATTTCCCTTTTATTACTATTTTTATCATAGCAAAAAATGGAGACTGGAAATGTTTTTTCTGACGCAGAATTTCCGCAGCAGAGATCTGACATTCTCCTTTATCTTAACGTTGATCAGTTTGTCATAATATACAGTAAATTATTGCCCTCCTGAGTGAATATGACGTTAATTACAAAAAAAAAATGGTCAATTAAAAGTCTCAATATACGGAAAAGTATGAATTGCTTAATTTTTATAACTCATAAAAAATAATTAGTACGAAACAACAGCGCCTAATTGTCATAATTTTAAGGATATCTGCACACTTTACTGTTCTTTATTCCCATTGCTGAATAGCAATGGATATAAGCAGATATAAATATGTCTAGGTATGTATGTATGTCTGTGCTGTGAACTCGTCGAAAAAAATTGCATCTATCTGTTCGCCGCAAATTGCACGCAAAGTAGAAAAGCGCAATGCAAGCACAATGCCTGGCGCGAGCGTAAAGGCGTGTACGCACGACCGAACAAAACATGGTGAACACGACCATCGAACACGGATCATCTGAAGAAACTCAGGACCCTGTTAAACATTTAAAGTGTCGATGTTTGTGTTCACCATGTTTTTGTTCGCCCGTGCGTCCATGCCTTAAGACGTCAGCTGTCACGCAACAAAGTTGGTCTGTTTGTTTTAGTTCTTTGGCAGCGCGACACTCTATCTAGACATATTATAACCAAAGGATATAAAGTTGTTTGGCCTTCCCAACGACCAAACCAAATTTTCTTTAGTTTTGCAGATTTATAGACGACAGAGTAATATAATTATTTTTTGTATATTTAGTTCGAAATAAAGCCATAATAAAAATTCTAATATAAAATTTATCTATCTTATCAACTTTAATAAGCATATAAATTCCATTTTCTATTACAAAGAAACTGCTACATTAAAATTGAATTTCGCGCAAATTCAGCGCAATAAAGCTACAACAAGTAAACAAGATACTCAGACATAGAGGCAACATCACAAAAAAAATTGCAAAGCTTCGCAAAAAGTTTATAGTGTGTAAAAGGCTTAAACAGATCAGATACCACGTTATTGCTCCCTGATAAAATCTTTTTTTTTTCTTTAATAAAAATTGTTCAATGTTGTAAACATTTTATAAACTCGCGATTACTTTAATTGTAAACTCCGAAGGCATAAACCAAGTATTTTATTATCATTAAAAGTGACACTTTTGCTTGTCGAAGACATGTTGATTACAAATTGACTACCAATGACATTTTTGCAGCACTGACCGCAGAAGGAATGTAGTGTTGGTTTATTGAGACGTTAAAGTGGACTGTGGAATTGCTGTTTCTATAAATTAGGTTTGTTATAGTTTCAGTGCAAAAGTTCTTATATATTTGATAACATGACGTTTCGCAACAGCAAATCTGTACTGTATTACAAAATCTAAGTAATATAGGTACTGAAGTTACACGTTTTACATAATCTAAGTAATATAGGTACTGAAGTTACACATGTTTTACAAAATCTAAGTAATATAGGTACTGAAGTTACACATGTTTTACAAAATCTAAGTAATATAGGTACTGAAGTTACACATGTTTTACAAAATCTAAGTAATATAGGTACTGAAGTTACACGTTTTACAAAATCTAAGTAATATAGGTACTGAAGTTACACATGTTTTACAAAATCTAAGTAATATAGGTACTGAAGTTACACATGTTTTACAAAATCTAAGTAATATAGGTACTGAAGTTACACGTTTTATAAAATCTAAGTAAATATACGTACTGAAGTTACACATGTTTTACAAAATCTAAGTAATATAGCTACTGAAGTTACACATGTTTTACAAAATCAAAGTCCGCCCAGGAAGAGGTGGCGAGACGACCTAGACGCGTACCACAAGGGTTGGATCGAGGTGGCCCTGGAAAAAGATGTTTGGAAGGATTTGGGGGAGACCTTTGCACAGCAGTGGGACAGTGCAGGCTAACACAAAAAAAAAAAAACTTATATACTGAAGTTACTTAGATTTTGTAAAACAGGACGATATTTTCTGAATCAAGAAAAGAATCATGACATTTAAATGACAATTTTGTAGTAGTTACAACGCTGGCCATTCCATTTTCACCGCATCATACGGGCAATAAAACTCACCGTAATAAGGACGCTACAATGTGATACCCCTTACAAAACTGCCAACATCATTGGCATACGTATTCTTGCTAATTGGTACTCACTAGTCTTACGACGTTGAATAAGATACAACGACTTTTATTTCTTTCTTTCCGTATACTTTAATGCAATTGATACTGATAATTATTTAAATTGGATAGGATATCAAGTGCGTGTCTCATACTACGAAATGCTAATGTAAGGTTTCATTTAAATCCCAGATAGTATTGAATCGAATTAAAATGGCGATTTTATAGAAGCTTAGTCACCCTTGGGCGTGGATTAGATAGTGTGACATTTAATTTAGTTTGTAGTTTTCGATATTGGTATTGCCTTTGGCGTCTATGAAAACAGATAAAACAGCAATCAGCAATTAACGGTCTAACCGTTAATTGCTGATTGCTGTTTCATCTGTTTTTGGGAGGAATTTTTAATGGAGAAAATATAGAGGCTTTTCTCACAAAAATAAAATTTACCACAATTCCAATTAGCTTTGAAAATTCTACCTTTTTTAAACTCCGCTACCGTGTTAGAAAATGCTTCGAACGTACAGTTTTACTAATTAAGTGATCCCTAGAATTCATGAACAAGCAAGAAATAAAACTGAACTGTGTACACAACGCATGAACCCACAGACATAACTATGTCTCCACAATCTGGGTCGTAATTCAAAATTTTTAATATTCGTACTTGGCATAAAATTTTAAATCGTCTATAAAGAAATATTCACACGACCTCAAAGTACCGACTGTATCGATAAACATCGGCCTGAACTTGAAGTTGTTATGTAAAGCCCAGATCGCCGAATACGATAAAAGTCTAGCTTAGATCTTAAATCTAGATACGGTGGAAACTTGAGCCCTGGAAACGGGTCAGGGCCTAACGAAATACTAGAGGAAGATATAAGACGGCCCGATGCGGGTGGAAATACGACTATATGACCGGCTGTGTAACAAAATTACTTTGTTCAACAAATTAGAAAATTGGTTGTAATGGTTGCGTTGAAACAGGTGCGAGGTGTCCTAAGTCAATATGTAAGGTTCAATGATCAGGAGCGAAGCTATTGTTCTTCTTTTTCCAGAGTTGCAGCTATGATTTGGTTAATTATATTCCCGAGAAAAATGTATGAAGCAGGAAATATTGCTTTCGCAGGCGACGAACTTAGCGTTGCATTAGCAAAGTCTAAATGGTGAAAAGCAAACAAACAATTAGCGTTGTCTAGCTGTCTGGGTGAAGTAAAACAAACTGAACAATATGAGAATAAAATTTAACAGTGTTTGTTCAAAACAACTTTACGAATGTTATAAAAGGAAACATGAAAAATTCCATAAAAATTACACCAACATAAAATTCCTTTACACTCTGATTGTTCTGTCTCGCATAAAGCAACATTACACTACTCCATAAAATTTCACACCGACATTTAAATCATACATTGAGCGACAAGAAAATCGAATCGAACCACGAACATTATAATTACTCGGCTTTTAATTTAAATTAACAAACCGTGAGATGATTTTACGGCTATAAATATCAGTAACTATGAACATTGGTTCATTCGTTTATTAGACGAAGATATGGTTATGATCGAAATATGTAAGTAAGTGTGTTGAAACTGTCATAATATTACGTTATATAGGTTATGAAAGTGTCAGAATAACGTGTCCGTAATAGAAAATATTGTGGTTATTAAATTAATTGTTAGTAACTATGTCTGGCCACACGGTTTGTGTTCATAAGTTATGAGAGGTTTTATTGGTAGATTATAAAGCTCGGACTCTGTTTGGATAGTTTTTCTTAAAACGATTTTCTTCGATGCTATAGACATAAATTGTAATTCATAACTAAACTACACTGTATTCATATTGCAATGAAAGTAAAATTCCGGCCGTTGAGAGTCTAACAAGAAAAGTTATACCTATCGTTTTTTTTTTTTTTTTTGACAATCTAGCTAGTGTTTACCCTTCGGTAAAGAGGTTACATCGGGTATATCAGCCATGACGTTATTAGGTAATTTTCCAGTGAATGCTTCCCAAGCAGCATCACGCTCGAATTATAAAGCTTTATCTCTATCTGATAACATTTCCCTCATATCAATACTACCATGACACTTACCGTAATTATCTCAACCAATCAATCAGTCATAGATAAAACTGACACTTCTAGAATTTAACTCTCGAAAAGAACTTGAATTTCGAACGTGTTAGCGTTCGATATTCAAGTTCTTAATTCCAAATATGGCCACCGTGGTTTAATGTCAAATAAATTTTAATTAAATCGAACAGTGTCAAGATGGTCGTATGCCAGTAGTAATTGACAAGGTCTTGATGAATCGCTTCAGCCTCCTTGTTATGTTATAACTAGAACCCATCTGTCTTTTCTTGGCACTTTAGCCGTACATTGGAAAGGTTTAATTTGATTTTGAATCTATGAGTGATATATCGTATGGGTTTTCGACATTTCGCTTTCTTTTTACGTGTTTGTTTGTTTGTGGAATAGGGTTAATATCGTATTATAGAATTATTTTTTTGAAGTGAAATTTCTTAAGCGGCGATTCGATAATTAGACGAGAATTAAAAGTAAAATTTCCATGCACATTTCGTTACATGAGAGAGAAGAAAGATATAGCTCTCTCTCTGTCTCTCACAGTAAATATGTCTTATTTTTTTATTACTTAAGAAAATTTCACTTCTATCACGTGTATGATGCTGCACGTGCAATATTTAATTTCATAATTTTCTTTCTTTTTTAAACCGACTTCAAAAATGGAGGTTTTAAGGCCTTAGTACACTGCCGCGACACCGCATCAACAAATATCCTGCGAGTAGTATAATTGAACTACTGCCGTTCCGCTGCTATGGTTCCGCGGCGGAGGTAAAGGCCCTTAAGTTTGACTAGTAGGTATGTCTTTAAATCAGAAAGCCAATTCTCGTACCTAAAAACGTTCAAATTCAAGTCGCAATCTCATGCCAGCGACAATCAAAATATCAAAATTGTAGGTAAACGCTATACAAATTTTTGACAGATTGCGACTGATATGAGATTGTATACGTTTTAAAAGTACGGGAATTAGTATGTACGAAATTATTTAAAATTATTCGGAATGCAATTTCACGGGTTGCTTCTGTATGGAAGCCAAACAGGTTTTGTTTTTCATGATATAGAAATGTATAATAAATCCTGCTTAACTCTAAGTCTTTAATCCAAATTCCCACCATATTTTAGAGGCATAATCTTAACATTTCGGCCTCTACAAAAGCTAATCCATTTGATACATCAAATCAAACATAAGCTCATAATTTTCTTTTACGACTCTTTATAGAAACGTATCAACATTTGTAATAAAATTTCAATAAATTAATATCCTTCCTATCGTCACGTAACGGTACAAAATCAGAACTATCAAGAATGCATTCCTTTAGTATCAAAAAGGAATAAAAACAAAGCGAGTGTTTCTTGAGTTGTATCTTAGAGGCGAGAAGTTGACATTATTCTTCCGTCAGAGCCTTTCAACGATTAACAAGGATGCTCTAATAGGAAGATGAGGCAATTTGTTAGGAGCAAAAACAAAAATAGTGTTTTGAACAAATATGTTGCGTTTTTATACCTATTTCTGTCACTTGTTTTGAATTATAGGCTAGTCATCGTATACACACCAATCGCGTTATGTTGCAAAATATTGCACTAGTGCAATTGCAATAGTGTAAAACCAAATTTGCAGCTTCGAAAGACCTATGCCAACGGTTGCATATTAGAAAATCAAAACTTTCCTGAGCAAATTTCAAAAGAACAACGTACAAATCAACAAAGTTTAAAATAATGATGGTCATTTGATCAAAAGTTCAGCTGACCAAAGTCTGGAATATCAATGTTTAAATTATTTATTACACTATTGACCAAATCGTTTAAAGGTCAAAATGGATTACTGGATAAATTAAACCCTAACCCTGGACGGTCGACGTCAGGGGCAGCCCGAGGTTCGGTTGGTTAGGTTCCTTTAAACCCTGCAGATAGGAATAGGAGCCCCGCTGCGCGGGGCTCCATCGACCTGCTGACGGAAACCCTAACCCTAGACGGTCGACTTCACGGGGAGTTAGGTTCGAAATGTATTGATATTTTAAAATTACATCTAGCAACTTTTGATCAGTCGTTCATTTGATGTCGCATACATTGGGATTTTAAAATGTTTCTAAATAAAACATTTGGTCATTTAAATTTTGTTATTTCGTTTATTGTTCATTTGAAATTTGCTCGAGAAATTTTTGATTTTCTAATATGCAACCATGCCAACTGCATGGTGATTAAAGAAAATTGAAAAGACTTTTCCATTCATTCATACCTCCGTGTAGCGATCATAGACACTCGGACAATTTGTCGAGAGACATCAAAGTTCTTGCCCACTTTGTAATATTAATCTCACTATCCCACATTAAATCAACTATGATACACCTACACAGATTCCTATCAACTTACATTATTTCATCCATTCGTAATAGTCACTTCGAGATAAGAACAGGATCGTAACAAATGAAACTTAATAAAAATACCGTTAATCAAGGATTACTATCTCCAAAACGTATTTAAATTAAACAATAAATTCAGTGATTAAGCTACTAAAAAATTAATAAATAAAAATTTATTTTCAATAATAAAATTACATCAAATTGTAGAAATCGATTTGAATGACAACAGTTATCTTATGAAAAATATGAACCGCTGGCAGGATACAGCTGCGTTGGAAAAAAGAACACAAGATTCCATAATTAAATTAGCGTGTTGGAAATTAAAAATGGAAAAGAACACACGGGGCGTCCTACCGACCGCTGTGGGGCGCCGTCCGCACGACACATACCATAGCGTTTTATACCCATCAAATCGACCGATAATTGAAATGAGTTCCTTGTAAAAAGCAGAAAAACGATTATCCCTATACCTTTTAAGACGTCCGAGATACACAAATGGACTTTGTATTAGAATTTATGTCACTTGAAAGAGATGATATAAAAAAGCGCCGACGGGTTTACACGCAATAAAAATATGGGAACGACGAGAATGCCTTCCCGGTTGTCAATCGGGGGGTTTAATAATCGTAAAATGTTTTTTGATCTACTCAGGCCGCGTGGTTGTGTTTGGGCATTTGTGTATGACACTTTGTTTATATTGAGTGCAGTATTTATAAAAAAAATACAGTTTTAATGACCTGATTTGCTTAATGAACTTCAGATTCACGAATCTTAGTTTTTCTTTGTTTAACGTTTTACCTTAATAGGTAAGTATGACTATTTAGAATATCATTGAAAAAAAAAACATTCGTAGTTACTCGAATGTCTAAGTTACCCTATAAACATAAGAATTTTTATTGACAAAAGCGCAATAAAATTATTAAATAAATGTTGCACTGCGCGATGGCATATAACTTACTAAATGTAGGAAAAAATATACCTAGAGGCCTTTAATTTATTAAAATAAAATTAATAACATGCTGTGTCTTGGTGAATGCGTGTAAGTCGTGTGACACATCAATATGCTGATATTGATTTTATGACTATAAGTGGCAATTACAAACGTTGTTTATCTAAAAAAATTAGGTACCCAATGAGCTAGTTTTACGACCAATGCAGTAATACCGTATTAGTTAAACTAAGAAGCGATAAAAAAAACGTTTTAAGTTCTTTAAAAACCCATAAAATAATGTAATTATTGCATACTAGTTACCGCTTTCACGTGAATCGATCATTTTACTAAACACCCTAAAAGGTTATAATTATCTTTAATTACAGAGACGGTTTCTTGGCGGCCATTTTTCTCGTTTCTTAACTATTTTCTGACAACTAATAACGCGTTAAGGTAATCGGTAGGTAATTTATACGCCGAATTCTTTACGCCCTGAACGATTAACGCGATGCTCTTTTTAATATTCATTAAGTATATCAGTCTGTTCTGTTTCAACGGAAATGCACACTTCACTGTTTATTGGATCGCCTACACAACGAAGTTTATCAATAACAACACAAACTGATAAAAAAAATATAAAAGGATGTGAACACTTCAAATACTATTGTTTGTTTAAAAAGAAATAAAAAAAATGTAACAATAGAATCTCAGTCGATTTGTGTTTGTTATGCTGTGTCCAATATAAAAAAAAAAACTTTTTACAAAAAAAAAAAAGAAACTACGGATTTCCAAAAAAAAACCTATAATGTGAAAAATAACTTTAATTTCGGAAGTCAGTGTCTTTGGATCTGTATTTAATTTTTTTGCAAATCGACTTATGAAATTAAAGTTATTTTTCACTTTGTAGTGTTTTTTTGAAAGTCCGTAGGTAGTTTCCTTTTTTTGTAAAAAAGTTTTTTATTTTTCACTTTTCAGTTATGGTACCTACCCTACAAAAATCCGTATACCATTACTTGCTATGGAAACAACAGTGACAGGAAGTAATATAACATTATCAAGATACACAAAGTGGATTAAATCTAACTGCAAAACTAACTGCAAAACTACCAAAGCTAACTGCAAAACTACCGAAGCAAGTTTAATAAAAAATTTAAGGCACTACCGCTCAAACTTCCTCTACCAAATAAAAAAAGAATTTTTAAAATCAGTCCACATTTGAAGAAAAAATCGATGAAAATATGTAAAAAAAAATACGAGTACGTAGACAAGCATATAGCCTCCTCCTTTTTTGAAGTCGATTAAAAATAAACTTGCTCTACATTTTATGTTCTTTTGACACTAGGTAGTAGTGAGAGATTCTTTGCAAAAGCTAAGCTGGCCAAAGGTCTGTCTTCCCATGAGTGTTAAGAATATGGAGCAGGAAGCTGCGTATAAATAACAATTACGTTCTCAACTTAAATCTAAAGAAGTCTAAGAAGTAAAAGTATCATAAAGAAGTAAAAGTGTTGTTTGTTTTGTTTGAAAGAGGTATTAACTGGAATATCTGATCCGATTACAAAAATCATTCACTGTCATAAAATATGTTAGATCTTAAATGGTACAATAGTGACTTGCACGTGGACGAAAGTCGCGGCAGAACCTAATTACCGATATATTTGTCGTACAAGGTGATTATTTAGAACAGTTAATTAAAGAAGTCTATTAGATCTTCGTCTTAAGGTGATTTTTGTATCAAAAAAATCAACGCTAAACCTCCTAGGTTCGAAATTATAGTAGTTAACGCCAAAAACAGCCGTTTAGTGTTGATTTTTCTACCTCATGTGATTAAAAATGTGTGCATAGGAAATTTCAAAATGTTTCATATCTCCAGGCTTATTCATTTTTCAATGGTGGTGCTGCCGGTGAGCAGCTATACTCGCCTTAAGGATCGTGTTCAGGGAAGGATGTTTACGACATGATAATTATAAGGTTTTTCTTTTAAAGGAGGTTTAGACATTCGCAGCCTCTTTAATTATTTGTAGGTCACTTCATAATCTAGGCACAGGCATACTCGGTATGTTTTAGTAAGATAAAGGCAATGAGGCATTAACCCAATTCTTTGAGCAAGGCTTAGGAGATAGTAGTAAATAATTTAGAGCTGACGCTAGTAGCATGTAGGTTAACCTAAATATTTCCATCGTTCATCATCTTTCATCATCATTCTCCTGCCCTTATTCCAATTTATTTGGGGTCGGCGCAACATGTCTTTTTTCTTTTGTCTTTTTCGTGTTTTGCTTTCTTTATCTTCCTTCTTTTTTTTCTCTTAGTAGTCATCTCGGTCAGTCACCCCCTTTCTAGCCTTATCATCTTTCACATTTTTTTATTTATTTAAGATATACGTATACAACATAACAGATTTAAATAAATCTAAGGCGTAGTACAGCATTTTTTTTTTTAAACAAAACTCATTAAAAAATAAAACCATATAACAAATAGAACACTAGAAATCAATAGGAAACAATGTAGAGGTATATATGCAATCAACAGAAAAGAAACAGAAAATTAATACTTATTACTTATTTATCCTTCATTCATTAACTCACAGAATCTTAAACATTCACGACCCACATTTATCCATCTCACGGCAAATAAGTCACACTCCGGTGTTGATGTCAAAAGAGCATTAAGCATCGTAAGCGCCCGAACGAGGGGCGAGTTAGCTCGTGACACTGTGCGTGCTGAAGGTACGGCCAATAACGGGTGTCTTCGCGGCCTCAGTTGGTGTTTGGGCACAACAGGAATAAACAACCTCATCACTTGAGCCACAAGTTCTGGACAATCGGACTCACCGCGCATAAGTCCATCCATAGTCTCTGGTCTTCCCTTACTCTTATAACCATTCATTCCAATAAAAAGATTACTGCTACAAAAGATATAGATTTTTGGTTAATTAATTGCAGTATCGAGCGTTCTAGTTCAATCCCACGAATATTATAAACGTGAAAGTTTGTGAGGATGGATGGATGTTTGTTACTCTTTTATGCATAAACATTTTAATGGATTTTGATGAAATTAGGTATACAGATAGTTTATAACCTGCATTAATACATAAGATACTTTTTATCCCGATATTCTTACGGGTTCGAGACTTACGCGGGTGAAACCGCGGGGTACTGCTAGTATAGAATAAATGTAAGAGTGCATCCCACATCCGTGCACGTTATTCGTAAGCAATCCATTCTACATAGTTGTACCCAAAAAAGACAAAAAACCAATATAATTAAAAACCTTTAGCGCTGCATATATTTCACTAATAACCGAGATATGCTGATGGTCGCCGTTAATAAGACATCAACGGTTTATGGTATAAAATCCTGCCCCCGAGTTAATATAATACCTATTCATTAAAAACACTTGCGCCATGTAAAAATACTGCAGTTGAGGTGTGGTGCAAGGTATAAGCGGAAAACGGAGGACGAGATATGAGATTTTTTTTTTTTTTATTAATGATGTAACTAATATTGTCTAACAATATAATTAAAAAAAAAAAAAACTTTTATTGCAGACCATTGAATGTCCATTTTTTTTTTTGTATTTTGGATTTAAGAGTGTCCATGGAATTTCTTGCCCCAATCTGCTCCATAGGTACATGCTACACTTTGGAATGGGCAACTAGCTTTATCTTTCTGACTGCCCGACTCCTTGATAGTTCAAAAGTGCCTGTAAATAGTTTAAGAGGGCTGTCGCATTTTGTCACCTCTCTCGCTCACACAGGACTGAATTTTTAAGATTGTTTTTTTTTTGAGAATTGTTATTAATTAGCGACCTATTAAAAATACAACTCTATTGTGTTATCTAATAAACTAATATCAAAAAGTATTATTTGTTTTTGAGATGTGTTAAATAAATGCCACAATAAAAATGTGTTTTTAATTAAATTAATATTATTTACTAGTTCGCTAATTGATTATATATTTCAAAAAAGCATCTTTTCATTGTGACAAAATGGACAGCCCTCTTAATTAAAATAAATGCTTTGAGTTTGAGTTGAGTTTTGAAAAAATAGAAATTACAAGTAAATTGTTCTTGTCTCGAGTCTTTGTTAGAGATTATGACTAGTTATTGGGATTCTATACTATTTAAATGTAAAAATTTATCATACGTCAGATGATTGATTGGTTCTCGAGTCATAAAATCCTAATTTTCTAATCTTAACTAATCCTAACTTTTTTTATTTGTTTGTTTGTTACGCTTTCACGCTAAAACGGCTGAACAGATTTGATGAAAATTGGCAATTTGGCACATGGGTAGACCATGACCTGGAGAAGGACAGCCAACTTTTCATCTTGAATCGCAGACGAAGTCGAGGGCAACAGCCAGTAATAAATAAGTAAAGGTACACCTTTTAACAGTCATTACGGGTAGTCAGAAGTCCAAAAGTCTGACAACCAGTCCAGTCCAGTCTAGTATTATCCAGTAACTAGGTTGTGGAGGTCAGTCAGGCAGTCGCTCCATGTAAAATGCTAGTATTCATCTGCATAGTTGGAAAAGGCAAGTCAGATGATAATGACAATGACACCGAATACAAAATACAAGACTACAAAATAGTTACTCAGAGTAGCATTCGACTACCTACCTATTTATAGCAATAGAGCGGCTATTGCTAAATAATTGATAGATCACATCTCAACTTCTATTTAAATCAAATTATTCATGCGCTTACAGAAGCCTCAACTTGTTTAGCCATCAACTCAGCGTATAGTTAGACATAAAAAGTGACCTTTAGACCCAACCCAATAGTTTAAAGCTTGTGTTTCGAAATTATCATCATCATTCCCAATCATTATTCAGCAACAAAAAGCGGTGAAGACAAAGCCCATATTACATATTTAAATAAGTTATTCTACACTTTATTGTCAACAAACAATAAATATCTGAAAACAGTAGCTCTAACATAAAATATAGTAGGTATAATAAATCTAATAACTAACGCGTAAAACAAACAACAAAACTGGACATATTTATGAATAATTATTGTAGAACCATTGTTACAACTTACGTTAGCTTATTTAAATTGTATTTATTACCATTTCCACACATATACACGTTCTAAAGAAAATGCATGAAGAAACTCCACTAGCTCTTGATGTAATTGTCAAAACACCCAACGTTGGCTAAGTAGGTATAACTTGTTTGAATAGTGTATATTTTTCTATCTATTATTCCACCTACGCCCGTCTGTCTTGGTAACAGGTGTGATCATTTAGAACAAAATGAAACGATACATTCAGAAGGTCTACTTGATGAAATACTCGATTGTAAATCCCGCGCACATAGATAAACAAAGCTGAGGAGCTCGTGGCTAAGTAATATCAGCCGCACGGGTCGATCCATCAGGTTAATCATCATCAGGTCCGTGGATGGGTGATTATCTTTACATACCAAGACTCCTCCATGCCTAGGAAAACACGTTAAGCAGATGGTCCCGGCTGTCAATCGTGGTTCTTTGTCAGTCGTTACGGATCGTCAGTACCCAGTTACTGGGTAGTGGCAGTTGATCCATGTAAAATACAGATATTCAGCTACATCCAGTTAGACTGGAAGCCGACCCCAACATAGTTGGGAATGGCTAGGCAGATTGATTGCACATAGATAAACAAAAGACGTATAAATAAAACGTAATTTGAAGTGAAACTTCTTAGGCGCCGATTTGATAATTACTGAAATTGTGAGTGAAATTTCAAGAACGCGTCAGGTTAAGGCACATGTTGTTACATAAAGAGTGAAGAAAGATATAACTCTCTCTGTCTCTCACACTAAATTTCTCGTAGCATAGCATAAGCATAATCTGCCTATAATGTTCCCACTGCTGGGACCAAAAATTCTGAAATTTCTCTTACTCTTTATTTTTTAAGAAGTTTCACTTCTACCACGTGCACACGCGCAATTTTGTTATTTATATGTCACGTAATATCTTGCCTCATCGGGATCTTAAAATCAAACTGATGATTTGAGCATCAAATATTTTATAACCAACCGACCTTTTTTTTTAGTCTTACGACCAGTTTCTGGAGCAAAAATCAATACAAAAAAAGCTAACAAATTGTCAATCGCATCACTTGGCTTGCGTTTAATTTTGACGTGTCAATAATTTTACACACAACCACTTTGACAACACTGAACCTTCTATTAATTTTATTTCATTGACAAAAAGAACGTGCCTTTGTCAAAGTCTCATTGTCACTTTCTCCGCCCACGCTACCTCTTGTCACTCGAGCCGAGGTGTTAACCACTAAACCCACAATTACGCATATTGCCTGATCACATCAAAAGCTCCGGCCGACCGGCTATTATGATGCCAGCGACGAATTAAAATGAAAACATTTAATTTTGCTATTAATAGTATGTCGTATGCGTTGGTGAAGATTGTTAATGGAAAACAAGAGGTACTATGGGCCAAAATTCCGCATGATCACCTCAAAGGCGATAATCGCATGCACGGCTCACGACTCGATCGCACAATGTTCGTTTATTACTAGCTGCGCTCTCACAGGAATGTTTTCTTAAGTGAGCATACTTAAGTTTTGTCCATAGTACGTTTAAAACCTATGGAAAAGTTCAGAATAAAAGCTCTGCTATTCTAACCGCGTATCGGCAAGCGTAGTGTGGAACGCCCCCCAGCTAGATGGACCGACGACCTTAAAAAAGTGGCTGGGGCAGATTGGATGCGGAAGCCGGAGGACAGGGTGTTGTGGCGGAGCCTGGGAGACAGCTATGTCCAGCAGTGGACTGCGATAGGGTGAGTTGACCCGACTTGCATCAATTAATTAAGGTGAGGGAGGATTTTGCAATAATCATTTTCTATATTGCTAAATCATCTGCTTGCATGCTTTTTAAATTAATATCCCATTTTTCCAGATCCTAGTGAACGCAAGCAATTTTAAATTCCGAAAACCCGAGTTAATTTTGAATTATGTAATTCATATTGATAATTCAAGATGTATCGTACCTACCTTTAAGTTATGGTTTTGTTCGAATGGCATTTTCCACAGATCATTTTCCAAAGAAACGAGAAGAAACGATTTTCGTATTATCCCCATCCAATCAAATCCAAATAATCAGTGTACACGAAACTCACGAAGGTATTTCAAAGAACAGCCAGATACCATCACGAATTCACGACAGAAAGAATGAAAAACTATTTTTAAATAAAATCCTCTATTGCGTACCTAGATTATATAACTTTTAGTCCGCTTCCAAATAGTTTTGTTTTCCCGTCTTGTAGGAAATGGCGAGTCAAAGTTACGTATAAATTCTTTTTCTTCGCCATTTTCACTGTGGGGACGAAGTTACATCGAGTCTTTATTGTAATAGACGTTTACAATGCAGTAAATGAATCGCATTTTCGTGAAGATGCAGTGCAGAGGCACTTTAGAAAAGAGTTGTTTCTTCGGTCTGCATCGTTGGTCGAGTGGTCGCAAGCGCTACTGCTGAGCGAGGTCCTTGGTTCGATTTCCGTACAAAGTGTTAATTGCTCTGTACTGTAGAGGCTTTAATAATATGTGGTTTAGCATACGAGTATAATTTTCGTGGGTCAAAGAGTAGATTAGAGACAAACATTGGAACGAAAACAAATGATATAGGTTGAGACGTCAGTTAGACGGGCTCGGGCCGAAAAGCTAGATAAAAAGCTGTATTAAAAAGTGATATAAAATATATTAGAGTTAAACCTGAAACGCGTGTTATTTGTAGATTCCAAGGAATTGAGAGTCCTTCACACCTTCACAGTACCTAGAACCTAATACATTTGTATATTTTTTGTAAATGGGCAAATGGTGCTTTTGCCAACATTCAAATCTTCAGGGACGACCCTGATGCCCCTGGGCATGGTATAACTTTTACCACTTACTTATATTATAAGTTAATTTTAAGAATCGATGAGATTGGCAATACACAAAAAAAGAAAGTGCCACCTTTTGGCAATTACCTACTAACAAAGCTTGATCAATATGAGCTGACTAGTGGAGTGGCTCTAGCGGCACTCACTCGTTAGCCAACATAGGCACGAACACAAGAGGTCCATGTGCAGCATTTCCCCAGTCATGCCACTTAAAACAAATCAATAGACCACTGATTGCAATCATCACAGCACTAAAGGTGAAAGTGATAAACTTAATACACAAATATTTATGACACACACTTTCTGTTATCTCAAGTAAATGCTTCATTACATTTAATGTGTTTTTCTATGCCTTCTCCCATAAAACTAAGACATTGAAAATGTGGACCACGCCGTTAGAGACACCATGGCAGTCAACAATTGGCTATATTCATTAAGTGTTACGTACGTACTCATTATACACAGGAACTAATTTGTGGAAACCGTTAGTACAACAAGTCAGTCTCGTCTAAACAGATGACTACGCCAAAGTAGCGTCAGTACATTTACTAAGACAGAATAATCTCGTTTCTCGTTGACGTCCCGTTCCCGGTTCGGTGGACAAACAGTGTTAGACTGTTTGTCCAGCGCACCGGGAACGGGACGTCAATGAGAAAACAGATGACGGTGCCTTAGTAAATGTATTGTCGCTACTTAGTCGCCGTCATCTGTTTTCTCATTGACGTCCCGTTCCCGGTGCGCTGGACAAACAGTCTAACACTGTTTGTCCACCGAACCGGGAACGGGACGTCAACGAGAAAACAGATGACGGTGCCTTAGTAAATGTATTGTCGCTACTTAGTCGCCGTCATCTGTTTTCTCATTGACGTCCCGTTCCCGGTGCGCTGGACAAACAGTCAAACACTGTTTGTCCACCGAACCGGGAACGGGACGTCAACGAGAAAACAGATGACGGTGCCTTAGTAAATGTATTGTCGCTACTTAGTCGCCGTCATCTGTTTTCTCATTGACGTCCCGTTCCCGGTGCGCTGGACAAACAGTCAAACACTGTTTGTCCACCGAACCGGGAACGGGACGTCAACGAGAAAACAGATGACGGTACCTTAGTAAATGTATTGTCGCTACTTAGTCGCCGTCATCTGTTTTCTCATTGACGTCCCGTTCCCGGTGCGCTGGACAAACAGTCTAACACTGTTTGTCCACCGAACCGGGAACGGGACGTCAACGAGAAAACAGATGACGGTGCCTTAGTAAATGTATTGTCGCTACTTAGTCGCCGTCATCTGTTTTCTCATTGACGTCCCGTTCCCGGTGCGGTGGACAAACGATCTTTGGCTTTGTTTCTCAATTCAATTATCATTATTTATAAATTGTATGGCCTGACTGGAGACCTTAATTTATTAAGACGTCCACAGGATAGCCCGGTTAAGCAGCCGACCAACTCATTGGCTGACCTGCGAGAATCCATTAAAAAAAAACAATTATCATTACTTACGTCTGGAAAATGATCCGGAGAAACGCTTAGACGAAAAAATCTTTATATAAAGCCTAATTTAAGAATGTCAATTACATAAACCTACCCAAACATTTTACCGGTTCCATACGCTATGTGCTAAAGATATGCAAAAGTGAGTTTGTTTGTTACATTTTCACGCTAAAACGGCTGCACAGATTTCGATGAAATTTGGCAAATGGGTGAAATTTGACATGACCTGGTTTAGGGCATTTAGACATTAGGATACTTTTTATCCCGGTAGTACGTTCCCGCGGGATAATTACCGACCTCCATGCGGGCGAAACCGCGGGCATAAACTAGTACATAATAAAATCATCAACATCGTCTAGATCCCCACAATAATATAACCAACTTAAACAATGTTTTGTACAACGAAACAGTTTTAAGTTTCGAACACAATTCCTTTATACATTTGAAAACAACAAGAAATCATTGAACCCACATAAGTTTTCAGTCGCGTCGCTGACTAAGGAACTTTTCCTTAGTCAGCGACGCGACTGAAAACTTTGAAAAGTTTGCGTTTCGAATAGTACTAACCAGCTCCGTTACGTGGAAGATACCATTGTGATCTAACAACCAACCAACTTTGTAACAAGCACTGTTGGTACAAAGTACAAACTTTGTCGGACAATGTGGAGTCAACAACCTCGTGGCAGTTCTGATAAAGGAACTGCTCAAATAAACAAATAGAAATAGCTTTAGAGCGCGGTATTATCTCAATATTCACAAAAAATGGTTTCTTGGATTATCGAGTATGACGTAACGCAATGAAACTATCCGACGCAAAAAAATACAGTGGACAGAGAAGGGTTTAAAATAAAATTTAAACCGAATAGAATAGTTAAAAATAGTTTGATATTCTCAATAAAAAATTTGGAGGTTGCTCCACAAAAATAAACTTCGGCGTCGAACATTTCTGTATTTTCAGCGATAACGACATTCTTTTTTTTAAGAATTTAATTATTTTGTGTATATTCTGAATAATCTAAAGAAAACCTAGAAAATAAATGCACACTCGCAGCTTAGTCACATCTCGGCAACACAAATATTATTTTAAATTTTTAACCTTATTTCAAGCCAGCTAATGGTGATAATAGATTACGCGGTTGTGTGCCGTTTAAAATCGTAGTCAGTCCGCGCCTTAAAAGATATTTTGAGGGGAAGTACATAACATCTCGCCTTCTTTCCCCAAAGGGTTGAGCAGAGGTGTACCTATAGTACACCCACAATTCACCAGTTATATTTAAGTCCCATGTAATAGGGGGCGCGCCTATTGCTATCAACCGGGCAGACATCTAGACTCCGGGCTGCTACTGAGAAATTCCTGATGGAAAACACAATATTAAGAAGAATCAATATTTTGCAAAAACTAAATTGCGTAGTGTGCGATTGTGAAATTACAATAGTTAAATACTGAAAAAATAGGATAGTTGCAATCGATCTTATCTTATCGACACCGATCATTGGCAAATAGCGAAACCAAAATAGGATGGGCTCAATCGATCTTATCTTATCGACACCGATCATTGGCAAATAGCGAAACCAAAATAGGATAGGCTCAATCGATCTTATCTTATGACACCGATCATTGGCAAATAGCGAAACCAAAATAGGATAGGCTCAATCGATCTTATCTTACCGACACCGATCATTGGCAAATAGCGAAACCAAAATAGGATAGGCTCAATCGATCTTATCTTACCGACACCGATCATTGGCAAATAGCGAAACCAAAATAGGATAGGCTCAATCGATCTTATCTTACCGACACCGATCATTGGTAAATAGCGAAACCAAAATAGGATAAGCTCAATCGATCTTATCTTACCGACACCGATCATTGGCAAATAGCGAAACCAAAATAGGATAGGCTCAATCGATCTTATCTTACCGACATCGATCATTGGCAAATAGCGAAACCAAAATAGGATAGGCTCAATCGATCTTATCTTATCGACACCGATCATTGGCAAATAGCGAAACCAAAATAGGATAGGCTCAATCGATCTTAGCTTACTGACACCGATCATTGGCAAATAGCGAAACCAAAATAGGATAGGCTCAATCGATCTTATCTTATCGACACCGATCATTGGCAAATAGCGAAACCAAAATAGGATAGGCTCAATCGATCTTATCTTATCGACACCGATCATTGGCAAATAGCGAAATCAAAATAGGATAGGCTCAATCGATCTTACCTTACCGACACCGATCATTGGCAAATAGCGAAACCAAAATAGGATAGGCTCAATCGATCTTATCTTATCGACACCGATCATTGGCAAATAGCGAAACCAAAATAGGATAGGCTCAATCGATCTTATCTTATCGACACCGATCATTGGCAAATAGCGAAACCAAAATAGGATAGGCTCAATCGATCTTACCTTACCGACACCGATCATTGGCAAATAGCGGAACCAAAATAGGATAGGCTCAATCGATCTTATCTTATCGACACCGATCATTGGCAAATAGCGGAACCAAAATAGGATAGGCTCAATCGATCTTAACTTATCGACACCTATCATTGGCAAATAGCGAAACCAAAATAGGATAGGCTCAATCGATCTTATCTTACCGACACCGATCATTGGCAAATAGCGAAACCAAAATAGGATAGGCTCAATCGATCTTATCTTACCGACACCGATCATTGGCAAATAGCGAAACCAAAATAGGATAGGCTCAATCGATCTTAACTTACCGACACCGATCATTGGCAAATAGCGGAACCAAAATAGGATAGGCTCAATCGATCTTATCTTATCGACACCGATCATTGGCAAATAGCGAAACCAAAATAGGATAGGCTCAATCGATCTTACCTTACCGACACCGATCATTGGCAAATAGCGGAACCAAAATAGGATAGGCTCAATCGATCTTATCTTATCGACACCGATCATTGGCAAATAGCGGAACCAAAATAGGATAGGCTCAATCGATCTTAACTTATCGACACCTATCATTGGCAAATAGCGAAACCAAAATAGGATAGGCTCAATCGATGTTATCTTATCGACACCGATCATTGGCAAATAGCGAAATCAAAATAGGATAGGCTCAATCGATCTTATCTTATCGATACCGATCATTGGCAAATAGCGAAAATAAAATCAGAAACCTGCCCATTAATTCACTTGCTGCAATGATCATGAATTTATGAAATCATGGAATTACGTGTGATAAAAGAATGCCTGTTAAACTAAAAGGCATGGTATAAAGGAACATTATAAGACCAGTCATTATGTATGGCAGCGAAACGTGGGCTATAACCCAACAAGTTGCTGAAATGAAAATGTTGAGGTGGATGTGTGGCGTTACCAGGCTTGATAAAATCCGTAACGAGTACGTGCGAGGACGCCTGGGCGTGCGCGATATCGCCCACAAGATGCAAGAGAGTTGGCTGCAATGGTATGGTCACGTGAAAAGGAGGCCGCCTGATAACGTAGGGAACTGGCGCTAAAGCTTTCCATTACCAGTCCAAGACCCAGAGGCAGACCCAAAACAAGATGGAAAGCTGTAGTGTTAACGGACATGAAAGTGTATCAGGTATCCGAAGACGATGTCGAGGATAGAGCGAAGTGGAAGAGAAAGACCAGGAAGGCTGACCCCACCACTATGTCGGATACATAGCTAGGAAGAGAGAGAGAGGTTGCAATGACCATGAATCTCGTAAAAATGTTGTTAAGCCCTGTAGGACTTAAAATCCTGTCTAGGGCTGGCCTGGTGAAGTTAGGACTCAGAATAGAGGGTTAGGGCTCACTGGGGATGGTGCATGTTAGATTTGAATATAAAAATCACAAAAACTAATCAATGTAGTGAAACAGCTGCATCCGATTGTTCTCTATTCAATTCATTAGAGGAGTTCCTGAATGGGTCCGGCTCACAGTGCTATGCTAATTAATTTACTGTCACATCCGATTTTTTTGTATTATATGCAGCTATTGTTAAACACACACGAAGGTCTTAGAATAAATTTAAAGGGATGGGGCAGTCAAGTACTCAAGGTATTTGGTAGCTCATGGGAATAGAATTACAAATAACAACCAAAAATGGTTCACATTCCCCTTAAACGCGACTACATTCATTCAAATTCACATTCATCATCCAAACATACCTCACACAGTAAAATACTATATTTTATGACAAAAAATTAAACAAACACAAAGTCATAGATCATAAAAATTACTTTATTCATATAATAAAAAGTTTCAAGTTTGACTCCTTCTTGTACCGAATAAATGCGCCCACGCATTTCTGGGTAAAAGTTGCTTTCCAAACGCAATTGTATGGCGTGACGAGTTCAAAAAACGTGCTCATGCTTCCCTATAGTAGCCATGGCTGTTTACGATAATTTGTTATGTACAAAAGACTTTTACTTTAACGAGTAGTATTTTGGTTACCTAAAGCCTCATATACACGATGCAAGTTTCTTGCCTGTGGCATACAATAACCTTTAAGCAAACTAATGACTTGCATCGTTTAAGCACAGTTTTTTTCTTTAGCTTACTGGGCTTGCTCTTGACTCCGATCACGCCTGATGAAAGCGATGGATGTGGTTATTGTTGGTTCAACTTACGGTATGTACTATGGACAAAACTTAAGCATGCTCACTTAAGAAAATATTCCTGTGAGAGCGCAGCTAGTGATAAACGAACATTGTGCGATCGAGTCGTGAGCCGTGCTATGCGATTATCGCCTTTGAGGTGATCATGCGGAACTTTGGCCCATAGTACCAGGCAATTAAATTGCACCGTGTAAGGTAATACTGAGCAAGGTATTTGCACGATAGGTCGTTAAAAATAATATTTTTCTAGGTTTAAACATCAACTGCCAAGTTCTACGATGTATGTAGATTGCTTTTAATGCTATATCCTCGTAGATAAGTTCTGGGCTGACTTGTTTTTTTTTTTTCGTAATCTTTCGTTCAGCACCAAGCAATGCCTAAACCTTCAATAAAGTGAGTTAAAACGTACAAACTGATTTGCTTGTTATTAGGTATAGTCTTCAACAATAAATAGAAAATTTACGATTACCCATTACCCAAGTACCTACCTACTTTAAAATAAAAAAAAATATGGACATTCACCTTCCATTCTTATTTACGCACTGAAACTTCATCGACGAATAATAAATTTCTTTAATAACTATGCACAATAAATTGCAAATTAAACGTGTGTAGAATTAACTATTTCGATACCTTGTGACCACAGAATAAGAAGAAATGGAGACCCAACCCAATGCGGTAGAGCACTGTCCACTGACTTTGGCGTAGGCATTGCGTAGCTCGCTACGCTCCGCCTACGCCACCTGCCGTTGACACTTGCAGCTGCAATTGATAAACACTTCACTCGAAATTAGAAATAATTTAAATTATTTGTCCATTTTTTTAACTACTACCTCGTTAAGCAACGCTTGCCGCGGTTGGTCAGTGGATGGGTGAGCATCATTACATATCAAGACCGTGGGGTCTTGTATGTGCCTTGGAAAGCACGTTACGGCCTGTCCACGACCTTGCCGCTATAAGCGGTAACTTAGCGCGGGGCAGCGAGCGGTAAGGACATTTATTATACTAAAATGTATGAAACACGCCACGCGGTGCCGCACGCAGCGGCTTCATACATTTGTTCCCACCGCTCGCCGCCCTGCGCCAAGCCACCGCTGGCAGCTACGAGGTCGTGGCCGAGCGGCAAAGCCATTGGTCCCGGCTGTCATTCGTGGATCTTAAACAGTCGTTACGGGTCGTCAGAAGCCCGAAAGTCTGACAACCAGTCTTACCAAGGGGTATCGTGTTGCCCAGTAACTGGATTGTGGAGGTCAGATAGGCAGTCGCTCCATGTAAAATACTGGTATTCAGCTGCAGCCGATTAGACTGGAAGCCGACCCTAACATAGTTGGGAAAAGGCTAAGCAAATGATGACGATGTAGGAACTACTTACTAACGGTTTGACTCTTAGAAGCTTGATTTCTTCCCTTTCCCTCAAAAAGCAATTCAATCTGCCTAGCCTTTTCTCAATTATGTTGGGGTCGGCTTCCAGTCTAACCAGATGCAGCTGAATACCAGTATTTTACATGGAGCGACTGCCTATCTGACCTCCACAACCCATTAACTGGGTAATACGATACCCCTTGGTAAGGCTGGTTGTCAGACTTTCGGGCTTGTGACGACTCGTGACGACTGTCAAAGATCCACGAATGACAGCCGGGACCAACGGCTTAACGTGCTTTCCGAGGCACGGAATATTCTCGGTATGTAAAGATGGTCACCCATCCACGGACCGGCCCCGGTAAGCGTAGCTTAACCTGATGGATCGACCCGTGTGGCTGTTATTACTTAGCCACGAGCTCCTCCCTCAAAAAGCATCAGTTTAATTGTTTGGGAAAATTTAAGCACTCCATTTTAATACTCCGTGTCTACAATGCGCGATCGTGTTACAGGTTACAGCTAATATGCCGTATAATAATGAACATATTACCTCGACCGTCTGCCCACTGCGACACCTATTAGCTAAACAAATTGTAATTACATACATCACCTCCGTTTAATTAATGTGATTATGAATTCATACTAAGGTTAAGCAATTAGGCAGCGACCAGATTATCGCGTGGGCGGGCCTTATAATGAGTTGTTTAAACTTTGGTATTTTTGAGTATATCTCGAGGATATGTTGTATTTTTAACCGACGAAAAAAAAAGAGGAGATTCTCAATTCGACAAGTTTTTTTTTTATGTATGACCACGCATAACTTTTTACAGAATCGTCCGATTTGAAAAATTTTTGTTTTATTCGAGAGGGTATACATCAAAGTTGGTCCCATATAAAATTGATTAATTTTGCTTGGGTAGTTTTTGAGTTAGCTTCAATAATACGTATTTTTTCCCCACTTTTATATGGATGATGTTCTAGTTTATTTTGCAGATAGTGGTATTAGAATTTGTGTCTCTTTTTAGTTGTGGTACCTATACCACAACTAAAAAGTGAAAAATAAAAACTTTTTTAGAAAAAAATACAACCGACTTCCAAAAACAACACTACAAAGTGAAAAATAACTTTAATTTCGGAAGTTGGTGGCAAAAAACAAAAATAATTTTTACCAGACACCGACTTCCGAAATTAAAGTTATTTTTCACTTTGTAGTGTTGTTTTTGGAAGTCGGTTGTATTTTTTTGTAAAAAAGTTTTTATTTTAATCTCTATATCCTGAGGATGACTAAAACTTCGCCTTCCTTTATTGCAAATTATTGCTCAGGGCTTCTCAGAAAACATAAACATGTTTATTATACGAAAAATTACTGTATGTTGATATGTTCACCGTTATATCTTTAACCTATAACTGTACAGTTTCATAACATAATAACGTTTACGATATGAGGGTTCTTAGGTATCGTTTCGCCATTGACGACAATCAATAAAGAAAACTAATCTTTCTATTAGTATTAGAAGCCCATCGCGCCACTTAGCCCATTCAATTCGTGAGTAGGCAGCTCGTTAAGGCGAAGTTTTCAACACCCATAAATATTATGCGAAGGAATTTTAAACTTGAACTAGTGTTTTTATAGCTAAGTGCCTATCACAATATTGTACCACAATAATGCACAACAAACATCAATATAACAATAATATGGCGTTTATAATATTTGCAAATATTGTGGGATATAAAACACGCGCTCGAATACATTATACTAAAGAATTTTCCATTTCTATGGAAAATTTATTGATCCAAACCAAATAATAGAACGTGTCTGTTTACATGCGTTCTATTATTTGGTTCGAATCTGTAAACTTTTTTTTTTCTAGTAATTAGGTAGGTGCAGTCACCTTTTACTAGGCGCAATAAAATTAGACATTCTAAAAATAAATCTGGTCTCAATATAATTAGGCATTATACCTTATATTAAAGGAAAACAATAACAAAATCACGTTGATCTGATAAAATATGGTAGCTAAGGTCTATTTTGGGAAATTCTCGGAAAAACACTCAGTTTATTTTGTTATTTACTTACAAAAATAATGAGGAAACAAAACCGTTGTTATTGTTGTTGTTGCTGTTGTATGTTGTCCATATTTTTTCCAAGAAAACCATAACAAATGATTCCGAATTTGACATTTTTGTGTCAACATAAATAAATATTTTTAAAGGATCAATCAATTAAGCATGTAAAGTCAGGGCAATGCACTGTCATTGATCGACAATCGTATAAAATGGCAATACTTAGCCGATGTTCGCACGGACGTAAAAATATCGCGGCGGGATTTTATCGCGCACTGGATTTTCAACTCTCGGTGTTGAGCCGAGCTTCGAGAATACAACAGAGTGCATCCCAGCGCGTCGAAAAAACACACTGTTGGATTTTCAACTCTCGGCGCTAAGCAGAGCGTTAAAAATCCAGTGCGTGAAAAAAAATCGTCGCGGTATTTGTACGTCCGTATGAACGTCGGCTTAAAGCTTCGCGCGCGAGAACGTCTTCACATGACAAATTTTGGTAGTGTGTCAATTTGATAAATAATTAATGTCCCTGACTATACCTACAACAGTCTGGCTAGCCCTTTTCTAATCTAACCTAACCTAAATAACAATGAACGAAACAATAGCCTCTAACGATTGGTAACTAAATAAAATTATCCGTGGCTTAAGGGTAAACCCTTAAGCCACTGGGAACAAGTACCTAGAATTTTAATAACCTATTAAAAAATTAAAGCTTCTAACAGCGTCTACTTAACACGCACCATCTCAATAATTCATCAGGCCCCCATATTTGGACGGCGTGTGTTGATATGAGTGACATATGAATTACTTTGTGTCTGCTACCATGGACGCTGCCTCACGTACGCAGAGGTCTTTAGCAAAAAATGATTCGTCTATTTCTTTTAATAGTAGACAGACATATCCTTTGGAGAGGTCAATAAATTATGATACCTTTAATAATATGTATTTTCATTCGGCATAGTTACTCCAGGGACCAACTTGGATAAGTGCTTATATTTATTTTATTTATTTATTTTATTTTATTTGATAGGAATAACAAACAGCAGTATATTACACAGTAGGCATACAATATATAACTTGCAATAAAAATAACAAATACACTACTCAAGGCGTTTATAACATGGATCCGTGCACTTGACGAGGGGCTCGTCGCTAAATAATAACAGCCGCACGGGTCGATCGGAGGTTAAGCTTTTCTTGCCGAGGTCGGTCCGTGGATGGGTGACCATCCATTACGTGTCGAGACCCCTCCGTGCCTCGTGTCGTTACGGGTAGTCAGAAGCCCGAAAGTCTGACAACCAGTCTTACCAAAATTATATTTAAAAAAAAAATATGTTTCACTTAATACCCTCATTTTTATTTTTGTGGTTGTTTCATTTTAACTATGATTGTTGGTTTCAGTTATCTAAATTATGTGGTCGATGATTTTGGTGCACGGTAAAACTATAATGAGTTTATGTTTGCACCAACATAAAGATGTATACTCAATACTCAATACTCAATACTTTATTGCATTCCACATGTATTCTTAGATGGTAAAGCTTATAGTTAGACCACATGGACCCTGTCGGGCACAGCAATAATAAGTGGGTTAGGAGAGAGGAAGCATTTATAGATTTTATTATACAACATAATAGGTGGGGAATTTCTGAGATAAATTAATTAATAGTATATAGTTATTATTAGATATGTAGGTACCTATAATTATTATATTAGTATAAAATATGAATTAAATCAATAGAATAAAATATTAACAGTTTTCAATTTTAAGATAATTTTAAGTAGCTGCTAATAAATCAAACAAAAATTTTTAAGTCAACTAGTTATGACTGTATTAGTCTATCACTTAGATATTCATTTACCGAGTAGTAACTTTTAGTGAGCATAAATTGTCTGTTTTTTTAAAAATGTGTTAATTTTTTCTTCTTTTTTTATTGATGCGGGTAGTTTATTATATACTGTAATGGACATTACATAGGGACTTTTTGAGTGCATTTTTAATCGGGAACTGGGTATGTTTAGTCTAGATCGGTATCTGAGTAGATAGCGTGTCTGGATGTCTTCTCGTTTGGAATAGAATTTTGGATGTTTCCGCACAAATTTGCATGTTTCTAAAATGTAAATACAGAGAAGGGTTAGAATATTGTTGTTTCGAAAGAAAGGCTTGTATGTACCTATAAGATGTAAGTGTACTACTGATTAAATAAATAAATAAATAATTATCCTGTATCGTGTGTGTTCGTTGTGTGTGGGTGTGTGTGTGTGTGTGTGTGTGTCTGTGTGTGTGTATCGTGGTATCGTATTACCCATTAACTGGTTGTGGTGGCCCGATAGGCCGTCGCTCCATGTAAAATACTGGTATTCAGTTACATCCGGTTAGACTGGAAGCCGGCCTCAACAAAGTTGGGTAAAGGCTAGGCAGATGAGATGATCCGTGCACTTGGAACTGGATATACTTGGAAAAGAAAGTTAATTCTAGGGAAATATTAAGAAACACAGCTCCAATAAAAACGAATATTTAAAACCTACTCAAAATGGTGAAAAAAAACATTGTGAGGCAACCGACATGTCCTAAAACCAAAACTTCGAAGACATGTGACATATACCAACCCGCACTGAGCCCGCGTGGTGGATTACGACGGCCCACTCCCTCTCACAGAGACCCACCAGCAGTGGGAACATACTAAAACGCAAGGACACCGTCAAGAGAGACGAGTTTGAAAATGTAGGATAACTCAGGTGATCAACAATAACATAACTACATACATACTCACGCTTTCTTCCCATAGGGGTAGGCAGAAACTACAGAACGCCACCTGCTGCGATCCTTACATACTCCTTTTGCAACGCCGGTTGCGAGTACTACGCACCTGACCATTTTACTCAAATAATTCACAAAGCCTCTTGACCCTATGTAACCCTAAACTGGTACAGTCAGCAACAAAAGTCGATTAACACTTCAGTTTTTTTTAAATATTAATTATTGAGCAAGACATTTAATTAAAATCGAAACAGAAGTAAAATTTAAAAATCTACTAGACTCTTTTATATGTATTTTAGGAAAAAAGGAGTTAATCAAATTATTTTGTATCAATTTACATGTTGTGTAAAAGTAGCAGTGTTAATCGACTTATGTTGCTGACCGTAATACACCTAAAACAATCAACAAACAAGCACACAACAATCAAACTAACGGCATATACACAGCGAACACCAAAACGTAACACCACACCATATCGCCATACATCAAACATTGGAACAAAACGCAGCTAACGCAACTTCTACGAGCCACAGAATCAATCATGATTGATTTGTTTTTAAATCCCGCCCACACTTTACAAGTAGCTGAAATAAAAAATGTCTGCCTTTCAATGCGTCTAGACGGTTCTGTTGTAATCGGTAACGTTGTCCGCTAATTGGCGCCAATGTTTGTAGCATTGTTATGCTTGTTGGTTCAAATAGTCTGAGCTTTTCTCATAGAGAAAATGTAACATTTTCAAATTGTATTTGAATAATGTATTACTTTATGTAATTCTTGATTGTGATGCAGTAATCCCGTAATTTAATTATTTAGGTATGTTTCTGAACATAATCAATTTATTTCTAATTCTTTCATAACTCACTCTACAGCAAAATTCGACAATAGTACCATGCCTATTCCATCAAAAACGTTGGCCCAAACACTGGTTCCAATATGAAAATATAGTAACTTGAGACAGCCACGAACAATTTTCATCTACCCACATAATATAGTTATCGTTGCCGCGTCTGCCCGGCGACGAGTCGGCGGTTTCTTAATGTGCGAATAAAAAATTGTCTAAGACTATTAAATCTTGTAGTTACATGCATGTGAAGACAGGCGTTGGAAATAGTAAATGTACTCCACATGGAAGTAGCATTATTTAAATGTATGTAAATGTCTGTTACGTAGTCAAAGATTAATGAATTATATCTGACAGAGAACATTATTGGGGATTGGGCACCCGTCTAGTAACATAATGTCCGAGTTTACATTGGGAATTGGGAATGTATGAAGAAACGAAAGTATATATCAGTAATTGTTGATGCAGGGGACAAAAGAACAGCAAGAAAGCCAGCTAGTTGAAGCAGAAGCAGACCTGAAGAACGCACGAAAAAACTTAAAATATGGCAACAGCAGGGAAAAAGAGTTTGGAGAAAAATAGGTAAGTACCACAATAACTATAAGGACAGTAAGGAAACTACGTACAAACGGTCGAAACAGCACACTCACACAGACGCGCGCACCGACGAGGTCCCAAGCGATAGTCGCGGTGCTCTCAGAATATTTATTGTGGCTTAGGGGTCTCGTCGATGCGCGCGTCTGTGTGTGTGCCATTTCGAACATTTTTTCGTAGTTTCCCTACTGTCAATATTTTATATTGTGTAAGTACTGTCAACACTCCGCGGAGCGCTGACGGTACCAGAGCAAATGAAAGGCGTCTTTGCAATAAAACTTCGATAATTATTGGTTTCTTTAAAATTCATATGTACCTACTGAAAGACGAAAAATTACTTAAGCAAAATGTTGGAAGAAAGAAAATCGAAGAAAGCGATTTCCTCTTAACCATTCCACTTATAACACAAAGTAGAACCTCACATTTTTATTTAAAATCATCGCTTTCACTAGGACATGATGTCAAACGTTATTGCTTCATTCAATTATAGCCTTAAAAGGCTACCTACTCAAAATAAGCTATAGACCTGTGAGGCTATAAAATTCAGTTGCAATAAATTCCTAAGCGCCACATTATTGTCAGTTTACTGCGGAGCGGCATCCATTGAACTTACATTGTGTTCAATTTCACCTGTATGTGATGTTTTGCCGTTGGTTAAATTAGCATTGATCTCTTCTTTCGTAGGTGTCATGGGGTTATGTCAGATGAAGAAGACTAGCTCTAGCTGGATAACTTTATGCTGTGTTCATTGAACTCAAAACTGTTATGCTTTTTTGATGATTTTGCTAATAAGCCTTGTAAGTTCCATAAGCGGTCCTTGTAGATGACGACTAGGGCCCTGCATTACAATCCGACAATTTTGTAAATTAGTGACATATTTGTAAAGTTGTATGACAAGTGCTGTTTAATAAACCCTACAATTATGTAGGGTATTTACAAGTAAAAACATTATAAATATTACCATTACAAATGCTGTTTAATAAACTTTTACATGTGCAGAAAACGCCTGTAGGTTTTTATGACAATATTGTATCTACGAATTTGTAATTTTAAGTTACAAATTACATAAAATGTAATTTTTGTTGAAGATTCTTAAATCGAGGGTAAATTTCAAAAATCTTAGAATTTTAAAATATTTAGAATGTGGTTTTAGCATTTGGTTTACAGAGTATTTTTCTATTTGTTTGATTCATAACGAAAGTCATGGAGAACAATAACAAAATCACGATTCTGTCTCTAATATATGAGAATAAACATGTTTTTTTCGGTTGATTTAGTGAAAAGTAAACCTAGACTCTAGACACATTTTTTTATACAGTTATGTACCGTTCCTTTAGTTACACCATTTGCAACTGCTATAACATGGTATGGTGAGCCACAGCCCATCCAGTACAATGCACACAAAATATGCTGAGTGGGTGTAAGGGCTCCATTTCTCTTAGAAACGTATTTATGATCATGTCTTAGTTTCGTTACCAAATATTTGACGGTAGTTTTACTGACCCGTTTGTCTTTGAACTTAAAATCTGTCACATCAAAAGTAAAGTTTATATTTTTACGAAAACTCGCCGTTGCCGTTCACTCATATATTCATCATCACTCGTGTCACTACTTCCACAACTAGTTGTTAAAACCAATTTTAATGTATATAACAATTAAATTCCTTCACTTATTAAATTGAGGTAAGTACAAAATTGTTAAGTTCTGACACAAGGCGAGTCCACCTGTCGGAACTGTTCTACAATTTACAAAATATGTAAATTTGTAATTACAATTATGCGTTCAATATAACAGTTTTCCTTACGTAAGTAAATTATCACTTGTAAAGAGAAAATGTTTATTAAACAGAAATAAATATGTAGAATTGTAGGTACAATTTTGTCAGTTTTCCACCGTGGTAAATTTGTAAGTTTTATTCTTTATTAAACAGAAACTTGTAGATTTGTAACTTGTAAAATACAATTACAATTTGTAACGTTTATTACACAGGGCCTAGGTTCAGACAACTTACCTGGAAGCACGGTGAGGCAGATGTGAAAATGTTGCTATCTCTAACTTAAAACCATACTACCTTGGCTTTTTATCTCGCTCGCACGATACTGCTCGCGGACTGAGTGAGAGCAAGGCTGACTACGGTCCTGGGCGCCGCGCCGATAGCTAAGGTAATTACTTTTTACGATGAAAATAATGGTAATTTGAAAAAAATAAAAAAACATAAGACCTGCTTTATAGTTGGTTCAGTTAGCATGCAAAGTTTCATGACCTAATTTGAAGTATTTTTTTAATACCAGCGATTTATTGTTCGGTTTGGTGGTAACTTTGGATTTTTTTTCTATAGAGAAAATTATATGGAATCGTGTTTTCGTCAAACATGGTACTTAAAGGACTCCGCGCCACGCGTATCGAAAGTGAAGCACCTTACCGATCTATGTGTGCGTGATTTGATAAAGACTCCGTCATGTCGCTTATTGGGGGTCAGCATACTATGATGTAAATGTGTGCGTGAGGCGCACGTTTGTACAAACGGTCCCGGCATACTTACTGTGCTTCACTTTCTAACATTAATCCTCAACTTTACCATACATGTATTTCAAAATTAATGCTGCAGTATTTTTGACATAACGGAGGATCATGCTAAGCCATTTGAGGTAGTATTAAGCTCTTAATTGTAGCTACAATGTCGTTAAAAGAGGTTCCACGAGTTAAAATGTTGAAGTAATAAAACCGCACAAACCAAAGGGAAGAAGACAAGTATAGCTTAGGATTCCTACTAATTTAGTAGGAACTTGAAACCAGTTAGGTGTTTAATCCAATCCTTTACATATGACCATACTTATTCCCAATGCTTCCCAATTTAATTGGTTTAGAACATTTCAGATGTTATCATTCCCATACAAAATGTGACTCTAATTGGAATTACATTTTTTGTGACTCAAGTAGGTACAATATTTGTCAGAGGTATTGTCATACAAATTAATCGTCATGTAGGTGACATAATCTTTTGATAAAAGATACATTAACTCAGATTTAAAAATAGACGGATATGCATTACTTAAATTGCACGTTGTGAGGTCGTGTTAGTTGAAAAACTTGACATTTGAATAGTACTAATAGTACGTTTTGGGAATGAAAAAAGGTTAAGTACTATTTGCTATCGCTAACAAGTTTTCTGTCATATACATACCTACATACATTATATAAAATCACGCCTTTTCCCCATGGGGGTAGGCAGAAACTACAGAACGCCACCTACGATCCTTACATATTTACTCCTAAGGGCACATATCATACACAGAACATTTTTGAGCATAACTTTGAGATCTAATGAAGACGGTACGCACACGAAAAAACTGAAAATGTCGCTCAATATGCCGATACAAATGTAGTAATCGTTAAAGCAAGACTATAACTAAGGATGCCTACTATTACCTACATCTTCGAATTCAAACTGTTTGTATTATGCATAAAAACAACTATACTTGGACTTTTAATTGTATTCAGTAACTTGACAGTTCGAAGCAAAATAATTTTCGTTTTTAAATTACTTATTGTTCATATTAGGGTATAAACGAATATAACGTGTTTAATTAAAACTATAAGCACATCAAGTTAGTTTCGCTATTTCTTTTTTACCTCTTTTCCTTTTTATTGGCAGGGATTTATCCCTTCAACTGTTAAGTTCATTAAAAGTCCAAGTATAGACATCGATTCTTCATTTTCCCACCAAAACTACAGACAAATTAACACATTCTTTTTTCTGTTATACGTAAATTATGTAACAATTTTTCTTTATAAAAAATACTAATAATATTTGGCTTGCAATTCGCAGGCTAACAAAACTATTAACATATAGTAAATATTCCAAATAAGTAAACACAGATGACACATATTTTATTACTCATAAACTCTCATTTGAGCCAATAAGAGTTTAAGATCGTATTAGACTTACAAATAAACCCGATAACTGAGACTTTAGTATCTATTAAATGATATTTATATTAGTTTCGCACCATAAAAATATGTAGAATTCCTCCTTATCACGTGTCCTAATCTTTTGTGATGGCCAGTTGTTATGCGGAGGTCAGACGGTAGTTTATTCCGAAACCGAAAACTATTACACGGTAAAGTCCCGACTGACTTGAGAAATTAACTGTTAAAAAATATAAATTATTTTGTGACAGCTTTATTTTTGTGGAGCTTTAACTGAAAACACTAGCAGAAAAATTAAGAATATTACATCAAATTATCTGGAAATTTTCAAGAAAGAAAAGCTTTAAAATCATGTATAATAGAATATTATATTCTGACTGGAGATAACCCCTAATACTACCTATTTGCAATATGTAACCCTATCATACACGAAGAGACCAATCTGAGGTGACGAACCTCAAATCCACGTGACTAAATGCGTCCACATATTATACAAAAACCAGGCTCATCTGTTTGGATTTCTTTTCTGGATTTGCTACAAGTATTAGTCATACGGGTCACGTGAGGAAACCGGCATGTTCTAGAACCAAAAATTTAAAGGCATGTGACATCCACAAACCGTAATGAGCCCGGGTGTTAATTACGGTGTTGGATATTTCGGCAGAAAAACAAAAACAGCTCACCGAGATTACATCCGATTTTATTCGTGTTGACAATAGTTTATAAAACCAAAAATAAGCACAGGTACACTCGACATAAGATGGGAGACCTCAAAAGGAAGGAAGCAGAGGTTGTGTCAAACTCGAATGACAGATGACATGTCACTCGTTATAGGTTGCGTTTAGAAATTAGAATACAATTTCCAATTCAACATACGGCCCACTATCTCACAAAGAGAGGAGGCCTGAGTCGCAGCAGTGGGAACATTATAGGTTGATAATGCGTACGGGTCATATAGTAGGTAGCCTTAAGCTTTACTACAGTCTTAACGAAGGTGCTCTTTTAATAAACTCAGATCTCACGACAGTTCATTACACGAACTATACCAATTACTCTTTACTTAATTAAGAAGCGATCGTGCAACATCCCAGTACAAATATTTTGTAACGCCGCCTGTTTGGATAGCCTCTTGCGCAAGTCTTGCTGTTTACAATTAGTAGTCTTGTGGTATTAGATGTGCGACACTGTAGCACCTTTGAACTGGATGTAATTAATTAAAAGTGAGGTAGAAAGTGACGAATAAATCAAGATTCTATGTGATTTTGAGGCCACATATTGAGGTGATGCTCGACAAGTCAGCTTTTCCGAACAAAATAAAATATTTCTTATGTAAAAAAGTTACACATCGCGGTTTTCAAATCATTTGTTATTAAAGGAACATGTAACAATTATAAAATTGGTTAATCTCCAATAATCTCCATACATATTTACCTAAATAAATGTTTAGCAAGACCAATAAATTCAATGGTCAACCATGATCAATTAATTAAAGCAAAGCGCGTCCATGTTTTGTTTACGAAAGAACCTTATTAACATTGACTACTACCTACTATCTTTCTAGCATCTATGTTTCATTCAGAGTTCATGACCGAACTACATAAATAAACAAAAGAACAACAACAAAATGGTACATCAGTTTACAATTCACTCACCCCACAAACATAATGTCACGCATTGTATCCCAATTCAAATGCCAAATTCTAATTAGACACATTGGTCGACAAAAAAGCAATATGTATGCTAATATACGCTTCTGTAAGATGTATTTACATGATAAAATAACCTACTGTGTTACACTACAGCGCTGGCTTTGCAAATGTCGTTCATTAGCTATGCATCGCCCCAGACAACCGTTGTTATTAATTATCCTATTGTGTCCGATTTTGGTATGTGTTGAATACATAGAGTGGGCGGGACGGATCGGTCAAGGGTATAATTGGGCTATATGGAGCCAAAATCCTCCAGTGACCTTTATTTTTTAAGTCAAGACACCATAAAAGTCAGTTATTCATTGTTTATTACTGATATTAAGGTGATACGGCGATCAAAATGTATTCTGCTATTTTGAAATCCATATTTCGAAATTAACAATGTGGTATTGTTCGCTAATACCATAAAGGTTTGTATGGACTTGTAGATTTTGCCATTTCAATAAAACGTTGGAAGTTATATTTTATTTAATGCGACATTTTTATTGATTTTTCTGCGGTTTTAGAGACGAGAGAAAATATATAAAATACCTACACGCCATCGTTCTACTGAACTTGAAACTTTACAAGCTAAACTAGGCACTAATAACAGGTTTTGTTCTAATTCTCACAATTTGACAACAATATAATTTTTTTTTTTTTTTTTTTATCTCGGGACCCTGGGGTCCCGGACCTTTGGAAGGCGTACGAGGGGCCGAAGCCAACTCGCAGAGGCCCCTTAGACAATTTTAAATGACGAGGAGGCACCAATGTAATTATTATTAACATTACTAGAATTGAATCAAGTAAATATTGCACCACAATATTATATACAGAATCCATAAAATATCACTACTCTAATCTGAACACAACTTTAAGCACTCTCATATCAAGATTTTTATATCAAGCAAAGCCCACGAACCGTATTCGAAATCACTCGAATAAATCGATATCTTTGGTAAGCCGATAATCGATATCTCGGTGTACCGATGACCCGTAAAATGTAAATTAATCTTGTAATAACGAATTATCTGTTTACTATCAAACAATATGGCATTCCTTACATCTTGACACGTCTCCGTGACTTTTTTGACAAACGCTTTGAGCAAACAAACCGTGTTGTTGCCAAAGTGTTTTGCATCTCCTGTTGCTTATATTAACAGATCACGTAAGACCCACTTTTGGTTATTGAATGATATAGGTAATATATTTGCCAAGTCATTTAAGGAGAAATAATTGTTTCAATTGTACTTTTGTAAAAGACTTTTCCTGTCCACCCAGTGTCAACATGTCAGTTAAAGACACTGTTAATTTATGACCAAATTCTTGACAGAACTGTCTTATTAACACTAATTCAATGACTCAGAACATCATACATGTATAAGGTTATCTAAATCCTGTAGTTCCAAACAGTCGGAAGCATTTCACTATAACTGCGCTGTGTGAACGAACTTTATCTGTCTTATCGAAGAGCACTTACCGTAATCTGTCGATGGAAATTTATTTCTACACTAACAACTAGCAACAGAACATTAATGTTAGAATAATGTGAAATATATTCACTAGACACGAAACTTTCTTTCACGAAATCTGGCAGTTAAAATTGACATATAACCTAACCTAATGCAAGAAGTTCATTAAATCAAACATTGTAAAGAAGCTAGAAAATTATAGACACGCAAGACACAAAATAGACATGAAAATATTAGTATGTATTTATGTTTCTGTCGTAAACAAAGTCAGTTGCAAACGTATGAAGATAATGACAATAAGAAAGACGTATTCAAAGAAGTTTTTGAGCTAACAAAGGCAGAAATACAGAGAGACAAAATCGCGCCATAAATCGAACAGTAACTAGCCACTCCCGTAAGACACGCCGAAGAATTTAACGGAATGTATTGACACGTTTTATGTCCTTTACATTGATGAGCGTAAAGGCTGTAGTAGGACGGTAATGATCGTAAAAATTCTCATTACCATTTAAGATTTATTCCGGTTGAAAGTAATTTTAAGAGGCATAAAGTTAGAATTCGTTAAGATATTTCGAGTTGACATACCTACTTGTTCTAGTTGTACCCGCAATAGAACGTTGTCCAGAGGAGTGATGACTGGATGTCGTGAAGGATGATATGACCGGGAAAAGTGGAAAATATTAGTTGGAAGGCAGTCCCTTAGCAACAGAAGGGAATGAGCACATACAAAGAAAGTAAATAAAAAGTCATATTGATACAAATGTTTTTAACAGTTGGTACAAAGTAGGTTTACAAGTTCTGTTTTCAAGATTTTTATAACTTACCTCAGAATCAAATAAACTCACAATTAGGAGTGACAATCGATAATTAAAATGAATATGTACACTTCAAAGTCACGAATAAATGCAATAAAACATATTCACACCGAAGAACCATATAGGCATGTAAACATCAGTAAGTAATAATAATGTTTGATTAGTAGAAATAAGCAATACTCACGTGTATACAGATAGTAGCATCCAGCACTGCAGTCGCGCGCTGGGAAGCCACGTGACGTAGCGACCTGACAGCGCACAGTCGATCCAAGATGCAATATAAAGCATACCACCGCAGTGGCCACCCCGAACCGACTAACGCAACCTCTGGTAACTCACTATCTTACAACAGTTTTAACTATTCTGACTAGTATAATTTCAAAATCTGTATCTTTTATTTTTGCAGTTTTTGAATTTAGATTTTTGGATTATTGGGCCGAATATTGGAAAAAGATTGTGTTATTATCATCTACTTATCTATGCACCGGCTATCGTCAGCCGAGCTGAAGCTGATGTCTGTAGGGGAAGAGGTAAACGAGGTAACTCTCCTTAGAGCACACCCCAGCATCTTTGTTTTTAGAACCGATTTAAAAATGAGGTTTTTATTCAAATTAAAACTTATTCAAAGTGTCCTAACAGCGTGCCAGTCCAAAACGTCATTTCCATATTGTTCCTGTAACAAAAGAAATGGTGCGTTAAATATTTTATTGGTTCCGATCACATAAACATTCGATTCAATTTAGACTAACATTAGTCACAAACCACCCAAAGTCGGTCAAGAGATCGCTTTGGAAGGTAAGGTCATAAATAAAGCGCACCTTCACACAAGCCCCGAGTTCCTTTTGTTTAAATGCTACCAAGCATACAAAAAACTGTATATTCCTGGCAAGCTGTATTAAAAAAAACAGAACTGACCGAGAATTGTGCAAGATCACAACAGAAAAATCATTAAACAATGCCTCTGCCAGGAATTGAGGTGTTTATTATGTCGGTCCACGTTCATTCCGAGTGATTCTGCAAAAAAACAAGAATCCAGGTAAACTGTTACCACGTTTTTTTGCACCCGGGAACTTATTATGCGGGATTTATGTCACTTTTTGTTGCGTCCGAGCTAATTATTGTTATCTGCTTTCTGCTTGACCATAGCGTTTTCTATGGAGCAATAATGGGCCACTAATTCTCCTAACACCTTCGGAGTTAAAGCGTCAATCTCCTGGCGGACGGTCCATTGTGTGAGTGGACAAAGCCACCCGCAATTCCTACCGTGCCTTTAACGTTTTTATTATTTGCATTGTAAATAGATGTCTCATTCAGCTTCATCTCGAGATACCTTTATGGCTTTTGCGAAAATTTCTTCGCACTATCCGCATAAGCTTATTGGTGTTGTCCATTAATTACCATATCGCTGACTCACTGGATCTGCCGCTAATGTGCTAACAAAGGATTGCAAATTATTTTTTTTCGAGCGGCGTGCGGCAAAGGAAAAAAACGTAACAAATAAAATATCGAATTTAGAACAGCAATCCGGGCGCGGGCTTATTATTTTAGCCAACAAAGTAGAAAACCATTTACAATAAATCATTTTGAATGCTTTCTTGGTTCCCATGCGTCGGGCGACGCAAAGGGTGATTTCTGTCTGAGTGTACATAAATAAAGGTTCTGAGTGCGGATCCCAGGTACTTTTGGTCTGAGGCTGAGTACGCAAAGATTGTGTTACTGGAAATGGCATACACCACTGTGCGCTCAATATAGTTGTCCGGCTTCTTTACACGCAGTGTGGTAATGAGAAACTGATATAGATAAAAGAAAAATTAGGGTTAAATTATAAAGACTATTTTTTTTTACTAAGTAGATATATACGATCCCACAGCTGGCCAAAGGCCTCTCCCAAGTCCGTACCGTACGCGTACCCCTAGAACGTTATATAAAGACTACTCTAGTTTATTTCCTACACGAATTTATTTGATACAGCCTAATGTAGTCGCAGTCCTAAAAAATATTCAGTTTGCAAAGGTTTTAGAGGAAATAATCCAAAACGAAAACTCGAACCTTCACTTTCAGTTACAACCAAATCTGCGTGAATACTACGGTTGTGGTGTGACGACCGCACCATAGAATGTTGCGCACACGCGACATGCGTCTGTCGGACAACGCACTGGACGCGTTGCGTGCGTCCGCATCACACGCGTTTGGTGCGTTGCGGTAATGAACACAGCAACGTGGCTAGTGTACACTTTACCGAGACGACATTTGTGTCCACGTAATTGAAAATAATGATTAATTTCACTCGGCAGTTGCCACCCAGCGTCTAGGCGGGAATATCATATACTATGTAATTATATGAAGGACTAGGAATTTTCTGCATTCTTGTTACATTTATAGCTTTAGAACCTTAGATGTTTGACTCAGAAATATTTTTGGAACGTTAATATTGCTTTGTTGGCCTTGAATATAAGGTCGATCTATTCATACACGAAATCTCTTAAGGGTTCATTGTAGGTACTAAGGAATTCAATCCTGCATATGCGGGATCCCGCAAAATGCGGGACTGTTTTTGCGGGATTATACATGCGGGATCCGCAGGACCGAAAAAAAATGGAATTCGAAGATAAATTGGCGACAATATGCGTATATAATTGCATAGCACATGTGTGAGTAATATGTACCTACTCTAAAGCTGCCATTTACAAGGTGTCTTTCTTTGACTTGAGTGTGCCGTGGCGACTGAGAGTATGTCATGCTCACTCTAATGTCTCGCTGATGGTGGCGCGTGTGTTGGGTCATTTAGCTCCCTTCAAAATGGTTGAGCTGAATGGTGCTAATCCATGCATCAGGTTCGTGAACGGGCGCTGTCAGTGGAGGCTGGTCATTTCTTAGCTGCCACAGCTTATTTTAATTTAATTTAAATTTGGAATTGTTTTTTTTTTATATTTTTATTTCGGACGCTTTTATCGTTCTGCATCGTTCTCACATGTATAATTTCAACATGAATCATGTAACCAATATTTTGTAAGCATATTTTGATTTATAAGTGTCCGTGGAGTTTCTTGCCCGTTCTTCTCCATGGGTACCTACTACGCTTTGGAATGCGCAACTAGCTTCATATTTTTGACTGACCGACCCCTTGACAATTCAAAAGTGCCTGTAATTGGTATAGTTGAAATAAATGCTTTGAGTTTGAGTTTAAAAGTATGCACACCGCACGACTGTACTCTTGAGCGACACAACTAGGGATACAAAAAAAGAATCGATACTTGGGTTATATTTGAGTAAAGTTGAGTATACTCGATACTTTGGTTACGATCGCGATACCAAGAATTTTCGAACTCAATATTTTTGTTTCGATACTTTAATAAGCATCGATACTTTTAACTATACTACAATTAATACACGAATTGGTCTATCTTTAATTCAGGGACTTCCCGGTAAAATAAAATAACTTTTTTTTACTTTTAAAATTAAATGCACCATGTTTGGACGATATCTCATAGTGTAGGCAATTTCGTCATCATTCCAATACAAATAAAGTTAGTGATATGTGGTAAATAACTACTTACTCGTAAGTATATTTCACATAACACTTCATAAATTCATGACATACAACCAAAAGTATGATTTTATTTGCAATCCCGCAAATCCCTCAGATCCGCGGGATTGATGACCTCGATCCCGCAAGCTTGCGCGATTGGATTCCCTAGTAGGTACTCATCATTATGAACAACTTTTACTGTGGGACCAACCCGAAATCGCGAAAAAAAAAACTGCTGTTCTCTACATTACTTAAGTTGGCTTATCTCGTCAAAATGTAGGGAACAGTGTTATAGTAAAAGTTGTTCATAATTATGAGTACAGTGACCCCTTAAGAGATTTCGTGTACGAATAGATAGACCTTATATAAATTGAATCCTATATTGAGAACCTAATTATATTTACAAAGCTATAAACGTAATACGGTGGGTGGTCCTTTTAACGTTTCCTCATGTTACAAATAAGAGCCATAAAAAGAAACGACACTCAATACTTTGAATTGTTTAAATTTTGAAGGACCACAAGACTTTTACTTTTTGGAAGCAATGGGCTTCTTTACCAAAAAAGGTAACCAAAGATACGAAAAAAAAAAACAATTTACGACACAGTATAATACAGTAGGTAATACAGGTAATTGGTTGTACAGTAAGTAGACCGCATGTCGGTTTTAGCTCTTTGACCTTGAGCTGGCCTAGCGAAGTACAGTACGACAACTTCAATGGTTCCATCGTTAATTTTCGGAAAAACCGAACTTTGCCGAATTAAATGTGACTGGTCCAATAAGGGAGTGTCGGGATTAGTGCGTCAAGTTTCAATTTAGAATAAGAGGCTAGCACCAGCTTATACTGGTTTTTTCCAGTACTGATGTGCTACTGTACGAGTACCTATACTTTCTTTATTTTTTCGAAAAACGAATTCCAGATTTGTACCTATCATATGGTGTTGTAATTAATCAAGACCAGCATCTTTGTATAAGTTCTACGCCTCCATTTAAATAAAAGAGTTTTATTAGGTATACAGTTTTGTTTACCCAATACCCTGCAAAGCTCAAAAAAACTTTTCATACAGATTGAAAACGGAACTGACGTAAAATATAGCGTTCTCAGTTGCCAGTAGCAGTTAGCAGGCAATAACGAAACTGACACCATTAATCACTCGCGACGGCTACCAAATTCATTTGGCAACTATATTGAAAATATTGGAAAGTTTATTGGAAAAATTGATGAAACAAGCTATGTATTCAAGCGAGAAAATGCGAGCCTATTAAAGCTGTTGTGTTTTAAGAAAAACTATTCTTTTCTTTACACGCTGTAAACGGCTCTTTTCGATTTATTTATAAGTTAAGAGACGTTTAAAAACATCTTAAAATGCATACAGTTGAGCAGACGTTAATCATTACTTAAATTAAATCAAAGCTTATGAACAAGTAAACCCCTTAATTTTGGAGAGCAGAAAACTTCTCTACATTTTCATTAGATATTTTTGTAAAGGTAACGATGGTATTATCATGAGCAGATGGGACAGTTTCTTCATGTCTCCAAGCTTAGCCCGCTCCATAGCGCGCTGAGCGACCTTGAATTTGTGGGCCAGCCCGACTGTCAGTCTGCTGGGGCTTGTCCTTTAATAAATTGATAATCTGGGAGATTCTTCTGGGAGATTCTTTTACATTTGTAACTGATTATGTAATTATGACAAAGAAACATTGTAACTGCTTCCAATATTAATGTCTTTACGTGGGAGTCTGTAACGACATTATAAAGTATACATAATTATGTATTTAAGTAATTTGATACATCTTGTCTAACTCTTACTGGAGCGGTTTTTATTTGCTTTTGTAGTAATAAATTATTCTTGTAACATTTTAAGACATCATTCGATTGGTTTATGTAAAATCGGAGGAATAAAATATAATGGGTTTTTTAAATATTATTTTTCCTTAGTTTTTTTATAAAGCAATAATTTTCCGCAGAAAATCCAGTATAAATAAACTAATTTGGATAAACATGTTAGTAGGACGTAATTTACCATCTAGGAAATAAAATGACATTCGCCATAAACACGTTCCTTTTTAGGAAAATGGTAAAACATTTTCCAATTTTGGCCAAAATTATTGACAACAACATTCACTAACAAAAAATCAAGACAATAGATTAGATCAATGGAATACGGATGTTATTTCAATATTTTAATGGCCTGACATAACCAAAAGTTGGAATAAAAATTATTGTCATTTTACCAAATTCAGAGTATTTCATTTTAATAACCGTGTCCCCCTATTAACTCATTAATATGTTCCGGAGGTGACTTTAACATATATTTTGTCTAGTTAGCATCGATGCGAACATGATATTACCTCCTTTAAAGGCACAAGCGCATCTAATATTAGGTATTATTTATGTGTCTGGCTGGTTATCCATTTTTGAATCAATTTTCCGCTTGGTTTTGTATTTTTTTGGAAATAATAATGAACTAGCCAATTAGATGGTTTAAGCTTGTTTTGATTTTAAAATATGGTCCCAATTAAACTTAAAGACTATTAATTTTCTTTAAAAGACAGGCACTAATTAAAATGGCTTCCCATTTCCTCGTTTTGGTAGAAGCTAAACGAGAATAGCTCAAACTCTAATCTCAGAAATCGAATTCGAGATCAAAAATGTAAACAAAGGTGTTGCCAATTTTAAATAATAACCTCAATTGTGCAGTTTGCCGAAAAGTACTATAACATAGTGCTAAAATTGTAGGCATATCTTAACAGGTAAAATATAATATTGCACACAGTTTTCAGCTTTAAAGTGACGTAAACTACGATCCAAGAATAAAATATAACTGTTTGAAATAAAATCGTGTAATTATTTTTATAATACTGGCAATAAGACAGAAGCTTTAAACATTTGGACTTTCATCAATTATTTTCTATTTATAAAATGTTTTTCCTTCTAAATAAGTGAATCGTTAAAAGAATCGTAAATAATATTGCGTTATCCTAATAATCGATTCAAGTTGAGCGTCCCAACCTGGTCGGCATAGAGGAAAGTAATAGTACTGTCATCCGATTTCAAAATCAAATAATTAGCATGACTAAGGAAATGTTGGCTACCCCTGAGCTGTCACTTTGATAATGACATTTCTTTGTTTACATTTTTGATCTCGAATTCGATTTCTGGGTTTAGGTAGGAAAATTCAGAGCCTTCCACCAAACATGATGGCTGAAAATGTTCCAGTTACTTTTCACAGTCTTTTTGAGGCCTCCCTGTTCGCCAGTGGACATTTAAGAGTCCATCTCGGTTATGACGTTGAAAATCCGGGTTTCGCGACAAAAAGCGATCATGTTACGAGTCTTAATGGCCGTTAATAAATAATCATATAATTTACTTGACTAATTCGCATGGTATTACACAATGTATCAGATATCCTGTTAGCTGATAGCATTATGATATAAAATATTTGTTTTGATCAACTTTAATACAAGCTGTCATGAAAGTTAGTGTCAAGTAGGTACCTATACTCTTGTCATTTCAGTTTACTTTAAGGAGTTTCAATTTAAATTACAGTATTTTTATCTCACGCGCTTTACTTGTGCTTACCATGTTTACAAACACACTGTAACTAGTAGCATCAGCATATATCACACACACACTCTTTCGACTTCGTCATTGTCTCGGACGATACCGAGATCTCCTACGCTTACACACACATTCACAGCGTGTTTGTACACTTTGTAAACACAAGTAAAACGCGTGTTGCTTCGTGAGATAAAAATACTGTAAAGTACCAAATAAACTTTATTATTAAATAAACTATTATAAATCGTATTATTATGTTTATGCACGTATGTATGCAGTTCAATAATCTATTGATAAATATGTTAACCCCTTAAGAAAAATCAGACGAAACAGTACCCAAAACAGTTGAGTCTAAATTACGAAAATGTTCTGATTAACATAACGAAGAGTACTTAATTCCAGACTAAAAACATTACATCTGCACAGCAACACAAGACGAATAGTCGACATTTTTCACTCGAAAAATTACAAGAGACACATGATAGGGACACAACACAATCTCATCTCGTTTGTGTACCGAAAACAACCATCCATCTCGCGGCAAAAATATCCGAACCAATAATAAATCACCAGACATTTCTCAATCGACATTTTATACTAAAACGTACGGAAGTTACCAGTTAGACGTGTCTGTTTATTTGTTTGGGGACAACTATGTAAAGTCGGGCTATTCTCGAACGACTTTGCGACGTACCTATTGGAAAAGATGAAAATATCTAAAGGATTTACATGAAAGCACAAAACTTTCCATTCAATATCCTAGTAGGTACTTAGAAAAAAATTGTCAGTAAAGGGTAGCTTGTTGTAAACGGACGGATTGATTCGTATATAAGGTCTATCTACATTTATACATGAAATCTCTTAAGGAGTCATTGTACTCATCATTATGAACAACTTTTACTATGGGACTTGGGACCAAACCTGAAATCGCTGTTCCCTACATTTATGTTCGCATAACTCGTCAAAATGTAGGAAACATCAGATTTAGATTTCGCGATTCCAGGTTTGGTCCCATAGTAAAAGTTATTCATAATGATAAGTGCAATGACAACTTAAAAAATTTCGTGTATAAATAGTTAGACCTCATATTAAAGCTGAAGAACAGTTTCTTCAGCTTTAACAATTTCTTCAGCTTTTCTGTCCACTGCAATGTGTACAGAAATCCAGAGTCTTAAAAGTCATTTGGCTTTCTTAAGTTTCCAACTCACATCACACTCCGAAAACTTCAACAATTTCAACTGTCATAAGCGAATCAAAATCTCTACGAAACGTCATAAAAGATACTATGTCTATACCTTTGAATCCACCGCAACCCTGTCACTGAAACTTAGAATGTTATTTCATCATTGGACGTATCATTGCCTTTCTGTTATTGCTTTACCGTATCGTAAATGAAAATTTTATGGGCGGTGAAACAAAATACCAGTGCCTTCAAAGACTTTAAACTAATATGGAACTTTAACCACAAAACGATATTAATGTTCTCATGAGTATATACAAGAGACTTGTTGTGTAGAGGGACAACTGTATATTTTTGTCGTCATCCTTAGTAATACTTCCTAGATCTAAAACGCATTAAACTATCGATAGTGTTTTCGTCACGTATTGAAACCAACTTTAAAACGTTTAGGTTCGGTTTCGTTTATCTGCGGGAGTAATGATGAAAATAATACATTTACATTAAATTTTTTTACTACATTTTTTTTAGTACAATATACATTTCAAGTCATTACACCAAAAAATATGAATATCAAAACATCACCTACAAAATACAAACTCGATCACTTAAAACGCTTAATCGAATGTCAATCGAGTTATCACGGTAAGTGCCACCATACACAGTCCCAAAAATACGCACGTACGGTGCAAAGTGAATAACGTATTCGGAAATTGTGAACGTTGTGTCGACAGCGAGTTCAAATGACATCAATAGTGCAACGAACGAGTGCAGCGGTGCAAAATGTAGATACGACCATTTAAAAATACAAAGCTGGGATTTTATATTGGGGTGCATTACTTTTATTTTCAGCGTTTCTATTGTCGGTTTTAAATCGGATGAGTAAACTGTTTTTGTTTGATTTTATTTAAACGGGTTTAATACTAAGCTAATTTTAAAATTAAATTAAATTAAATGATTTTTATTTCGGAGTAATCCATAGAGTGTTAGTAACATAATATTAAAACAACTTACTATCTAGTGTTAGTACCAATCACCCTCCGCACAAACTGTTTTATAATTGGAGAACTGAAGCTCTCCGCTACAGTTCTCAAGATGCTGTTGCGACTGTCTCTAACTCTCCTCAGCAGCGAAGCTGTTTTTTTCCGCACAATCGCGTGAAACCCGTCGATACGAGCTTGGGCAAACATATCTGACGCGCTGCAGTAGCGAGGAAGCCCCAACAGCATCCTGAACCCATTATTGTACTGGACGCGCAGGACATCCAAAGATTTTTTGGTGTAACTGACCCATAGATTACTCGTGTACAAACTCTGGCAGTAAGCCTTGAAAATGGTGATCTTTACTAGGTCCGTACACCGAGCAAATCTACGGGTCAACATGTTACACCGGACTGCGAGTGCCCTGCGCTCCCTCTCTATATCTACATGGTCCCTAAGGTCGTCGGAAAGAATGTGACCTAAGTATTTAAAAGCGGATACCCTTTCAACTACTGACCCGCCTATAATTAGCTCGGGTCCCACTTCACGGCACTTGCTGCCGACCTCAAAGACCATGTATTTACATTTCTTCACATTGTAAATTAATCCATGTGCAAAAATGTACAAAATTTTGGCAGAAAGAACTCATTATAACCTCATAGTGCACTACAAAAATTAAAGTGAAAATAACTACCTACAAGTACTTAACTAACTTAAAGTAACTTTAGATTTAAATGCCTTTTATTTCACGCAGACTTAAATAAATCAATGTAGGTATGCAGCATGTATCAATCCTCAAATATTTTTCAAAAGAAACATACTTCCTTGACCTCGTAATAAACCAAAAAGACACACAGTGAACACGCTAATTGAAAATCAAGTTATCCCAGTAAGTGCAAACACCCACGGTACGAAAAATACGCACGTACGGTATGGAATGACTAACGTTTTCGGAAATTGTCGAACGTTGCCGATTCTTCGCGAAAATGTTGAGTGCAACGAACGTTTTAGGTGCACAACACACGGACGATTTAACACGACAAATTGCGAATATGTGAAATATTTTCGCGATAGTTTGGGATTAAGATTTCATTGTAGGTATGTAAATTGAATTTGGCTGGGAAACAAAGAGTTTCGTAGAATACAGATACGAGTAAAAGGGTTTCGAAGAAACATTTTGTAATTTTTTATGAGATTTCGAATTTTATGGTTTCGTATTTTGTTTTTTATGGACATTATTGGACAATACATACGGTTTTCATTTTGATGATTGGAAATTGAGATTTAACCCTCTCATACCTACATGAAAATACTTGAACCTAATAAAAATTTACAGGATTAATTAGTAATAAAACTTTTTTACAAAAAAATACAACCTACTTCCAAAAACAACACTACAAAGTGAAAAATAACTTTAATTTCGAAAGTCGGTGTCTAGTTAAATGTATTTTCGTTTTTTGCCACCGACTTCCGAAATTAAAGTTATTTTTCACTTTGTAGTGTTGTTTTTGGAAGTCGGTTGTATTTTTTTGTAAAAAAGTTTTTATTTTTCACTTTTTAGTTGTGTACCTAGCCCACACAAATTGAAATACCACTACCTGCAAAACAAACTAGAACATCATCCATATAAAAGTGGGGAAAAATACGTATTATTGAAGCTAACTCAAAAACTACCTAAGCAAAGTTAATCAATTTTATATGGGACCAACTGTGATGACACTCTCGAACAAAATAAAAAAAATCCAAATCGGTCCAGCCATCTTCGAGTAATCGGGGAACATACATAAAAAAAAATAAAAAAGAAATAAAATAAATTTATTTGTTATTTTTAAGCTTTGTAAATTTTTAATTTTAATTTTGTTATTTCCATTTTAATTTTTATTAATGACCATACAAGTGCTGTGCACACCTATAAGTGACAAATTCACCGCAAAGCTGTTGATATAGAATATATTTAATGTAATGATTTAGTGAATAAGTCGTTGGTGTGTCAATAAATAAATAAATAAAATAAAAAAAAAGGTTCCGACGAATTGAGAACCTCCTCCTTTTTGAAGTCGGTTAAAAATAATAATTATAGAATAGTTTTCTGAGAATTGTGATGAGCGAAAAGAAAATTCAATAGATAACTTTCCTTATCTTTAAAAAATACGATTCCCAGATCCTTCAACAATCTGTGTACAACCACAGCCTAACAAATCTGTAAGACTTTTCATAGTGCTTTCACAGTTAAGGCGAAAGCGCCAGGGTAACCCGCGAAATTCACCTTTTTACACGACTGCCCAAAGGAGTGTAATGTTTTCAGGGTTGATGTATGTTTGTATGTGAGTTTCTTTATTCCACCATAACTTTGAAATGCCTGAACAGATTTGGATATATGGGGTATCGTTAGAATCCTTACATCATCCCGAGTGACACTGGCTATATTTTATTTTTGTAGCTACGGATCAATTTTGAAAAGTGAAAAAAAAAACATTTTCTTTAATTATTACAATATAGGTATCAAATTGAAGGCCTTGAAAAAAAAATAAATAAATAAAAAACACGACTGCCCTGCCAAAAAACGAACCAGAAAGTATAAAAAACAAGTTGTATTCCCTGACTAAACTGATAAATAAAATTGTCATTGCAGTTGGGGGACGTCTTAGATTAAAAAGTATTACACAGAATGGTCCCGCGACAGCAATGACAATTTTATTTATCTGTTTAGTCACGAACCAAAAAGTAAAAAAAAAAACAAGTTGTATTCCCATACAACTTGTTTTTTTTTACTGGTTCGTTTTTTGGCAGGGCAGTCGTGTTTTTTTAGTTTTTTTAATTATTTTTGAAATTTGCAGGTCAGTAGGTATGGGGTGGAAACGCCTACTGTCGGAGACTTTACGCGGGGGTCGTGCGGTCCATGGCCCTTTACGGGGCACCGGTGTGGGCGCGTTCTTGAGGTGGCGACCAGCCCGCCGGTTGAACACGTCCCAGAGGCTCATAGCCGAGGATACCGCACGGTCTCTGGTGAGGCGGCGAGCTTCCTCACCGGATTGCCGCCATAGAATCTGGAAGCAAAAGTCCTCGCGCACACGTGGGAGTGGCGCGAGGAGGCAAAACGCTGGGGCGTAACTCCGCTGCCGCGAAAAATCACGTAAGTACACCGGTACAGTGGACAGAGCTCCGGCGGGATCTCATGACGACATGGAGAGTGCGATTGTCGCAACCCAGCGCTGGGTACGCCACAATTGCGGCGATAAATCCCCTCTTTGAAGAGTGGTTGGAGAGGCGCCTCGGCGTCCTCACCTTCCGCCTGACGCAGGTCCTCACCGGACACGGTTGTTTCGGGAGGTTCCTGTTCTGAATAAGGCTTGAGGAAACGCCTGGGTGTCACCATTGTGTGGATCACTCGGAGGACACGGTGGAGCATACAATGGAGGTTTGCCCGGCTTGGGTGGAGTACCGTCGTGTTCACGCGAAGGCGATCGGCGGCGGACATCTCTCGCGTCCGAACCTGGTCCAGGCCATGGTATGGAGCGAGAGTGCATGGGAGGCCGTCATCTCCTTCTGCGAAGCAGTAATGCTCGCGAAGGAGGATGCGGAACTCGTGAGGGAGAGGCAACCTCACGCCCTTAGTCACCGCAGGAGACGCCCTGGGCGGCGGGAATCTATAGCCGATTCCCAGCCACCGAAGGCGCGGGCTTGCGGACGGCGAGCAATGGGTAGCTCGCCGTCTGGTAAGGACCGAGACTGGGTCGATGGCGTGTTGTGTTCCACGCGTGCCTCATAGAGTTATCAGCAGAGCTGGGTTCCGATAGGGCCGATGCCGCCGGGGTCGCGGGTTGTTCGAAAGAGATACCTGGCCCTGGCACAGGCAACTGAAGGAACATGGGTGGGTATAAGTCAGTAAAAGTCAGATACGCCCTCCCGCTCTGCCCAGAGCGGGAGAAGTCATTTGATTTCCCATCCACAAAAAAAAGGTCAGTATGTATCAGAATGTGTGTCGATCAAAATATGATTCGCAATAATATGTAAATTAACAGTATTATAATCAGTAGAATCATCAATTGGCCTCAAATGTCACGATTTCGTCAAAAATAGTCATTCAATGGAGTAATTCGAACTTCAAGAGTTGTATTGATGATTTTAATGATTACAATTGTGTAATACAAATTTGTTACGGTCGCGAATCATTATTTGATCAGCATACAACCTGACACTGACTGCAAATTGCAAAAAACGTAAGAAAATTTTAATTTCTCAGGCTACCTTAGCGCATTCTTCTTAATCAAGTGTCAGGCGCTATTACAGTGCGTATTCTAATACGCCACTAACTCATGCGCAGGTGACACGTGGCGCTATCGAGTGTATCGAGTCGTAGTATATTACCGATGCAGGCTTGCAGTTTATTATGATCGCGAACGGTTATGGAAATATGTAGAAGTTTGGTTTTTTATTGAAAATTTTTTAGGTTCAACTTTTAATATTGAGCTTTTTTTGGGAAAACTAAGCTACTTTTTATTTCAATAGGTAAATTTTCTAGTGGATGACTAGATAACGACACTTTCAGTAACCTACCCGTTAGCAAAAAAGCGGAGCCCTGCATTTCCCTCTTTACAAAGTCAAAGTCAAATCATTTATTTCAAATAAGTAGGCACATGAAAGGCACTTTTGAACGTAAAACTTTACAAAAAAATTGAATTGATTCTAGTCGCCCCTTCTAAAATGTAGTTTCGTATGGAGAAGAATGGGCAAAAAGTTTTTTGACACCGTTACTCTTTTTTAAATGTTTTACAATATTTTGTGTACATTATAATTAATGTATACAAAATATTGTAAAACATTTAAAAAAGAGTAATCATATAATTATGATTATATTTGAAGAAGATAAACCACAATTGGTAAAAAAAAAAATAGCAATGACAGATAAATTAATTACGAGATCGATACATGGTGCTCACATATTTACAAATATTGAAAAAGTAACAAGTAAGTCAGTGTATACAGTCAGTGTAACTAATCACAGAATGTAAAATCAATGTTATAAAAAATATATAATTAAATTTACAAGTATAGACTGCTTGAATATAAAACCCTTTCTACTCTCAAAAATGCAACCAATGACAAAATCCTTTATCGAAAACGCAAGTTCGAAGCACTATACGTTATTATAATGTGACAAGGAGACATCCAGACACAATTTGTCAAAACACACTCGAAGTATCGAACTCCACATAACAAATAGACAAATATTTTAAACTTAATAATACATGGAAGTCTTACAAATATGTAGTTTATGGCTTTATTGATAGAATACGTGAAGTAAACAAAGATTTACAGATTGTTTTTACTTGAGATATTGGTGCCGTATCACAACATGTTTTTGTTCAGGCGCTGAAGTACATAAGTTACTACTGCCATGCTGACTTGTGAGTAAGTAATTCGTATATTTTTAAAAAATATTGATGAATAGCAAGAGCTTGTAAATTCTTAGTGCAATGTAACATAGCATCATCAGCCTATAATGTTCCCACTACCGGGACACAGGCCTCCTCTCGGTAAGACGGAGTGGGCCGTATTCTACCGCGCGGGCCCAGTGCGTGTTGGTAGATGTCAAATGTCTACGAATTTTTGGTTCTTTGGTGCCAGTTTCTTCACAATTTTCCTTCACCGTTTTGAGAGTAGTGGTGAGGAAATTATTTACACGAAATAAAGTGATTCGAATCTAAGACCTACAACTCGTAAGTCGCGGAAGTTACCACTGGGCCACCACTGTTCTATATTTTTTTTTTGTGTTGTGTATCTCGTAGTTGACCTTGAGCGGCCTTGACTACTTAACCGGTCAATCCTGTGGCTGCCTTAAGCGAACTCAAAGGCTCAAAGCAATGTAGGTACTAGTTTAATTAAAAAAGCTACGTCTAAAATGATGAATGGCTCAAGTATATAAGATATTTTTCGACTGCTAGGCTAGCGAGATAAAAAACTATTGGTTTTCAGCAATTGATACTGCTCGAAATCAATTACCGCAACTCACACTTTCACTTTTACAAATATTCTGTGCAAAACTTTTTTTTTTTATTGTAAGTATCACATTTTCTTTACATAATTTAAAATCTAACAGTCTTAAAAAAATATATGTGCAAGTAAATAAAAAAAGCAGGGAAAATAATCTTAAGGCATCAAAAAATTCGTCCGCAACGCTGTCGACAGGAAAAGTGCCCAAAAGTATGGCAGCATTGCCACGTTGAATGGCAATGCAGCCATAAATTAACAACCCCAAAAAATAGGCCAGCCCTTTGGTCACATGTAGAGTCGACCTACCGCTTGGCGATATCCCGAACAACTAAGACGGCACTCGGACCCCATGGCCTTAGTGTTTGAACTCCAAACGGCTCGAACATAATTATAAATCCCAATAAGATTGGAGTATTCTAGTGTCTATTACTATTTTAGTGCACATGCAAAATAAAGTCAATTATTGATTTCATCAACTATATTTCGATCTTCAAATTATACTACGAGACTAGTAATTATTAAAAACTTGCAGTAGGTACCTACTTAATGAACAGCAACAGACCGACAGACGCTACGAACGTGCGCAACTAAGAAGTCGGTTAACTTAACACTGTTGAAGTAGGATTATTAAGCAACTAATCAATCACCGAATACCACACTACAATGTTGGTACACTCTTAGTTTAATTACTCTGTGGCATCTTAAGGTGAATGCGCAAAGGTAGCCCGCGAAATTCAAATATTCTTGCTTTTTTTGCAATTTTCAATGAATTTACTTCTATGAACACACGCTTGCTTGTAATGAAAATGAATCGTGTTCAGCATCATCATTATCTGCCTAGCCTTTTCCCAGCTATGCTGGGGTCGGTTTCCAGTCTAATTGGATGTATGCAGCTAAATACCAGTATTTTACATGGAGCGAGCCTATCTGACCTCCACAACCTAGTAACTGGGTAAAACGATAACCCTTGATAAGACTTATTGTCAGATTTTTGGGCTTCTGACTAGCCGTAACGGCTGTCAAAGATTTTGTTGACGAGAAACAAGATTATTCGAACAGAATGTGACGTACGTCCCGGTGGTGGTGTACGATGGCCACGCGGCCATAGTAAATGTATGGATCACTAATACCTCGACGCCGTCATCTCATTCTCGTTGACGTCCAGCGTGGCAATTGCGTAATCGGCATCGGTTTGATTTTGACAGTTCAACTTCATTCATTGCGTTATTTATGTTATTGAGGAGACAAACTTTTCGAATATATGAAGCAATGGATTAGCAATTTGCTTCAAAATGATTCAGATTCCGATTGGTAGTGTATTATGCAATTAGGGTGCCATCGACGTGGCATTATACAAACGACCTTTAGGGTAGTAAAACAATTACGAGGTTGACTATAGGTAACCTACAGCATTCTATGTTCAAGAAACTCTGTTCACACATCCATAGCCTGATGTACGGTCAGCAACAGATATAACATTAACACAAAATTATACGATAACCTGCTTTTTAGTATTTAATTTATTAGATAACAGTTAATTTTCTTCAAAAAATACATCTGTTCCGTTTTTAATGAAGTATTTTTCTCAATAATTAAGATTTAAAAAACTGAAGTGTTAATCGACTTTTGATGTTGACTGTACCATCGTGAAACTTTCCAGTGAACCACTTTTCAATCTTATTGCTTTAGTAAAAAGGTCGAAAAGTGGTTCACCGCAAAGTTTCAAAGTCAAAGTTATTTATTTGCTATAAATGCGGTAATACAAAGGTGGTAAATATTCTTGTGCGATGTGCGACGACACATTTTGCCATATTTTGGCATGCAAATATTAATAGTAGTTATGATGCTTATTTTATAAGCAATCTATACCACAATTGAAGAAAATAATCATTCGGAATATGAAATTATTTAAAGTAAGTAATCAAACTTCAATTTACATAGCCAATAAAAAAAGAAGAAAATACATCATAAAATATAACAATAAAATTATATCTACAATCACGGATTTCAATAATATTCAATAATCTACATCTATTACCTAGTCGCGATGGTGCAAGTAGAAAATGAGTGAAATGTGCATTTTGTTAATAATGATGGCGTGTTAACTAACTCGTCCTGTCACAGACCATCGTTGAAAATAACGTCAGGGCTCTTAGGTAACTACATTTTCAGTGTTACATAGTTCATTGACCTAAGTTTTTGCTCACCAACACCCTAACAAACATGTTTTTAATCCAATCACATTACCAGACTCACAGAATTTATCCAACGATTCATATATTAAGTATGTTACATAATAGTTTTACAAATCCTTTCACACTCAGCATGTTTTGAGCTGAAACTTCGCGAGTAAAGTTAAATTTTATTGAAACTAAAACGGAATTGAGTTGCTGTAATTTCAAGAATATTTTTCTTTACATACAATGTATTTATAAGCAAGACTTATTGCGAATATTTTGGTATAGAGGATGTGTAACTTAAACTCCATTTAGCAATAAGATTAGACATTTAAACAAACCTTTTTAAAGTCCGTTCAACCGATTTTGACTTCTATTCCATAGGCTTATGGATGGCATTAAAGGCAAAAAAGTGGTTACAATACCAACTTTTTACTACAGCTGCCGTTTGTCATGCCACCAACGTAACAGAAGTCAAAATCGGTTGAATGGACTGTAAAAAAGGTTTGTTTAAATGTCTAATGTTATTGCAAATGGAGTATAGGTAAACTAAGGTTTACCCAGGGTATCTTAACACTTAGGTCATCCTTTTCAGACTAGTCACATTTTGTGGTCTAGCTTCCCTGAAAGCACTTTAATGTGGTTGGGTTATGCGACTTCAACAAAATAGCTGCACCATAATTTTCCGAGTTATAAATAAAAAAATCTTTTATTTACAGACTACATAGGCCCAGGTTATGCTTCCCTAAGCATAACTAAAGAATAAAATTAAAAATTTCTGACAACTACGGGTTTCGTTAAACGCATAGTTTCTTTTTGTTATTGTTATAGAGGATGTTTAGGTCACCTAAAAAAGATTTATCCAGGATATCTTAACACTTAGGTCATCTTTTTCAGACTAATCACTTTTTGTGATCCCTGAAATCACTTTGATGTTGTGCGACTTCAACAGAACAGCTGGGCCATCATTGGACTTCATAGGAAAAAAATAATATTCAAAAATCTTGATTAACATAAGGTACTATAGATTTTAAAAACTCAACATTGATTCTAAGATTCATTTAATTCATTAGCTTTGTGGTAATGTATTTGATTCGGCAAAATCAAGCAAGGCCAGTTATTTCTAACCTATTTTACATACGTTGTCACTTGCAAGTCGATGGACTAATAATCTGTCACTTGTGTTGTGCTGTACCGTGTCGTTCGTTAAACCCACCACATTATTGGTGTACACGACTGGAGTATTGACACACATCGGGACAGTAACGTCTAGTGTATCAATTGCCCTCTATATAAACAAGGGCAATGTACAGGGTTTATCAGAAACGTATGGTCAAATTTAAGGCTGTGGTACAGACCATCAAATTGAACAACTTTCTCCATGGGACCAACATCGTCATCGATATAAAAATAGGAATCTTACGTTTTGGAATGGGCAACTAGCTTCAACTGCCTTGACTAATTGACTGACTCTGACAATTCAAAAGTGACTGTGTAATTGGTTTAATTGAAACATATGCTTTTAGATTGAGTTTGGATGAAAATACACAAGACGCTCCTAAGAATTTCAGAGTCTTAAAACCAGCATGGTTAAGCTACTGCTTATTTGTGGGTTTAATGAGCGGACCACGAGATTTTTTACAGAAAACCTCATTAGTAGGCTGGAAACCAAGGAAGACATAATTGCTTCAAATGGCATCAAATTACTTTTTATAGCACCCCGAATCTACGTAACTTAACCAAAGAACGACGATAATAGTAACACTAAACAAAGTATTTAAAAGAAATAACTACCTAAATATACATTTTATTTCGCGGAAATAACGTCCCAACCAGTATATTTGGTTGTACCTACATAAGCATGTTTATATGCTCTGAAACTTTTAGAATCGTAGATGCAGTTTCTGAGATACGCTTTCGGAAGTACAGTCGCGTTGCAAATAGTTATCCGCGAACTTATTCTTACGAGTCAATAACACCGTTTCGAGAAATATATGGGATAGCGAGTTTAATACCCATTCCAAGTTATTCCTGTGTACTCTAAGCGTTCGTTGAACAACATATTACCTGAGACATATTGTACTCTGTCGTGTATTTTTATTTTTAAATCACAAAAGTTTCTCTAGGGACAATTTGTCTTATTGACAAGGACGATTTTGAAATCGTTGACGTTAACGTCTATATTTCTAGCTAAGATTAAAATATTGACATTCATTTAAATTCTGCTGACACTAATCCTAATTAGTTTAATTTTTTATTCAAATTAGCAATAGATTTAACACTCACTCGAAATTGATTTCTCATAGTGGAATACCGACCACAGAGAGAAACCACAGAAGATATTTGTCTTACGTATAAGGAAAATTATGGTAGTTATTTGCAATGCACAAAAATAACCAAGCCACGACTTTTACATTGATTCTAACAAAATAAGGCCATCGCTAGGCTATATTTCGGATTCGCGATATATGTATTGTTTATATTTGCATGATGTAGCCCTACCCTAACTTTGTGTTACGTAAATTTATTTTTTTCATATCAGGGCCATAATTTTTCTAGTAAAAAGATTTATTAACTAGTAACTAGGCATGATTAAGCGGGTCAAACTTTCTTTACAAAATGAACATAAGTTAGGTCTAGTTAGAGAACCTTGAGACTTGCCTATTTCGTTTTGCCTAAGGGCGGGAATACATATGCTTGTAGCTTGTACAAAACTATGCAAGTAGCTTGCATGCCATTGTGATATTCACCAATCAGAAGCTATTATGGTACAAGGCATGCAAGCTACTTGCATAGTTTTCTATAACCTACAGGCATGTGTATTCTCGCCCTAAAGGTAACATTAAAAATGCTGGTTTAATATTGAATCATTTATTTTGTTACTTCAAAATTAAATTACAGAAATCTTTGACCATAGCCCTTTGACTTTGATATTATTAGTACTGCAATAGCTAATTGGTAGTTAATTTTCATGCATTTTTATAATTAGTAGGTAAGCTACACAATCAGAGATAGATGAAGAATATGTTAAAGCTCCCGCAGACAGGCGTAATGCGACAGAGCTATGCGACTCTAATGGAACTATTTCTATGAAAACTTCGTGGAAATTGTTCACGCAGCATCGCGGCGCGCCTTTTTGCGGGAGCCTTTAATCTTGTAGTTTAGTTATAAATCTTTGGTAATTAAATAGTCAATTAAGCCTAAAATTCTATAAAATGCATTTTTAAATGTTAACCCTATTTTTGATACCCACCTTTACAGTTTCTGGCAGCAACTTAGTAACACAAAGTATAGGTAAATGATAAATAGATGTTTATTTCTATAAATATAATTTTTTATATAAACATATACAAACACTTTTATGTATCAATAATTGTTAAAACTAGATGAGGTCGGTAAAAATCCTGATTCCTTTTTTCCATAAGGAAAACGTTCTTAATAGCAGTTTATAAACGTAATACATAACACGCAAAACAGGCTGAAGTCTTGTTAAATTTCGATTACAGCACCAGCTCATGTTATAATGGACATATTATTATAATGTCATTAGACACGTTAACAGTTGTCCCAATGGTTATTTCACTTTCCGTTATGAGTTTAGTCGATTTTAATTACTGAAACGAATGTTCTTGTCTTTTAGTCGATTATGGCCGGTTCGTGCTGGTTGGTTAGTAACGTGTTTAGAAGATTCCAGTTTCAGTTTTATGGTGAAGCTTTGAGCCATTCTGCTGATTAGAGATACAAGATTGTAATCGATTTGCTTGATTATTTTTGTTACGGTCTGCGTTAAGGTGACGGCACACTTGTTCAGTTTTTCCGATTATCAACTCAACCCGATTGAGCGAGTCGTTTTTGTTTCATCGAAATTTCGTTCGTCGAAAATTGAATCAGTGTGGTGCCAGCTTTATACCTACGTAATATCTTGATAGGAATATGATTCCCAAAGAGTTAAGCAAAGTTGTAATTAGCGTGAAAATACTAATTACTTAAATTGAATTGTATCCGCGTTTGGCACGTAGGTATGTAGGTAAAAGTTGACGATATTGCGTTACCTTTGAAGGTGGTTTGTTTACGTAACAGAATACTTATTGACAAACTCGAATTTGAGATATCTGCATGATTGTGATTACTGTTGTGACATCAGTATTCTAACGCCAGTAATTAGAAAAGTAGATACAGAATTAATATCAAAACGAAGTAAAATTGACTAGAATCATATTCCATACTAGCTTTTGCCCGAAGCTGCGCCCGCGTGAATGTTGAAAAATATCCGGCCCGGCAAATCCTTCCTTGTTCCTTGTCTACATTATAAAGGGAACCTCTTTGCAAAATTTCAACTTTTTAGGTTGAAGTGTTTGTGCTGGGCGTTGATGAGTCTCTCAGTATTTCTCTTTTTATTTATATAGATTATTAATTTGTGGTCTGAAGAACCAAAATGAGTGACGAGTTATGTGGATACGTAGGAACTGTTGCGAGGTTGCCTGTAAGAGATCGCAGAAAGCGATAAGTACCCTTTTTTTTTTTTTTTTTGTGGATGGGAAATCATCAAATGACTTCTCCCGCTCCGGGCAGAGCGGGAGGGCGTGTCAGACTTTTACTGACTAAAACCCACCCGTGTTCCTTCAGTTGCCCGTGCCAGGGCCACGGTATCTCTTTCGAACTACCCGCGACCCCGGCGGCTTCGGCCCTATTGGACCCCGTCACTGCTGACATCTCTAGCGATAAGTACCCCCATTGTGTGTTTTGTAGTCACGGACTAGAAAAAAAAAGGACTCCGCGTCACGCATATCGAAAGTGAAGCGTAGTAAGTATGCCGGGACCATTTGTACAAACATGCGCCTCACGCAAACATTTACATCATAGTATGCCGACCGCCATTATGAGTCATGACGGCGTCTTTGTCAAATCACGCACACATAGATCGGTAAGGTGCTTCACTTTCGATACGCGTGGCGCGGAGTCGTCCTTTTTTTTTCTAGTCCATGTTTGTAGTGTTATTTTTTTTGCTATGTATTTTCTGGTGTATAAAAAAATGTAGATAAATAAAAAAATACTGTGTGCATCTTGGGCATCTGCTATGGAATTATCTTTCTAATAAGGCACTAAGGAATAAGTTCATGACGTTTTGGGCGAATACTTGAATTTTCCACAACATTTTCCGGAAGTATCGTATGTCTTAAAACATTTTCGCAATTAAATTCTAAACTAACAGTTTACTAAGTAATCGCATTATACGTAATAATAAAATAAAGTGGTAATTATACAAGGCTAAAGTTGCAAAGTTTAGACGATTAGCCTCATTTCCAGTAGTTCGAAAACTATAACAATTTTATAAGCCAGTAATTTACTACTACCAAACTCCTCAGTTAATATTTAGCTTCATAAAATTTTATATTTCTTTCACAAACAATCGGGTAAATAAGAAAATTAACCTAAATCGGTCTAGACTATTTTCTATATAAATAAAAAGTGAAGTGACTGGCTGACTGACTGACTCATCAACGCCCAGCCCAAATCATTGGACCTAGAAAGCTGAAATTTTGCACAGAGGTTCCCTTTATAATGGAGACAAGGAATAAGGAAGGAATTCCCGGTAGTACGTTCCCGTGGAATATTTTCCGACATCGAAGCGGGCGAAGCTAGTTTATTATATTTTATGAAATAATTTTTCTTCAATATTCAGCTTTATAGATTTGGGGAAATAGTTGTGATACTAAAAATATGGCCATCAATAAAATGGCCAATCCATATAATGCTTCAGCTAAAAAGTATACCTAATTCCATGGTTTTTCAGAACATACATCTTCACATCATTCTAGCGTCATCACGTAATACTATATAACACTCACTTTATCTGTAACGTAGGACAGGTATTTTCTTAAGGAGGTATTTAATACTTCAAAATCATCATAACAGCCTAGTACCGAGAACATGTCTTCAACATTTATCATAGTGTCAGCTCTCAAAACGGTGAAGGAAAACATCGTGAGGCAACCGGCATGTCCTAGAACCAAAAATTTGAAGACATGTGAGATTTACCAACCCGCATTGGGCCCGCGTGGTAGATTACAGCCTACCCTTTCGAAGAAGGGAAGCCTGTGTCCCAGTAGTGGGCACATTATAGGCTGATTATGCTTATACTTATGCAGCCGAGAAACGTCCACTGCTAGGCATAGGCCTCACCCAAGCACCACTTCAACGTGAAGCGACCGCTACTGCGCTGCCCAGCATCTATGCCACTGATATGAACCATAATCACCAGCTTTAGCAAATGGATTGGTGATCACAGTATAAATGAAAATTATTGTAATAATATAGTCATCTTGAAAGAACACCAAAGTTGACAAGGTTTAAAACCTAACATAAAAGAACTGAAAGACTGCCTGTTGGTCTAGTGATCACAAGCGCTACTGCTGAGCATGAGGTTCTGAGTTCGATTCCCAGCTCGGGCAAAGTGATATTGGGTTGTTCCATCTGGAATTTCTCAGTAGCAGCTTGTAGTCTGGATTTGTGCACGTGATGGCAAGATGTAGGTGTAGTATAGGTACACCTCTGCCTAACTCTTCGGGAATTACAGGTGTGATGTTATGTTCAAAGAAAACTAAACACGACGAAGAAAAAGGAAAAACTTTCTTTTAGCATCTTTAGACGCAAGCTCTCTCAAACGTAGCCCTGACAAACCGATACCACTATGAAATCTTGATATCCCTTATAAGTTATAAGATACCTGACCACATTACCAAATTACTGTGAAACCACTAAGTAGAAACTTAGTTCACTTTAGAAAAAATCATGAATTACAAAAGATATTTCTACAAATAACCGATAAATTCACAAATCGCTAATTAACTTATCTTTAAATTAATGTTTCATAACCCTCACTCAATTTACCAAAGCTTTTGATAGATTTAGCCAGAAAACGCTACAAACTTTTCATACAAACCGTGAAACGTCTTTACAAACTGCCTACGCTACGAGTATTACAATTCGGGTATTACATCCCCAATAATAAGTACCTATACTATAACTTATGAATATTTCATGAAGAAAACGTTTAATAACTTTTGGTAGATATGTACACGCCTAATCCATCCGGTCACAGCGTGTTTATAAAGATCTCGAAGATAAAATATCAATTTTATTAATCGAATAGAAATATTTCCGATAATATTAATTTGTACTGTAAGAAATTAATCATTGACGCGTGAGTCTGATCGGCTTAAACAATTTTCTATGTGTCTTATAACTGTTAATGCGAAGGCTTTGATGGCATGATAAATATATTGAGTAATAAGTTTTTTTCGCAAATAATCAGTACGTAAAAGCGAAGTAATCAGTACATAGGTTTGTCAAATAATCAACTCATTAATATTATAAAAATAGCAATGCTAAAAGTATTTGACAAAACGAAATAAACATTTTCATACGTTTACAAAAACTTTTTCTATCCAATTACGAACAAGAAAAAGAACGTTGACCGAAAAAGGGAACTTGTCAAGTTAAAAAAGATGCGTCGGTCATCTATCTTCGATAATAATGCGTTTATCATAATCATAAACTAATATTAATGAACATTTCACTTTTAACGGCCCAATAACTGCCGACCTACGCAGTTTCTCATAGTTTCCGCAAACACATAATTAACTATAAATACGGCAATAAAATCAAGCACTTATTAACTAAACAAGGTATGCATAAAGTTTAAAAAAATAAAATGAAAAATAAATAATAACCAACCAAAAACTCCGGAACAAAAAAATCCAAATCAAACAGTGCACATAATAAAAATCACTTCACACCATACGAATGTTCGGGCACACGGTACAGCACACAAATAAAAAAGAAAATCTTAAAAAAGCTCTGAAAGTTATCTAAACACTGTTAAGGACACCAACACACAACTTTACCGTTTGCCGCCAACTGCTCCAAATTTTTCAAGTACAGAAAAATAAATATAGTTCGAAATTTTCGTTAAATATTTCGCGAATTCGAATTTCAACTTTCGCGTCGCGTCGCCGCGCTTGTCTCCGGGATTGTGGAATTTTCGGCTATGATGGGGAAGATGCTCGCATAGCTGTGGCTTAGATGAGACTGTGGTATGGTACCGCGCCGATCCAACTGTGTGGCCGGAGCCGACTTTCGCCCCGACCGGTCGCCCTACAGCTCTGGCGACCGGTGACGCATCCAGGAACTCTGTTAATTCACTATATTTAACGCCATGACTAAATTTTTTTCTTGGGATATTCATACACGTTAGATCCTTTAGTGACAACAACCATAATTAACAGAAAAAGTTTCAACTTTCATTAGAAGACAAAAAAAACTTAAACACTTTGAGCACGTAAGGGTTGAGCGGTTGAGCCCGTCTATGAATGAATATTGTCGGCAGCGAAATTATTGCAAGTATGCATTCTTTTGTTGCTACGCCATGTTTTATTCATTTATTTTATTTACATTCCAAGTTTTCAATCGGAAGTGCGGTGTCATTGCAAGAAATTGATGCGTTCAAAATATTTGTAAGTATACAATATTATGATAGGTATCGATTAGTCCACAAAAAGTCGATTCATCACTTCCGAGCTCAGAAATACGGCCACATTATTCATTCTGCTAATGTCTAAGCATAATTTAGTTGAAACTAGGTCAGTTATTTTACGACGAAAATAATTCTTTAGAAACAACATCAAATTACCGGGTAGCGAGAAAAACAATTAAAGGTCATTTTAATAATAACTACTGAATGACGAATAGAAAAACCGCAAAACTGAGTCGACTTATATGGTGCGGCAAGTTTAAAATAAAGCAAGAGATGAGTATTTATTTATATAAGAAACTCGTAACCTAAGCTGCCGTTAAGTATATATTTGCAGGCATAATCTTAAAATGTTATCATTGAATCTTAGAGTATAAAAGTTTAATTGCTTGGAAAGAAAACAGACTTTTAATTAATGGAAATTAGGATAATATTGTCTGGCACTAACTCACACACGATTTTATCTTCGCGACCTTTTCAACCCTCAAGACGACCCTGACCAAGAAGTGGACTGAAATAAAAGAAAAAAAAACTATCGCCATATAAATCCAATTTTTAAAAGGAAAATAGCAATACAACAAATAAACTGTCTAGTAATAAAGACGTTATCTAGTATTATGTCACCAGTAACCTAGTTTGTGGACAATGCAAAGTTAGAACAAGGATTGCTGGGACCGCAGGAAGTGACAGGAGCAGGATATTCCGACTGCGAGTCGAACTGCGACGGAGCCGCGGAGTTTACAACAGTTGCATAGTTCGCCGCGCTATTTATGATAGCCTGGTACCATGATTTCTCTATTCAGGGCATTTATTGTATTGCGTAAGCTGTTTTAGTTTTATTTTTATTGGGTAAACGTGCTTTACAAAGATTTTGGCTTCTACTGTCTGAAAAGCACGTTAAAAAACCTTTAATTTGTTTGTTCCACTACTAAAAATTACTGAAAATTTCTTATACTTTACTTTATCCTGTAAAATGTCATCCATAATCATCAAAGTCCATTGCAACTAGCAAGCCACTTCTGGATCGACGTCGCCCGCCTCTTGTCTGCAATTGCTGCAAAAAACTGAAAGATGCCTTGCAAAAAAAATCGGGACACACTATAATTTAAGTTTCATCATATTCTATCAATCACATTAGATCATTCTAGAAAGAGAATGCAACTGCATATATAGTTTTAAATATTGATAAAAATCTATTAGTAGCACTACAGCGTGGAAGTGATTTGAAAGTCTAATTTTCTTTCGAAGGAAATTAATTAAGAATTAATTTAACGGTGGTCTATAAAACGTGTACATAATGTAATAATAATGTGTATGTATAATTAGGCGTCTTTTCTTAAGATCCGCTTTCCTGAGACCGAAAGACGTCATGAAGATGAAGAAATATGCTGCATTAGTGACCCCCTGGATTTCGATGTCATTATGGACACTATAAGCAGTATAATGTTTTACATAATCATTCTTGCCTGGCGACTTCGTATTTCCCGTAGACCGTTATAGAGAACAATCTTGAGTTGGAACTCCATGGTCAAGATGCTGGTTGGTTAGACTGCTGTATGCTTGGAGCTGATAATTGTTGGTCTCATTTTCCAGCTTCTAAGGAAATAACGATCAAATGAACAATCGGAACAGAAGTGTAGTTATAGGTATTAACAAGTTTTTATTGGATATATAAAGACGGTTCCGAAAGTTGATGGTCTTCCACAACTCTCACAAAGGCTTTTATTACTAAGGGAATTAAAGCGACAATAGCTGTCTAAGACAATGGTCTATGATGGTCATTCAATAACATTTCATAATTTAACGCGTTTCTTTGTTTCCGTCGTAAGTGAAGGATATAAACATAACAAATTGTAAAAGGTTATTGTTGACACCACGTATTCCAATAATTATGAAGGTATTGTGTTCAATAATTTAAAGAATGTGCACGAATGTATGTCCTCACGCAAAATTTCAAATTCATCTGCTTCTAGACAAAGGGCCGTTGAAGGCATCTCATGTGTTGTTATTTCTAAAGAAATATTATGAAAAACTTTAACGTCCCTTGTACATTCTTCATTAAAATTTTCTTGACGCAACCGGGGTACTGAAAACTTTACTACTATACGCGGAATGCTGTTTTGATGCACGTTAACAAAAGTGAACAGTTTACATGTACCTATCTTAATTCAATAATTACTGTAAAAAGTCTCTAAAACGACTTGTTTAATTTATCAATGATTCTATAGCCCAGAAGCGTCGCTCGACTGACATAAATATTTGAATGCAACGAAAACGTGTGACTACAGTGTCATTCATTAAACTTTCTCTCGAGTGTGACGCCCTTTGACTGATATCAATGGGCTCTCAACAAATAGGTTTAAAATGTTCGCCTCAATTGATAGCCTACTAAGAAATCATCACAAGAATTGAGTATGAGTAACTACTTAACGCTTGTTCCTTAATTTGCTTGTTTAGGCTCCGAGCCCTTTACTGAGTATACCCAACTATGGAATCATCTCGAATGTAATATTTAAACCAAGCTTTAAAAGTAATACTTTGCGTTGAATATTTGAACTTTATTGAAATCCTATGATTACAAAAGAAACCATTAAAACAAATGAATGTACAAAATAAGTACCGACATTAACGAACGCAACTGAGTACGCAAGTATACCTACATAAACAGACAGTGTAGGTGTTGGCGTATCAAACCAGCATCTGTTATTAAATACACCTTCAACATTAGTTAAAATTATTGAAGTTGGAAGTCAGGTACCAGTTTAATGACAAACTTGATTTGAAATTATTCGTTATCGTTCATCTATCTTGATCTTGCAGACAACTCACTTGTAGGGGCAGCTTCTGCAGAGCTACCGTCTGCAGTAATAAACAGAAATCCGATACCCTTGCTACGACAACCATTTAAACTACCAGATCTCTGATATGAGCATCGTTCCTTTTATTATTTACAACTTGTACTCTGTCGTTTATTACGCCAAAATTGATTTAAATTTTATTTATATAGCAGTACCGCTTACTGTAGTAAACGAATGTTTGAGCTTTGTCGTCGCAGTCGCAAAGCGAATTCTTAATCGTTGATAGTGGAATCGCATTACAAATTCAAACACGGCAACAGCTGCGGCCGAAACTACAAATTCTAAGGCCTCATATTAATTTATTCATTTATCCTTCACGCCCTAAATCCCTCGGTGGTGATGAATAAAAGGGGTCGATGCGCGTCGCCGCGTGCGCCTGCCCATCCATCACGCGCGATGCGAAGCTAATCGATTTCTAGGCACGCGTGATTTGTTATTTCATTATCGGCAATTTGTTCTATCACAGACGCTACTGTTCCTGATTTCCATCTAAGATCTTCCTCAAAACCGTCAAAAATAACTGTCGTAATTGAACCACATCCATTTTATTGGAATATTTTATTGCAAATAAAAGTTGTTGACGTATCATTAGTTTTATATCGAGAGCTTGTTTTATTATACTTTTTGTAGTAAGTACGAGTAGCCACGTAATAATTTCTGCTAGATATTATCACTGTTGTTAATTAATTGCAGATAGCGATCAGTAAAATTTAATATCAGCCGGGTGTACAACATCTTAAACAGAGGAGCTTAACAAAGTACCTGTTTGAAACTGTGGAATGTTAAATATTGCACAATAACCATAGATCATAATTAAAGAAAGATAATGTTGTTTCATGTGCGGATATCTTTGAAACCGGTACCAGAAGCTCGGAGATTCAACAGCGATTATTATTATCTTAATACTAATTTATTGCAGTCTTCCTTTTCACCTTGTTCGTACTTACCTACTAAATGTGTCTATTTGACACCATTAGAATTAATACTGAATGTAATGGAGATTAGTGTACACGTGTAAATTAGGGAAAGTTCGCTACCACGCAGTATCGGTTTTACGATTCAAGCATTATCTTATCATGTTAATGAGGAGCTCGTGGCTAAGTAATAACAGCCGCACGGGTCGATCCATCAGGTTAAGCTACGCTTGCCGGGGTTGGTCCGTGGTTGGGTGACCATCTTTACATGCCGAGACTCCTCCGTGCCTCGGAAAGCACGTTAAGCCGTTGGTCCCGGCTGTCATTCGTGGATCTTTGACAGTCGTTACGGGTCGTCAGAAGCCCGAAAGTCTGACAAGCACGTCTTACCAAGGGGTATCGTATTACCCAGTTAATGGGTTGTGGAGGTCAGATAGGCAGTCACTCCATGTAAAATAATCGTATTCAGCTGCATCTGGTTAGACTGGAAACCGACCCCAACATAGTTGGGAAAAGGCTAGGCAGATTGATTGTTAATGAGAGAACTTGCGCTTTTATTTTTGTACTTTTTTTCCTAAGGGAACACAAAACAAACACACAGAATAAATTTTCGGAAAGAAAGCAATGGCACAAATAGATCTCGAACAAAAAAAAGTGGTTGTGGTTCGGAAGCCGAAGGGTGAAATAGGAAGTGATACCGGTTTATATTTCCGTCCCCACACTATGTATCGATTCCCCGCTGTCACCGCAACGGGGTGTTACTTTTGAAATCATTTTGATTGATGCACCCTGTATTGTTAGCATGCGAATCAAAAGAATATTGATTCGAATCTGACAAACAAATAATTTGCGTTGTAGATGTTTTATTATTTATTTTTGGGTTTATTCTAATACGTTTTCTAATCTGTTGCGGCTTAACAAATAATTGTTATTGTCGTTTGCTGGTGTGTCGTGTTAATGGAAACTCCTCGATTTTCGTTGCAAATTTCTCAATTTATAACGTGATTTGGTTAACTGCCGAGTGTACGTTTACTATTTTTTGGCAATTTTAAATGTAGCACGGATTAAATAAATTTTATGGATTTGTTAATCGGGTTATTTCTACAATATTGCAATCTTGTATGCATGTCAAACTACTCTAATGATGGAGATGTTATTCTCCATCATATCTCTCACCATTTGAAGCATTTTATGGGTCCAACCTTGCATTATTTGCATATTACATTACAAAAGACCATCTAAACACATTTGAATAATAGAAGAGTAGATTGCTTCAAAAGTATCTACTATGTATTCAAAAGCAGACATACTAAAATTATCTGCATATAGGTGAGATGAAATCGCTTTTACCGCATGTTATACAATGGACTACCATCGCAAACATGTATTATAATTTTAAGAGCAAAATTTTAATTAGGGAAACATTATTATGCAAAGCTATGTCCCTTCCCTAGCTTTTACAGGATCAAATTAAATTAGCTAGCGAAACTCCGCAAACGTGTTGGGTACCTATGTCAATCTGCCTAGCCTTTTCCCAACTAGGTTGGGTCGGCTTCCAGTCTAATCAGATGCAGCTGAATACCAGTATTCTACATGGAGCGACTGCCTATCTGACCTCCACAACCCAGACCGAATAATACGATACCCCTTGGTAAGACTGGTTGTCAGACTTTCGGGCTTCTGACGACCCGTAACGACTGTCAAAGATCCACGAATGACAGCCGGGAGCAACGGCTTAACGTGCTTTCCGAGGCACGGAGGAGTCTTGGTATGAAAAGATGGTCGCCCATCCACGGACCAACCCCGGCAAGCATAGCTTAACCTGATGGATCGACCCGTGTAGCTGTTATTACTTAGCCACGAGCTCCTCGAGCTCCTCAAACACGAGATGGGTATCTATCTAAACATGATAAAACAAAAAATAAATTAATTTGATGATGTTTTTTGGGGATCATCTACTTAGTCACCTGAAATAACAGAAGGGCAATTCCCGTATTTTTAACAACGTTCACAGTCTCATCTCAGTTTCAATCTGTCAAAAATTGTATAGCGTTTACCTAAATTTTTGACGTTTGATAGTCGCTGGCATGAGATTGCGACTTGAATTTGAACGTTTATAAGAACGAGAATTGGCCTTCTATTTAAAAATCAGTTTTTTTTTGTGTAAACTTCACAGAAATGATGGATATCGATATCTCAACAGGATAAAACAGATTTTACTAACTCAAACTTCAAACTAAATAACAACACTACCAACGGTCATTGGCCCAAAAAAAATCATAAAATCTTTTTATTTTTATTTTGTCGTGCTTGTCTAGATATCGATACTCATCAAGTCAGTTGAGTATCGCTAGCTAATTTAATTTGACCCTGTATAATTATATAGAATGAAGATGTAAGCGGATGGGTGTCGTGTGCCAAACCGGTCTACTTTCAATAAAGCTGTAGCTTTTATAACGGCGCTATTGTTAACATTTTAATTGGCATTACTATCGCTGAATTAGCATAAGGGCGAGGGTCATAACCAAGCTATTCTACTTCCTACATCCAGAGCTCGCTGTATCAAATAGCTCTATTGGCGATCGTAAATGGAAACAAACGGAGTGATTTTTTTTCTGCCTAGCCTTTTCCCAACTAAATTGGGGTCGGCTTCCAGTCTAACCGGATGCAGCAGAATACCAGTATTTTACATGGAGTGACTGCCTATCTGACCTCCACAACCCTGTAACCGGGTAATACGACACCCCTTGGTAAGACTGGTGTCAGACTTTCGGGCTTCTGACGACCCGTAACGACTGTCAGAGATCCACGAACGACAGCCGGGACCAACGGCTTAGCGTACTTTAAGAGGACCGGAGGAGTCTCGGTATGTAAAGATGGTCACCCATCCACTGACCAACCCCGGCAAGCAGAGCTTAACCTGATGGATCGACCCGTGTGGCTGTTATTACTTAACCACGAGCTCCTCTTCCACGAGAAATTTTGATTATAGACTATGAATATGTAAACCTGTTACTGAATTCTGATAGTAAATATTAATGATTAGGAATTGGGATTGTATTAGTAGCGGCTTATCTGCCCTCGCAAGATGTAGGAGTGAACGGGTAATGGGTCGTTTATTATTGTTGTTTGTAGGCGATATTAGCAGTCTGTCTACATCTTGGCGGTATTGCCGATTAACACAATGAACAAAATAGGTGAAACTTTATTAATTTCTTTTCTTCTTTCAGGAGTTTTTAGCTATAAAATTGGCTCGTTAAGAGTCTGAATCCAATCAAATCTGTGCATAGGTTCTAGAGCTACGATTAAAATTATTCGATACGATCTATTCGAGCTTGACTTCTGGAGAAGCTTTTGGTAGTACCTAAGCTTTAGTTTTGTATCCTTCGGTGAAAAATGCGGCGGAGCTTGTGGCTAAGTAATAACAGCAGCACGGGTCGATCCATCAGGTTAAGCTACCCTTGCCGGGGTTGGTCCGTGGATGGGTGACCATCTTTTCATACCAAGACTCCTCCGTGCCTCGGAAAGCACGTTAAACCGTTGGTTCCAGCTGTCATTCGTGGAACTTTGACAGTCGTTACGGCTCGCCAGAAGCCCGAAAGTCTGACAACCAGTGTTACCAAGAGGTATCGTATTACCCAGTAACTGGGTTGTGGAAGTCAGATAGGCAGTCACTTCATGTAAAATACTGGTATTCAGCTGTATCCGGCTAGACTGGAAGCCAACCCCAACACAGTTGAGAAAAGGCTAGGCAGATGATAATGGTGGAAAACTTGCACCGCACAACAGCTGCACCTTTACCTAATGCATAATTTGAATTATGATATTATTTAGGGACGGGATTATTTTATCAAGATGACATGCCATCAACATAACTTTTATGATGTAACCTTATGGGTGGAAATCTGATCAATGACCTCCATACTTAATCGGATCAGATTAAGAAAATACATATTTTGACTGTTTTGGACAGCATTAATCCGCATATATTTGGCCTACTTTTGTTTAACTGCATTTTTATATCTACCGGAGCTGTGATTTTCTTAATATTATGTGTTTCTAATTCCATTACAGACAAGCAAAATGCGATAAATTACATAAAACAAAAATAACACTTTTTTGTGTTTTCACTGATACTGATTCATTATGCAGAATACAATAAAAACATATCTAATCAGTCTTTAATTTCATACTCAACAAAATCAAATTAGTAAAACGAAGTATCGTGGGATATAAATTTTTAACGTAACGCAATAAAATGAATGATATAGCGTATTAGTGGCAGGGCAATAAATAAATATTTATAGCATATTAAACATCAGTAAAATCTCAATATACGGATGAGCTGATACACTAGAAGCGTATTGTGAAACGTCATATGATTAACAATAGAGAGTCTACTTACGAAACCATAAGTATAATCTAAAACGATTTTGAACTAAACGAGAAACGTTGTCTGGTCGTAAACATAATATTTGGGAGAACTACTGTGCGTTTTATAGTCTGTAAGTTTAATGTAATGAATGCCATACAAAGGTTCGGTTACTCGGTAAAACATATTTTTATAATATTACCAATTACCAAAAAGTAAACCGGTGTCGCACAAGTACAACACCGGTTTGACCGAAAGCAAATGTAAGATTCTCTTAAGAATAAACGCTTATTAAAGTTAGTGGAGGTGGTGAAGTGGACTATGATATTCTTGGGTAAGTAAGTACAGCTAGGGGAATTAATTGCCACGTAAACTGACACCATACGTCAATTTGCAGTGTTAAAGCCATTCCATACAACTGTCAAAGAATGACAGTTGTGATTTGAATATACGGACAATTTAAGTTGGTAGTGTATTTACTTAACATTCACTGACTGGACAGGTCCACTCAAATTGATAAGGTTCTTTCCTTAAAATATTGAACTAGAGACTGTGAACTCTGAGTTTGTTTTTTAGTCAGTTCGGAAACACCGAGCTCGTCTAGTTTTAAAGACATAATTTAATTTTGACTTTTAAAAGTGTTTTTTGAACCATCATCATTCTTCTGCCTGTATCCCAATTTATTTTGGGTCGGCGCAACATGTCCCTTTTTCCATACTTCTCTATTAGTCGTCATCTCGATAGTCACGCCCTTTCTAGCATATCATCTTTCACACAGTCCAATCAATCGTTTCTTTGGTCTGTCCCTACTCTTATAGCCATCGACATTCGTACTCAAAACTTTCCTCACAACATTTTCCTCATTCCTCCACATCACATGGCCAACTGATTTCCGCACTATTTTTCAGTCATCGGTGCCTCAGACTTCCTCTTATTACTAATTTCTTATTCTATCCATTCATGTACACATCTCTATTAACATTCTCATCTCAGCTGCATGCAATTGCCTTTCATCCCTTTTGTGACCCAACATTCTGATCTAACATATATAAACATCATTTATTTAATTTCCCTGACTTTACAAAGCTGCTAATTATCAGATTTATGGCGAGCCCGAAAGCTCGCCAGAATGTTTAATAGACGAAAATTTTAAATAACTTTTCGGAAAATTGCAACGTCATTTGACGGTTTCATGTCAAAATCGTTTTTTCTATGTTGAATTTTTTACTACTTATTTAATTTTAAGCTTCAAGCCATTCGTATGAAGTTGTAGGTATGCATCTATCTTCTTCATTACCTTTACAAAGTAAGAATGTTCCCGGCGTCATAAGGAATGTAATTTACAAGTCACTACTCACATTAGGAGTTGTAATGGAACTTTAAAATCTAATGAAAATATCTTTGCAATGACAGCATTGCTTCTGTATTTTATTGTAAGATCCGTTGCTAAGAAAACAGCTACTTACTCCGTCGTTGGTGTTTTATGGAAGGATAGGAGCAGCAAAATTAACGCAGGGTCTTTCAATAGTTATTAAAAAAAAAAAAAAATAGTACCTACATTGTGTCATTAATCATTATAGATAAAGTGTCTTATAAAAATTCTTGAAGTCCTATTCCTTTCAGAGTTGATAAATATTTCAAACTAGGTCAAAATATCAATAATTCATAAAAAATTCCCATAAAAAATGCAATGCATTTTCCTGGCAACTTTTCAAACATTTTCTTTCATACAAATCTTTTCCTGACAATTACAAAAACAAAAAAAAAAATTAGCCAAATAGGTGCAACCGTTCTGAAATGATGCACGTACATACATTCGGCAATTGATTTTTATTTATATAGATATTTTCAGCAACTCCAGAACTTAGGATAATAATAATAATAATAATTTTCAATGGCTTAATTGCCAAGAGCCTCGATCAACATCTAAGGAGGCTCTCGTTGGGCAGCTGGATTAAGGGCCTGATTCAGAGAGCGGTACTTCTGGACACGGCGCGCATTGTTAGGAGGATCCTCTCTCTGGAGCCCTGACCGCCGGTAGCTTGGACCCTGTTCCCGATACCGGTGGGCTACTATGTTTTATATTTTTAAATGTTTTTTTTTTATTTCATGTTTTTATAAAAGATATTTAAAAATGTGAAATATATGTACATAAATGAAATAAAGGAGATAATAATTTTATTTAGCAAAAAGAAGAAATACATTGCATGTTACATTATTATGGAAGTACATTTGTGCTCAATTGTGTCGGTTAGAAACAAAACTGGTCAAATCCAAAAATAAAGGTTTTGGAACACAGTACGCCATTTTTTTCAATGAAAAATCTTGTTTTTGCTACCGGTTTCAAAAAGAGTCAAATCCGAACCAATTCGTAGAAAAATCGATTCGAAATGACTGCTCAGTATCAAAAAGAGTCAAATCCTTTAAAGCTTAGAAACGAAATCGGTCTAATCCGCGTAGCCAATCAGAAGCCAGAACCATGTATGAAAATGACAGCCGACCGGCGGCCATTTTGCGGAGTGACGAGCGCATGGATCGTGGTTTTGTGCATTCGTCGCCGTTTTTTATTTAAAGTTCGTGTTAAATTACAATAAAATGGATAATTTAATAAAGGAAACTACTCCCCAGTTGTCACGGAAAAGGACACAACAAAAAGCTGATTGGAAATGCAATAAATTGAAGAAGGAAAGGTATGTTTGTACTGCTTTGATTACTCATGCTGCCTTTCGTGGTCAGTGGTGCTAAACATATGGCGGTTTTATTTTGGATCATCTACTCAATAATTTACTATTTTCTTGCAATTTGTTTGTCTTTTTACTTAGATGGCATGAACTATTTTTTATCTGACTATGGTGAAGCCCAAAAGGAGGGTTTTGTGTAGTCAGTATAATAATTGTATGTGTGTTCATTCCTATCTTCCCTCGTAACTATTAAACGGTTGAAATAATTCCGGTAAATTATGCGTCGTTACATTTGTCTTGATAACGCAAGTGTCCATATCTAAACCTAAACTTACAATACTATAGACAAAGCATGTGGGAGTGTGGGATCCATTGAAAGTGCTTAATATACTTATATTATATATATATATATATATATTTTGTAATATTTACTTATTTATGATTGTTTTTATTTTAGGTACACTGCAAAAGAGCCACCAAATTTAAGACTTCCATGTGACCACTACACCAAAGCATATAGGTGCACTTCATTGAGTCATGCTGATATAATAGCATTTAATAAAGCTTTCTACAAAAAACCGGACAAAATTTATCAGGATAATTTTATAATTAATCATACGAAAATTACTACTACTCAGCGACATAGGCCAGTAAATCAACGTGGAAATAAAAAAGAAATGGCGGTAACGTACTTTGCACGACGACGACACAATGTCTTGATTCCAATATGCAAACGCACCTTTCTCTCCATTTTAGCTTTAAAGAAAGGAAGAGTGACAGGCGTAATTAATCGACATTTCAAAGCCATGGGTGAATCTGCACAAGAGAATAGAGGAGGCCGGCGTAAAACTCAAAAATATGCACCTAAGAGGGAAGCTGTCAAAGACTTTATCAAAAAGCTCGAGCCCTTAGAAATACATTACTGTAGAAGTAAAATTAAAAGTAGACAGTATTTGTCATCGGAGCTCAGCATTAGTAAACTTTATAAAATGTTTATCGCAGAAACCGCGGATGAACATAAAGATATTAAGGCATCTTACTTCAGAGAAATTTTCAAAACCGAATTTAACATAGGTTTTGGATCCCCTCGCACAGACATGTGCTCCACTTGCATAGTTTTACAAGAACGACTAAAACATGAAAAAACCAATGAGGTAAAAAATAATATCCCAATTATTTTGATTTTTTAGTTTTATGGTTATGAATGTTTTCTTTTTAATCAAAAATACTAGCCTAAGTGAAGCCATATGGATTCAAACTCTATACACAGCTTGTGCAGGGAAATCAGAACGAAAAGTCGTTGATTCCCATAAATACACCCGAATGGATTTGACCACTTTTGTTTCTAAACTACACAATTTTTCTGAATAATGACCCCTATGCTAGGAAAATCTGTGTTATAGGGACCAGGATGAAGATGAAAGACGGATGAAAAATTTGGGAACGTAATAAGGAAGATGAAAACTACCATGTTTATACACCAATCAAGCATTGTTATGAGTATTCATGAACCCAGTAGACGAGCAACTGAAGTATTTCGTAAGATTCCATGACGTCAGAGCTTGCTACTGTTCAAAAATATCAAAACATTTTCAAATCAAGTTCGAAAAAAAAGACTATCGTTTGCTTCCCGCTAAGAAAACCACTTCCCTCCATTCAACTATTCTACATAAACTCTAAAAGAATCCAACAAATAATTATCATATTATCTTTACCATATTTATGATATTATTAGTGATGGCATGACATGCGCATGGGCCATTATCATTAGATACAACACTTAGTAAAGCTTCGTGAGGCATAAAACAACGTGTTTCGTAAGGTGACTATGGCGTCCATATAGAGGTAATAACGAAAACTCACGGGCTTTCATACCAATAAAACAATATAAAAAAGTTATTGACAATAATTTATTCAATGCGACACAGAGCTCAGACGGTATATTGGGTAGAATGGGGCTTTATTATAAGGTATTATAGAAGTGATAATGGCATACCGATGTTTTGCCAACTGTAGGCTATTCTGTTAAGGTGAATGCGGCAAGGTAGCCCGCGAAATTCAAATTATTATTGTTACGTTTTTTGTAATTTGCAGGTCAGTGTAATTTCGGAAATCATGACATTTTAGAACAAATCTAACTTAGAGAGATGTATTGATGATTCGTGTGGTTATTATGTAAATACATATTTGTTATAATCGCGAATCAAATTGTGATCAAGATACAACCTGACACTGACCTGCAACTTGCAAAAAAAGAAGAAAATTAGAATTTCGCGTGCTACCATTACGCATCTACCTTAAGTTTACTCGTTGGAACCTCACTCAAGTTACCATAGACAATTTGAAACTGAGTTCATTTGTTTTTCCAATGTTACTCTTCAATATCGTTCTAATTTAAAATTGATATCTAAAAATAATAAAGCAGTAGGTACACGCATTTGATTGTCAAAATTAAATGTCAATCCAATCCAAGCAACCAAAAATTAAATTATGTTTCCATTTCTTTGTTACAGATCATTGTGTCAATTTTTTATATCTAAACATACTGAGGGCTGATTGTTCAATAGTCAGATAATTTTTATCAGAGGAATAAATATGGCGATTTGACAGCTTTTGTATGGAAAATATGTCAAACTGTCACATTTATTCTTCAGGTAAAAGTTATCAACCTATTTAACAATGAGCCCTTAGTTAAATAAAGATAGTCAAATAAGTACATTTTCTGTAAGTACCGTTACTTATACAGGATGAAATTGAATTCATGGGCATCCTCTTAAGGGGTCATTATACTCATCATGGGTGTGTAACAGTTGATATAATAACAAAAAATCTAACGTTCACTTGACCTAATTTCAGTTAATATACTTTTGTTTAATATAACGATCAGTTGAGATAATGAATTGTTGATATAATTTCATTTTATCTAATTTCTTATGATATAATAAACATTTCCTATAATGCACATTTGACATAATATTCATGTAGTATATTATTCATTTACTATAATATTCATAATCTATAATAACTTTTAATATAATTTAGAAAATCTGATACGATTTTAAACGCCTGCTAGTATGGTGCTAGCAAAAATGCATCGCATAAGCATTAATTGCTACAAAAGTTTGCTTTTATGCGTGAGGTGGGTGAGGTGGGTGGGTGAGGTGGGAAATAAGATGTAATATTTATGTGATGCTATGTTATGATTAAAAAAATATTGTACTGTTTTTTTTTCTTCGCTTTATACCCTATACACCTACCACCCTCAACTATTGTAACCAGTAGAAATTGTATGCAATCTGGACTTTAGGGCACCCCGACTCGGACAGGTTAGGTTAGAAGGGGATGGCGAGGTCGTGTGAGCGAGCGAAGCGAATCATTTGTGGTGAATCATTTGGTTTAGGTTAGGTTAGGTTAGAACAGTGACCATTAACGCGCGATGGCGAGCGAGCGAAGCGAGCGTGCCGCGGCAGCGGCCGCCGAGCGCCAGATCCCCTCTATTGTTGGTGAATCATTTGGGTTAGATGAGGCGGTGAATGTCTCGTACATTAGACGATGAAAGCTTGACCATTGACTTTTCGAGGTCAATGGTACTGGTACTTTAAAAAAGCGATTCTTTTTTCCATTAGTTTAAATAAAATAGTAATAGTAGATAGTGAAACATTAGTTTAAATAAAATTAGCTCCGTCGACCAAGCTCACCCTCAACCATGCATTGAATATTTTAAGATTTGGTTAGGTGCCATTTGAGTTAGGTAAGAACTGTGACCATTAAACATGAAAATTAGGTCAAAATAACATTAGGTCAAATGAATGTTATATAAAAAGAATATTATACATATTGAAAATTATATAAAATGAACGTTATACTAAATGTTTTATATTAAATGAAAATTATATCATATAAAACATTAGGTCATATGAAATTAGGTTATATGATTTTATAGCATATGAAAATTATATTATATGAACGTTATTTCAAGTGAAATTAGAGCATTTGTTATTATATCATACATTACACACCCACTCATCATTATGAAACCGCGAATAAAACAGCTGTTCCCTACATTTATGTTTGTTTATACTCTCTCTCTCTCGTCTCGTCAAAAGGTGCATTATTTAGTAACAAAAAAGCGAGTATTGTCGTTAATTAAGTAAAACGTTCAGCATCTAATTATTTATAACATTCGATTATAATTTTGACACAGTAAGCTTAAATCCTCTAGCTATATCAAGCTCCCTTAATCTGCGTGTTATCTACTCAGTTAAACCGACTCCAGTCACAGAACCGACGCCGGCGCAACGTTCACATCAAAAACTATAAATTCGTACATTAACGTCTTTCCCGTATCTCTTATAGTGTATAGAGTCAAACTCTATGGGAAGCCAAGTGGGCGGCCCTAATCTACTGATTACAACAGTATTATCATAGACCAACCAAAGAAGCACACATAACTTTTCCATAAATACGTAATTTGCTTGAAACATATTCTATTCATACATTTTGTTTATTCAATATTTTATCGAGTGTGTATACGATGTGTCCCGGAGTATAATCTCAGCTTATATCTATCCGTTCGAAGGCATATCTATTGAAATTAATTTTGGTTTCGGCTCGTAAAAATTTATAAATTCACAAAATGAAATTCTTTTGATAACAACAGTGACAATATTTAATACTTACAGTTTATGGTACAATTTATTGTTGGGTATCAGAGTGAAAAGGTGACGATAAGAATTAGAAGAATCCGATTGGACACGTCTATTTTTATAAAAGACGACATTCCTAACTCATTCTTTTGTAGGTAATAAAAATAATAATTTAAATAAATTGGATAGAATATTTAGCATGATAAAACTGAATTTGCTAATTCCATATTTTGTAAGGAAAATCCAATTATCACATAATAAATTGGCACGATACATTCCAAAAATGGTATTCTTCCAACACACATTTTACCAAGCACAGGTACTTACTGACTTGTATTTAGCTTTATGAGTAGATAGTTTGCTAGGCTGTCGAGTCGAAGGCAGTCGCAAACATCGTGCGCCCGCGCCGCCGCCGCCGCCGCTGCGCGAGTCATCGCTCCTTCAAGTGTTGACATTCGATTGTTTATTCGCCTCGTCAAAGTCACATAACAGTTGCACAGACTAATTCCATTATAAATACGACATTTTTGTACATAACATAAACGATGTCTTATGGGTTCAACCTTCAACTCGTTGAACCCTTTGGAGGTAGTTCCCCCAAGCATGGAGGTTAAGGTTTAATTTATACTAATACAATAAAGCTGAAGAGCTTGTATTTTTGTTTGAACGCGCTAATCTCTGAAACTACCAGTCGTATTTGAACAAATCTTTTTGCATTTGATAGCCCAATTTTTGAGGGAGGTTATAAAAGATGTTAAAAAATGAACTTTACAAACTTTAAGAGGTGATTTAGATAATCGACTGAATAACTTTTACTAGTGGACTAACTTTGAAATCACGAAAAAAAACCGGCCAAGTGCGTGTCGGAACACGCACAATGAAGGGTTTCGTAGTTGGAAAGGATTTATCCCAAAAACAAACTTAACAATGGATCCAAAAAAAAATTTTTTTCATGTCATAAAGCTATAAATTAACAATTTTCGGACTTTTTCCTTTACTTGTGCTGGGAGACCTTGCTTCTTGCCAAATTTCATTATTCTAGGTCAACGGGAAGTACCCTATACGTTTTGATTTATTTGCGACAGTTGCGAGTATCAAAATGTGTCGCAAAATGGCCGTATTTTTTATTGCGTTGACTTGTAAGCTTGATTTTTTATAACTATAAGGGACTAACTTACGTATTCAATATTAATTTCAATTTGATATCTCCACGCGTCCTTGAGAAAAAGGGTCTTGACAGACTAACAGACTTCAAATTTTTTTTTATGTGATAGTATTATAAATTAACATTTTTCAGACTTTTTCCTTTACTTGTGCTATGAGACCTTGCTTCTTGCCAAATTCCATTGTTCTAGGTCAACGGGAAGTACCCTATAGGTTTTGATTTACTTGCGAGTATCAAAATATGTCGCATAAATGGCCGTATGTTTTTATTGCGTTGGCTTAGAAGCTTGAGTTTTTTAGGACTGCAAGAAACTATAGACTTACATATTTGATATTAATTTCAACTTGATATCTCTACGAGTTCCAGAGAAAAAGGGTCTTGACAGACTGACAGACAGACAGACGGACAACGAAGTGATCCTATAAGGGTTCCGCTTTTTCCTTTTGAGGTACGGAACCCTAAAAAACAGCTGTCCCATACAGTTTAGAACAGTACGTACTTATTAAACTTTAGTATGGAACAACTGATTTTTATCCGCGATTATTTATACGTAAATCGAATTCTGCATCATCTTCCTCTGATGAACTGTCGAGTCTATCTAGTAAAACAAACTTTTAAACAAAATGGATATTAATTTTGTTTGAAAGACGATTTTGTTTGTTAAACAAACGAAAATGAGTTAAAAGATATATCTCACAGTGTGAAGGCCAATCGCGGAATATAATATACAGGGTGTCCCGTAATTAATGGATAACCTCTTACGGGGTCATTGTACTCATCATTATGAACAACTTTTACTATGGGACCAAACCTGAAATCACGAAAAAAAATCAGCAGTTCCCTACATTTTGACGAGTTATGCGAAAATAAATGTAGGGAACAGTTGATTTTTTTTTCGCTATTTCATGTTTGGTCTTATAGTAAAAGATGTTCATAATGTTGAGTACAATGACTCCTTAAGAGGTTATCTATTAATTACGGGACAACCTGTATATAAATATATTATAGTGAAAAGCGAGCTTGCTGGCGTTTAACCCGAATGAGAGTCATTATAGTCAATGTCACAACTTTAGTCTCTTTTCTTCATGTCAACCGTCCCGATCCTGTTCTCGTTCATCATTTTCACCCAAATCCCTCATAAGTATTCCACGTTTTATTAGGATGAAGCTAAGTGACACCAAAAGTTTATGATCAGCTTTATATATTTTTCCTGCCACCGCATCCTTGACACTTCTTAACAATATTTTGATAAGAACAACAATAAATAAAGGCGAAATTTTCATTGTGTCAGTATTTACTTACCATATAAGTATTGTATGTGAAATATTAAGTATACAAAGTCTGTCTACCAAGGTCGAAGCCCAGACATAATCTTTTGGATTAAAGAAACATACGAGACAGAATAATCATAAGTTTATGTAAAGAAAGTAGTGTATTATTCGCGTGGACAGTTACGACGATGTTCTTACAAAGACACATTGGATTGGTAGTAATCTCAAGACATCGTTCTAATTCATAAAAAGAATATTTCCATATTTTTCCGACATTTTCGCAGTAAATCATCATCTATCTAGCCTTTTCCCAACGATGCTGGGGTCGACTTCCACTCAAACCGGATACAGCTGAACACCAGTACTTTACATGTAACCTATCTGACCTCCACAACTCAGATACAGTTACTGGGTAGTACGATACCCCTTGGTAAGACGGTTGTCAGACTTTCGGGCTTCTGACGACCCGTAACGACTGTTAAAGATCCACGAATGACAGTCGGAACCAACGGCTTAATTTGCTTTCCGAGGAACAGATAAAGAGATGGTCACCTATCCACGGACCAATCGCGGCAAGCTTAGCATAACCTGATCGATCAACCTGTGCGGCTGTTGGGCATAAGCCCCTTTTGCAGTAAATATCAAGGAAATTTTCTGTTGAATCAATATTCGAGAGGTAAAAAAAATACGCAATTCATGATCCTATATTTTGATTACACTCATGTCTCCGTCTTTAATGCTTGCAAACAATTGAATCTTAACTGGACATAGGCTCCCCCAAATTAGCTTCTACGTGTTTTGCATGTATGCAAAACACGCTGTAGCCTGCCTTCTTCAGGTACCGTATTCTAAACGATTATCTTTCTAAACTCAATGACTTTTCCGGTCTAGGCATCGGTTGTTCAATATACTAAGTAATGTCTAGCCCTTCTAGCTTTTCAAAGTCTTCCGTTTCATAAGTCACGGCAAAGGAAGTTGTTCTTCAACAAGCATTTCACACGTCGAAAAGGAAGTATAATGACTGATAGCTTGTCAAACTATGTTTTAATCATTTACATCAACTATTACTTTACCTGCATTAATGTCATCAATACCAACTAATGTATCTTCAGGAAGTCTTATAATAGTTTCATATCGAACTTCTCGATTGCGACATACCGTCCATCGATGTTTGTACATGCGATAAAATGCATAGATATTAAATAATACTGCGTGTCTGTACATGTTATCTTCACTTGTCAACTTCCTTAGTACAATCTTAGTTACATAGGTAACCGCGACGTGAGTGAACGGACTTTTGAATATGTAAAACATTGTTCTTCTAGGAATATTTATCAGTAAATTAAATCATGTATGTTTAAGAGTTATCTTATCTTGATAACGTAATAAAAGAAATTAGGTCTAGTGACTAATGTCTGCTGAATAATGTCATTATTATGTTCTGACTGATACTTATCAGGCAAACAGAATTGAGTCTGAACTTATATTATCAGTTAGACAATGACAGTAATCATTATTGTCAACAAACAGTTTTTAACTCACCCAGTGCATCGGTTTCTTTAATAACCTTCACGCTGCATGATAATTATTACAGGCCAAAAAGACAAAAATAACAAAAAGAAGTAGTCATCACAAAAAAAAATTACATGTAGCAGCCAGAAACAAAAACAAAACGCTTCGATTCTTTTACAATTACAAATTAAATATAAGAACAATCCTAGACACAGGACAAAAATAATTTCACTTTTTCTACGCTTGTACATTTTTCACTTCCATGTCGGCGGTTGCGGCATGCGAGGAACACATTTCCTTACAAATCGTTATCGGAAATGGCGTCGAGTGAAGTTGTTTCGCTGGAAAACCCTTATCTTGCAACAGAAGGTACGAGTATGTCGAGTACATCGTCATCATATTAATACGTGCATAGGGTTGCCTGGAACTTGGAAAGGGTAGACACACTCGTTGATTTCGTAGCACATTTTCCTTGAGAAGCTCATAAATACCAGCTTTTCATGAAAACCAAAAACGTTTTAAAAACAAAATAAATAGAAAGTTTAAGGAAATTCATTACAATATTCGCTAAGAATGTTAACAAACGTGATCTGCCACTGGTCAGCAATCGTCTCTTAACCATTGTAACAGAACTTCCACCCAAACTCCTTGTTAGTGACAGGCAGGACTTTAATGTCAGTTGAGTTATAACTAAGTGTTACACACAAATAGTTAGACTTTGTAATTCAATAAAATTGTATAATTAAGCCTCTCTTCAACCTCTCGCCCTGCTAAAAAGTTTTGTGTTTGACAGCCCTATGAACCCATCACTGGAACTTTGAACCTGTTTAACATGACATAATGTAGTCGGAGTCGGCCTCGTCAGCCAGGAGATCTCTTCACAATGATTTGTATTATTTTTACTAGTAGGCAAATATAGCTAGAATAGGATAATATTACAAAGTTTATGATTCTGTACTGAAGTGATCGCAACACGATTAGTAAAATGGCAAGAACACAAAGAAAATGCATTACGCTGTTCCAAAAGTATTTGAAAAAAAAAATACCTGTGAATCCCAATTTGTAGTGCCACTTAAAAATCGAGTGCTTTGATTTGATTATTTGAATACTTAAACCCGAAATTCAAATTTTAAATCACAATAAAGATGTTTTTCATTTGACAAATTGAGGTTAGGTATTTTTATAACCTCAATTTTCGTCAACGATTTTTAAATTACAGTTTAATAATGATATTCAAACAATAATTATTGTTGGAAAAAGTGGCGAGATAAAAAAATTAAACCTTTTTAAGTTCTTAACACAGATGAATGTGTGACTAATTCCCGTTAGCGAGTAAGGATTTAATACACTTTCATCAAATACTTTTAGAGCAGATTGGCATAAAGAGGAGCAGTAGTGGCCCAGTGGTAAAGGCCCCGACTTACGAGTTGTAGATCGTAGGTTTGAACCCAGACGCCCGCGCTTTCATCATCATTTCAGCCGAAAGGCGTGCACTGCTGGACATAGGCCTCCCCCAAGCACCGCCAGGCGCTATACTTTGTGTAAACTATTTCATCATCACTGGAATCAAAACGGTGAAGGAAAACATCCTGAGAAAATCGGTATTACCTAGAAACAAAACTTCGAAGACATGTGACATCTACCAACCCGCATTGAGCCCGCGAGGTGGATTACGTGCCGCTCCCTCTCACAAAGAGGCGGTTTGTGTCCCAGCAGTGGGAACTTTATAGGCTGATTATGCTTATGCTAGCATAAAGTGAAGAACCTCGTCCGTAGAAGGTCTACCACCTTAACTATTTCTGCCATCAACCAGCATTACTGTTTTCGGATTTGAAGGTGTTTTGATCGCCGATGAATAATTAAGATAACTGTGAAAATACACATGCCAGTAGTTGGCATGCCGTGTGCCATAACAACTTCTGATTGGTCAATTTCACAATGGTATGCCAGCTACTTGCATGTATATTTTCGCCCTTAAGGACATTTCAGCTTTGTCTCTGAGATGGCCACACAACTGCAATGCTTGATGTAGACAGGAGAAAGTGTCTGGTAACATTAGGATAATAATTATTTCCATTTCCAAATGGAAATATTTATAAAAAGAAAGCACCTCCATCTCCTGACGTCACTTCATCATTATTTTCATTGAACAATTACCATGTAACTGCGAAACCGATGTCACTCCATAAACCTCAATAGCCAATAAAGAATAATTTGGGGAAAGTTGTATCAAATTGTATGTTATAGTATCCTTGACGCCTCTAATTGGGATCGAGTTGCTTAATAATTATTGGGAGAAAAACGTCGGTGACATCTTTTTGGGATACCCAAAATTAGGTCAGCGATATACCTATATCGCTGACCTAATTTTGGGTATCCAAAACACACATGAATCATACATGAATCATTTCTGGATCGAAAAATTTTTTTTGGGAATTGATAATAAACTTAGGTACTCATATTTTTAAATGAGACTGGCCAGGTGCAATTCTGATTTCAAGAACGACAGCGGATTTGGGATAAATCATATCATTTTTTTCGACATTTGTCAACTTCTTTGTTTCCTCATAGTAGACTATGAGGAAACTAAGTAGCGTACCTACAAATAATTGGAGAGGATCAAAAGACAAACATAAACTACAAACAGGAACCCTCATTACACAAAGACCACAACACTTAGTAGCTTAATCGTAAGTTGTAGTGCTTAGACAAGTGCGTGCAAATCTTAATGTGTCTAAAACAAGTTGTATAAGAGTGCTTGTGAGTTGCTAGTCACGCACTCACCTCTTTGCAACTGAGTTTATAGACGAGACTAACTGTTGTCGCGGCGTTTCCTCTGTTAATGTGGTTGGTGTTTTTGTAGTCTTAATAAATACAGAATGGACTGACTTTGAGGAAAACTGAATGCTGTTGATAGATAGGGTAGAGAATTGTGTACCTTTTTAGCCAAGTTTAACTTATACTAAATGATGACACGGTTGATCAAGAAGGACTATTCGAGCTTGAAGATTACCAGATTCAGACTCCGTTGTTGGGAGAGCAACTGCTTCATCTATTAATGCATAATGTTAAGTGGTGAGTACCTGATGGTTGTTGACAGTAGTTTCAGCATGATGCCTTTCAGCTATCATGGACATGTAAAGTGTAAAGAATTAAGTGTGTGGAATTTGTCAATTCCTCCCGAAAGTAGGTACTATTAGGCAGGTTGTTGGAACGAAGTTCCTTATCGCGCGTTGTGAAAGGGGGCTAGACGGAAAAAATTCTCACGAAAAGTTGTAACGACACTTTTTGCTATAGTAAGCTATTGTAAGCTGTGCGACGTGCTCATGTCTATCTGTCTGTCTCTCTCTCTCTCTCTCTCTCTCTCTCTTATAGAAAGCAAGCCAGATATAACAAAAAAAAAAAAATTAAAAAAAAAAAAATTATTACAATTCCTTCACTAATTAATCGAAAGGAACTTCGTTCCATCCGGGTGTCCCTTGACACCTCTCAACTTTTTTATTTATCTACAAATAATTTTATTATTTACCTCTCTCTACACACGCAGTCCTACTTTTTAGTATCCTACCGGGCGGTGTAAAGAACTTGATATTTTTTCATGAGACTCCAACGAACGTCTGTCATAATAGGCCGAATAATAACTTCTATTGAGTAAAATTACTTTGTTTTTTCGGAGACAGGTTCAACTACGTCTATTGTTTGAAGCCCATGAGTTTTATCGAATCCAGGGAGGATAGGAAAAAAAGGGAAAAAACATCGTAAGGATATCCGCACACCTAGAAGTTCCTTGCGTTAAATTCGTTTTGATATGGATCTTCAAATTCAACATTGTTTTCGTAGGAATACTGTAATTTGGGACTTTGGTCCCTGAACTATGTTTTTTGTATTCAGTGGCAGATTATTGGTGATAAAAATTTTACTTAGACTAAGCATAAAAAGGAAACTAGAAAAAAAAAACATGAAATTTTTGTTAATAAACACAACAACAAGCAAACCTTCAGTATTATAACACAAGTAGGTACCTACTTGCAATCGATTAACAATTTAAAGATGCTAATATTAAACATAGCATCTAGTTCAAGTGCCTCTTAAGTGACCTAAATGAAAACTAATATTCAAAGGTAATCTCCCTTACATATTAATTGTTATTTACATTTTATTATTGTTCCTTATCTATTAGGCTCAATTGTTAATAATAAAATTTTGATAATATTCTGTTTCGCAGCAATGTAAATTGAACCTTAAAGTAATTGTACGCGAAACGTTAATTTATTAAGTTATCTAGTTATTAAGTGGCGCTTAATTAGTTAAGTGTAAAAGTTTTATCAAATACGCGATGGTATTGTTGGAGGTGTGTCGTAATTAGTAATAATCACGGTTTGAGTTTGTGTTGACACTTGAATAATAATTGTGGGAAATGTTTTCCTTAAGGCGATACCAAAATAATTTGGGGGCATTTTCATTCCATCTATTTCACTATAAGCATATAAGAATTTAATTTTTGGATATATGTTTATTGACTATTTGATTAATACTCTCTCTTTATTATTTATGTACTTTTTGACTGAAGGAAAACCCAATTTGGTTAAACTTCCTTGGTAGAATTTAATTCCGAAAAGACCTCTACTTTTTTTATATTTTTTTCAGTAATTCTAATATCCTAAGTAATTTTATTGCAAAATTGCATTCAAACTGTGCGTACCTATTAGGTAATTGAAAACTCTGGCTGAAAATAGTTTTGATAGTTACATTAATTTATTTTTAAGCAATTTTTATTTTTTTGGCACTTTTATTTTGGTTCCAGCGCATTGTTGTGCTATCTTTTTCTGCATGTGGAAGTAATTGACTCTGTCATTTCCTTATCCCCGCCCAGCACCTTAATTGCGTAAGACACTATCAATCGGAATCTAAGTAAATCGTTTTGAAGCAAATTGCTAATCCATTGCTTCATAATATGTTCGACAAATTTGTCTGCTCGACAACGTAAATAACGCAATTAATGTTGTTGAGCTGTCAAAATGAAACCGATTCTGATTAATAGTGTGTTACGCAATTGCGCCGCTGTTCACCTTTTACATATTTCTTGAGGTCCAGTTGAAAACCAGCGTCAGGCATAAGTTGTCTATTAATGCTAAACTGGGCCTGAAACTAAAAATAAGTTTTTTCTGTTTTTTTTTTTTTGTGTGTATATTTAATTTAATTTATCTTTATTTCAGTCAACAGAGTCCTTAAAAAAACAACACAGTGCATCAAGTAGCACAAAGACGGCGTATTAGGCCGCATATATTGTGTGTAAGTACCTTTTTTTTCCAAAAATATTACTATTAACAATAAAATTGTCTGATATAGGAATCAATCTGCCTAGCCTTTTCCCAACTATGTTGGGGACGGCTTCCAGTCTAACGGGATGCAGTTGAATACCAGTCATTCACATGGAGCGACTGCCTATCTGACCTCCACAACCCAGTAACTGGGTAATACGACACTCCTTGGTAAGACTGGTTGTCAGACTTTTGGGCTTCTGACGACCCGTAACGACTGTCAAAGATCCACGAATAATAGCCGGGACCAACGGCTTAACGTGCTTTCCGAGGACCGGAGGAGTCTCGGTACGTAAAGATGGTCACCTATCAACTAACCAACCCCGGCAAGCGTAGCTTAACCTAATGGATCGACCCGTGTGGCTGTTATTACTTAGCCACGAGCTCCTTTTCCACAAGAAATTTCGAGTATAGACTATGAAATGTAAATCTGTTACTGAATGCTGATCACACATCAAGAACAGGAAAAGTACCCAAAAGGCTGGCAGCATTGCCACGTTATAAGGCGATGCTGATTCTCTGGCCAAATTATTTAATTGATAAAAAATTTACTGTTTTTCAAAAGTACGTCAAGTAATCTATTTCATGTAAAAGTGACCTAGAAACACTATCTCACAACAAACTTACACGGCGATCTTAAGTGCTAATAACCCGTAGGTGTTGACGCAAAAAATCAATTAATATTAAATAGTTACTTCGGTGAGCCGCACGCGCCGATCGTTAATCGGTTCTGATTGAGGTATTTAGAGCGCATGCTTACATGACGTGTGTTTGGAGACTGTTAGGAATATTATGATCAAGGAAAGAAAAAACTCACTAAAAATAAAATAAACAATCATTGTTGTTGACTGTATTTACCTGATCACTATCTAGCCTACCAGCATAATCATAGTGTTCCCACTGCTGGGCTCCTCGCCCTGAGAGAGAACCTACCAGCAATACCAGCATTTTATCTGATTGTCCTACGGTGACAGATAGGTACCCAACACTATAACCCTGGTTCCCGAAAGATCTCTGACCAGTACATCGAAAATTCAGTTCTATACTGGCAGTTTTTGATCGTATGGCCAAAACAATTACACTCACAATCTCACAGATAACATGAGATGCTTTTAGAAACCGAGGGCTAGTAAGTACATGACATAGATACCACGGAATTAGTATGTACTACTTACTCATTGTTTCTATAAATACAGCCAAAAGAGATAAATTTAAGATATCTACAAAAAGGGTCATAAACTGACCAAGGAAGTTGCAAAAAAAGTGTTCTAATTTCTTTTAAAACCGCTACCATTTTATTCTATGACACAAAACGTTAGATCTCCCACGCAATACTCTATATTCGCCGTGGAACGCTACATAAAATAATAATGATCATGTCTGTATGTTTATTTCACACACGTACTTATTTGCGACCACTGTGGTCCGTTTTATAGCTACGTTTCAACAGATGATGATCCGACTTAGAATATTAAAGAGTGGAATTTAACGTTATAATCAAGGCGCTTTGATAGGCATAGAGTAATACGCAGAGGCGTTATTTGTGCATAGAGTAAAGAGTAACACGCAGACAAGCTGATTGGTTCGTTTTACTTTTAGGTAATTATGGTGCCTTACGATTAAGTTCCTATAACTTACTTGACAGATAATTTCCTACAAATTCTGTTCCATTTTTGAATTTATTCGGTGAGTAGTAGCTATTCGGACATCGTGAAATAGGCCCTAATTCTATTTAGTGAAAATTTAGAAGTCAGTCGACGTTTCATTCGATATTTAGAAGTTGTTATTGATGAAGTCCAACATAAGTATACAAGCTGATTTTGAATTCATTAGTACCTAATTTATTAGTACTTTCAGGGGTTGAAAGTACTCATAACTTCTACTATGAAACCAACTGTGAAAAAATTTGAAAATAATACAATTAAAATCCATATATAAAATCCACTCAAACCACAACAGCTGAATCTCTATAAATCCAAAACCATTTACTAAACTGCTCATCTGCCGCTATTAATTTAACAAGAGAAGCGACAATTAGTGATAATATATTAGTGAAGGGTGACCCAAACCGCGAATTAATCGATTTACCTACATCATCGATTGCATTCATCACTCCCCCAAGCGCCACGCCGCGCCGTGCCATGAAATGACCAACTCTGTCACCCCGAAATAATATAAATAAATATAATTCTCGGATAAATTGGTCTATTTCCGCACAAAATCGAACGACTCAATTCGTCACGGAATGCACAATGGCCATCAGTTTTCAGGAATAAAGTGCAATATCGAGTTGCAGATAGTTGGTTGACAGACATCGCAAAAAAATGGGATGCCATGGATGGATGCAAATCTGAGCCTGAACCTAGTGTTGAAAGTTAAAATACCTAATCAAAAACGAAATTAAGATAAATGATGACTATTACAATTTAATCTTACCTTCACTGTTTTATAAAAACCCGTTTATAACATAATATTTAAAAAGGTTAATTACATCATTATTTATCGGTGTCAAGAAGGGGATTCGCTTCACTAATGATTCCACCTTGGCTTGACAAATTGAAGGAATACAATGAAATAATAATTTTAATAGAATGACAGCTTTCAACATCTGCTCCATGTATTTGTAAAGAAATTATATTTGCCACGTGTCCTGTCAAACCAAAGCTATATATTGAATAAATCTTATTATGATTGCCACAATAGGTGTCAAATGGGCTATAATTCTTTGCCATTGTGGTCAATCGAATGCGAAGCTATTTGGGAATACTGGATTTTCCAAATCATTACATTTTATTTCGGGTCCATTTAGGGTTGCGGTTGTGGCAAACGTTTATAATGGTATTCGAGGTATTATTACTGTCAAAATATTGAATGTAAGTACGGTTTATTTGGTAAAATCCTGGTATAATTCCCTTTCAACATAATCCAGGCCAGTCATATTTAAGGATATCAACATAAATTCACTAGAGTGAAAAACACTATCTTTCCACTTCGTCATAGTTGTGTATGTATTTGCGTGTGTTGTTGTTGTTGTGTTGCGTGTGAGGGTGCGTGTGTGTGTGTGTGTGTGTTGTATTGTGTTGTGGTGTTGCGTGTATATTTTAAAGTACATTATAATTATGAATATTTTATTGATAATTGTCTTTCCAATCACAGGTATGCTGAAAAAGATTTCTATAAAATAAGCATCACCTTTGTACGTATGTATCTGTTCAATTCTTCATTATCATTCTCCTGCCCTTATCCCAATCTATTTGGGGTCGGCGCAACATGTCCCTTTTTTTCATACTTCTCTATTAGTCGTCATCTCGGTAGTCACCCCCTGTCTAGCCATGTCATCTTTCACACAGTCCATCCATCGTTTCTTTGGTCTTCCCCTACTCTTACAGCCATCGTCATTCACACTCAAAACTTTCCTCACGACATTTTCCTCATTCCTCCGCACTACATGCCCATAACATGACAACCAATTTCCGCACAACTTTTCAGTCACCGGTGCCACTTTCAAACTCCCTCTTATGTACTCATTTATTATTCTATCCATTGGTGTAACACCACACATTCCTCTTAGCATTCTCATCTTAGCTGCATGCTGCTTTTCATTCATCCCTTAATTTTGTGGCCCAAAATTCTGACCCATACAAGACAGCAGGTCTAACTATCGTTTTATATATCTTCCCTTTAAGTTTAAGGGGAATGCGGGAGTCGCAGATTGTTCCCGTGACCTGCCGCCATTTCATCCATCCAGTGTTAATCCTGTGCTTGATCGTCCGATCTGTTCTTCTTGTCCGTATATATATTATGTGTACAATGTACATAAATAAAAAAATCAATTTGCTGTATAATCCACAAAAATATCAAAATGTCTACTATAATATTCAGCGAAACACAATAACGTAATACAAAAAGAACTTGCTCGTGTAAATAAAATAATAAAAACACAATTCGGAGTGACAGCGTAATATCGTAAACGTCATAGTACATTACTCGCTAAGTAGGCAAACGTCGTAAACACTTGAAAACATCATATTTTTTGTGACACTTATCTGAGACACCCATTATATTATACACAGTTACTAATTAAAGTTTATGGAGAGTGTAATCGAGGACGAATTGACCCGTACAACTTGACATGGCGCTGCCTGCCACGACTAACGTCATTCAAATGTCAAATTCAGTACATTTTTCAATATAGATCCACTTTTCGCCGCTTGTCAAAATGGGCTGTGACATTTACCTCCACTGTCCTTTTCGTCACTTCTTATATGATACTAGCTTTTTCCCGCGGTTTCGCCCGCATAGAGCTCGGAAATTATCCCCAGAGACTGAGTAAAATCGCCGTCTAGCAGTATCACTATATTATATTCCGTAATACTTTGGTTGCTCTTGATATCTAAAATCTATCTTGAATCCAAGTCATACTACTCAGTAAAGGAGTTTTTCGATGACAAATCAATTGCAAAATAAAATTATTCTCTCTCTTATACACCAAACATTATGAAATATATATAATATAATATGGAATACAGAAAATCAAATATAAATATGAATAAACAAACAATAACATAATTTAATAATAATGGAAATCAATCTGCCTAGCCTTTTCCCAACTATGTTGGGGTCGGCTTCCAGTCTAACCGGATGCAGCTGAATATCATTATTTTACATGGAGCGACTGCCTATCTGACCTCCACAACCCATTAACTGGGTAATACGATACCCCTTGGTAAGACTGATTGTCAGACTTTCGGGCTTCTGACGACCCGTAACGACTGTCAAAGATCCACGAATGACAGCCGGGACCAAGGGCTTAACGTGCTTTCCGAGGCACGGAGGAGTCTCGGTATGTAAAGGTGGTCACCCATCCACGGACCAACCCCGGCAAGCGTAACTTAACCTGATGGATCGACCCGTGCGGCTGTTATTACTTAGCCACGAGCTCTACTTAATAATAATGGAATGCTGTACTGTACTCTACTTAATAATAATGGAATACTTAATAATAAAAATAATCATGGAAATACTTCTAAGATTTTCATAATAATTACCTACAATATTCTTATGCAATACATAAAATTAAAATAACTAATATACTATACACACACACATAATAGGTACTACATACACAAACCTAATAATATATATATAAAAGCAATTCAATACTTTTATAAATTATTACATGTATTTAATAGTGTATTATTATTATATATATAATAATAATACACTCAATTAAATACATGTAATAATTTATAATAATATTGAATTGCTTGAATTACTACTACTACTACTTGCCCTCTTCCTCTCTCCTAATTTTGCTGTGCCCGACAGGATCCATATTGATTGATTTATTTTTATTACACCATCTAATCAATACATATGGAATGCAATAAAGAATTGAGTACTGAGTATCTTTAATAATTCGCGTTTCGATTACACTGCTGTAGTGCATTCATTCCAAACCAACAGTTTACATCGATGCAAAATTCGTCCCCACTTGCAGTTTTTACTAATGTTACAAACTGGCATTTCCTCATGAGCTAAGTTTAATGGCTGTTCAAGTGCCGAATGTGCAGTTCAGCCTCCACTTAGCAACGTGGCAGCTATCCCAGAGGATAGCAACTAGGCAACAGCAACTCCTTTATCTTGCCGGATTTGAGAACTAAAAGAAAAGTTTGAGCAGGGGAGACCAAGTATGGTTGTCTCTCGGGTTGGTTGTCACAGCGGCAGCGGTCGAAGAAATGCGAAGGCAACCCCTGGGGAGGGTGGTGTTGCTTCACAATTCTTCGACGCCGATAAATGTGCGTTAAGTTTTCTGTTATGACCGCTGTGACAACCAACCCTTGAGACAACCATACCCGATCACCCATACCTCCCAATACATCCAAAAAAAAAACCACTTTCACCGCTTACGATTTTTCGCACAATATTATGATACATTTTTAAAAAATTATCAGTCTTATATGATTCTAAATGCCTAGCTTAAAAATAATATAAATTATTTTAATATTATCAACATCAATTTGAAATACTCTAGCGCCGCCTTTGACCACGCTAGTGTACGTGTCAGCCAAATGGTTTTGGGACTTTAAATTGTAATTATTTTTGACCGAGTGGCTCGATTTTAATGACACAGACTAAAGATACGGTCTATGACAATATATATTTCCAATCCCTTAAATCTCAGAAAAAAGAGGTACACAAAAATTACAGTATTAGGTACCGATATGTGAATTTTAAAATCATCCCTTATTTAACCCCCCTCAAGGGGTGATTTTACAAAAACGCTGAAACATGTAACTCTTTATTTCTCACCAAAAGCTAAAATTCGAATTTTCATATCCAACTTCAGAAATCCTGGGTTTCCCATACAAACTTTCATCCCTTATATCACCCCCTGTAAGATTACTTTAAAGATAAAATGTTACCTTGTCTGTCATCAATCTACTTGCCAAATATAGAAATCCGCCGTGCAGTTTAGGCGTAAAAAGGTAACATACAGACAGACAGAGTGACTTACGAATTTATATGTAACCAGCAAATAGTACCTAAGGGTTACACAATGACCTAAGTTTGTTACTAAGCCTAGTCTAGCCTAATCATGGTATAAAGCTTTTATTGTTTTTATTAACATACATTTGCTTCTTGTCCTCGTGACGACAGCTATGTGGCTTTCTTAGAACTTTTATTTTGCTTAGGATTTTGTCCTTACATAATATGTAAGCTCACATCTTTTAGTCACAAAATATGGCATTGTGTTTATTTTAGTTATTTGCTGCTAAATTATTCCTTACCTACTCAATATATTTACAGTACAATTATTATAAATAATATACGATAATGAAGGTAGGAACATACCAATTAGCAGCATACCTATCAGTGTATTAGACAGACATCTTACTGACCTTGACAAATGTTGCAAATCATCCCAAACCATCAGACAAAAATATCAGGTAAGGCAAAAAATTTTTTGTTGGTCTCCTCAAAAATAGAAGTGACTTATTAGTCTCATTAGAGAGAACAATCAAAATAAAGAGATCGACAAAAAGCGTCGCTCGTCTGTCGCCAACCGATAACCAGGTGCGTCGTTTTTGCATAATTTCTACAGCAAAAACTCTGAAAACAGTCCCGCCACATTCATTAACAGTTTTATTTGTGGAGCACGTCTTGTCACGTCTTCTTGGATGTCCATTGTCGCATTATGATGTACGGCATGGCGCAAAAACTGTGGCACATAATAGTCGTAGTGTAATCAATTCGCCAGACAGCGTGCCGCGTGCGTTGCTAACTAATCTAGGTGACGTGGAGCTACGAAGAATACAGGCATTGTATATGTTAGTATTTATTTGCTTAGTAATAAAAACAAAAAATGACGCAACTGTCATCTGAGGGCTATCTGACCTGATATCTTCTGGTATCATGGTAACCATTTTCTATTAAAATTCATAACGTACTGTAGGCAATATAAGTTAGAACGATCGACTTTCATATGAACTCTATTGCCCCAAAAGCTCAGCAAAAAAAAATACTTCAATTCTTACGAATGCAGCACCAGAATTTCGGTGATTTCTAAAGCTCCAAAAGCAGATAAACAAGTTTCCTTATTCGAGAACCTTTTTTGTTGATGAAATCTCAATATTTCAACCCAGTTTCAGAAATAAAAAACTGGACTTGACATCAACTGTGTATAAGGATGGTGTTGATAGGGTTGTAATAAAGAAAGTCCAATAAGTTGTCCACTTATTGGACACCATATTTTGGCAATAATTATGGATAACTCGGTCAGCATCTACGAAGTGTGAATGTGGCTTTCGTCATTGATGATATGCAAAGGACATCAGAAATCATAGCAAACCTACCTGTTCAACACGCAGAATCGACTCCATCCAAATGCTTTTTTCCTAACTAGATCATACACCACCTACACCGCATACTTAATTCACATCCGAATAAGATTAATTGCTGCATTTAGTTCCTTGAATCAACATAACCTCCGAACATTTCCTCGTCCATTTTAAATTTAAATCCACTCCATACTAATTACATCGTAGCTCCTAGTCACAGAACATCTGGGCGACCCAAGGTCTGGGAATTGAGGAAACAGAATTAAAGACCTTATAAAAAACTAGTGTACGATTAGTCTATTATTTCTATATCATTAAATCAGTCGTTCCATCACAAAGAAAAAAAATTATATACAAATATCGTTCGACAAAAAAACCAGCCAAGTGTGTGTCGGATCACGCACAATGAAGGGTTCCGTAGTTGAAAAGAATTTATCACCAAAACAAACATTTAACTTGGCAGAGGCTAAGCATTGCCATACAACGTGGCAATGCCGCCAGTCCAGGGTACAATACCAGTCGACAGCGATGTGGATGAATTTTGGACGTCATAATTTAGTTTGTGAATAGTCTAATTATGTTAGGTTAGAATTTTATTATTTTTATTTATGTAAATATTATTTTAATTGTGAATAAAGCATTATAAAAACAAACTTAACATTATAGTTGAAAAACATGATACTTACATTGGAATAGGTCACAGTAAATTTTTTGTAATCGCAAAAAACTGTTTTTTTGTGTGAAAAAACTACAAATTAACGATTTTTAGACTTTTTCTTTTACTTGTGCTGTGAGACCTTGCTTCTTGCCAAATTTAATGTTTTTAGGTCAATGGGAAGTATATAACCCTAGGTTTTGATTTACTTGCGAGTATCAAGACATGTCGCAAAAATGGCCTTATTTTCTTACTGTGTTGACTTAGAAGCTATTTTTTTACAGCTCCAAGGGATCATGTATTTGATATTAATTTCAACTTGATACCTCCACGCGTTCCTGAGAAAAAGGGTCTTCCTATAAGGGTTCCATTTTTCCTTTTGAGGTACGGAACCCTAAAAACCAACAAACTGTAATGAGCGAACAACTAGACCAACTTCCTTGTCAACGTACAGTTATTTTGTTAGATTTATTACTTGTTTATTCGTTGTAAAAACGACGTACATATGATTAGGACCCGCGTCCATATAATTATCGCATTGGTATTATAAAACACGGTCAGTAGTTACTCGTACAATCTCAGCGCCGTTAAGTAACCTGAATAATGTAATCGGTTAACTCGAAAACTTGGTGAAACACTTTTTTTGTACGTCTAAATCTATTAATCCTTAATCGTAAACCCTCTCATATACTCATGATTTATTTTTTCTGTGATCTTATCACCTAACGGACTTGAGAAGTAATGACTAGCTGAACAGAAATAAATAAATAATATTTCAGCAATAAAAAATAAATTCTACTGACCAAACACCTAAAGGCTGTCAAATATTTAATATTAAACAAATGAATTCGACCAATATCAATCTGCCTAACCTTTTCCCAACTATGTTGGGGTCGGCTTCCAGTCGAACCGGATGCTGCTGAGTACCAGTATTTTACATGGAGCGACTGCCTATCTGACCTCCGCAACCCATTAACTGGGTAATACGATACCCCATGGTAAGACTGGTTGTCAGACTTTCGGGCTTCTGACGCCCCGTAACGACTGTCAAAGATCCACGAATGACAGCCGGGACCAACGGCTTAACGTGCAGGAGTCTCAGTATGTAAAGATGGTCACCCATCCACGGACCGACCCCGGCAAGCGTAGCTTAACCTGATGGATCGACCCGTGCGGCTGTTATTACTTAGCCACGAGCTCCTCATAAACAAATGAATTCGACCATTGACTCATAAGTTGTATATCAGCATGATCAAAGTTACGACACGATTCTATTCGCAGTCTAATCTCATATAATAATACTATCATTAGTTCCCATTCAAAAGACTAATTTTCACAAATTATAACCGCGTAAACAATAAATTACGATAAAGTCTGTATCTCCACAGTTAAACGTAAATCACGGTTTCTTATCGCCTGTAGCCATAAATATTGCACCGTAATAAACGACTGTTATGCAAATTTCTTTATAGCACTTTAAAAAATGTATTTTATTGAAAACACGAGGGAAATCATAGTTCATTTTCTATTCAATGGCTCATATTCAACACTTACATGCTGTTAATTTCAATCATATTCAATTCTTTTGGTTCACAAACAATATAATTTGAATTTTCTATAGCACTCGGAACAAAGCGTTGCTTCAATAGCTTTTATGTCGATGCATTTAACCTACATGCAAGATACAAAGAAAATCCATAAGTTAATGCTTGTAAAATGTAAAGTAATTGAAAAAATATTCACTGACGTACCTATATGGGTTCCAATATCGAAGAGAAACTCAGAATATAAATTTTCTCGCGTGTCAAAAATCACAGATCAACGGCTGATATGAAAATCAATAAAGATATAATGACGATATTATTATACGTTATAAACAAACATTTGCACATGAATTGTATGTTTCTCACATAAATCAATATACAGTTTTCTTTATCGAAAATTGACAACTTACTTTATGAAAAGTTCGGCGAGTATATTTTTATTGGTCTATTCATTCGGTGATTTAAGAAAATACGAGTATAGTGATTCATCAATGGATCAGTGAACTGTCTGGTGACAGAGTTATAAGCTAAACTGTTAGATCGAAACCATTTAGTTTTCATATTTATAACGTAGTTTGAAAAAGCACTTAAATCTTCGCTACATTTTACAAGTCTAAAGAAAAATGAATTAAGTTAATATTTTACCAATAACATCCCAAATTCACAAAAATACGCTGAGTATTTTTGTGAATTAAGGATTGTTCAAACTGAGACGAATCGATCGATTCGAAATCGATTGTTTTAATGATTAGGGCCAAGCGACTATTCGCATCTGTTTCAGCACCTCCATACAAGTTAGTTGACACAATCGGCGCGAGCGCATTTCATCCCGCATCCTACTCGCGGTATTCACTTCAGTTCGACCACATTCACGAACCACGCAACCAATGCCACGACTTTAAACTACACTCAATCAATCTGCCTAGCCTTTTCCCAACTATGTTGGGGTAAGCTTCCAGTCGAACGGGATGCAGCTGAATACCAGTATTTTTCATGGAGCGACTGCCTATCTGACCTCCACAACCGAGTAACTGGGTAATACGATACGCTTTGATAAGACGGTTGTCAGACTTTCGTGTTTCTGACGACCCGTAGCGACTGTCAAAGATCCACGAATGACAGCCGGGACTAACGGCTTAACGTGTTTTCTGCACGGAGGAGTAAAGATCGGTATGTAAAGATCACGAATCCACGGACCAACCCCGGCAAGATCGACCCGTGCGGCTGTTATTACTTTGACACGAGCTCCTATAAACTACACTCGCGAGCAACCAAATCGAGTCAACCCCATACAACCCGTGCATACAAAAGTAGTTTTTTTTTATTCAAAAAGTTCATAGGTATCCTTTTTATGAAAAAGTTTTTTTTTAATGTCTGTTGAGTTATCTTTAAGTATTGTTTACTTGTTTTCGAGTTGCTCGTTGCTTATTTGAATCGAAATGCATGATTAGAATTTGAGTCGAATTGGTTGCTCGCAAGTGTAGTACATTATTTAAACACGCTACACTACGCTGTCCATAATAGCCATACAATTCATTAGCTCCCCCAAGTGAAGAATTAAAATTGATTGATTGGTGACATAAAAATTTAACGTCTCGACTTAACTGGGTATCAATCAGCCGTTTCGTCAGCTGTCTCACTGATATGACTTATTCTTCGGGGCCTTTTAAGTTGTAAACACCTTTACTTACTCAACTTAACGATGACAGTTTTATTTAGGAGCTTATCTAGTCGGGTGGCCTGATCTCGAGACGTTTTTGGACAGTCCACTCAATAATTAGGTAAAAAAATTATGGTTGGTACTTTAAATAAGGTAAATTAAAAAATGTTATCTGTTATTTTCTTTCGTAATGTCTAACCAAAGTATCTTTATGCTTCTATGAGAGTAGGGATCATTCACGTACAGAAGTTCTCTTAAGGCGCGGACTGACTACGATTTTAAACGGTACAACCGCACTCACGCAACCGCGTAATCTATTGTCATTATTAACTGGCTTTAAATAAGGTTGAACATTTTAAATAATATTTGTGTTGACGATGTGACCAAGCTGCGAATAGGCATTTATTTTCCCGGTTATCTTTAGATTATTCAGAATATAAATTAAATAATTGTCCGGTTAAAGTTTTTAAAAAATGCAAATTCTATTATTTTCATAAAAAAAATAATATCGTTATCGCTGAAAATACAGAGATGTTCGACGCCTAAGTTTATTTTTGTGGAGCAACTCCAATTTTTTAATTGGAAATATCAAACTATTTTTTACTATTCTATTCGGTAATTTTTTTTTAAACCCTTCTTTGTCCACTGTATTTTTGCGTGGGATATTTTCATTGCGTTACGTCATACTCGACAATCCAAGAAACCCATTTTTGTGAATATTGAGCTAATACCGCGCCTTAAGACTCCACTTACTCAGCTCATTTCAGCTTCATAGGTATGTCCACAGAAAACTAAAACAGTTTTGTATCGAGATGCGAACGCATCCGTTCAGCTCGGAAAGCCCCGCCGCGTTGTTCCATACAAAACTGTATTTTTTTTCTATGACAAAAGCCGAATTGACCTGAATGCAGCAGTTCATTTTTAACCGACTTCAAAAAGGAGGAGGTTCTCAATTCGTCGGATATGTATGTTCCCCGATTACTCGAAGATGGCTGGACCGATTTAGATTTTTTTTTGTTTTATTCGGGAGGGTATATACATCACAGTTGGTCCCATATAAAATTGATTAACTTTGCTTGGGTAGTTTTTGAGTTAGCTTCAATAATACGTATTTTTTCCCCACTTTTATATGGATGATGTTCTACTTTGTTTTGCAGATAGTGGTATTAGAATTTGTGTGGGGTAGGTACACAACTAAAAAGTGAAAAATAAAAACTTTTTTACAAAAAAATACAACCGACTTCCAAAAACAACACAACAAAGTGAAAAATAACTTTAATTTCGGAAGTCGGTGGCAAAAAACGAAAATACATTTAACACCGACACCGACTTCCGAAATTAAAGTTATTTTTCACTTTGTTTTTGGTTTTTGGAAGCCGGTTGTTTTTTTTTTTGTAAAAAAGTTTTTAAACTTCGCTCTAAAGAAAGCGAGGCGCTTTAGTTATGTACAAAGTTGTAACATACCTACTAAGTATACAAATAGGTAAATGTCAACACCACTTTACAGGAAAGAACAATAAGAGCGAATTCTACCAAAGTATAGGTACCTATAAGTACTTATAAGTCTTAAAAATTGTGAATTTTTGACAGCTTTCACTTACAAAAACCGGCAGACGTCAATTTATTCGACGGATAAAGATATCTCACCATCATCGTCATCATTTCAGCCAAAAGACGTCCAGTGCTGAGCATAGGCCTCTCCCGAGCCCCGCCACTTCTATCGGTTCTGTGCTTCCCGCCTCCAGCGGATTCCTGCGGGCTTTACAAGATCATCGGTCCACCTTGTGGAAGGCCTTTCAACGTTACGTCTCAACAGATATCGCACTTTGGTAAATCAGCTCTAAATGTTATACTTTCAATAGAAATGAACATCATCACTAAAACCCGTAGCTTAACTAAGGTTCACGAGAAAACTAGCTAGACGAACGGTACCATTCGCAACGGAACATTTTAACTTTGACACTTTTAGTACCTAAAATTCGATTTAGGTACCAAAAATTGGCCATGTGCGAGTCGGACTCGCAAATGAAGTGTTCCGTACCACCGTATAATATTAAATACTACGTTTTTGCCTTAGTAAAAAAAAACACACGTTTCTTGTACGGGGACGGACCCCATTAATTTTATTTAAATTTAATGGCGGTGATAAAAATACATAATCTGTGAAAATTTCAACTGTCTACCTATTACGGTTCATGGGATACAGCTGGAGGCTTAGTAATAGGGTTCCTTTTGCACCGTTCGGTTACGGAACCCTAAAAAGTAGGTAGTATCTGTACAAATAAGCCGATCATAAAAAAATACTGCATCTCTACAATTTTCCCATGCATGCATCAGTTTAATAAAAACGAAAGTTAGTCTAATAGTGTTTCAATAATTTGAATAACAATGAATATGTAATAAGAATCGTTGAACACTTTCATAAATCGACCATTAAATTAATATTTTAACCTGTTTCAATTTCATGAATCTTATTAACACAAGCAATAAATACGAGTACACCTTTTTATATGTTTCTTTCTGTGTTATCATTTTGACCTCCAAAACAAATAGTCTAATAAACATTATTGGAGTAGGCAAGCAATGTATGTAATCCGTCATTGTATACAATTCCTAGAAAATGTGTACAATTCCTAAAATATATAGGAAATCTATGATATATTTTGTAATATGCACTTTTACTAGGAAATCTATACATTCCTTAAATAACAATCGGAAATTATACTAACATAATAAAACTGAAGAGTTTGACAGTTTTAGAGTTTAGGTTGTTCCAGAGTTTTCTCTGAAAATACCAGTCTGATTTAAAAAGCTTTTTGCACTTGATAGAATTCTTGAGCAAGGTTATAGGCTATATAACATCACATAACATATCTGCCTCTTTTTTTATACATAACTAGCTTCTGCCGCGTGGATGTCTTCAAATATCCCACGAGAAAGTACTACCAGGATAAAAAGTATACTGTCCTAATCCAGGTCATGGTCTAGGTACCTATGTGTAAAATGGCATCCAAATCCGTTCAGCCGTTTTAGCGTGAAAGCGTAACAAACGAACAAATTCATTTTCACATCTATATAAATAAAAACTGGCCAAGTTCGAGTCGGACTCACACACGAAGGGTTCCGTACCATATGTGTTTTACAATCGCAAAGATAATTTTGTATTTCATAATGATACTGTGAATTACAAGGTTATTTTTTCAGTTGCAAAAAATCGCCCATATATAAGCCAAATACCTTATGAATCGGCGTTTTTAGTATTTTTTCATTAAATACAGTATTATGGTACATAATATACACAAGTTTCAACGTCCTAACTTGTTTAATTATTGCGATAGAGCTCGTACAAAAATGGTCTAAAGTTGCCAACTTTTATGGCTTCTCCTATTTCTTCATTTTTGAAGATAAAAAAAAAATAAAAATATATTTGTACTCTACTCAATGAGTTCTAGAACTCATTGAGTATATTGTCTAGACAATGACACCCCATATGCTAGGGTTAGATTTTTTTTTTTCAAAATGAAAATTTTATTGTATGGCGACCCCCTTTAATGTTTAACTTTATTTTATTTTTATTATTTGTTGTTATAGCCGTAATAGAAATACACAATCTATGAAAATTTTAAATGTCCACCTATTACTATTCATGAGATACAGCCCTGTTATAAACAGACGGATGGACGGACAGCGGAGCCTTAGTAATAGGGTTCCGTTTAGTACTCTTCGGGTACGTAACCCTAAAAATTAATGGCTAAATGGCTATGCGCAAAACTCGAGAACGGCTGGACCAATGCGGCTAATTTATTTTTAACCGACTTCAAAAAAGGAAGTTCTGTATTCGACCCGTATGGTATGTACGTTTGTTTTCCGGCATTTTCTCAAAAATTGGCGAACCAATTTTGATGATTCTTTCACTAACGTGATCTAGGTTCATACTTTTAGGAAAGCTTTAGTATATAATACATCACGTGTGTCATCAGCTTCTGAAGTCCCTGTCTTCAATTCTTCAATGCACCTTAGCTTGGCACCGACTTCTTAAGCTGTTAAGTTTTTTTACGAAAGTTATTTTATTCGTTTTTGGTTTTTGAAGTCTGTTTTTACTTTTTTTTAAGTATTTTTTTCAAATAATCTCTGAAGTCCGAGGCCGGGTCTTATGAAGAGAAAAATTAGAAAAGTTGCCGGGAAAATTGGAACATTCGGGAAACTAAAAGTGCATTTTCTATAAATTATTATATTATAAGACAACGTCTGTTGCATCAGCTAGTTTATAATATTAGTTAAGTTTAGTATATCATTGGTCGTACATATAGGTTGCAGTGGAGCTGACTGTGCAGAGCGTTCCATTTATGTATTTATATAAGGCGGGCGAAGCCGCGGGTAAATCTTACACAGTCATAAACACTAAACCCACTTCATCTGTCTGTTCCAATTACTGTAATGCTGGGAGTACATTAGCGGCCTATGGCGAATATTCGCGTTATCGCGATAAGTGTGGCCGAGTAGATCGTACGTAGCATCGCGTAGTAAACGGGCGAATGCTTATCGGGACACTGTCGGTAAACAGGCGCGCTTCAAAGCGTTTTGTCGCTACAATATTCGCTTGCGTGGTTACATCTGCGTCACTTCAGTGCAGAAGTTCTTCCAACTTTGAAGAACCGAACACCACCCGGTACGATGTGCACACCAACGCGACATGGATCTAATGTAGCCAAATGTGCGTATACGCGTAAACGATGTTTTTAGCTATCTTCGTCCGCTAATGTAGCCCCAGCAACTAGGTACAACAAACAATCCCACAAACCAAAGACGCTTAAAAATTTTGTTTACACTCTAGTAACATGCACCTTAAACATACTATACTATTACAAACTGGTGATAAAATTGGACGAGCTGTAAACATGGCGATCATAACTCACGTGAAAATATTCCCGCTTACGTCAGCAGAAAAATACATTCACAGTGCTTCGTGGTTTCCTAAAAATAATCTTTTATTGCAACGGGAAGGTACGGTGGAAGTTTTGTCAGATGCCGATAAATAAGAAGTTGCCCACTTACATTGTAAGACGTACTTAGCTGTAAATAGCTGGGTTGTTTTCCTAAAAGTATATCGAGTTTTCGTCTAAATGCTTTGAGCTTTATTCGTTTCGATGGCTCAATTTTGTTTAAAAATCCATTTGGAAGTAAGTCTCAATGTGAATCATAATTTATGAAAAGTTCTAGGGTTTCAAGCTTTTAAAACTATTCGTCCCTTCGATGTATCACGAATGAAGCTTAGTCAGTTATTTTTTTATTGATTCAAAAATACCACATCCACCAGACAAACATATTTTTGCATTCAAAGTATTTATACTGAACTCCTAAACTCTAGTAATCTATACAAATAAATAAAATTGAAGTGTCTGTTTGTAATGGCAAAGTAACTGATTTTTATTAAATGTATATGAAAGTTTAAACGGTACTCATAACATCATAACAAAAAAACTGTTTTTAAAATTTTTGTCTCTGTCTGTCTGTTTTTTCCGGGTAATCTCCGAAACGGCGGGACCGATTTTGACGCGACTTTCACTGCTGTTATAAGGAGTAACTTAGGCTACTTTTATTTTGAAAAAAGAATTAGGGTTCCGCGCAAAAAAATAAAACCCATGAAATTGTAAACTAAAAGTCGGATTTGAAAAATTATTTTTGCATTTGGTAGCCCAATTCTCGAAAGTGGTTATAAGCTATTTAACATCACGATACGCCTTTTAGGACAAAAGCAAAAAGAAAAAAAATCTGAAAGAAGCTATGCGAGAACGAAGTAATAGCGCGAGCGGGCGATGCAACGCGATGTGTCGAGGGAGTGTTATTAAAAGGTGGCTTTTATTCTATTATATTGTGTATCTTACAACGTCAACGCGAACGAAGTCGCGGGGCACAGCTAGCCTCCCATAAAAATCGAAGGTATCTCGTCAATCATAATCAAACGTGCTCGTAAAAATGCCAGTGACATCACAATCTCAGATTCAGCATTTAGCAGGTGCGCGCTCCCAAACAAATCATGTTATGACGCGTATGATTCGATTTTCGAAATATTCAACATTGTATTTTTATTTTTATACGTCGCCAGTCTCAAATTTCCTGTTTTTCAGACAGTGTCTTCGAATTCCTGGATATATTCAGCTATTGTTTTTCCTATCTCCTTTTATTCGACTTCTTGTATGATCTGAACATAAACTTTTTCTCTGTACACAGTATTGCGTTGTTTTTTAGGGATTCTTTGTACCTATGTAAAGTACGTTTTTTTTTTTTTTTTTTTTTTTTTTGTTTAATTAAATTATTTCCTGTTTTAAGTTACAAAGCATGAAGTAATGAGAAAAGTTAAGGTAATAGTGATTTTACAATAATTTTGCAATTTCCATAAATTGATCATCCAAAGTGTGTAACGTACACTTTTAATATAAAATACGTAGAAACACTTTAACTTCATGAAAATTTTACATCATATTATTATTACTAAACAAAAATCTTAATTTATTTGGGGTCGGCGCAACATGTCACTTTCTTCCATACTTCTCTATTAGTTGTCATCAAGGTAGTCATCCCTTTTCTAGCCAAATCATCTTTCACACAGTTCATCCATCGTTTTTTGGTATTTCCTTATAGCTATCGACATTCATGCTCAAAACCTTCCTCACGAAATTTGCCTCACTCCTCCGCATCATATGGGCATACCACGACAACCGATTTCCACACATAACTTTTCAGTCACCGGTGCCACTTTCAGACTTCCTCTTATACTCATTTCATATTATATTCTATCCATTCATGTAACACCAAACATCCCTCTTAGCATTCAATAAAAATTCCATTACATACCAATTCAGACACGAAATAATAATCGAAAACAGCAAAGTCAGCGCTTACGTAAACGAACAAAGCAGCGAACAAAATGTGCACGATACAATTCCCGATTCGCGGTCGGCATAAATTGAATTCGTATGCGATGAACCCGCAAACCACAGAGTAGGAACAAAAGGAGTATTAACCCGCAGGGAATGAGCGCAAAAGGTATCGGCACAAGCACTGCGGATATAGCTATCGAATATGTCTAATGGCAGAGTAGACGTATCCCCGAACGCTTTTCAATTGTTGTGAGTGGGATTGGTTAGAATAGACTGTTAGAGCAATAAATAAATAATCACTTCATTTACTATCTACTCCGTGCCCCATCCAGACGGTTCATTTGCTAACCGGGTCCTTTATACAATTCTACAGCCATATTTGAATGTATTTTCGTAAAATGCCTCTTGTGCCCGAATGAAAATTTCGTATGAAATCTTTTAATTAAATCTTAGCTCAAAGGCATTTAAGTGGCTCTAGTTTTTACTTAGTAGAAGCTGCATTAAATATTTTGCTAAAGCCGATAAGTACATGACTATTAAACGTCACAAATCAAATAATTTAACTGTTACGTGACTAGCTAATTAGCTAAATCAATCTGCCAATCTGCCTAGCCTTACACAACTATGTTGGGGTCGGCTTCCAGTCTAACCGGATGCAGCTAAATACCAGTATTTTACATGGAGCTACTGCCTATCTGACCTCCACAACCCAGTAACTGGGTAATACGACACCCCTTGGTAAGACTGGTTGTCAGACTTTCGGGCTTCTGACGACCCGTAACGAATGTCAAAGATCCACGAATAACAGCCGGGACCAACGGCTTAACGTGCTTTCCGAGGCGCAGCCAGCGAGGTCATCCATACACGGACCAACCCCGGCAAGCGTAGCTTAACCTGATGGTTCGACCCGTGCGGCTGTTATTACTTAGCCACGAGCTGCTCTTCTAGTTAACTAAATACCTAAACTTAACTAAATACATCTGGCATTTAACTGTAAACATAACCTAAAAATAACAAAATTATATACTAACATAACTAAAACTATTAAAAAACTAAAATATGGCGTCGAAAAATTCCTCCGCATCGTTGTCGACTGGTAAAGAACCCAAGAGACTGGCGGCATTGCCACGTTGTATGGCAATGCTAAGCCGCTGGCCAAGGTAAAAGCCAGCCCTTGGGTCGCGGGAAGTGTCAACCAATACATCTGGCTAATTAGCTAAATACCAGCCGAAAATAAACGGCTTTAAAATAGGAATAAACAATTTACAATGTTGGAAGAAAATAATTTTTGAAACTTAACCCCATAGAGGTTCTAACGGAAGGGTAAACATATTGTTTGAACAAAGCTTATGCCACAAATCATGCGAAACGTGGGCACATTTTATGGGATAAAATATGTATATTACTATGTACAATGACATCACGCTAGTCATCCAGCCAGAATATACCCACGCTAAAGAAAATTATGAATGAGCATGTCCAAGGGATGCCTACGTCAAAATACTTGGCACGTAGCCAACTCTTATATACGTGGGTAGAAAAACATAGCTAAATGTCAAAGGTCAAGAAATTAAATGTGATGACCTTTTCAATGGCAAGTTTATTGAAACTATTTGCAGTTAAATATATCAGATTCGTTGAGCACATTAATTTGGATGTAATGTGGTTTCTTGAAAATGTTCACGGATTTTCTTGGGAATGGAAAATCTTGATTTCATTAATCTTCGTTTCTCAGAAAGAAAAACGAAGTAATAAAAGTATATCTCTTATGGATTAAATTATTCAATATACTAACTAAGTTACCAGAATTGGCCTTCTAGATGATATTAATTTACGAAACCGACGAGACCCCAACAGGCTCGTACTTAGCGAGATTCCAATACTATCTAAATATAATAAAACCTGCCTTGCAATGTGTGTACGTTTGTATAATAACTAATAATAAGTTACCAAATTATCTCAAAAATTTAAACACTAGGATGAATGGCTATCTGTTAATAGTTTCTATAGTGTTAAGGATTTCATTGACAGAGGAGCTCGTGGCTAAGTAATAACAGCCGCACGGGGCCTATGCTTGCCGGGGTTGGTCCGTGGATGGGTGACCATCTTTACATACCGAGACTCCTCAGTGCCTCGGAAAGCACGTTAAGCAGTTGGTCGCGCTTGACATTCGTGGATCTTTGACAGTCGTTACGAGTCGTCAGAAGCCCGAAAGTCTGACAACCAGTCTCAACAAAGGGTATTGTATTACCCAGTTACTGGGTAGTAGAGGTCAGATAGGCAGTCGCTCCATGCACTCCATGTACTGGTATTCAGCTGCATCCGGTTAGACTGGGAGCCGACCCCAACATAGTTGCGAAAAGGCTAGGCAGATTGATTTAAAGGATTTCATTGATAAAAAATGTTAATGTCAGTTACCTACTGAAAAATGATTATTATATTGGCAAAACATGTTTTGTTCTAACAATATAAATCGTACTTTTTATATATTATTACTAGCTCTTGCCAGCGGCTTCGCCCGTGTGGATGTCGGAAATTATCCCACGGGAAAGTACTACCTACATCAAAATTTTTTTCTATGTGCTAACCTAGGATATAATCTACTTCTGTGCCAAATTTCATCTAGAACCTTCCAGTCGTACTGGCGCGATTGAGTAACAAACGTCCATCCATCCAAACTTTCGCACTTATAATATTAGTAGGATTATTTTATTTTTGTTTTCCGTTCCGGAAAACCATAAAAGGATACTTTTTTTACGTCGGTGGACGATTTTCATGAAAGTTTTTAGATGACCCATGTTCAGCAGTGGCCTAAAATAATAAGAGTTGCAGAAATATTATACAAATCTTATAAGGGCGGCACTATCTATATTTATACATATTATAGTAAATTAAGGTCGCTAATCGTGTCATTCTGTTTGACCGTGTTGTTCTTCCAATCTTCGCAACTGATTTTAATGCGGTTTTCACCATAATGTAGAGAATTTATTCCGGAAGGTTTTATGTATAATAAATAATTATTAAACTTACATATAAAAATAAAAACTCAATGTTTCGTCAAATCACAAAAACTATGCGAAGCAGGCGGGGCGCTAGTAAGTATTAAAAGAAACAGCGTGCTACGAGATTTCGTAGCACTTTTACTACGCCGGACTAATTTAACGGAATTCAAGAAGGAAAAGGCATTCTATTAGGTTGGGGAAAAAGTCTTTTCGCATTATAGTATGTACGAACTTAACATAAAATCTCTTTGGCTATACTATTTGTATCTGGCTGGTTTTGGTATCATTGAAAGTTTAAATTTTAAAGAACATAATTCCAAATTCAAATTAGGAAAATGTGTGACTTTCATTTATTTTTCGTACTGTCAAGATGGGTGAATCTAATGAAGAAATTCGATACATTTTAAAATTTTACTACAAAAAAGGTAAAATGCAACGCAAGCCGCGAAAAAAAATTGCGATGTTTATGGACCCAGTACAGTGTCTGTGAGAGTAGCACAAATTTGGTTTAAGCGTTTTCAATCCGGAAATTTTAATGTCAAAGATGCACGTCGCTCTGGTCGCCCTATTACGGATAAAATGGATGCCATTTTTGAAAAAGTGGAGCAAGATCGGTATATCAGTAGTTACGACGTAGCTGAAGAACTGGGAATTGACCACAAAACAGTTTTGGCGCATTTGAAAAAAACTGGGTACACAAAAAAGCTCGATATTTGGGTACCTCACGAGCTCACTGAAAGAAACGTAATGAACCGTGTACTCATTTGTGATTTTTTATTACGACGTAATGAAACCGAACCATTTTTGAAGAAGCTGATAACTGGTGATGAAAAGTGGACCACGTACGACAAGAACGTGCGAAAAAGGGTCGTGGTCAAAGGCCGGTCAGGCTTCACAGACTGTGGCGAAACCCGGGTTAACTCGCAATAAGGTGATGCTGTGTTTGTGGTGGGATTGGAAGGGCATTATTCATTATGAGCTGTTACCACCAGGCAGGACCATCGATTTTGAACTCTACTGCGAACAACTGATGAGATTAAAGCAAGAAGTTGAGAGAAAGCGGCCGGAATTAATCACCAGAAGGGGTGTGGTTTTTCATCATGATAACGCTAGACCTCACACATCTTTAGCCACTCAGCAAAAATTAAGAGAGTTTGGCTGGGAGGTGTTAATGCATCCGCCGTATAGTCCTGACCTTGCACCTTCAGATTTCCACCTGTTTCGGTGTCTTCAGAATTCTTTAGGCAGTGTCAGGTTAACATCATGAGAGGACTGCCAAAACCACTTGTCGCGGTATTTTGATCAGAAGTCCCAAAATTTCTATAGCAATGGGATCATGTCCCTACCTACAAGATGGCAAAAAGTTATCGAACAAAATGGTACCTACATACTTTAGATAAATGTAAATAATGTATATAAAAAAATGTTTTGAATTTTCTTAAAAAATGCGAAGAAACTTTTTCCCCAACCTATTATGTTTGCCCCGTGTGTGTATCAATGTGAGTATTTCTTACACAGATAATTTACTTATTTATTCATTTTCTTAGCTTTTATGAAGTGTTGGACAAGGTATTATTTTGATGGTATATTAGCGTGTGCTAATGCGTAATGTAAATTATTTTACATACGAGTACTATTGTATAGAATCAAGTTTTCTAACCGAACAGAAGCTGTGCTGCTGGGGTGTACGTTGCGCCACTTCTTCTTCCCAGCTAAAGCACTAGAAAGTGGTGAAGGGCGGGCGTTTTGGGGGACTGTTTTATGTAATTTTGACGTTCAAAAAGTGCTGATTCTCAGCCAAGTTTAAAAAAATTACTCTTGTTTCTTTTTAATATAAACTTGGACGAAACAAAAAGAGTAATTAATGTAAGAAATGCATTCTGTAGTTTCTGCTTACCTTCCTTGCTACCGAAAAGGCGCTTATTTATGTAATTTTCGATGTAACTTAAGTCCAACTGAAGAGTATATACGCAAAACATGGTCCCTTTCATGGCATCGTACTGGCAGTCAGCCAAATGTAGCGGCGACGTGGGTTTGTCTGTCCTGATCATCTTCTAAAGGTTAAGGGTGACAAAAATAATGTAACTGACTACTTTCTTTAGGTACAAGATGCTATAACAATGGCGGTATCGTTTTCGGGAAAGTGGTTGTGCGATGGACCGTTGAAGTTACTGGCAGCTTTCGCTGTAATGTAGTTATGTTCTTGTTTTTTTTACGAAGTGATTTTTGGAAGGAAATTTTTAGCATATCGTTGCAATGAGATGGTCGATTTTCTTTTTTCTTAATTCAGATTAAGTCTCTCTCTAAATAACTTGAGAATGAATTTCTTTTTTTAATCTCTTTCTAGCTATATTGGGGACGGCTTCCATGCTAATTGATAGTGGATAAAATAACTATATCGGCGACTGTGTATTTTACACTGAGTGACCTTCACAAGCCGTAGGATAGCTTAGGGATAGCCTCAATATAAGGTTCTTCTCATCTGCATAGCCTTTTCCCAACTATGTTGGGGTCGGCTTCCATTCTAACAGGATGCAGCTGAATACCAGTATTTTACATGAAGTTACTGCCTATCGGACCTCCACAACCCAGTTACTGGGTAACACGATATCCCTTGGTAAGACTGGTTTTCTGACTTTCAGGCTTCTGACTACGACTGTCAAAGATCTACGAATGACTGCTGGGACCTACGGTTTAACGTGCTTTCCGAGACACGGAGTAGTCTCACCCATCCACAAACCGACCGCGGCAAGCGTAGCTTAACCTTCGATCCGTGCGGTTGTTATCATTTAGCCACGATCCCCTCTTCCCCTCAATATAAGGTTACCTTTCAGTAAAAATATGTTACACAATCCGAGACTACAAGCTAACGACCTTATTAATGAACTCATAAAGTCCAACACAAATGAAACACTAGGTATGGTTCGATTCAAACCTCATGTCATGTCACCTCATGTCAAGTCGTCATGTTTTTAAGAGGATACAGAAAGAACTAGACATAATAGACCTAAATAAATACAATGTCAAATCAAAAACTTCTGACTGGCTCATACAGCAGCACTACATTAAAACAGAGTCTATACTGCTATCATACGTCGCTTGACATAATTAACCACTTCAAAAACACCCACAAGATCTCATACTCACACACATATACAGATACATACACACACATACACCTCAACACTCACACATACTTGAATAACACTAACACTAATATTAATATTAATATATTCATTAGTAATGGTAATCGACACACTTTCATTCACTCTTGTAAGTTTTTAGTTTTTATTCAATTTAAATTTTGACCGATCACTGTCTCTTAAGATACAGGTTTCTTCCTAGTTTAAGAGACAGGGTTCACTATTTTTTATATGCATAGACCTTTTTTGCAAACCTGCTTATTCTATTGTATTGATTTGTTTTTGAACTGTGTCTGTGTGTATTTTATTTTGGATAAATAAACAATTTTAACCTAATAGCGGCTCGGAAGTTAGCTGCGAGTGCAGTTAAAGAACGATTCAAATTTATAAGAGCTAATCTTAAACAAATCTTAATTCTTAAAGGAAAAAAAAAAATTATCGAGCTTAACTAAATGCAGCCAAAATTATTGTCGACTTGACTGTACCTGTACGGTCTGCACTCGCACTGCAAGTTTGAATCGAAGTCTACACTACAGTCTGATTTTTAATTCGACAGAATTCTGACAGCTGTTATTTTTTGACACTTAACATCATAAACATGATATCATAAACCTTTTCCGTCTTGTCTTTTTTATAAGAATTTTTTTGGATATAAAATAACAAAATATGAAGACAATGAGATGAAGTAAACTATATGACATCGTAAATAGTGTTTGTTCTGTGCATTCAATGCACACTAGCTAAAATATTAATTTTCGTACCACTTGCTCAAAAAAGTGACATTCTATGCCACAAAAAGCGAACATAGCAATAGTCATTTTTAATCTGTTAAAAACAGGGAAAGAAAATTGTACTGAATTTCATTCATCCTCTAGGGGGAGAATGTGATTTAAATTTGGAATACTTACCGAAATTTATACTGAAACTACATATGTGTTTACACCATTGAGTTTGTATATAAAGCATCTTTTTGAAAAAGGAATACGCATTTATTATGCAGTTATGATTATTAAATAAAATTACGAAAACCGACGAGGCCGTATGAGCTTGATGCCTTTGCTTTTCCGACAAAAAAATATTAGTCTAGGAATTTGCCGCGTTTTTGTTTTCTTCAAATACATAAACGTTAAGTTTATTTTAATTTATTTTTATAATTAGGTTAATGTTCTAAAAATACGTTACGATGTTAAATCAAAGCGACAGTGACAGTGAATTGTCGGATGCCATCAGTGCAAATGCTGCCGCAATTATAAATAATTTGCTTCCAACATAATCCAAGGAAAATTATTTAAAAACTTATGAAGAATTTTCAACGTGGAGAAGTGCGAAAGGCCTATCAATTTCAGAATCAGTACTTCTTGTCTATTATGATTATTTATCCAAGACAAAGAACCCGAATACACTTTGGTGTATATACTCAAAACTGAAAGCTACAATAAGCATCAAACACAGCATTGAAATAAATAGATTCACGAAATTACTGTTTTTTTTAAAAAGAAAATCAAAAGGGCATTACGCAAAGAAGTCTAAAATTTTTACGACTCAAAATGTGGAAAATTTTCTTAATGAAGCTCCTGACGAAATTTTTCTGGCCACAAAAGTAAGTATACATGATTTAACTATGAATATTTCGTATCTTAGTAATGGTAATTATTCTATATATTTACCTGTTTTTTATCTTTGTTATAGGTGGCCTTAATTTTTGGACTCAATGGTGCTTGCCGCGGATGTGAACTTGTAAACTTAAAGGTGGAGGACGTTGAAAATCATTCCAATGAGTTACTGCTGATTAATGTAAAGGAAACTAAGACAAAGAAAAATCGGTCATTCATTGTACAAGGACAATATACTAAAATCATTCATAAATACCAAGCATTACGTCCCACCAACATGGAAAACAATAGATTTTTTATAAACTATCGGAATGGGAAATGTACTCGACAAGCCATCGGCAAAAATAAAATTAGCAATATGCCAAAGGAAATTGCTAAATATTTAAAACTTAAAGATGTTGAACTCTACACCGGTCACTGCTTTAGAAGAACTTTCGCGACTTTCTTGGCGGATTCAGGGGCATATATTACGTCAATAAAAAGACACGGTGGTTGGAGCTCTGATAGAGTAGCTGAGGGTTATATCGAAAGCTCAATGGCGAATAAAACCATATTAAGCAGTCAAATTAACAAAAATATAAAACTTAATCCATCAGAGCCACAACCATCAACTTCCGGCATCTTATCTTCGTCCGTAACTCACGATGCACCACCACCACTATCTCCGACGTATACTATCTACAATGAAACGCAAGTTCCTCAGATGCAAGAACAGAGAAATACTCAAATCTACTCATCAACAATAAATGTACCAAACAATAAATGTAACTCTCTCTATGAATAATTGGACCAATGTTTCGAATGTTAACTTTTACTTATAATTGGAAAGAAAGAAAGAAAGAAAAATATTTTATTTGGGACACGCACAGGAAATACAGTTAAAGAGGAGCACATAAAAGTAACAAAATAAACATTAAAAAACAAAAAAAAAAGAAATTAAATTAAATCAAAATTGGCATTGTTTTTAATAAATGCTTATCTCATATTATTATTGTGTTATTTTTTCGCAAATGATACGAAAAGTAGAGTATTTTCCTAGGTGATAAAGCTGTCTTAGTCTTGGGTGAACTTAAATCCCTCGCTACACTCAGGACTCGTCTTAAATCCCTCGCTTCGCTCGTGATTTAATTAGTTTTTTTAATTGAAGCCAAGAAATTCAAGCAAGTTTTTTTTTTAATTTCGCTTAATTGCGTTCCGTTTTTAGTAGGACCGTTTTATGATTGACAACATATCTGAAATGTCAGAATTCCGTCGAATTAAAAATCAGACTGTAGATGTTCCATTAGGTATGTACATAATAGATACATCTAAACACATACAGAAATTAGAACATAAATCTACTACCGTAAATTGTTTACGGTCTACTATCCGACAGTAGTACACCCGTACGGAAACGCGCGAAAACAGATAGTAAAATATTTATAGTACAATAAAATCTAGGAGATGATTTCATTAATAATGTAGGTAAATACGATACGTTTACGATGTGGTGAACGTTTGTGTCATCACTATAAATCATGCAAAAAATATATATGGTGATCGATACTTAAACACGTGATTGTACTCATACTAACAAACAACTTTAACTATGGGACCAAACCTGAAATCGCGAAAAAAAAATTGCTCTTCCCTACATTTTGACGAGATATGCGTGAAACATAAAATGGGAACAGCTAATTTTTTTTCACGATTTCATATTTTGTCCCTTAGTGAAAGTTGTTTGTTATCATGAGTACTGTCATGTGTTTAAGTATCGGTCACTAATTTACCAGTCACCCTATGTAATTGTAAGCAGTGGCGGATTCGCCTCTATTGCATGTATTCTCACTATGCATGTAGATGACTCTCCCAGGTTTAATTTTACGATAACAAACATGCACTTTTAGTTAGAATTTAGAACTACATAACAGACAATAAAGGAGAGAGCAGAAGGAGTTTTCTAGCGTTTCAAGAACTGAAGATTGTCTTGGTTATAACTTTTCACAAAGTGATAAGTAGTGGACTTGTAATAATTATATACACTTTTCCAATAAGTCCATCACCACAGTGAGAAAAATGTGCTAGCAATACATTCATTAACATTCATTACACCTACAGCTGTACCATAACAAAATAAATAACAATTACAAAGTAAACAGTAAGCGAATTTCCCTCCCCCCCCCCCCCTTCCCCCCTAGTCTACGTTTGTCTGATATACTAGTTTGTGACGTCAGAAGGCCGGCCGGCGCCTCGCAAACAGTGACTAAGCTGTATTAATATACTACCAATGTGTTTGCCCCGGCGTCGCCTACGCGCTGAAAACTGCGTGGGAGTCACTGAAACTTGTCTACATGACGTTCTCTTTTCAAAGACGTTGGGTAATTTTTTGAGGTTGGCAGTTGGAAGTTTTTATTGATGTGATTTTGTTTTGCATGGAAAGTACCTACGTGGGTATATGTGACCAGAATGCCAATTCTCGTACCTAAAAACGTTCAAATGCAAGTCGCAATCTCAAGCCAGCGACAATTATAATTTTTAGACCTTTTTTTATGGTGACTGGTAATTACTGACCGATACTTTTAAACACATGATTGTACTCATGATAACAAACAACTTACTGTAGGACCAAAACCTGAAAACCAAAAAAAACAGCTGTTCCCTAATTTTGACGAGTTATACGAACATAAATGTAGGGAACAGCTGATTTTTTCGCGATTTCAGGTTTGGTCCCATAGTAAAAGTCCTACAAAAACATGCTCCCGAGCTTTTAAAATCCATTCACATGCTATTATCGTACACGTTTAAACCTTTTTATCCCTCACAAAATATGTAGTATGAAATCTAAAAATCCTTTTCCACTCAAAGTGTCTGAATTCTTTCTTTCAAATTCTTAGAAGCTAAAGCCAAAACGTTTCTCTTTAAACATGCTGTGCATATGAGAACGTCGCGGTGGCGTCGTCGCGGCTCGGATCCCGAGTCCCGACACACTTTCCATTGACGGGGCTGAAACCACCCCGCACCACCCATGCCCTGCTATTCGGGTAGAAATTTATACTAATGACATGTGTATTAAGTAACAATAGACGCTGTACACAATTTTTGGGTGAATTGGTGAACGTTAGTAATCATTCATGGATAAGTGGGTTATAGGGTTTTAAACAGATTTTGTTTCTATTGGAAGTTTTTTGGGTGTTGATTACATACATTTTGGATATCCTTACTGGCATCCTTAGCCTTTTTGGCCTCGCAAAGGTCTTTTTAGAGCAGTGGTGGCCCAGTGGTAACGGCCGTGACTTACGAGTTGTAGGTCGCGGGTTCGAACCCTGACAGGCGCTTTACTTTGTATAAATTATTACATCACCACTTCTCTCAAAACGATGAAGGAAAACATCGTGAGGCAACCGGCATGTCCTAGAACCAAAAATTCGAAGACATGTGAGATCTACCAACCCGCACTGGGCTCGCGTGGTGGATTATTCTCTCTCACAGAGAGGAGGCCTGTGTCCCAGCAGTGGGAACGTTATAGGCTGATTATGACACGTCTTTTTATTTTTTTATTGTTATTTTTTTAGTTTTAAGAACTCCTTTTGCTACTGATTGTTTTTCCTATGCGTGTCCAAAATATTTTTCTTTCTTTGTATGTATCGGTAATTAAATTAAATTGTACGTTTCAAACTTCATTCACTCAAAGTTGCGAAATGGTACTTATCATAATTTTAATGCACCTACTCGTACAATAAAAACATTCAAATAAACCATGTTTTTTTTTTCTATAAAAAAATACTGTAGGCTAGTTCACCAAGTTTAAAATTGTTCATCTTAAAATTAATTGATGACCATAAAAATATTGTTCCCAAACTAACTCAAATCACGCGCTATTGTCCTGAAAGTTTCAGCGCAATTTGGTAGTTACTGAATTGTACTGGAGTTCTGATCCATGCGTCATGTTCGTGAACGGGCGCCGTCAGTTGGGACTGGTCGTCTTTTAGCTGCCATGGCCTATTTTTAATTTTAATATTTAGTTTAGTTGTTTTAGTTTTTATCTTTTTATTACGGACGCTTTTTAACGTGCACGTCTTTCTACATTGTTCTCACATGTATATTTTCAACATGAACGATGTAACCAATATTTTGTAAAAATATTATGATTTAAAAGAGTGTCCGTGGAGTTTCTTGCCCGTTCTTCTCCATAGGGATCTACTACGCTTTGGAATGGGCAACTAGCTTCATCTTTCTGACTGACCGACCCATTGACAATTCAAAAGTGCCTGTAATTGGTTTATTTGAAATAAATGCTTTGAGTTTGAGTTTGAGATTGAGTTGTTTCATACTTAGGATCAGTTCACACCAATGACATGGCAACGTTTCGGAATTTATTGAAACAACGCTGCTATTTGACCTAAGTGGATTTAATTAGCGTTGCGTAAGTCTAATATCGCACTTCGTGGGAACTTCCTCTTAAATCATCCTCATCTGCCTAACTTTTTCCCAACTCAGTTGGGGTCGGCTTGCAGTCTCACCGGCTGCAACTGAATACCAGTATTTTAAATGGAGCGACTGCCTATCTGACCTCCACAACCCAGTTACTTCTAGGGCTTCTAGCTACCCATAAAGACTGCCAAAGATGTGCTTTTCACGATGTTTTCCTTTACCGTTTTGAGAGCAGTGGTAAGGAAATAATTTACACAAAGTAAAGCGCCTGTCTGGGTTCGAACCTACGACCAACTCTTAAGTCGCAGCCGTTGCTACTGCGCCACCACTGCTCCTCAATCAGAAGCAATAAAATTGTATCTAATCCTTGGTGACCTTGACCAGTAGAAAGATAGACTATTTTAGTTTTACTGTCATCTAACTCAAAGGAGTTATTCCTTGTCGTTATGCAGACCATACATACACAGATCCTACCGCCTTTGGTTGAGCTATAAAAACAACGATACTGTTATGGTGATGTCCGTAATAAACCACATTTATGTCTTCTTCAGAATAAGCAAAATAACAATATAGAGTCCAGTTACATGATCAGACGTTCTATACTCGTATCTATATACAGGGTGAAATTTTAATGGTTGTTTTTACCAGACTACGGCAAAGCAAAAAGGAGGGTTATGATTTTGACCGGTATGTATGGTATGTAAGTATGAATGTATGTATTTTCATCTGTTCCCTCATAACTTCTAAACTGCTTATCATAATTTAACAAGTGAGGTATCGTTGGAAACGTCTTGATCTTCCGCTGGTTATGTGATTTCACATTAAATTGAATATGGCGCCCTCTAGAGGACATAAAAGTCCTGAACTAAAAAAAATTTTTTTTTTTAATTATCCCTTCCGCTGTGGCGGCCATTCTGTGGAATTTACACGTCTGTGTCGGTACTTCTGAGTGGTCTCGCGCGATCTGATAGCGTTGTTGGTGTGTTTTAGAGACTTGACATATGACGGTATGCCATCCTTGGTCTTTTCCCTACACTTTGTGAAAGTTAGAACAGTAAAAAGCCGCGTGGACTGGAGAAGTCTTCGACACAAATATGATTATAATGACCGCGGCCTGGATAAGGTTATTCAACATTTGAGGGGATGCCGTGTTTCGTATCAAATGAGAGGGCTTAATTAGCACATTTCAAATATATATATATATATATATATATATATTGTTAGCTATTGCACGCGGCTTTGCTTGCATGCACCCGATAAAAGGAATAATTTCTAAAATCACGCCTCAGATGTGAACCAAACATATTTTCTCTACAAACCTACCCATTATACATAATGTAATAATTTTTCTTCTTTAAAAATGTAAAGTGGCTCTGCAAGAAATTATAACCTCAAAATAATTTAAATAAAAACTAAGTTTAAAAACTAAAACCCGACTACTGAAAAATCACGCTCTAAAAAGTATGAAACAAGAAAATGAAAGACAGACAAATTTAAAATCCGGAGTTACACGTCATGTTAGGGATAAATCGAATAGATTACCTACGTGTAACTCCGGATTTTAAATTTGTCTGTCTTTTTCTAATTTCAGATGAGAATATTTTCTTGTTTCATACTTTTTAGAGCGTGAATTTTCAGTAGTCGGGTTTTAGTTTTTAAACTTACTTTTTGTCCTCTAAAGGGTCATTGTACTCATCATTATGAACAACTTTTACTATGGGACCAAACCTGAAATCGCGAAAAAAAAAAACAGCTGCTTCCTACATTTTGACGCGTTTGATGTAGATAAATGTACTAAACAGCTTATTTTTTTTCGCGATTTCAGATTTGGTCCCATAGTAAAAGTTGTGCATAATGATGAGTACAATGACCCTTTAAGAGGAAAACAACCATTAAAATTTAAACCTGTATATAAAACAAAGTCGGGTTATTTACACCACTCAAGAACGGCTGGGCCGATTTTTACGATGTTTGATTTGTTGGATTTGTCTCCGCCCCGAATAGCAGAATAACTATTAAAACATAGGAAAAATTCACAAACAAAAAAATATGAAGAAAATTAATTTTCTCATACACGAAATTTAGACAGGGCAACATCTGTCGGGTCAGCTAGTTCATAATAATTAATGCCATATATAGGGTGACAGATAATTAATGACCGATACCTAAACGCATTATTGTACTCATGATAACAAACAGCTTTTACTATGGAACCAAATCTGAAATCGCAAAAAAAATCAGCTCCTACATTTTGAGGAGTTATGCGAACATAAATGTAGGGAGCAGCAGATTTTTTTTTTCGCTATTTAAGGTTTGGTCCCATATTAAAAGTTGTTTGTTATCATGAGTACAATCATGTGTTTAAGTATCGGTCACTAATTACCAGGCACCTTATATAATGGGATAGGCAACAACAGCAGATAACCATTCTATCGCAGTCCATTGCTGTGCTGAACTTTCTTTATCTATATGTCGCAGACAACTACCTACCTTAATTAGCCGTTTATTTAACAGCATAGCCTTTGGAAGTAATGCTCGCCGTCCGCTGCCACGGCACCACTCGCTTCGCTCGGTCAGCTCGCATGCTGTTGGTCACAGTTCCAACCTAACCTAGCGCTGTGTAGTGTTTTAAGTAGGTCGTAAGCAGGGAATTAAGGTATACTAGATTTAAAAAAAGATCCCACTTAAGAAGGATGCGCTAAGGTAGCCCGCGAAATTAAAATTTTCTTACGTTTTTTGCAATTTGCAGGTCAGTGTCAGGTTGTATGTTGATTAAAATATGAGACGCGGCCGTAGCTAATATGGCTTTACAGAATTATAATCATTAGAATCAGCAAAACAACCCCAAAAAGCTGCCAATCTGCCTAGCCTTTTCCCAACTATGTTGGGGTCGGCTTCCAGTCTAACCGGATGCAGCTGAATACCATTTTTAGCATTAGAAGCAGCAATACAACTCCATAAGTTAGAATTGACCTCAAACCTCATGATTTCATGAAATCGCTAGATTTGAGGTCAATTCTAAATTATGGAGTTGTATTGCTGATTCTAATGATTATAATTATGTAAAGCCATATTAGCTACGGCCGCGTATCCACTGACAAATTCCAGAAAGGAAAACCCAATAACACTTTGCCCGACCTGGGAATCGAACCCAGGACCACATGCTCAGCAGTAGCGCAACGGTCGCAACGACCACTAGACCAACAAAGCAGGCTGTAAGTATCAAATTCGTATTAAACTTAGATATAACACAACCTGCCAGGGTCGCGGGTTGTTCGAAAGAGATACCGTGGCCATGGCACAGGCAACTGAAGGAACACGGGTGGGTTTTAGTCAGTAAAAGTCTGACACGCCCTCCCGCTCCACCCAGAGCGGGAGAAGTCATTGATGATTTCCCATTTAAAAAAAAAGATATAACACGAGAAATTTCGATGTTTTGACATGTCGTCACAATAGAAGATTGCACCCGTGCGAAGCATTAACCCCCGGTCGCACGGGCGTAATAACATCGCGGCGGGATTTTATAGCACACTGGATTTTCAACGCTCTGCTTAGCGCCGAGAGTGCAAAATTCAACAGTGTGTTTTTCGACGCGCTAGAATGTACTCTATTATTGTTAAGTTGGATTCTCAACGCTCGGCTCAACGAGAGTTGAAAATCCAGTGCGCTATAAAATCCCGCCGCGATTTTAATACGCCCGTGCGTACGGGGGTTTACTAGTTATAGTTCGCATCACCACAGAATATATAATAGTACAAGTACAGAAGATTCATTCCGCAAAATCATTTAAATAAATAGGACTCTTGCTAAGACACAATAAAGTGCAATTTAGGTCGCACAGCGTTAATTACCTACAGCTATATCCACATAGAATTTGTCTCTCTTGCTATCGCGTAACTTTTATACTTTCCGACTCGTTAGGTTTGTGTTCTTTTACGACGCGGCGCGTGAGTGGGTATTGAACTAACGTGCGAGCCGGCCGGTGCGCGGCAGCCCACACTGAACTAGCTCGACATGTCGAGCCCGCCACGCACTTCATACCTAAAATGCAATATGCGCCTGGCCTGGCGTCACTAAGTTTGCCGCTCTGAAACCAGGCTTTCCGATGCGCATGGCATGGCGCGCTGCTGTTTTAGTATAGATATTGACTACTGCGCAGACATTTGTAGCCTACTTCAGAGCGGGCAACTTACATGACGCGAACTATATGAGTATGTATATTTTCATCTTTATCCGCCATAATTTTCCCACTGCAGAGAAAATTAGGAGAACCCAATTAATTATGCTAAACATGCTTGTTATTACATTGGCACTATAAATGTGTTTAATCCGTTTAAAATAATTTCTGAACTTAATTCTGTGTGTGAATTCACTTAAACCCACTTTCAATTTCACAAATTTTAATTAATATTTTGGAACAGCACCAAATTAACTGTTACCGACAAAGATTTTTATATAAGATTAGTTAAATTAAATGAATACTTTTTGAATAATATGAATATAACTGTGATTGGTTCACTGCGGTGGTTGTTTAGATCAAAAGTGCCGCTTATGATTTAGTTAACATGAACTAAACGCTAAAACTGATTTGTTAGTCACGGTCGAACGCGTCACAAGAATATGAATAAAATATTGATGAGCCATTAAAATGTTTACGATATTCCTATTCAAAATTAAATGTTTGGAACGGGATTAGAACAGTGATAAGTTTTTTTTATTTAAGAGGCTGTTGCGTTTTGAAACCTCTCTCGCTCACACGGGATCAAATTTTTAAGAATGTTAAATGAAAAGATGTTTTTTTGAACAATGTAATAATTTAGTTGACTAGTAAATAATATTAATTTAATAGGTAATTATTAAAAAAAAAAATGTCGCATTTATCTATACCTAAATCTCAAAAACAGATAATAATTTTTGAGCTGAGTTTATTTATAACACAAATAGAAATGTGTTTTTAATAATTAGGTACCTACCTATTGAATTAATATTATTTACTAGGTGGCTAATTACATTTTTCAAAAAAGCATCTTTTCATATAACAATCTTAAGAATTTGGTCCCGTGTGAGCGAGAGAGGTGATAAAATGCGACAGCCCTCTTAAGTCAATGGCGACAAGTCGATCAAAATTCTGTTTTCAAAGTTTCTAATGAATACATTGGAGTTAATATGGTATAACTACTAATAACTAAAAGCCAGTTTTAGCGGGTTTTAGAAAATGTTTTCATTTTTCCCATTCCCACGACAAAATGAAAATTAAAAAATAAACATTGATTTTTTTAATCACAAACACTGGCCGAAATTAAAGCCGCTTCCCACAAGACACAATGACCATTACACAACCTTAAACAAAATGACAGCATGGCCATGGCCAATTGACCATCTCTATTCCTCGTAAACGCCTCATCTACCGTTACACTTTTTTCGCACATCACGTACAAATCTTTAGGACGCTTTGTTAATTACAAACGTGTCCAACTGTCCACTTGCAGGGGATTAGCGTCTGTGACGTCACCACTCGTTCGCACGAGTATGCCCCATAAAGCTTAGGACCCATGAATGGGCACCGGATGGGAAAAAACGTCAATTGAGGTTTTGTTTGCGAATTAAAATTTAAAGGGTGGTCACACTGAGACGTAACAGTATTAAAAAGTGCGAATGTGTTGTGTTTAATACAAAAGGGTTTTTTATTGGGGCCTTGGACTAATTTCTTTATTTTTATGTAAGGCGGTCAGTTAGCTATTTTTTTGTCACTGTACACGTGGTTAGACCTTAGACCCTATTGGGACTATCATTCCGATTACGGCAGAGAGAAGGATTATTTTGTCTGCTTTTACATAATTATTAGGTAGTGGACCTATGTCCCCAAAATATAAAGCAAGCACAGTGCTCTTGCTGAGCTTAGAAATAATAGTATTTTTTTATGAATAGTCTTATACAACGTGTAACTTAAAACGCACAACCTCTTAAGGGGTCATTGAACTCATAATTATAAACAACTTTTACTATGGGACTAAACCTGAAATCGCGAAAAAAATCAGCTGTTCCCTACATTTATGTTCGCTTAACTCGTCAAAATGTAGGGAACAGCTGACTTTTTGTCACGCGATTTCAGGTTTGGTCCCGTAGTAAAAGTTGTTCATAATAATGAGTACAATGACCCCTTAAGAGGTTGTGCGTTATTTAAGTTACACCTTGTCTAGGACACAAAAAATCTTCTCATTTTAAGTTTTTCAGGGACATACAATTATAATGTCCCCTGGTCGTTAAAGGTTTGACAGTAGCCTTTTATAAATATTTGATAAGTAGGAAAGCATAGTCCACTACCCTATCTACTGTGCAATCATTACAAACGACATTAGGCGCGTCCTATGAATATGAACTCATTATACCTACTTTAAAATAACAGAATTTTTACACGTAATATCGTAAACTCTAATCAATATTAACGATCTTTGATTTTATCGACTTGTTCTTGGCACACAAAAGTGCACATAACGATCGAATTATATTGCTGAATTATTAAAATCTTAATCTATTTACATCTTGTTTATTGGTGCTAATGTTATATGGAAACTTCCACACTAAGCGAACTTAATGTATTGAAGTGTTTGTTTGAGTGACAAATGATATACAGAAACAATGGCTGAATATTAACAGCTTCTTATCTATCAAACAGTCGAAGGTCTTGTTGGACGCTCGCTAAATTTTTCAGTTCATTTATAAACTACCTACATACGAGTACTACCCAACATGTATATGTTACCGGAAATGTATGAAACCTAGGAATTGTACACAATTCCTAGGAAATATATGCACTTCCGAGCCTACTTAGGAAATGTGTTAAATAATGTTTCAAAGATTCTTTAATACATACATTTCCTGTGAAATATGAGTATATGTATTTCCTAGGAATTGTATGAAATTCCGAGATGATACTAGCAAAAATGTAAAAAATTTGGTAATGCTTTCTGTGACTAAAAGTAATGAAACACGTTTGTAAACTGAAATCAGATTTTTTATTAAGTCTCTCGTTGACATAATTAGCTGTAACAATCACATCGTAAAATATAAAAATATTCATAGGGCTTATTACTAATTAAACTTCGGCCTGATGTTGTAAGTTTTTCTTAGCACTTTGACGATTTTTAATGCTTTTAAATTTTCAGCCGGGACCAACGGCCTTAACGTGCTTTCCGAGGCACGGAGGAGTCTCGGTTGTAAAGAGGGTCACCCATCCACGCACCAACCCCGGCAAGCAGAGCTCAACCTGATGGATCGACCCATGCAGCTGTTATTACTAAACACGCAGCTCCTCAATCAGTGCCTCCTTATCATCAGTTCCATTTCCATATTATTCACACTGTTTTGTGTCAATTAGTCTTAATAGTTTTCATCGTGAATACTGAACTGAACTCGATGGTAACTCTTTTACATAGTGGCACTGCTGCCGTTATTTATTTTTATTTAATTTCTATTACAATGCATAACGTAGTTCAGCCACTAATTGTGATAAGTAATATGATTATGCCTTAAAAGTATCATGTTAAACATAATATATGAGTGAGCACACTTTCTCCTCTTAAGGCTCACAATACAAATTCATGTACCACGCGTCTACTAAGTAGGGGCAATTTAAAGTGATAAACAGAAATAACACAATATTGTGCGTTGGTCCGTCTGTAGAACAAACTGGCCGCTTGTTTGACTTAACAATTTTACGTTCTCGGAAGGTGCTGAGAGTGCAGGTAGTTTTTTTTTTACCACTGGCCACACCGCCAACTCTTTACATACGACGCAGGTTGAGGTTCTATATTGTGTTTTAGTTAGTCTATGCTAAATATATTTCTGTTCCATTCATGAATATTTGTTCATTTAAAATTATGCATGCGGAGTTTGCCTGTAAGTGGTTGTTGCACTATTGCATATTGTTACATTTTTGCATGTTACTTTTGGCATAAAAACATTGTGGATAATTATTGGAAAACCAATAAAATAAAAAATTATGTTGGCACAGCCTTTCATAGGCCTATTATAAACTGTATTACAGTAATTCTGAAAAAAAAAATGTTTACCTAGTAGTTGACGATATACAAAATTTTAAAGCGGGATTAATAAATTCTTTACAAAGAATGTTCAATAAATGGCTCTTATAATCCATAGTGCCTAATAGACTAAAATATAATCACTCTAACATCATAGAGTCAAGAAAATAATCAGCCTTATTTAATTGCATTAAAATCGACACGCTATTTTAACAAATCAACAATATATCAGCTTTAATAACAACTCACAATTTCCGCTTCATCAAACCATAGACAGGTGTGACAGGCAAGAAACTAAACTCGTCAAAATTAAAACATACCAGCTTTGAGCTCGAGTGATTGATTTAAACTGACAGTTATTACCCGATTATGGACTTACGCGTTACCTATGACATGTCAATATCGTAAACATAATATTTTATTAGATTTATTAACGAGTAGATTCACGGTCTGTATCTGTATGTAATCTTTGGATGATCCTTAGATGTAATTTAAATTGAACGCAGATTTGGTAAATCTGATTATTTTTGTTATTCTTATGTGGTCATGCGTGATATCATGTGTTTTGGAATGATACTCAATAAACAACATTTTATGACTAAATAGTTTTCAGGTAGATGGCGAAGTTTGTAGGTACTTATCTTTTTTACTGACCAGCGAATGTTGTCTAACTCATTTTTAGGGTTCCGAACCCAAAGGGTAAAACGGGACCCTAGTACTAAGACTCCACTGTCCGTCCGTCTGTCACCAGGCTGTATCTCATGAACCGTGATAGTTAGACAGTTGAATTTTTTACTGATAATGTATTTCTGTTGCCGCTATAACAACAAATACTAAAAAACAGAATAAAATAAATATTTAAGGGGGCCTCCCATACAACAAACGTGATTTTTTGCTCGTTTTTGCTCGATATTGATAACGGCAACAAGTATGCGCTTGAAATATTCACAGAATATTTAGTTTTATATTCACTTTAAAAATAAATAATTAAATTAAAATAAAACAAATATTTAAGGGGGGCTCCTGTACAACAAACGTGATTTTTTTGCCGTTTTTATAGATAAAGGTACGGAACCTTTCTTGCGCGAGTCCGACTCGCACTTGGCCGGTTTTTACAGTAACTAAGTCCTATTTTTAAACTAACCATCACAATAACTAGACACTAAGAATTGATGACGATGACCAAATGATGATGCACATATTGCTGGTACCTACTAATTTATTCAGCCAAGCAGCAAACGCGTCCTCGCAAACCTCCAATACCAACAAGGTTGCGCTTGCACAGTTTTATAGTCGAGAAAATGCCTTTTAAATATAGAAAACAATGTTACCTCACATTCCTGTAGCTGTATGACTGTAGTGAACATGTTGCTAATCGAGTTCAGTATGCGGCATCACGGAGGTACCACTTGCAGCCGTAAAACCACGCTTCGAGACGAATGCTCGCATAATGACGTTGAGAATACTCCGCGTCATTGTTAGGAGTTAGTTCGAAGTTCCAAAGAATTGTATATTAATAGTAGTAGTAGTGGTAGTTAAGTCAATACTGACTAGGAATTTGTTGGTACAGCAATGTTTTGCAAGTTACTCTAACATAACATTTTGCATGTTTGTGACACTCTATTTGGCAATTATTTGCTTACTACCTGGTGTTAAACTTTTAAGTTTCCTGAATTCATAAATCTTCATCACCATTTGCCTGAGTTAAAGGATAAATTATCCTAGTACAGACATCTAACATTGTAATACCTTCTTTATATAACTAAGATTAATTGTATTTTACCAACTTTGATTCTGAACAAAATTATAATTATTAATCTATTGCAATTAATTTAAATTGAAAATCAAAACCATTTCGACGTTTTAGGACTTTTGTAAGTCAAGTTTACTCCTAACTGCCTAAGATATCGACAAAATTTTCATAATTATAAACTCCCAAGGAGCTCGTGGCTAAGTAATAACAGCCGCACGGATCGATCAATCAGGATAAGCTACGCTTGCTGGGGTTGGTCCGTGGATGAGTGACCGTCTTTACATACCGAGATTCCTCCGTGCCTCGGAAAGCACGTTAAGCCATTGGTCCCGGCTGTCATTCGTGGATCTTTGACAGTCGTTACGGGTCGTCAGAAGCCCGAAAGTCTGACAACCAGTCTTACCAAGGGGTTTGTGTTACCCAGTAACTGGGTTGTGGAAGTCAGATAGGCAGTCGATTTATGTAAAATACTGGTATTCAGTTGTATCTGGTTAGACGGAAGCATACCCCAACATAGTTGGGAAAAGGCTAGGCAAGTGATAAACTCCCAATCAGCAAAAAGCGTCATTTTAGCCATCAATAAGTTTTGTAGCCATTCCCGGAGAGGGCTATGCGAGATTCAACTGTAGAGAATCACTCCCTGTGTCATTTGCATACGTTCAGTTTTATTGCAAGCCGTAAATAATCGTCATAATACATGTCGTGTGGCAAAACCGATGTTTTTCATGCGTATTGCCTTCAATACGTGTTTAGTTGAAGAACGTGATTAACTGTTGGTGAAATCGCTTATATTATCTCCTCGTTGGCCTATTGGCTGCTACTGCTTCCGAGGGCTGTGTTTTATGCGAAGTTATCTAAATTAGAAAGGATTTTGATGTCGCTTTGTTCAGAAATTCTGTGAGATTTTCTTGTAGAGAACAATCTTAGTTTTGAATAACCTGGGTTTGAAAATCTTTATGGTAAATTGAGCTAAAGCTTCTTGATTTTTTTGCAGTAGGTATTTAAATACTTAGTGTTAAGTTGATTTTGTGATGATTAAAAGATATGCATTAATATTATGCATTTTCCAGAAGCTTTCTTTTTTAACCGACTTCAAAAAAAGGAGGAGGTTCTCAATTCGGTCGTATTTTTTTTTTTATGTTTGTTACCTCAGAACTCCGTCATTTATAAACTGATTTGGAAAATTCTTTATTTATTTGAAAGGATATACTTTCAGATTGGTCCCATTTTTATCAAAATCCAGTTTTGATGATGGGATCCATGAGGAATTGAGAGAACTCCTCAAAAATTATAGGCTTACATATAGCGATTTTGGTATTTTCATCAACAAATCAAGCATTTGCATTCAGAAAGTAGCACCTGGTGAAGTGGTACTGATGAAGAAGGCCACGGCAACTTCTCAACGATAATATGTATTTCACGGGAGGCGATAACATATCTCAATTAAGATAGTTAAGTGACTATGACGAAACTTTAAATAAATGGTTCTGATGAAAATGGCACCATCGAGCCGATCTGATGAAGAAGCCGGAAGGTAGGCACCGGAACTCAGTAATAAAACAATATAATCTAGCCATGTTTGGTCTTATTGGAATTGTCATGAGGTGCACTCTGGCTATAAACGATTTTAATGGTAATTATATGCCACTTCAAATTGCGCTACTTGAGTTGTATTTTATGTGTGGCCTTGATTGTCAGAAGTCAGATTTCGTAGCCTCGTTATCTCCGTCAACATAAAACTATGCCTTCCAAACTTCTGACACGGCTTAGCGCGACTTTATTTGGCTTTTTGCAAAGTTTTTATTTGAGATGGTCGCATACAAATATGTTCAAGTTCTAATGAGTGGCTTTTGAGTTAACTTCAATAATTTAATACGTATTTTTCCCACATAGTCTATGTGAATGATGCTCTAATTTATTTTGCAGAGTAGTATTCGAATTTGTGTGGGATAGGCACCACTATAAAGTAAAAATAAAAACTTTTTACAACAAAAAAACCAATTCGAAATTAAAGTTATTTTTCACTTTGTAGTGTTTTTTTTTTGGGAGTCGGTTGTTTTTTTTTTGTAAAAAGTTTTTATTTATAAGTCCCCTAAGTTTTACCTACAACACATCACGTTCATCACGTTCACTTCGCCTGAAACAATCAATGAAAAACGTTACTTACATGCACTACACATCCAATTAAATGAAAATACTAAAATTTCAGATCTCCTAGTTTTAATAACGGCTACGTAACTACTTCAACAGACAAATACAAACTGACGATAACTGCGTAATAATTTTGACAGTACACACAAAGTTGATATGGGCAATAAAATTTGACAATACGCTACACTACGACAATTACATGAGGAATAAACAGAGATGTTGCCGACACTGTTGGAAATTGGTCATTCTATGGAAATTCTAAAAGTTTCGGAATGTTTTCTGGTAAAGAAAAATGATCATAAAAACTCTTTAGAGACCACGAGAGTGGTCACACATAAATGGAAACCCCAGCGAACCCTGAGCTTTTACGCCCACTGCCTTGCTGATTGACTAATAATTTTTAAACTCGAAAAATTTTGTTTAGGTATATGTGATAAGAAAAAAATCCTTATATATTGTGTTTAGAGTGGGATTAAATGTTAATTATAATGTAGTAATAATGTTACACCTCTTCTGTTAATTAAACGTTGCGTAACTTTTTAGTACCCACCTTATTATTACTACTACTACTACTACTGGCATTATAAACTTAAGGTATTTAAGGATTGTCGTTTTACACTCATGATGACTTGCAAGATAGGTAGGTAGGTACCTATACTTGCATTTACCTGTAATTACCTATTTGTTGGTAAGCTACGGCGTAATTATCTGCAACCTTTTTATGTACCTACCAATTCTTTATTTGTTCTTATGTAAGAAATACAATTTTACCTTTGAGTATTTCATTAACACATAGGTACTGTTTTTTCTCCTTCAGATTTGTACGGAGAATTTTAACCTAAACGTCAGTACAAACATCATTTCAATATTTCCACGAAACAAATGGCAACTATTGAAATATCACTAATTTAAATAACTCACTACTACTTCAACAAGGTTTCACGAAATGTCGTGAACAGCATATGAGTTACTGCGGGGAGGGTGTCTCGGTGAGCAATTTGGGGTTCCCTCGGCGGCCTGCCTGCATGTGCAATGTGTTTGCAGTACGAACCCGTGCCAAAATTGCCATCTTTCCGCTGGATAGCCGCGAGCTGACGAAATGAGGTGCCGGCACCGTATTTGGTTAGCTGTAACCTCGGATTAGTTTGACGGTTTATCGTTTTAGTTTTAATATGAATTTTAGTTGGTGCTGTTAAATGTGGTATATGTAATATGGATTATAGATGAGAATCTATATAAATAAAAAGAGAAGTCCTGACTGACTGACTGATTGACGGACTCATCAACGCCCAGCCCAAACCCTTAGACCTACAACGCTGAAATTTTGCATAGAGGTTCCCTTTATAACGTAGACGAGGAATAAGGAAGGATTTCTGGAAATTCTATCCCTAAAGGGTTCAAATAGGGGATGAAAGTTTGTATGAAAAATCTTATTCCTTGAGTTAATAGACTTGAAACTGAGCACGAATACTCATCTAAGTAAATTATAAAGTTTGTCATTTTTAGTTTTCCTAAACTACCCCCTAAGGAGGAATTGGGGGGTCTCAAAGTTTGTATGGAGGAGTTTTAACGCGCGGTCCGATTAACTCGAAAGTCAGCATTTATACTTCAGACCAAAAATTAAGAATAACGTGAATCACAGTTTTTCGAAAATCTACCCCTAAGGGGGTGAGAAGGGGTAGTCAATTTTACAGGGCAGGATTTTACTGCGGGGTTTGATTAACTCAAAAATTGGTGTAAATAATATTTCAGTCAAGTTACGGAAATATCCCAAGCGATTTTTTAAAATTCCATCCCTGTGGGGAAAAACAGGGAATATAGCGTATATGATAATTCTTATTCATTTGGTTAATTAACTTAAAACTTGGCACAAATACTTGCCTAAGTAATAAAGTTTGTCATTAATAGTTTTTCAATACAACCCCTAAGGGAAGGGTAGAGGGGGAGGGGGAAGGAGAAGAATTGGTTAGAAGGGTGAGGGGGAGGGTGATGGCGGGAAGAGGAGAGAGGGAGGGGTTGGTGAGGGGCGAGAGGGTGTAGTGAAGGGGAGAAGGGAGAAGAGGAGAAGGAGGGGGAGGTGGAGGGGGGGTGAGTGAAGAGGGGAGGGGAAGAGGGGAGGGGAAGAGTTGGCGAGGGGAGGAGTTGGAGGGGAAGTGGTTAAGGGAGTATGAGAGGGGGAGGGGAAGGTTAGCGGGAAGGGGGTGAGCAGGAGGGGGTTGGGCACGGGGAGGGTGTGGGTGAGGGGGTTAGAGGGTGAGAGGGGGTTAGAGGGACAGGTGAGGAATGAGAGGTGGGGTAAGAGGGGGAGGGGTGAGAGGGGGTTTAGAAGGAGAGGAGGTGGGGAGGGGGGGACGAGTGCTTTTACACCTTTTTGTATAGCACTGTTTCATTGAAGAAACCCAGCCCGACAGAAATGACTGAAAAATATAAAGTCAGATTGACACAAAAACCGGCCAAGTGCGTGTCGGAACACGCACAATGAAGGGTTCCGTAGTTGAAAAGAATTTATCCCAAAAACAAACTAAACAATGAATCCCAAAAAAAAATTTTTTATGTCATAAAACTAAAAATTAACAATTTTCGGACTTTTACCTTTACTTGTGCTGTAAGGACCTTGCTTCTTGCCAAATTTCATTATACTAGGTCAACGGAAAGTACCCTATAGGTTTTGAATTACTTGCGACAGTTGCGAGTATCAAAATGTGTCGCAAAATGGCCGTATTTTTTTTTGCGTTGACTTAGAAGCTTGATTTTTTTAGAACTCTAATTGACTTACGTATTTGTTATTAATTTCAATTTGATATCTCCACGCGTCCTTGAGAAAAAGGGTCTTGACAGACTGACAGACAGACAGACAGTCAACGAAGTGATACTATAAGGGTTTCGTTTTTTCCTTTTGAGGTACGGAACCCTAAAAACAGGAATAAACTCCAATCGTGCATCGGAGCTAATATATACCCTTTTTTTTGGTTGTTTGCACGCGGTACCTACTCTCTGGAACTACCAGTCGGACTTTAAAAATTCTTTTTGCACTTGATAGCCCAATTCATAGGGAAGGCTAAGGCATATTTAACATCACTTCTAGCACTCTTAGGTGCCGAGCAAAAAAAAAAGTTAGAAACAATGTCTAAGCGAAAACGAAGTATTAGCGCGGGCAGGCAATGCGATGCGACGGGGTGGGTTGGGGGAACAAGAAATTCCATACGGGCGAATTCGCGGGCAGAAGCTATCTCTTAATATAACAAGAAAAGTCCTGACTGATTGACATCAACGCCCAGCCCAAACCCTTGGACCTAGAGAGCTGCAATTTTGCACAGAGTAAGGAAGAATTTTCGTTCTCGTGGGATATTTACCGACATTCACGCGGGCGAAGCTGCGGGCAAAAGCAAGTCTAAACGGAATCAAAACTGTACAATTCATATTTTTGAAAAAGTAACCGCTACGAGGTGTTGAACGAGTCTAATGCCGAAAATATAGTTTTTAGAATGTTTGTCTGTTTATCTGGATATTTGTTCTGGATTGGCGCAAAAACAGCTAAATGGATTTGGATGAAATTTTTAGCACACAGATTGTTACGTGGTTGGTACTTTTAATTTATGGGATATTTTCCTACATCCACGCGGGCGAAGCCGCCGGCAAAAGCTAGTTTTCTTCGTGTCGTTGGCACAATAGTTATTCATATTTTGTTGGTCCAAATCTTCGCCAATACCACGGCGTTATCGGTCGCAGCGCAGAAGTCACTTTGGCTGTATGTTTTGAGGCACAGCGGGCAGGTTCTATCCCGCCCTTTGCGCTCCAGGTGGAGCATAGTTTGTGACACAGCTCCACCACACCCTACTGCCGTTCCATCGAGGTAGCCCCACTTTACAAGGTTCGATTTACATCTTCTCACTTGGGTTCGGAGACGGTACAGGGACTTCCAAGTGGACCACGGAAGGTTACGCCCCCGAGGAAGATGCTCGTTTGGTGGTAGATAGTAAGTGGTGGGGGGGGGTTAAAGGAGTCCTGCCACAGTTTGCAACGTGCGTCGATCAGCATACCTGGTAAAGATGCTATCGATTTTAAGAAGGTGTGGCTATTTTTGCCGTTGCGTTGGTAGTTGAGCGCCAAATAGTGGATGTCTAGTATCAGACTTCTGTTTGTAATTCTCCACTTCGCTTGCAACTTCTCTTCGGACTTGTGGAGGTGCTATGCCAACTGTGGGATATGGTGCGCTGACCGGGGTCGGTTTGTGGGAGCCTGTGATTGTTCAGTATGTTTCATTCTGAGCAACATCTACTTACGTATTCGCCCGCAGAGAAGCGGAGTGCTAGGCCAGTGGTGCGGAGTACCTGCGGTGAAGCTGAGGTGAAGCACCCCAGGTGGTTGAGGATAGGCGCCTGAGCAAGTTGTTGTCAGTGCTCTGAAAAAAGCTAGCTAGTACGGAATATAGTCAGTGGGTCGTTAAATATAATTGTGTTCAAAATCAATATTCAAATTCATAGATATAATATGCCATCGACATATCGATCAAGTCGCATTGACCGCGGTCGCGAGAAGACTGAAGTAGGAGGGTGTCATTCGTCGCCGTCAGTGACGGTAGTTTTTCCAACTACCCACATTTGATTGTGATAAAATTACCTAAATGTAATAAATATTTTTTTTTTCACTTCTTATTCTTTAACTAAATAGTGTCACTGTCCACATTATAAAATAGTCTTCGACAATGTCGCAGACCTCATAGGCTTGATGGAGCTCATTTTAAATAACTACGTCACATATCACGACACCACTGCTCAACAACTTTCAACCTTAGTTGCTGTGACATAAAATGTTATTTTGGTTTCCAAAAAGCAAACTGAGTTACTATGGCTGCCATCCAAATGTGATGCAATAACCTTTGATAGTACCAACTAGTAACATTTTATCACATTATTATGACGCTCGGTTTAATACGAACATCTGTATATGAATCGGTAAAGGTTTCTAATATACAAATTTTCAATGGGTGGGTACTTGAAATCGAATGACGTGAGATCGAATATACTTTCCCGAAAACGTTAACTCTAGTACTTGAAATCGATAAATTACGTATATGAGCGCGACAGTTCACTACCTCGATGCATCAAAATCTCGAATAAGCTCGAATCATCGGCAGCGCGAAGGCCCATTATCTTGAAACATCATTAAAATTTCTCGTTCAACCATCTAATTGATTTACAGAATAGTTTTAAGGATTTTTATTTGAGTACAATATAATGAAACAATATATGCGTAGATATAAATCAACTATAATCATGAAACATCAATCAATCTGCCTAGCCTTTTCTCAACTATGTTGGGGTCGGCTTCCAGTCTAACCGGATGCAGCTGAATACAATTATTTTACATGGAGCGACTGCCTATCTGACCTCCACAACCCATTAACTGGGTAATACGATACCCCTTGGTAAGACTGATTGTCAGACTTTCGGGCTTCTGTCGACCCGTAACGACTGTCAAAGATCCACGAATGACAGCCGGGACCAACGACTTAACGTGCTTTCCGAGGCACGGAGGAGTCTCGATATGTAAAGATGGGTTACCCATCAACGGACCAACCCCGGCAAGCGTAGCTTAACCTGATGGATCGACCCGTGCGGCTGTTATTACTTAGCCACGAGCTCCTCATAATCATGAAACATAATGATCGCAATAAAATAACATTACAAATATCTAGTTATTTTACCAAATACATAGAAAGTAAACATATTAGGGTAACTGCAGTAGTAATTGGCCGTGCTTTAGTAACTGGCCACTCATAAAAATAAAGGTATAAAAAAGGAGAAGAAGCAAGTTCATGAATGAAAAGGACGAAAAAAAATTACTTTTATTTTACTTTTAAAAAGTTAGGTTCAGAGGCCAGCACATCAAGCTACCCCAATCTGTCAAATTTCTTTGTTAGTTTTTCAACTTTATTACAAAGGAATTAAGTTCATATTCAATTGGGAAAATTTGACAGATTGGGGTAGCTTGATGTGCTGGCCTCAGTAATATAGCGTAGCCAATTACTACAGCAGTTATACCCTATGTACGAAATATGGAATAAATGTCATAAGTATTAAAAAAAACAATTGTAATTTTGTATGATTTGCAATAACTCTCAACAAATCGCGTAGGAAAACCTATTTTCCCTTTACTTTCACATAACCACATAACAGAAGCATTGTGTTGCATTATTTTCTTTTTACGTGGCTAGCTTTTTCTATAATGTGTTTAGTGTTTTCTTGTTCTTCATTAAGTTTTCCAATCGTTTCATAGAACCCAAGTTTTTTTTTCTAACAAGGCATTCCAACGACGATGCCATGGCGCAACGTTATTTTAGGTCCTTGAAAATCCTCTATCCTCTATTGAGTTGAATTGACGACAGCCACATGACAGTGCAGGTGGAAAAAGAAGCTGTTGTGTTCTTGAAGAGCTTTCAGCAATATAACATCTCTCAAACCAACAAGTCTCAAAACAAGTCCATTTCTGCTTCCTGTGGTAATTTTTTATTTTATTTATTCATTATCAAGTAACATAGACTCATTATTTACACAATTATAACAAACAATACACAAACAAAAACAGACAAAAAATTAAATCGTAGTTAAATCAAATTAAAATTATATTAAATTAAATTAAATCAAAATTTTAACAAATTAAAATAAAATCAACATTAAATCAAATTATATCATAATATAGTAATACTTGTTCTTTGAGAACTTGATACGCTTCTGGAGTTTGTTCAGGAGTCTAGAACGCCAAGGTGAGAAGATGGCGTAATTTTAGCGCAAATTCACTGTCTTCGCCATATCTAGAAGAGACCGCGTTCTTGAATTTTTCTCCACAAAGGCTGACCCAAGTGAAAAAAGCAATCCTAACTAATTGCGTTCGGAAATTCAATTTTGATGGCGTTCAACGCTGCCTTTTATTTGACGATATGACGTGTTGAGGCTCCAAAACTATATTGCATTCGGTTATGTATTCTCGGAGCTGACAGAAAAGATAAATATAGCTTTCTTCAGTTTTCCGAGTAACAAACCCATATATCAAGAGCACGATTCTTTGATAATCACCCTCGCCGTCAATGCCATGAACAGAATACAAACTGTTTAAATAATTGTGGGAAACTCCTAAAAGTTTCGTCCATTAGGTATCCATACGTCAGATATTTTCAAAATTTCTTTTAGTTATGAAAATATTTCTATATTAATATTTAAGCCATCTTGCAATGGAGATCAAATGGAATGAATCCAAGAAGCCATAGCAAGTTCGGGCTTACAAAATTTATATCAAATCAGCACTTCATCATCAGCAATCAAATAAAAGTAAGTACAATATTATATTCAATATTTATTGAAATTTTAATAGACAATGTAGCAATATTAACATTATTAGGGTGTCCAGTAAATAGCACGACATACTGCAGGGGGTGATAGCTTGGGTCAATACCTACCGAAACAACACAATATATGTTCAGGAAAATCTTACGGATTTACAGTTTTACAAAATTTTCCGAAATATCGAAAAATCTCTACCTTGAAACAGATTTTTAAGCATCTCGTAATGAAACATTCCTTTTCTATTTTTTTTTTACATCAAATTATTCGTGAATAGTTACTTTACTCATTGATAAGTCTTTTTTCTATCAAAAACAAGAATGTTTTCAAGAAATAGTATTTTTTGTTTAAATTTTCACATAACGATTTTCTTTTCGCATAACTTTAACCTACAGTGGTGAAAAAAAATCCATAAGATTTTGCTGAACATATATTGTGTTGTTTTGATAGGTATTGACCCAAGCTATCACCTCCTGCAGTATGTCGTGCTATTTACTGGACACCCTGTAGATTAAGTAAAGAAATTAAAGGTCGAATGTTAATCATAGAAATAGTCAGTCAAGATTTGTAAGCTAACTATGAAGTTTTTTTTTATTCACTTAAGTCTCTAATAATTTCTACAATATCATTGTCTATACCAAGTAAGTTATCACCAGTTGTGCCATGATCAGCAGCAGTTCTATTTTCTACTTCAGACAATGACAATGGAGAATCATAATTCGATAAACGCGAATTACTTGCTGAATTATTGACAGACTGCGATGAAGATCCAGCAGTGCTATATCCGTAGTTTCTTTCTTGATATTTTCCCATCATTGCTTCAAGTAAAATGTTATTTATATAGTATTTTGCCATAATAACCTCTTGTTCTGATTTTACTTTACGCAGTTCCGTAGCTACATATTATTGACCATATATATCAAAATCGTCTTTTTTGGCTTCTTTGTTCATCTTGTTTTTAGCATCCATCATGACTTCATATGCTTCGTCTATTTTGTCGTCCATTGTTTTTTTCTTCTTGCGCGACCCATTCGATTCTTTAGCTTGATCTTCCGGCATACTATGCGACGACTGATCTGGAATCTCTTCAGCTCCAATTTCCAGCTCGGACTGATTTGTATCTGTGTTCTGAAAAATAAATATACCAATAAGTTTTATTTTTTATTGTTTCAGTTACCAAGTTCATCAGAAGAGTGGAAACATAAAGCACGTTGTTTTGAAACAACATGGAACTTTCCGAATTGTATCGGTGCGATTGATGGAAAGCATGTGCAAATAATAGCACCACCAAATTCTGGAAGTGATTTTTTCAATTATAAAGATCATTTCAGTATTGTATTATTGGCGATTGCAGATGCAGACTATAATTTAATTTACGTAAATTGTGGTGCCAAGGGTAAATCATCTGACAGTGGAATCTATCAAGAAACTTCGTCTTTTAGGCAATTAAATCAGAATAATTTACATTTACCCCCACCAAGGCAGCTTCTACGTGATGGGCCTAGTCTGCCTTATGTATTCGTGGGTGATAGCGCCTTTGCACTGAGTGAAAATATGGTGAAGCCCTACCAAGGATATCACGAACGAGGCAGTGTGGAACACATTTTTAATTACCGGCTTTCTAGGTGCCGCAGAATTATAGAAAATGTCTTTGGTGTGATGCCCGTGATATTTCGAGTACTACGACGTCCTATTGAACTAAATCCCAGAAATGCTATGATATACATGTGCATATCTCCATAATTTCCTACGTCGAAATTCAGGGTCAGGCACTATTTACAACCCGCCTGGGATGATGGATTCTGAAGATACTAATCATAGAATAATCGATGGTTCTTGGCGCCGTAATTAATACCACAACATATCTGATCAAGAATCATCAGAAAATCCACCAATACAGTCTGCTTTTACAATAAGGGACAGGTTAGCCGAGTACTTTTGTAGTGAAGAAGGCAGTGTATCATGGCAGAATTATGTCGCATAATTATGTATTAAGTGAAATGGTCCGTATTACGTTGGATTAAGGTTAATTTTTAATTATGAGTGTGTTATGTTACTTATGACTTTGTAGAATCTTAGCGCTGTAATAATGAAGTTTTACTTTGAATTGTAACATTATTGTAATAAGATTCATTTTATGTAGTGATATTGAGATTTGCAACTTATGACGGTTTTGGGGGTGTTAAGAGACCTCTTTTGATCTCTTTGGTACTTTTATTAGGTACCTATATTTATCTGCTCTTTGGTTGTTAGTAACATGTTTTGGTTGTTTTTGTTTGGTAACTGTCACTGTCACTCTAAAAAATATATTTTGTCAACTTACAAATATTTTCCTTTGCTTATTTATAATTATAGTTTCTCAGTATAATATGTACAATGCACGTTGCACGCCCATGTCTAATACACAATTAAAAAAAATAAACTTACTTGTTTTATTGAATCCATTGACCCTGCAGAGGTCTCTTGTTGCTGCAAAAACATTACTGACTCATACGCAAACCAGCTACATTTCTTTATTTCTTCAGAACCGACACCGGTTGATTTTGACCCTTTAACTTTTTGTCTTTCTCTCAAAAATTGAGATCGTAGATTATGAATTTATTTCTCAACTTCTTTTCGCGGAATATTTAATATTTTCGACATTTCTTCCCACGCGTCATGCTTCTTATTTAAAATTTTATAATGATTATTATTTGCATCCCACAAATATTCATAGGAGCGATATAGTTCAATAAGTCGCAGCACTACGTCGTTCGACCACATTGTCGCAGGTTGCACGCACGTCCACACTCTATCACTACTCTTCATCGACTGTGCGACAAGGAACAGTTTCAACAATGTCGCGGTGATGTCGTCCGACGTCGCCCGACATCGCCCGATCTCTCTACTCAAATAATCCAAGGCATTAAAAAAAGACATTACAGATGAAAAAGAAAGAAAGAAAATAAGTTTATTTTATTTATTTAAAATAGGTACACCAACAGCATATACATTGTACATTAAATACTAAAAGTTAACAGGTACGGGTTCTTATGTATATGCCAATGGTCAACCGCCTAGCCTTTTTACTAAACGGCGCCGTTCAACTAGTGGCCTGAACGATATTCAGCCGATACGTCTTACAGCATTTAATGAACTGGCTGGCTGATGCTTAAGGCCATTTATACAATAGGGCCATCTGCTTCTGTAACGTCTCCAGCGCTGCGGGAAGTGCAACCCATTCGCCCTAACGTAATAAAGGAAGTGAGCATGGGTGCCTACACCCATGCTCACCTCCGCAGCTTCGGCTTGTTGGTCGCTAGTATGGCTCGCACGGGTGCATATGCATACACTTTCCCTTCGCGCCTCCGGATTTTTATATAAACTCTAGGGGTAGCAGGCGTGAGCGAGAGGCAACTTTCGCGCCCTCACGTCCCTAGTCGCCGCAGGAGATGACCTGGGCGGTGGGAATCAGTAGCCGATTCCCGGCCACCGTAGGCGCGGGCTTGTGGACGCCCAAGCAATGGGTAGCTCACCGTCCGGTAAGGACCAGGCCCGGGTCGACGGCGCGTTGTGTTCCACGCGCGCCTCAAAGAGATGTCAGCAGTGATGATGTCCGGTAGGGCCGATGCCGCTGGGGTCGCGGGTTGTTCGAAAGAGATACCGTGGCTTTGGCACAGGCAACTAAAGGAACATAGGTAGATTTTAGACAGTAAAAGTCTGACACGCCTTCCCGCTCCGCCCAGAGCGGGACAAGTCATTTGATGATTTCCCATCTACAAAAAAAAAGGGGGGGTAGCAGGCAAAATTACAACGTGGAGTTGGGGTGCCCCGATTCGATTTTGCGTAAAGGCATTTAAACTGTGAGAATCACCAGAAATATTGTGACTTATCGACGCCATATTGACAGGGTGGATTTCAGTGCCAGGTGGCAGAAAATGGAACTACATTTAAATGGCTAGGCAAGTAGATCGTTATCGATCCAATCTTTTGCCTAGCTGTTTGGCTGTTTATCATTCAGGCCGCTAATTGAAAAGGCTAGGCGGTTGACCAAACGGCTAATTAAACCAGTTGGCTCAGTTGGCTGCGACATATACATATACATATGAACCCGTACCTATAGGTTGCTTTGTTTTATGGGTCGTGTACACCAGTGGGTGTACACGACCCATAAAACAAAGCAACCTTCGTAAATTATAATATCAAATTAAAATATTAAAAGTATTAATTAAAATAAAAAACAAAACAGCTTTGACTTAAGTCTAAAAAAGAACCAAAAACTGACTTACAAAAATACTCGTATCCATAAATATAAAATAACTACTTGACTATTTTGCGGCGGCTAGCTGTTGAAGAGCGTTTGCTACGCCGCTGTCGACAGTGCCACAGCGCATGTGAGGTCATCAGCGCTGGCTCTGTGCTCTCCGTTGTCGCTAAAAAAGTAACGGAACGACACTTAACAGATATTTTACTACTAGGGCGAGGGTACGAGGCTATCATATAATTATAATAATAATAATATATCATTTATTTCGGGTAACAATGACCCATAACATAAATACCTTACAGACTATCATACATGTTTATTAAAACCACAAAATATTAAAACTATTGTATACGATGTGACGGCGCCGTATTGCGCTGCGTGGTGTCGCGTAACCTTCCGCGGAATCGCCGATACACGACACCCTTCGGCCAAAACTCTTCCTTGAGGACGGTCTCAATATATTGAGTCGGAACTCGCACCACGAACGACGTGAAATTCGTTTGTGGCGCGACGCCAACTTCTCGGCCCTTAAGATCCAGCTGGTCTTCGCTCGAACATACTCCACAATCTCCTCAACCTTCGTCGTGTAATGTAATCGGGACACATAGGTATAGCCGGACGCAGCATATTGGGTCCTGCCAGCGCGGTCCCGCACTGGTTCCGACTAGGAGGCTTCTTCCTATTCTTCCTCTCCACTTTCACGAAGCCATCCTTGTCACACGTGCCCGTAGCTGGGCCTAGCTGTTTCGAACCCCTGTCTGCAGGTGCACAGCAGCTCTTCTTATCCCCCTTCTTGGTCTGCGCCACAGGTTTGTGCGTTGCGACGATAGAACTTCACTTACTCCAGCCTCGCCCTCAAGAACATTGTACATTAATCTTGAGAAATTATAGTAAAATATCAAATTAAAGGATAGAGGTTCCTACTTGTACCTATTCTTAATCAAATGAAATAATAATATTACTTAGTACCACATAATATAACGTCGCCTTCATGCACTTTAGTTTACTCCTTTAGAATTTTTAAAAAAAAATTGGTTTAGCACCAAAGAAATAAATAAGCAGAAGAACATTGCTTAACTCGTACCCATCTAGACCAGCAGACAGAAGTAACTAAATGAACATACCGAATTGCTAAATCAATTTTCTTTTTTTTTGCAGGTTTTTGATATTGAAGGTTCCACTCTCAAAATCTCGAAAGCCACTTCGTCACACTGGGTGACTTTCCTCTGTTACAGCTGTGGGCACATTCTTGGCCGCAGACATCAAACCCAACCCTTTATTTGCGGTAAACATGACGCAAAGAAATAAACTACGAACACAAAAAAAGGAAAGAGTTGGGGGAAAATATGCGTCACATCCACGCATAACGGCCATTCTCATTCATCATTTTCATTTTTTTTTTTACAAGTTTAAGTTGTTCCGATTTTTACTTGCCACCATCCCGCAGCTTCAGTAAGCTACACTAAAATTATTATGATATTTTTAATTAACAAAGAATAGGTACTCTTTACCTACAAGATATTTATTTGTACTATTGCCAGCTTTACCAGTTTTTCCAGCAGTGTTCAGGAAGCAAAATTTTGTTAGGAACACATTAAATAAATAATAAAAAAAAACTTTTCATTATTTTAGTAGGTTACTACAATTTCCAGTTTTAAAGCGTCATTTGGGTGTATTTAGCACACAGTTAGCATTTCGCGATCCAACACAAAATATTTTAACTGTAGGACATATAACAAAAATTTATTATGTTCTGGCTAAGTATTAAAACATATTGTTGGGGGTCCATTACTTGGGCACGCCACAATTGCGGCGATAAGTCCCCTCTTTGAGGAGTGGTTGGACAGGCGCCACGGCGTCCTCACCTTCCGCCTGACGCAGGTCCTCACCGGACACGGTTGTTTCGGGAGGTTCCTGTTTCGGATAAGGCGGGAGGAAACGCCCGGGTGTCACCATTGTGTGGATCGCCCGGAGGACACGGTGGAGCATACAGTGGAGGTCTGCCCGGCTTGGGCGGAGCACCGCCGTGTTCTCACGGAGGCGATCGGCGGCGGCGATCTCTCGCGTCCAAACCTGGTCCAGTCCATGGTGCAGAGCGAGAGTGCATGGGAGGCCGTCACCTCCTTCTGTGAAGCAGTAATGCTCGCGAAGGAGGAAGCGGAACGCGTGAGGGAGAGGCAACAGCCGCGCCCTCGCGCCCCTAGCCGCCGTAGGAGACGCCCTGGGCGGCGGGAATCGATCGCCGATTCCCGGCCACCGTAGGCGCGGGCTTGCGGACGACGAGTAATGGGCAGCTCGCCGTTCGGTAAGGACCAGGCCCGGGTCGACGGCGCGTTGTGTTCCACGCGCGTGTTAGATTTGATATAATATATAATTATAAGCATATATATAGCTACTTCGCAATTAGCAAACCTTAAATGTCAGAATGGTTATTGGTTATTCATTGTGTATGAAAGTATTATGAATATGGTGTGTAAGGGAAGGATTTCATAAAGAAAAGCACAGAAAGACAAGACTAGATATTTATTATTTCAATTAGTCTTGTCAATAATTATTCATCTTTAATGAGAAAGCTATTGTCCGTTCGCAAAACTAGGTCTTCATGGAGAAGAAGGACAAGAAACTCCATGGAAACAGTATTATAGTATTCTATCAACATATTTATTATATTTCCATAAATTATAGTTATCTCAAACAGTTAGAATCACTCAGAATAATAGCAACATAATAACAATATTTCAGGTATAATATCAAATTATGTAACTTACATGACACCTGGTAGATATATCTCACATCACAACGACACTAGCACTAGCCACTTGAACAGCCACTGAGCAACTGCCTCGAGAATGTCATTACAATCCTTGTTATATCCTACCACCCCTTCCATTTATCCCTTCCTATCAAACATCAACTGACAGTATTGTATCAATCGTTTCAAACAACCTATTATATTAAAATAGCAATATTCATTCTAAGATATACTACAGTTACTATCAAATATTATTTAATTATTTATAGTAATAACATCTGTACGATTTTGACAAGCTAAGAGTGGTATATTTCGTAAACACAATAACTAATCAAATTAGATACTTCTACATTGGTCTCAAGCTTCGTAAATGTGACAGATGTCAATATCCAACAAACAGTTATATTCTAATAATCTAAAGGTTGTTTTACAATGATTCGATGATTTTAATCACAACCGAACTAACTTCCGGAATCAAGGTAATCTCAAGTATTTTTTAAATATTAGACACATAATAATTACATTTATCTAACACGGCCATACTGACAAGTACTTCGCTCTCGAAGTACATTAGATAACGTTTTTCTACAATTGTAATTTACTCTTTTGCCAATTGCCTAGACGTGTCAAGTCCCCTCCACCCGCTGCTAGTGGGATAGACTTACACCAAGCAAATGACCGACCAGCGGAAACAAATTTTATCGGTTACCTCGTCATGCTGGTCCCATTCACCCGCTGCTGGTGAGATAGACAAGCACCAAGTAAACGATCGCCCAGCGGTCAATAAACATAAGTCAACTACATAGACATGTTAGACACATTCATCCGCTGTCTGAGAGACGACTCGACACCAAATAGGAGGCTACCAGCGGCATAGCCATAGTCAACTAATTGTAATTATCTAATACGGCCATAGTGTGAAACATAATCACGTCTTACTGTATGCGGCCAAACACCCGCCGTCGGTGAAGCTCAATCACCCGCAGTCAGTGAATGCCAGACAACAGTCAAGACAAGCTCTTTTTGTATTAATTAAATAAGTAATCAAAACAATATACCGCTCTGTCAACCTGACAATATCATTGCAAATTGTATTGATCATCCTTATTACATTTTCTATTAAATAATTGCAAATATTTAATATGGTCACTCTGTTGGTACCTTACTTTTTAGTAAAAAGATATAATAAGCCAAATCAATCAAGAAACACAACAATACTATTAGTAAGCATTTTGAAAGTGAAAAATAATAAAATAAAGCTAATTATTAATAACCTTCAACCTTGTATGTTTGTTTATCAGCAAGTTATGTGATATTCGCTATTTCTTTCATAATATAAAAATACAATTACGTTTCATTTACTTTACGACATTACCAACTTCAATTTTGTAAAGTTTCCTCCAAAGCCATCTTTTAAATTAATTCGTGATCAACAGAGCAATAATATTAACAACTTTAAATTAACTTTCCGTGAACACTTGCATTTTTTTTTCGACCATACAATTCTCAGCACGTCTTCATCATTATGACGAGGGTTGAGTCAACGAACCGCCGTTACCAATGGTTTCCAGCAGAACACGATTGCTCCAACGTTGATCATGAAAATAGCAAAATAAAATTCATTAGAAATATGTAATGTGAGACTGAGCAATATCCCACTTCTGATGTTAGATTTGATATAATATATAATTATAAGCATATATATAGCTACTTCGCAATTAGCAAACCTTAAATGTCAGAATGGTTATTGGTTATTCATTGTGTATGAAAGTATTATGAATATGGTGTGTAAGGGAAGGATTTCATAAAGAAAAGCACAGAAAGACAAGACTAGATATTTATTATTTCAATTAGTCTTGTCAATAATTATTCATCTTTAATGAGAAAGCTATTGTCCGTTCGCAAAACTAGGTCTTCATGGAGAAGGACAAGAAACTCCATGGAAACAGTATTATAGTATTCTATCAACATATTTATTATATTTCCATAAATTATAGTTATCTCAAACAGTTAGAATCACTCAGAATAATAGCAACATAATAACAATATTTCAGGTATAATATCAAATTATGTAACTTACATGACACCTGGTAGATATATTTCACATCACAACGACACTAGCACTAGCCACTTGAACAGCCACTGAGCAACTGCCTCGAGAATGTCATTACAATCCTTTTTATATCCTACCACCCCTTCCATTTATCCCTTCCTATCAAACATCAACTGACAGTATTGTATCAATCGTTTCAAACAACCTATTATATTAAAATAGCAATATTAATTCTAAGATATACTACAGTTACTATCAAATATTATTTAATTATTTATAGTAATAACATCTGTACGATTTTGACAAGCTAAGAGTGGTATATTTCGTAAACACAATAACTAATCAAATTAGATACTTCTACATTGGTCTCAAGCTTCGTAAATGTGACAGATGTCAATATCCAACAAACAGTTATATTCTAATAATCTAAAGGTTGTTTTACAATGATTCGATGATTTTAATCACAACCGAACTAACTTCCGGAATCAAGGTAATCTCAAGTATTTTTTAAATATTAGACACATAATAATTACATTTATCTAACACGCGCCTCAAAGAGATGTCAGCAGTGACGGGGTCAATTGGGCCTATGCCGCCGGGGTCGCGGGTAGTTCGAAAGAGATACCGTGGCCCTGGCACGGGCAACTGAAGGAACATGGGTGGGTTTTAGTCAGTAAAAGTCTGACACGTCCTCCCGCTCTGCCCAGAGCGGGAGAAGTCATTTGATGATTTCCCATCCACAAAAAAAAAAAAAAAAAAAAAAAAAAAAAAAAGGGGTCCATTACTGTACTTAAATATGTTATTAACATATTTATGGTTTTGTTACTAAAAACCTACATAAAATTACTTTCGCGATAATGAGTACCTAAGTGTAAAAAAGGTTTCATAAGACCTTTGGCTATGTACCTATACATAATCAGCCTATATTACTAGTTGATTAGTTTGATGTAAAATTTGTTATTAAACTTTTTAAACTTTCGCGATTTGCACACATTATAAACAAAACTAAGAACGGGTCTTCTCGCGATATTCCTTTTTACGAGGTAAACAGGTACCTACTTGTTTCCCGACGTTTCGACCGCCTTGCAGCGATCGTGTCACGGGAGGACTGACGACAGCTCAGCGACGTCTTCGTAAAGTGCGGGTATTGGCATCTACCCTCACTTGGTCTTCACAGTTTTTATTATTGTCCCTGTCGGTACTTCTACATACAACACTAATGACGTCTACACACTGGCGGACCTCGTCGGACGACCGGCGTTGCTTACATTTGCTAATGACTGGATTCCAAGTTGTAGGCAGTCGGTATCCATCCTCTCTGTTGAAATTTTTATTTATTTATTTATTTTATTTATTTTTTATTTTCGGAAAGCTTACAGTCTAATATCTTTATAGGTAAATTATGTACAATATCGCTTAATTCAATCGCTTCGCTTCGCTTCGCTTCGCTTCTTCGCTTTTAAATTTGTTAGTTGTTAATACTGTTTGTTTTCCGATTACAATAAAATAAAATAATAAAATAAATAAATAATGTTCCCGGTTCCCGCTGCTGGGACACAGGCCTCCTCTCTGTAAGAGAGAGAGTGGGCCGTAATCCACCACGCGGGCCCAGTGCGGGTTGGTAGATGTCACACAATGTTTTAGAATTTTTGGTTCTAGGACATGCCGGTTTCCTCACGATGTTTTCCTTAACCGTTGTGATGAAATAATTTACACAAAGTAAAGCGCCTGTCGGGGTTCGAACCTGCTGGCTATGTATGGTTTTCACAGACTGCTGAGTTTCTTCATCATAACCATAATTATAAAACGGGCGGATTTTTTTTGGCCTTCGTTTTGTCCCACTTGTGGCCAAAGGCCTCACCTTTTTGCTTCCATACCTCTCTATTTGGTGCATGTTGGCCCTGCAAATATGATTAGATCATCACATCACCTTCGCCACGCTCTACCTCGACGGCGATGTCATCCCTCAGGCGTCCAGTGAGTGACGATCTCTGCCCATCTCTCCAAAAATTAACGAACCAATTTTGATGGAACTTTGCATAGATCAAGGTTGGTACCAAAGGATCGGTTAGAAGATATAGGTAAGTAAGCCTTATGTAGTTTAGCAGTTATGTGAAGAAGTCGTAAGTACATTTTCGTCCCATAGATAAGATGAGCCTTTCATGATGATTTTGATCCATCCGTGCATCTATCAAAAAAGATGGCGGGACAATTCCCATCATCAGTTTCTTCAGTTACTGTTGAAGCGTTCACACTTCAACGGTTTAGTAGTAAATGTTCAAACCTGTATATTTTAACGACGTATCTCGGCACCACAAAATAGATAGACACAGAAGGTTGGCTCCATAGAATGAGTGAAAACAGGCGCACGCACACATACACTCTTAGGCACGAAAAGCTCGCTTTCACTCGGTCGAAGCTAATCGCGAGTGCGCTTGCACTCGCTGTTCGTGAAGCGTGGCTATGAGAGAGTGCGTTTTCGCATGTCGTATCAAATCCACCTTCTGTACCTATTTATTTAGTGGCACTACGTAGGTTCGTAGACCGAAAGTTACGGCGCCGTCCGTCGCACCGTCAAGTCCCACGGTGGGTGTTTATGCTGAACGATCTGTTTGTGATGTTCCGCCGTCCAATTCGCATGTGCGTCGTAAAGCTGCGGTCGACTCAGGCGCATAGCACGTGTATGAGGCCATGAGGTGTGAGGTAGTGGTTGTGAGTGAATGTTTAAGGCGATGGGGAGAATGTATAAGGGGAATTAGTGCTAAAATATTACGATCGATTCTTGAAGACATGGTGGTAGGTTCGTTTCTTTGTTATACTATCTGTTTGATTCTACGTCTTCTTCTGATCATTTGAGTAGCACAGGCATTACCATCACTAAACACATTCAAAACTTTGGCTAAGAATTACAGCACGATTCTGTCTTTGATTTATTTATTCATACGATTTATTAATAATCACAACAACTGTCTTTATACTATAGCTACAATCAATCTGCCTAGCCTTTTCCCAACTATGTTGGGATTGGCTTCCTGTCTAACCGGATGCAGCTGAATACCTCATGCTACAGCTACATTGTCGCTATAACGCGAACTACACTTCGCGCGCTCTTTGTTGTACAGCGAGACGTTCGGTCGCGTCGAGCGGTGTGCGAGAGAAAGCGTGCGAAGTGTAGCATCACAAACATCCTAGACGTCTATAATTTCTTGAAAAGTGCAGTTGACGTCACAAGTTCTCAACCTCGATGCCCTCTTCGGCGAAATCTCCCATTATCCGCCGATTTTAGGACCATCACCTGAATGATCAACCGCTTTGATTTGAAAACACCGCAAGTTTAATGCGCCGTAATCCTAATCCACACTTCAATTGTAGAAATTAAATTCAAAGGAAAATAGACTTTATCATCACCATAATAGGGCTTTTACAGGAGACTTAGGTGTCAAAGTCTGTATATTTTATTTTAAGACGGTGAATGGTGTCGTGAGATCCTTCAACAAAACTACACAATAATTTCTCTTAGATAAGTAGGTATCTACCGTACGTGAAATCGCTTTCAGGTACTACCTTATTATGTAAGACGAGAAGCAGAAGGCAGGAGTGAGGAGATGGTCGGGCAATGTATAACACCAGGCGTACCAGGCATACCAACCCACACGAAAGGCCACATGGCGAAATTCATGACACAAAACATGCCCACTTATTGGCTATTTCAGAAAATGAATTCCAGGCTTCTTTATAATATTTTTTATCACCGTTTTTCAGTGATGTTCAAGATAACTTAGAAATTATTATTTATGGTCACAACAAAACGTGAAATACTCGTAAAGATATAACAACTTTAATGTTCCAATCCTTGTGTAATGGTTTCTTTTCAGGCTGAAAACAACCGGCTCGTTGGTCTAGTGGTATGATTCTCGCTTTGGGTGCGAGAGGCCCCGGGTTCAAATCCCGGACGAGCCCTGTTTTATTTTCTCGTATTGCTTAAATAATGATTCGTTAATTTAGGCCTAGCTAATGAGTTCTAGCTACTGTTTAACACTTGGATTAGGTATTATTTTATTTCTTAATTTTTGTGTATTGGTTAAATGAGTAGATAGCAAATGGAGTGTGAAGAATGTACGGGGTTGATACGAAATCCAGTTTAGTTATAAATACATAAGATGTACAATCTTGTAGCTAAGTAATAACAGCCGCACGGGTCAATAGATCAGGTTAAGCTACGCTTACCACCGTCGGTCCATGGATGGGTGACCACTGACCATTTTTCCGTGCCTCGGAAGCACGCTAAGCCGTTGATCCCGGCTGTCATTCGTGGATCTTTGACAGTCGTTACGGGTCGTCAGAAGCCCGATAGCCTGACAACCAATCTTACCAAGGGGTATCGTGTTACCCAGTAACTGGGTTGTGGAGGTCCATGTAAAATACTGGTATTAAGCTGCATCCGGATAGACTGGAAGCCGACCCCAACATAGTTGGGAAAAGGCTAGGCAGATTGATTGGTTTAATTAATAATTATATATATATCTGAATACCTGGAAGAATTCAAAGATTTTCTTTAAATATTAAAATCATTACTTTATTTGCCTATTTAAGTATATTTTGACTTGTCAACAAAGCCTTATATTATATTCAATTTATTACGAACCCAACTGTATTATCTACTTACCGCGTCTTTATTTCGACTAAAACATAAACATTTTCCTATGCAAATGCTAATACGCTAATAAATAAAGTTTTTCGTATCTCAGGCATTTGACACTATTTTAAATCAAATGCAAATGGTCATGATCAGCACACATTTCACAACAAAATAAGAAATTAATTAGACACAGATCCGAAGCCCCGAATTCTATCTCTATAACATTACAATCCGTAATAAATAGTATATAAATAATATTAAATCCGTAAAGTAAGAGTTATGTTGCGTTGATGAAGGGAGGGAAACATCGATGCTCAATATATTACAGCCTAATTACCAATACATTATACTTATCGCTCCGTACGACAAGAAAAGAAAAATGTTTTATTTGACCTGTTGAAATGTATCCGGTATTTACATGTCTATTAATAAGATTAAAGGAGGATTTCTTTACACCTGTTTGTTACCGGTTTGTGGGGCATGGAGCAATGCCTATGACTGTACAATGAAAGGATTTTAGTGAAGCGGAAATTCTGTATTTATGGTAATGTGAATGGGTTTTAACGGTTTTAACTGTCAGTTACTTGGTTTATTGGCTTAATATGAGAAAGAAATATAATTTTTGGTGGAAGTTTAGAGTCGCCCACAAACACAGAACATAAAGCATTTTCATGCTATGATTTTGCTTCATCCTAATTAAGAGGATACATAGAAGCGTGGTTTAGCTCGGTGTGTAAATGAAATAGCGTTATGGGTCTCTAGTTTGACGCGCGAGATGATGACTCTCAAGCGCACCGGAACTAAAGGCGCTTCGTTTAAATGTAGATTTATGACAAAATGCTATACTTAAACCAAAATAACAAAAAATATTTCAAAATTATTACTGCCGGCAACGGAAGATAGAACGTAGATGTTTATAAACCAAATACTTGCTGATGGAAAGAGTGCCTCATTGTGACAATGTTGCTATACACAGAAAGTCTCCTTACCATGTACTTAATGGCGTTACGGTTGTAATGCACAGTGACACAACTAATGTCAATAATTCTTTGACTGTTTCTGTTTACTCAAGGTAATTTCTATTTGTTTTTATTAGAAATAGAAATAATATATATTTGAGTAAAACATGGTGTATAAAGTTGTGTAGCCATTATAGAGCATACATGCTTTGCTTATAAAGGATGATCCAATTCGAGATATCCATCCTATCTATATTATAGCTAATTTTACTGCACAATAAGGAACTGATTACGTATAATCGTATAAAACAGAAAATAGACGTTGCTACTTTCGAATTTTTTTCAACCGAAAAAATCTCATGTTTTCAAGCTTCGGTTTTAGTACAGCAGTAGACAATATAATCAAATACCAAATAAGAATGGAAAATCCAAACGATTTAACCATATACATTTGGTTTTTTACGAATTTTAAAAACACAAAATTTGTCGATGTATCCCCTTAAGCTAAAACCTTGACCTCAATATAGTTCATCTTGCGATGCATTACCACTGCGAAATTTTTAATAGAAAAAAAAAACATTTGTTACTTATTGCACCCAGCCTGCTGCCGAAACCAATAGCTACTGATACAAAAAAGCCTTGAGCGCAGGACGAAGTTAAATTCGTTTAGCTTCGCTCATGTAGCTACTGCGTGTTTGTATACTTCGGTTCACACCGCGAACTATGAACCGAAATATGAAAAGACGCGGTAACTAAGGCGAAGCTAAACGAACTTAGCTTCGTTCCCAGTGTAGCCTGCGCATTAGTGTGGATAAGATCTAGCATTCTTATAACTTAATACACAGTAATTCATTTACTACCCGGTAGTAAGTATTATAGCTTCGATAAAGTAGGTACGTTTAGGTAAATACAGATCAACAAGTTCAATTAAACAATGAACACGGATAAATAATTGACATGATCACCACTAAAGCAATCACAATAAAAGATTTTCATTAACATAAACATGATAAAATGTTCATTAGATCCTATGTATTCTTAGTGACAAAGTAAAATCGAATGTTCTAAATACGGTCAGCAACAGAAGTCGGTTAACACTGCTACTTTTTGACATCATCTAAATTAACACAAACTGATTCCATAAACTGCTTTTTGTTCGTTTAACTATTAAAACTTAATATTCATAAAATTTTAAGTACTTAAAGATTAAAAAACTGCAAGTGTTAATCGACTATTGTTGCTGACCGTACCTACCTATACCCATAAAAACACATATACATTTAATTTACATAGTGCGAAGGTTTATTTTCAGGCTGAAAACAAGCGGCTCGTTGGTCTAGTGGTATGATTCTCGCTTTGGGTGCGAGAGGCCCCGGGTTCAAATCCCGGACGAGCCCTATTTTTAGCAAAGCAACTTTATTTCAATACTACTAAGTGAAGGTAAGTTAAAACAAAAAGATATTAAAAAGGTCCACAATTAATTCACACTTCCAAACTGCCTCTAAAATACCTATTTAGACATACCTATGTCTGTCTCCTATTTTGAAAACCCATAAAAAAAATCATGCCTACATAATTATTAAGGTACCTATAATATATTCAAAAATATTGATACAAGACAAGATCAAAAGACAATAAATATCACCTGCCATAAACTCCGAACACTCTCGATTTTATTATGATAAGAAAAAAGTAAATATTATAACAAGGGATCTGATCATGCGACGTTAACAGAGCTCGTGTTACTTTTTATTCGAAATATTGTGATCGGACGAAGTTTAATAAATCGCTTCCTGTCACACTATCGATATTATTTCGAATTTATCTGGTTGATTTAGATAACAATTTTGGTTAACTTATTATAGCGGGTTATAGGAGCTCGTGGCTAAGTAATAACAGCCGCACGGGTCGATCCATCAGGTTAAGCTACGCTTGCCGGGGTCGGTCCGTGGATGGCTGACCATCTTTACATACCGATAGACAATCCTCCTGGGCAGTAATAACGAAGCTGTTATTACTGCAGGCGATAAACCCTGAACAAGTAATAAATGATCATTGTGGTGATTACTTCCATATAAAACAGAATAGGTAGTACACATAATCCTTCAGTATCTACCGTACGCCGTCTACAAGTTAATATCCACCAGCTTAGGAAAAACCGGCGAAATGCGTGTCGGACCACGCAGAATGAAGGGTTCCGTAGTTGGGATCCCTAAAACAAACTTAACATTGTAGTTGCAAAACATGTTCTCCCATACATTCCAACTGAAAATGTTTGTAGGTACTCACAATATTGAGAGATTTACTATGTTATTTTAAGACCATAGACTTCTTATAGGTTTTCCTGTATTCTACAGGTAAAGGTCTATTTTCTGTATTTTTTTCAAAATTTTAGGCTCAGTAGTTTCGGAGATAAGGGTGGTAATGGTAAATTTTCGTCTATTTCCTTAAATAATTATAAAAAATATATATTTGAGACCCTCATAGTAATTTGATAAGTGAAAACCCTGATTTCATATGTCGCGCGGTATAGTTTGCAAAACTTTTTTTTTAAATTTCTTATTTGCCCCCCAAAAGTGACCCCCATATTCAAAATTTATTTATTAGGTTGGGGAAAAAGTTTCTTCGCATTTTTTAAGAAAATTCAAAACATTTTTTAGTATACATTATTTACATTTATCTAAAGTATGTAAGTACCATTTTGTTCGATAACTTTTTGCCATCTTGTAGGTAGGGACATGATCCCATTGCTATAGAAATTTTGGGACTTCTGATCAAAATACCGCGACAAGTGGTTTTGGCAGTCCTCTCGTGATGTTAACCTGACACTGCCTAAAGAATTCTGAAGAGACCGAAACAGGTGGAAATCTGAAGGTGCAAGGTCAGGACTGTACGGCGGATGCATTAACACCTCCCAGCCAAACTTTCTTAATTTTTGCTGAGTGGCTAAAGATGTGTGAGGTCTAGTGTTATCATGATGAAAAACCACACCCCTTCTGTTGATTAATTCCGGCCGCTTTCTCTCAACTTCTTGCTTTAATCTCATCAGTTTTTCGCAGTAGAGTTCAGAATCGATGGACCTGCCTGGTGGTAACAGCTCATAATGAATAAAGCCCTTCCAATCCCACCACACACACAGCATCACCTTGTTGCGAGTTAACCCGGGTTTCGCCACAGTCTGTGAAGCCTGACCGGCCTTTGACCACGACCTTTTTCGCACGTTCTTGTCGTACGTGATCCACTTTTCATCACCTGTTATCAGCTTCTTCAAAAATGGTTCGGTTTCATTACGTCGTAATAAAGAATCACAAATGAGTACACGGTTCATTAGATTTCTTTCAGTGAGCTCGTGAGGTACCCAAATATCGAGCTTTTCTGTGTACCCAAATTTTTTCAAATGCGCCAAAACTGTTTTGTGGTCAATTCCTAGTTCTTCAGCTACGTCGTAACTACTGATATGCCGATCTTGCTCCACTTTTTCAAAAATGGCATCCATTTTATCCGTAATAGGGCGACCAGAGCGACGTGCATCTTTGACATCAAAATTTCCGGATTGAAAACGCTTAAATCAAATTTGTGCTACTCTCACAGACACTGCACTGGGTCCATAAACATCGCAAATTTTTTTCGCGGCTTGCGTTGCATTTTTACCTTTTTTGTAGTAAAATTTTAAAATGTGTCGAATTTCTTCATTAGGAATCTAATGAAGAAATTCGACACATTTTAAAATTTTTTTAACTTTTAAACTTTTAAAATTTAAACTTTCAATGATACCAAAACCAGCCAGATACAAATAGTATAGCCAAAGAGATTTTATTTTAAGTTCAAACATACTATAATGCGAAAAGACTTTTTCCCCAACCTAATATTTACTTTACTCGTCCGTGTTTGGGTCACAGAAATTCATATGTGTACCAAATTTCAACTCAATCGGTCCATTAGATTCGGAGGAAGTTGGCTGAGACAGACGGACAGACACGAGTGATCCTATAAGGGTTCCGTTTTTTCCTTTTGAGGTACGGAACTCTAAAAACAGTCTAAGTAATTCATATGAAAAATTACCTATTAAAACTTACAAGGCTGCATTAAACTGTTCAATAAATAACATGAGTCAAACATGCTTATGATTAGTCACCGGAAATGGATCGCTAGTAAGGATTCTACGCCTTAAACGGTAAAACGGAACCCTTATGACATCACCCCATTATTGCTTGATGCACTTTGATGGTGCGTTTAATGCCTACCAACTTTTGACATTCAACTTAGTCACTCGACGTGTAGTACTCCCATCTCCAAGACACGTCTGAATCTTGAATCTATATCTTCTGTCATGCTTCATTGTCGACTCGCAGTGTCTCTTAGATTGAGCAACGAATGATGAAGATGTAAATCCTATCAGAAAGACTTCCTGAAACTTATCGAGGTTACGACCACATAATTAAGCTTTTCGTGGTAACACCTATACTCCATCGGTATAGGTAATTAAATAAAGGTAAACAAAAAACTACGTGTCTGGTTAACCGACTAAACGTAATACCTGCCACTTCAGCCGTCATGCTACGACACAGTTGTACTTTTCAATTTAGCAACGTTATACCTACGTTCAGTCGTCATGCTGTGTCGTAGCATGACGACTGAAGTGATAGGTATTATTTTTTTGTTTACCTTTATTTATTTATCTAAACCGATGGAGTATAGATATTGTTCAGTGTAGTAGGTAGTCATGATTAGTACGGAAGTGTGACTTCTATACCGACTGGTATAGTATATTTATATAGGTACCCTTCTTTATCTGGCAGGTTTTCCATTAACATTTTTACTGATGTAATAATGATGTCAGGAGCGGAAGACATCTGCTATGTTATTGTTATTGCATAGCCAAAATCATCAACAACAGTTACACACCTTAATACAGTCATTTAACAGATCGTTATAAGGAAAATTTCGATATGAACACACAAAACAAATGACGTCTTCAAGCTTCCAACCTTTTATAGTTTCCAAGAATATGTCCTCACTCCTCAGCCCTTGAATGAAGCGAGGTCGTGGACGTGCAATCAATAAATACGACGCTTGAACAAACCATTATTAATTACTAGCACCTGCCCGCGGGTTTGCTCAGGTGGTATTTCAGAAGACGTAATCATTTAGTAAAATCTACAAAGTACTGCAAAAAAAAACAAAGACGCCACAAGCTGTTAGCGCCCCTGGTAAAACAATGGCTGATTTACATTGATCCAGTGTTTCAGTCCAGCGCTGGAGTCCAGTGACACTAGATTGAAATTGGATCATTTTAAACACTTTCCTTATTCTTAGGAGGTCCGCTCGACGTGAAAAGTACCAAGAAATTGGAGGTAGGTTACTACTTATACCCTTGCCCAGCACTCCAACAGGCACTGCATCAGGCGAGAATAGTTGCTGAGATGGGAGCCTTTTTGGCCTCGCACAGGTCTCTTTTTTTTTAGTCTGAATTTTTATTTAATTTAATTTCTTTTTTTTTTTTGTTTTTTAATGTTTATTTTGTTACTTTTATATGCTCCTTTTTAACTGTATTCAAATAAAATATTTTTCTTTCTTTCTTTTTCAACTATTCTCGCCTGATCCAAACCAAAATTATAAAAGTAGTTATTTTTCTTGGTATTAATTTCTAGCAACCTAATGTTTTCAACGTACAGACTTGTCCTCTACAATTTTATTACAGCAGGTATCGACATTAGACAATTATAATCATTAGTAGGTATATTTATTCACACATACGCGAGGAATCCATCGGCTTCCCTGTCGAGTAGTTTGTGTAATTAGGACGCATTCTAGGTCACACCGATGTACATAATACCTAGACCTCGTATTGTGTACTTAAAGTGTCAATTAATAATGCGCAATTATTTTCGAAATACGGCAATTCATTGAATAAGTTCTAACGGTATTTGTTTAAATGCATATGCAATGGATACGAGGAAATAATGGGTAGGTTTTTTATTGTCACTAAAACCACCTAAAACGTGTATGATTTTGACGAAGACTCCTATGTAGCCTACCCACATCTACACACATATCAAGTGACCTGTAGGTATAGCTATTCACAACTGTTCGATACGCTTTCGTGCCAAATCGAACACCAACAATCAATGTTATCAAAAAGAGTCCTCTAAACCTTTAGAGGACTCTTTTTATGGCGAGTAGTGCCGCGAACTAGCACTACCATTGAGAAAAAATCATAATTCTGGAGATATGGAACATTTTTAAATTTCCTATGCTCACATTTTTAGTCAGATGAGATAGAATTTAATAAGAAAAAAAAATCAACAATAAACCTTCTAGGTTCGAAGCCTTAGCAGTTAACGCCAAAAACGGCCGTTTCTGGTGTTAACTGGTAAGGCGTGCAATTTCTTAAGGCGAGTAGTGCCGCCAACTAGCGCCACTTTGCCGAAGAAGAGTGTCCGGTAAACCTCCGGCCACTCATGGAAAGCTACCTACAGGACCGTAAGGTCCGGGTGAGGTACGCCGGAGAAGAGTACACAAAAGACACTCAAAAGGGATGGGTGCAGGGATCGATTAGCGGGCCGATTCTCTGGAATCTTCTCCTTGATCCACTCCTTAAGGGACTCGAACGCCGGGGTGACTATTGCCAGGCTTTCGCAGTGACGTAGTGTTGGTGTTTGCTGCGGATACGGCGCTGGAGGTAGAGTCGGGCCAATGCCGCGCTCGCGTATGTTCTGGCGTGGGGTGTCAAAAACAAATTGAAATTCGTGCCACACAAGACACACACGCAATAGTTCTCACCAGAAAGTTAAAATTTGACACACCACGGCTGAGCATGTCATTACTACCTCTGTAGATATTAAATAAAAAATGTAAATAAAATATTTAATTATATTTTTTATATTTTTAAATTCAAGTTCTTACTGAGACACCCTTTGCAACAATTAATAAAACGGTAAAACGCAAAACAATTATTCCTGTTTACAATTTACAAACACAACAAGAAAGCATTATTCAAACACGTGATAATCATCTCCTTTAAAATAATTCCATATCCCTTTGAAGCGGAACCTGTAATTTATGATAATATATCAATCTGTGGTTTCCTAAACTGGAGGTTATAATTAAAACATGACCCAGTGTCACAAAGTACAGGTATTGATATCCGTGGCGGCAGAACCCTTTAATTGTGTTCAAATCGAAACCTAATGTTATTGTGCCTACGTTTATTTTATCGATCGACTTTATTAATCGCTTTATTTGTCATAGATTAAATCTTTGAAAATACTTTATTTTTGTCGAGGCTTTCGTGTAGGTATTACTTCCGTCCTAAGTACTTTAACATATTTCCCAAATTATTGTCTGAAAACGACTAATCTTAAGTACCAGAGGCCAATCTTAAGTAATCTTAAGTAACATATTTCATATACGCATTAGCTCTATGTAAAATACTGGTATTCAGCTGCATCCGGTTAGACTGGAAGCCGACCCCAACATAGTTGGGAAAAGGCGGGGCAGATGATGGTGTATTTTGACATATTTCCCAAATTCTGAAAACCACTAAACTTAAGTAGGTACCTAAAAAGCTAGATTATCTTTTTACTAACGAAAACTGTTTTCCACAAAATTCATAATTTTCTTAGGTACTTGTGGATTTAAATAGGAAAATACGAGTAGGTACTTGAATACTGCGTTGTTTTTACAAGTGATGTATTCACAAAAATAAATAAGTACCAACGAAACCTCACTGCATCTTCAATATTTCCTAAAAAACCAACAACTGAACATGATACCTTCAAGATTTCGTGAAAATCAAACATTTTCCATACCTACAACAAGGCTCACAGAGGAAATCAGCAAGTATCCACAAACCTCAAATTCAATTCACCGTTCTTCCGACAGGACCACAGAAGCGACGTCGTCGTCGGCACCGACAGCCTCAAGGCACACAGACAATATCGCTCCCGATTGAATTATCGATCCGATAATAGGATCGCAAGAGTAATACCCCTATATATTGTTCTTGCTACTTTAATTATGGGAGCTATTGGACCAGCTTGTTTATTAAGCACTTCTTGTGAGTAGGATCTGATAATTGCTGAATGAAAGTTTATTATTTTGTTAAGTTACAAGAACATAGAGTATAAAAAAGTGATAGTACCTTTAAGGTACACTAGTTCAATGATGAGTTCGATTGACATAAGTAGATAACAAAAGGCAACGTTGAGTTTGCCGCCTATTATTTAAACCAAATTAAAGCATATATCATTCGATCGAAAGCAATTAAACAAAACTGTATCAATTCCATTTAATCAATAAATCTAAACGATATAACTGACCTATAGACACTGTTTGAAAGCGTTGGTTAGCAGATAACAATCAATATGGCGCCAGCAGCGTCACCGGCTGTCACCCAAATGAACGAGCACATTAAAATGAAACGCCTCAGAGTAATGGACATAAATTAAATAGTCGTCCACGTCACTCAAGCCGCAGGACCTGAAGAAATACGCCCTGACGGAAGCCAGGTAGTTAAGATTCCAAACAAAAATATAAGATAACAACAGTTAAGATGTTACATTTTATTAGGACCCAACAAAGCGACGCTAATTTACGTTCTTTTTGAGTCGTGAGATAAGGATAACAGTATTCTCTTTTAACGATTCACATCTCCAACTTACATCGTGTGAATTCTCTTTAACCACGCCGGGTGCTAAATTTCACCTATATATATAATAACCTAACATATAACCTAATATATTTTATATTTCACTCACGATTTCTAAGACTTCGATTCTAGACACAAACACAACATAAAATTTCTTCACAGCAATCGCTCAACTTAAATTATTGCTATGGGTCATACCACACGCGAATGTATTGCAATTCATTACGACACTAACGTTAGAAACCGATAGTTACAATACACAGTGGTTACAAGTAAATTACTCGAAGTACTCGTAATCTACGCCCAGGAGGCAAACAATAGAGCAATAAAAGCAACTGCACCCGACAACTCGAGAAAGCAACAAACGTATCGACAACATATAAATCAGAGACAACCTCGAGCAACCCAGAAATATATCAGTAGACGTTACCGAGTTGGACATAATTCAGATTTCGGTAACATAAAATACTCTGTTTCATAGAAATAGATCCCTGTCAGAGCGAACTATCCGCACTTGCCACTATCTGTCTCATCTCTGCGTTGATTTATTTGCTGAAGTTGACAAAGTAACTTAATTTTCTGCTTTGGGTTACTTTTTAAGGCATCCTCAATTTTTATTCCGGCTTGTTGTTATCGAATGCGGACTAAAATGGGCCTGTTCAGTTTTGTTAAGGCTAACACTCTGTGGTCAATTTCTTATCTAATTATGAAAAAGCTGGAAATAATTGAAACTGTGTGTGTGTCTGTGTGATTGTAAAAGTACAGTTTTCATGGCGCAAAATCGTTCGTGTCAGTCACAGCACCTGCACCCTAATTGCGTAACACTCTATCCATCGGAATTTGAATCATTTTAAAAACAAATTGCTAATCCATTGCTTCATATGTTCAAAAAATTTGTTTGCTCGACAACGTAAATAACGCAATGAAAGTTGTTGAACTGTCAAAATGAAACCAACTCCTATTGATAATGTAATACGCAATTAGGTTGCAGTTAATATAATAGTTTCATCACATTAGCGCTCTCTAAAAAATAGTTCACTTCGCCTTTGATTTATTTGAATGATGAAGATATTGTATTTTCATAAAATAAAATTAAATGTAATTTTTATATTTCTTGAAAGTTTTGCTAAATAATAATAGGATTGGGTCTCTTTAAAAAAATTGTTGTTTACAAAATTATATTTCTGATATATTTTGTATCGTGCAATGCAAGTAGACCATTGATGATGTTGATGATATTATTTCATGTTCAAATTCACAAGTAGTTTCTAGCTAAACGATGATCAAACGTTTATTTTTCAGAAAACTAGCTGCGAATATTAGTAACTTTCCCTTTCAGCCACATACCAAACCAAGAACCCAACTTTTCAAATCACAAACAGTTTGTTTAAATTATTTTTCCCTTTCTCACAAAAAGTGTCACTAAACTGATCAAAATCAGTCGATTTAGTGTGGAGAAAATTGCAGGCGATAAAGTCCATTGGCACGCTTATCGCTGTTCAGAGTTATCCTATTTCCCGTAAAGTCATTATAGCAACGAAATAGAAATTGTGAAATCTCTATTGTGGGCTACGTTCTTAACTACAGAAGGGGATTTAAGTAAAGGTGGCTTCAGATGTATATCTAAAGCCACTTTTTTTACTTAAATCCCCTTCTGTAGTTACGACGTCTGTATTAGACATAAGAAATGGAAACAGCTTGACATGACAACTCTGCCTGGATTAAAACCGTTGGGCGACAACCAAAAATCGAGCATTTTAACGACTTGTGGTAAATAAAACTAAAAAGTTTCCACTGGCCCAAGTACAACAGAGTAAAGCGCAAATTCGACCGCCGCATATCAACATTTATGGTCAGAGATGTCACATAAACAGTAATAAAATTTCGGTACAATTATCCAAACAAGTATATGAGTAGCCGGAATTCCTCCACGGTACATTTCGTAAACAAGGGTAATCTTAAGGGCATCGGATCAGGTGGAGGAAATCAACATTGTTGCATTGCTTTATTGCATTAACAATTATAGCAGTTTTCATAAAAACTTTTTTGATGTAATCGGCTCGCCTTTCCTTTGTCATCTATGTAAACAGACGACTGAATGTGACGAAATCGTCTCATTATAATATTAGATAAAAACGACAATTATATATATCTTAAAGTTATGCAATAGACAATTCACGATGTGCTTCCAGCTTAGTCATTCAGGTAGTTACTCAGTTAACAGTCTTGAGGAAAACATTCGACAAACATGATAAGTTTCCCTGACATATAAAAGGCATACGGGACTTTTAAAAGACGCAATCGAAGGACACAAAATTGTGGGTAAAAATCTCACATTTGGTAGCATTTCATCAATACCTTTCAAATGTATAAGCATGAATGAACGATCTACTACGCATCGCTGCATGCGACGCTGCTCGTCATAAGCACCGAATCTTCATAGCATCTGATAGGATCAGAGCCACGTTTCGTCTACGTGATCTCACCAATTTCACCGTAACAAGACTTGTTCTCATGAGTATCTTGATCTGCCTCAATTGGAACTATCATAATATAATGAAGAGCTTCGATAAATCGAGGAAGCCCTTTGTTGTCGATGATGTTAAACATATATTAATGTCGATTAGTATTACAAGACCACTCAAATATCTTCCACTAAAAAAACTCCATTACGTGCCCAATACGTAAATAAACTATGTCATCAAAAATGTAAGACCGCATTGACGCGAAAAAGTTTATTTGGTTTGGTTTAGTGGGTTTTGTTTGGTATTAAAATTCCTGATGACATAAAAAACATGACATTATATATGTTTAAGAAAGCTCTTACTAAATTATTAAGGACGCTGCCTGTTACAAATGGGTAGTCAAATCATTACTTTTTTACACAAAAGTATGTTTATTAAATAAAATAATTTGCATTCTTAAAATGTTTTTTTTAGCCAAATTGTTGATGAATGTGCGTGGTACGATTCTGAAGTATAAATATAATTTTAGATAGGTATAGTTTCTCAATAAATGTACCGGACTGAAAAATTTTACTTCGGTACATTTATTGAGAAAATGTACCTATTTAAAATTATATTTATACTTCAGAATCGTACCACGCACATTCATCAACAATTTGGCTAAAAAAACATTTTAAGAATGCAAATTATTTTATTTAATAAACATACTTTTGTGTAAAAAAGTAATGATTTGACTACCCATTTGTAACAGCGTCCTTAATTGACAAATGTTATTATACTGTAGACGAATTTTTGAACGACCAGTTATTATAATAATACATTTTTACCTTTTGATAATATGTATACGTACTATGACTATTTATTGATTTTATTCATAGATATATGAAAGAAGGAGATATGCCCGGTAGTTGAAAATGTATCAGAACCCGATGTCGCTAGGTTGGCCCCACCACCGCGCCACTACTACACATGTAGTTCACTAAAAGCAATAGATACAAAGTCGCGCACACACTTGCAATTCATAAATCAGAACATACTACACAATCAATTATAAACCTTAACTCGTCACACACAGCGTGCATTTACCATGCACCGTACAACTTACTCACACAAAAACATCTGGCGCTATTATTGTGTTGTGCAAAAAGCAATTTATTTTACATATACGCTAGTGATTGACTAAATCGGAAAGTTATCGATACTTCCATTTATTACTGTACAAGAAAAATTTGGGGTCCTGAAAATAAAATAAAAAATGTCCAGAAAGTATTATATATTTTAAATTAAAAAAAAATGTATATTAAAAAAAAAACACGAATCAATAAATTAAAACAATCCGGTTAAGTTGGTTTAGGCTGTGAAACAGTTTCACAGCCTAAACCAACTTAACCGGATTGTTTTAATTTATTGATTCGTGTTTTTTTTTTAATATACATTTTTTTTACACAACACAAACACATCATAACAGGGTTCAACAATTCCTATGGGAATTGTTGAACCCTGTTATGATGTGTTTACTCACTGACCTGTAAAGTGGAGGTATTTGTTCAGTACTTGACGTACTCTTAATTTTGGGATTGCCCATTCAAAAAGCCTGCGAGTTTTCTTTAGAGGCTGGAACATTTCTGCCTTAAAGTGAATTGAGCATATGGTGCTACATTTTGTTGGGAACCAGTTAGGTGGCCTTCCTGTGGCATCAATCCATTATTTTTTTGTATTTGTATCTTTTGGGAAACTAAAAAGGTACTTTATGAACTTATTTATCATTTACATAATAAGTATCTTAAGCTATAGTCTATATAGTCTATAGGAACTAGTTGGCCGCTGAGACAGGGGTGAGGCGGCGGTTCGCAACGCACGTACTGAGTAATGCGCCCCCGCTCCTCCATCCCACCGCTCACATACCTAAGGCGCGATCAACTAGTTCCGCGCGGTCTATACTTCTTAACCTCACGATGAGTAAGCAGGTAGCAGGCAACAGGCGAATAGGCTTTTGTTATTAAAAAAAAACCCTTAGTTAAGAAATAGTTAAATATATGAAAACAAACACATGCCATACTCATGCATAACAAATAAATAGCATGAATATGTTGACTTATTTTAAGCAAAAATCACTAATATTTTATCTGAACCATACCGATTACTACAACGCATTCGAATCTTGTGGTGCATAGTTAAAGACTTTAGCGGAAGTAAAATACCAAAACCAAAAAAAAGTAAGGAAATAGCACGAAGATGCGATAATTTAAACCCTAAAACACTCCACCTAAACATTAATAAACTTACTTTACGACCGTTGGTTAAGCATTTCTCAACTAGGTAAAATAATCAAAAACAGTAAAAAAGATTATTTTACATTCTCTAAGGTTTTCCAACCGTACTTAAACGTCATCTTTTCAAGTGTTCCAACCGGGCTAAAACGGTTGACAAATTGAAAAATAAACTATAATAGCAATATAATATTCGCTGGGCAATCGACATTATTATCGATAGCCTACTTTAGTGGATCTTAACCTCATCACTATCTCGCCGCAAGACACAGCGGCTGTACTATGCGACGCTCCGCGTAAATAAAGTATCGTTTTGTTATTTTTACATTGCTTGTCCAGTCGCTTAGCGACATACTTAAGGTAGTGGTTAAGGAGCAATGTATTTGCTGCAAAAATAGTACAGCCGCTGCGATATTTGAAAACAAAAATAACGTAGTAAAAGCAAGAAATATTTTACGATTTGTTGTTTTTTATGATTTTAAAGATAAATACAGTAAAATACTTTTAATTACATATGGTAAGTGATTCCGTGAGATACGAAGTTTTTAATATCACTTCGGTTTTTGCAGGAAACCACTGAAGAACACGGCATTTTTATAATTTATCGTGACCACGGTCGAAAGCGTACTAGTTCGCGGAGACGGCCATTTGGCGAGTAAAGGCACAGCGTGCGCATAACGCGTGGACACAAACACGCCCCCATGCCACTTCTCCTGTTTTTTATATTTCTATGATTTTATTGTATTTGGTGTTTTTTTATGTGTTTTCTGTTTTTTCTGTTCATGTATTTAATTAATTCAAAATATTATTTTTTCTAAGTCACTAATCTAATGACACCTAATGTGTCACTTATAAAGGAGGGTCGCGAAACTGCATAATTTGGGACTCGGTGAAAGGGGTAGCATACTCGTACATAATGGAAACTTATAAATATTTTAAGAACGTTAAAAAATTAACAAAAAAGCAAATGGAAAGTAAGTTATAGATCATCATCTTCCTGCCCTTATCCCATATTACTTGGGGTCGGCGCAACACGTTTTCTTCTTCCATTCTCCCCTGTCAACCGTCACGCTATCATTCACTCCCTTCTCTTTCATATCATTCCTCACACAATCCATCCATCTTTTCTTTGGCCTTCCTCTGCCTCTCCATCCATCAACATCTATATTCATCACTCTTTTAGTCACATGCGTTTCGTCTCTCCTCATTACATGCCCATACCAAGAAGTTATAGATGTTGGAAGAAAAAATATATGCAAGGTAGAAAGAAGATTATAACCTAAAATTAACCCAAGAGTACTTAAAGGACATTAGTAGAATGTTTTTTTTGGAGGAGCTCGTGGCTAAGTAATAACTGCCGTACGGGGCGATCCATCAGATTAAGCTACGCTTGCCGGGGTTGGTCCGTGGATGGGTAACCATCTTAACATACCGAGACTCCTCCGCGCCTCGGAAAGCACGTTAAGCCGTTGGTCCCGGCTGTCATTCGTGAATCTTTGACAATCGTTACGGGTCGTCAGAAGCCTGAAAGTCTGACAACCAGTCTTACCAAGGGATATCGTATTACCCAGTAATTGGGTTGTGGAGCTCCCTAAAACATTCTGATATTCGGCTGCATCCGGTTAGACTGGAAGCCGACCCCAACATAGTTGGGAAAAGGCTAGGCAGATTGATTGATTGAATGTTTTTTTTATATGTTATACGAAATGTGTGTGGAATTAGAATAAAAATCTCTATGAATAATACCTCAATAGAATAGTACATGTATCTAGCCAGAGACACCTAGGTGTATATGATGATGATGCACATTGTAGTGGAAGAGCTAAATTGCTGATATTTTCTGTAAACAGGAGTCTGTAAGGTTAGTCTTTCAGTCTTTTTAGTCTTATTTTTTTTTGCAAGTAGGCATTTACAAACCCATTTCGTTGCGGCGAAAAAAACGCACCGCAAGTCATCGCACCGCAGTGCGCGCTAAGGCTTACAGGTCCGCGTCCTATAAGTTCATATATATGTATACCATAATCAAACATTATGTTTTTGTTATATATAACAAGATTTAAGTATGATCAAGGAAAACCCTCAAGTAAAAACGTATATAAATGTTAAAGATGAATCTGTAACGTAATCATTACTGTAAATTGAAATGTAAACTGAAACACCGTGCGTTTCGTAACTGCACGATAACATATTTTTTAATAAATCAAAATCATTTCTAACTTTTAATTCCCAGCCCCAAGTGACTCAATTTTTTTTTTATAAAACTCTTCTAAAATTGTTATTACAATCAATATAAACTTGCGAGTGTAATTGCTTCGGTAATTTTGAGTCCACCGCGGCTGCCATCCTCCTTTGTCTTAATTATGACAAAACATAGCGCACTCCCTATTTATGTAAACACCTATGCCTCAGAGTTGTGCATGTAAACACCTATGTTTCACAAATAAACTGACTGATTGATTGAAAACAATATTATTATTTTATTTTATTATTTGATCCATTGTTATATTTAATTAATTATTATTAACTTTGACATTATTTATTTATTACTGACATTATTTTTTAGACATTAATTATTACATATTTAATTAGTTTTTATTTTGAATTGTGTTTTTGTATTTAATATGGGTCAATGACCTGAAATAAATGAATTTTAATTTTTTTTTTTTAATTAAGCAAGACATCATGATGGTGTATCAACTTAGACGAATCTTTCCTTGAGAAAATAATCTTCTTCTCTTGTGGATGGCACATATTTATGAGATAATCTGAGGATTTAGCGTAAGATTAGCTCAATACTCCTACTAACCGGTACTGTTGACCGTTGAGGAGTTTCCTGGTCTGGAGCCAATCCTGGGTGCAGCAGCCAGGTCATGTTGAACTTTCGAATGGACTATCATAATTAAATGCGTACTTATATAAAATTTCGTGTCTGACCGTAGGGATTTTAGGAGCGAAATAAAAAACCGGAATGGAAATCCAAAATAAATAGAATTTATTCAAAAAGGCTTTTACATAGTTACAGAATGTATAATTTACCTACCAGTGGTATTATAAATACAGGATCCCAATATTGTACCAGGAGCATCGATCACTAATCGATGACCAGGAGCTACAACAAAAGGATATTACACAACAACAAAAAGATATTGACAGCTGTTCTTGAGGCAAAATTAAAAAACAATATTAATTAAGGCGAAAGCGCTAGGGTTTCCCGCGCAATTCAGAATTTCTTACGTTTTTTGCAATTTGCAAGTCAGTATTAGGTTGTATGTTGATCTAAATATGACTTGCGGCTGTATCAAATATTTATTTATAGAATTATAATCATAAAAATCCAACTCATACACAACAAATACCAACAACAACAATAACAAAAGAACATCAACTCTCTTCAAAGTTCATAAATTACTATTTATTTTTTTTATTTTTTTGAATGACTATTTCATGAAATCATGAGATTTGAGGCCAATTCTAACTTGTAGAGTTGTATAGCTGGTTCTAATGATTATAATTCTGTAAAGCCGTATTAGTTACGGTCGCGAATCATATTTTAATCAACATAACCTGACATTTACCTGCAAATTTAAAAAAAACGTAAGAAAATTTAAATTTCGCGGGGTACCTTAGCGCATCTCCCTTAAAAAGCCTAAACTTCCATCCTTACACAGAACTATAATGATACATTGCAACTTTGCATCGGTGAAAACCGTAATGCACGATGCAAACTTGCAAGTTTTAAAACACAAGTTGACCACCGCAAGATCATTTTTGAGTTTCGGTTGGTAACCCTCATAACCAGTCAACATGCATTAAACGTTTCCATGGTACAAGTACATCGCGGACGTCAACTTGGTAATATACACACATCAAAAGTGTCTAGGGATCAAGCATTTTTATGCGGATTTCTTGAGATTGAGATGTGGCTTTGTAATAAATTTATGATTTTATAAATTTATATGGATCCTTTTTGGTGCATTTCATAATTTGAATCAGGAACTGTGAATCAAATTCGAGTAAAAGATGAAAATCAGCTGTCAATATTTTCCCTATAAAAACATACAACGCATTGAAGACATTATTACTGCTACTGTTTCCCTACTACTGATTAAAACCAACGTTATTATGGAGCGGCGACGTCATTTAAGCAGGGAAGAAATGCTCAGAGCCGTGGGAATGATAGAAGCTGGTTCCCGGCAACGTACTGTGGCTTTAGCTCTGAATACAAGTCAGAGTGTTATCAGTCGACTTTGGACACGTTACCGAAGCACTGGTACCGTGGCTGAGCGCCATGGAGGACGGTATCGCTGCACCACACGGAGACAAGACCGATACATTCAAATCTTAACTCGAAGAGCTCCAACTATAACCGCCATGATGTTAGCCGTGAGGCTTCATCACTCTTCAGGGAACTTAATTAGCGACCAAACAGTCAGAAACCGCTTGCATGAAGTGAACCTTCATTCCCGAAGACCGCTACGGGTACCACCTATAGCAATGCACAATCGTAGGATTCGATATCAATGGGCTCTTGAACACAGAAATTGGGCAGAAGAACAATGGCGTTTCGTGTGCTTTTCTGATGAGTCTCGTTTTGGTATGAGACCGGATACAAGACGTATACGACACTGGAGAACCCCTGGACGCCAACAGCGATTAAAATCCTGCCAGGAAGTCCATCCTTATAGTGGTGGAACCATCATGGTATGGGCGGGTATTTGGATCGGCGGAAGAACTGAGTTGATTTGGATCAGAGGCAACCTCAACGCTCAAATTTATGCTGAGACGATTGTATCAGACGTCATCGTTCCTCTACAAGTGCAAATCGGTCCCTTATTTCAGTTAATGCATGATAATGCACGACCGCACACCGCAAGAGTTGTAAGACAGACTCTCGCCGCAGCTAACATCAATGTCCTGCCCTGGCCTGCTCAGTCGCCAGACTTGAACCCGATTGAGCATGCATGGGATATGCTACAGAGAAGAGCTCTGCCGAATATGGAGGGTATCCAGTCGCAAGAAGACCTTTTTTTGTTGTTGCAACGAACATGGGCGGCCATTCCACAGCGTGATTTGGATGAACTCATTTTGAGTATGCCAAACCGATGTTCTTGTGTTGTTAGTGTTCGCGGTAGAAACACGGATTATTAATTGTTTAAGTTACCCAATAAAATTTTAAAGAAAACTGTTATTTCAGTCTTTTTTTCGAACTTTAATGTTAGTGGTTCAAATGTCAAAAATCCCTTTATTAGGAAAATGGCAAATTTCTTTATTAATGCAAAGGTGACTTGGTTTATCGTTACTGTGACAAACGAAAACACTTTATTTGATGAATCCTTAAAGAAAATTTTAATTAATATCAATCAGGAGAAAAGTTATTGCAAAAATATATGTTGATCCCTAGACACTTTTGATGTGTGTATATAAAATGCCACCACCCAAGAATATTTCATTGATACTTACAGACACAAATCCTATGTGGACTGTGGATCATCCGCAGACAAACATGAAAATTTTTTCACCAACTGTGAAAATATATACAAATTACTACGAGAAAAGGGAACAATGTAATTCTAGTAATTGTTTTACAACAGTATATTATGACTTTTCATTTTTCGTCTTGATATTATATGGTAAGTATAGGTACATATTATGTCGGTACTTATTAACAAAATGACAGTCCGTAGGCAATATCTATTAATTACACCCGCTATTTTATTCTAAGGAATAAGATTAGTGTAATATTACACCCATCACTATAAATGAATTTCATTGTAACTATGATGTTTATTAAATGTTACACAGCTACTCAAGAAGAAAAGTGAACTAATGATACCTATTATGCCATCAATATATTAAATTCAGGACTTAGAAAAAATCTTATGAATATACAGGGTGTCCCAGAACTCAACGTCAAGCCGAAACGGGGCGACAGGATTGATTGTAAACATTATGAGAAAAATCAGAAAAAAAATCTATCCCATGCAGTTTGAAAATTATGGGCATTTAAGAAAAACCTAAAAATTTGGTCAATCTGTAACCATTTTTCGGTTATTGTGGTTAATTTTTATTATTTTTGTTCATTTAAACTTTGGAACCGTAACCCTAAATAATATTACTAAGAATCACAGTCAAAAATAATGACACAATTGCCCCAAGTTTCCTAGAAGATTAAGACTTTGTTAAACTATGATTTTAAAATTTTCAAAATTGGTCGACTTTGAACGGCCCTCCTTTAAAAAAAATGTACTAGAGTGCCTTGGCAAGTGCCATCAAAAGTTGGCGCATTTAATCAGGATTGTAAAATGGTACAATACTTGTTAGTTTCGTACTAAAAAAACGAGTAAAAAAATAAAAACCTCAAGTAACCCGATTTTTGCTAACCCATTTTACTCGGTTAAAATGTTTTTTATTCGCACAAGCTCTTGGTAGGTTCTTAATTTTTCGGCAAAATGATGAGAGAGATGGATAGTGGACATGTTTGCCATGAGTGAGAGAGACAGATAGTGACGCCACTTTTACCAAAGTCGACAAAAGTAAGTAAAATTAATAAAATAATGAAAAATCTTGACCTAGTTTAGTTTAAGTTTATTGGAATAAAAGTCAGATATGGAAATAACATTTTTTATTACAACAAATGTTCAAATTGTTTACCATCAGCCTCAGTACACACCCTACATCTTCTTAAAAAAGATCTACGTATTAGCCGGGCATATCCTCGAGAGTTGATGTCCTCAGCAGCTTGAGAAATTCGTTCACGCGGCTCGGCTACGCTCTCAATGGGCTTTGAATAAACTTTTTCTTTGAAAACGCCCCAATAATAAAAAAAATCCAGGGGATTTAAATCTGGGGAACGGGCTGGCCACGAGATAGTGCCTGAACGTCCAATCCACCTTCCCGGATATTTCTGGTCATGGAAATCTCTTACTTGCACTGCGTAAACATGTCCACTATCCATCTCTCTCATCATTTTGCCGTAAAATTAAGAACCTACCAAGAGCTTGTGCGAATAAAAAACATTTTAACCGAGTAAAATGGGCTAGCAAAAATCGGGTTACCTGAGGTTTTTATTTTTTTACTCGTTTTTTTAGTACGAAACTAACAAGTATTGTTTCATTTTACAATCCTGATTAAATGCGCCAACTTTTAATGGCACTTGCCAAGGCACTCTAGTACATTTTTTTTAAAGGAGGGCCGTTCAAAGTCGACCAATTTTGAAAATTTTAAAATCATAGTTTAACAAAGTCTTAATCTTCTAGGAAACTTGGGGCAATTGTGTCATTATTTTTGACTGTGATTCTTAGTAATATTATTTAGGGTTACGGTTCCAAAGTTTAAATGAACAAAAATAATAAAAATTAACCACAATAACCGAAAAATGGTTACAGATTGACCAAATTTTTAGGTTTTTCTTAAATGCCCATAATTTTCAAACTGCATGGGATAGATTTTTTTTCTGATTTTTCTCATGATGTTTATAATCAATCCTGTCGCCCCGTTTCGGCTTGACGTTGAGTTCTGGGACACCCTGTATATAAAAATATATGTACAAAAATCTGTAAATTCAAAATATTTTTTTACTTTTTTTAATATAGTACCTACTTAAAAGTATCAAAACATGTGTTTCCATCAATATTTCAATAGTCATGTTTGTAGTCATAAGAGGAACTACTTTCTGAATCAGGTCTCTTTCTCCAATTAGTATCGGTATCTTCTCTTTTTCTCCAGAAACCGTTATCATTTCCGGTATTTCTCCTACTGTTATATCTGTCGATATTCCTATTGTTTAATCTGCTATTATATCTGTTGTATCGATCCCTGTTTCGATCTGCATCTTGTAGGTCTTCATCTTCTACTAATGGAGATCGTTTGTAAGGCGTCTGTTTCCTACTTACAGGTTTGATGTCTGTTTCTTTGCCTACATCAGGCGGTGGTGGAGTGGTTCCAAGTAAGGCAGCTATATAGTTTTCTCGTTCAATCTGATACCCGCGAGCTTTTTCGAATCCTGTAACAACGTTCTTCCGTTTAGTGTGGTCATCACTATACACTAGTTACACTAGTAGTAGTCTATACCCATAGACTGAATGACCTAACATAATAAAAAATAAAAATAATAATAAAAAAAACAAAATCATCAAATCAAAAAAAAAAAATCCTCAAATTCATCGTATAAATCGGTGATCATGTAGATTCATTCAACGTTTGATACAAAACCGAAAATTCAAAGAGAAATCCCAAACAAAGCAGAGACATCTGCTAAAGATTTCACCTGTCCTAACACTTTCATCCTAGCACATTATGGTAGACTTGCAGTGACAGGGCGTGCGAACCAGCGAACACTAGTGAAGCAATAAACAGTTCATGTAGTAATATTTATAGACAATAACTAACTCTTAATAGCGTCCTTGGCTGGGACCCCGAGGCGGTCGCGCATGTATCGGCAGACCATGTAACCGGTGCGGTTCAGGCCGTGCGTGCAGTGGACGCCGATCAGGGTTTCTGTAACAAATGTGACACGTTCATATTTTGCAGACGTTGACTGCGATAGGTGATTCATTGATTGATATAGTGAAGTGTTCTAGTGAAGATTTTTTTTTTTTTATGAATGGTTTACAAATTTTTCCATTCGATATACCTACTTTGGTTTGGATTCAAAGAGTTTATTGGCAGAGAAATAAAGAGTCGTATGCGAGACAGAGAGAGAGAGAGAGAGAGAGAGAGAAAGAGAGAGAGAGAGAGAGAAGAGAGAGAGAGAGAGAAGAGAGAGAGAGAGAGGAGGCCTGTGTCCCAGCAGTGGGAACGTTATAGGCTGATTATGTGTGTGTGTGTGTGTATGCGAGACAGATAGTATGTAGAGCCCCAACGCATAAGGGAACATGAGTTACAAAATGAAAACCAACAATTTCCCTAAAATCAACAAAAAACAATATTACAAAAAGACAACAGTAATGCAATCACGATCGATAGCCACTAAAGCGCACCGCGGAAAATAAACGAAAACCTCATGTTTGTGTCTTCAAAATCGCACGGCAAACATCGGCCGGAGGTCGTTGACTCGCGCCCCCATCGCACCCCATCACTAAGCGAGGGCGGTGCAACGGGGTGGCGCCGGGGGAGAGGAAGTCGTGGCCGCGGTTTGACACTTCCTCAGGAAGACCTTTGAAGTAGCAACCAAGATGTACCTTCACATCCTACACAATTTCACAAAGGAGCCTTTTAAAATATTTAGAAATAGAGTTGAAATCATGTTTTACAATGACGTTTTACGTTACGTACAAAACTACAAAATAACAGTGTGTGGCGGCTTCTCTGATTCTTCAAATTCTTAAGAAAATTCCACAAAGATGTATTTTATAACCTGACATTTTTGTCATACAATCAGAGAGTACGTTTCAACTTTCTACCATCGGCGAACAGAATCATAAACCCACGAAGCGTACGCGAGCATAATACAGACGTTACGACCCGACTTTGTCCGCTACATATGCACCTCGTAAGTTCCTTAGCACGAGACAAAAAACGAGCAAAAACCTTACTGTCGATGCAAAATTCCCACGCAGAGCGGCCAAGGGGTAATGCATTTGAGGCATTACACATGCAAATTCATGCCAAGTTGGGACAGACAAAAAAACAATTTCATTTAAAACAATCCATCAAGGCAAGCTTTTGCCAGCAACTTAATTAACTATGTAGGTACATGTTTTCAATTACAGAAACAAACAATACAATGATAATTATGAGAACTCACTTGGAGGTATCTTTATGAGATAATATTTATGAGCAAGTACGGCGGAGGCTCAGTTAACTCTTTCGAGTTAATACCATTTCGTTTAAGGCTCGACGTGGGTTCAAACAGCTTAGAACAAATTCCTTTTCAGTTATAACTGCTGTAAGCTGTAAGACTAACCTTCTTAAAGTGTTCATCGCGCAGAAAAAATGCATCCGCGTCATATCGGGAATATGCCCTTGGGAATCTTGCAAACCCTTTTTCAAAAAGTTCAAGATACTAACCCTTCCAAGTCTATATATCTTTGAATGCGCTAAATTTGTTAAGATGCACCCGGACTTATTTAAAAAAGTTCATGAAATGTTTGCAAAAAGTACTAGGCACAGGAATAGAATAGTTTTGCCCATAATTCCTAGGACGGCATTATACAGTAAGAATAGCTATGCAATGTGTACTCGTATATTTAATGCTATCCCTGACAGTATTAAAAACTTACCGGCTAATAAATTTGTAAAGTGTCTCAAAGTATGGTTGGGGGAAAAAAACTTCTACTCAGTAAATGACATATTTAATAAGAGATTTAACAATAAATAACACCATCCCTCGGACATTAATAGTATTTTTTTATGTATCTAATAATATAATCAATTTCTCAATTTTAATTTTGCTGAATTATGACTAAAATAGTAACTAAGTACTTTTATCTTTCAACCCAAATGTTTGCATGTCACATTACTATGACTAAGTGTTATGGATCTGTATATTTATTTATATAAGACCGAAATTTATACCAACACTTATGGCAAATAATTGATTTGATTTGATTTGATTCTACTGCCTTAACCTAGTTTATTAGTCTTCAGCTAACTATACGCAAGCCTGATTATTTAATTATCTAAGTGTAACATACACTTTGTTCCTTACTTCCACCTATTCTCTTACTAACACTGGCAGCTACTGCTTTATTAATATGTTGCTTACATAAAATAGAGCTGCCGTTTCAGGTTTCCAAAGTAGCGTTTGGTGACATTTAAACGTGAACTATTACGTTACGCTGCACCGATTCACATGCAAATCGCAGCTGACAATACAACAAGCCAATAGCCCAAAACTTGTTACCACTTGCAAGTCACTTAGCATAGAAAGCGTGTACGTACTGTATTTGTAATGTAATAAACTTGATAGAAAATAAACAACAGTGGTATTCCGACGCACGGCCCAAACAAACAAACAAAAGGTATCAAAAGAGGGCGTTACATAATTATAATAACTACGCATTGATGAATACGTATTATAGCGTAATAGGACCCCCCGCAGTAAAAAATCTCACAGATTAGCCCAAAGTAAACTCTTCTAGCACACCTTAATAAGAAAACCCAACAAAATTAACATCGCACACAATGCTAAAATGTTTCTGTATGCAAGAGATGTTTGAACTGTAATATTTTAGTTAGAATTGCATTTATTTGACATCAATAACATATCAAATCAACAACAATTAGTAAAACATTACTGAGCATAAACAGTATCTAAGAAATAATTATTTCCGCAAACGTCGTACATTTAATGTTCGGGTTGGTAGTTCCACGATAAAAGCTACATCAAGTATGATATGATTATGTCTTAACTGAGACGAATAGGTGTGCGCATCGCGTTTCGTATCGATTGTCGACAATCGATGCATTGTGAACGAAACGAGTCGATATCGATACGCGATAGTTCGCCTACGCGCGACCCCCTTACATCGTAATCGGCTTATTAGGATTTTACCACACGCATCCATGTGACTGCGGTGTGTTAACAATGTTACGATGTCGACCTAGGTATCTCTTTATTGTGCTATCCTATTACATTGCACTTAAAAATTACTTTCAGGGAGTGAAAAGTATTCACACAAGCTACTGCAGTGCGATTCTGTATATACATCTCACCGTGAATACTTAGGTGAAGTGAGCGTGGAGTGAGCTGTCAATAGTGTCAATTCCTAGCAAAAACAAACTCACTTCACCTAAGTTTTCACGGTGAGATTTTTACAGAATCGACCGGCTGAACTGTTTCCATCCAAAAAGCAGGTTTAGAGCGTAGCATTCACTAGCACCTATTTTCTTTATCGCTGGTCGCTCGTGCGAGCGGATCCGAAACATATCCAAAATTAGCTATAAACTAGCTAATAGATACTTAGAAATCACGATAAGCAAATAAACTTCCATTAAAACCATGCCATTACAGATATGAGTAGTAAACCTAACCAAAAGCACCGCGGGACGCTATAAATGTTGGCTTCATTTGAGACGTCACTTGACGCAAACAACATTTTTCGGACGATAAAGGCCTTATTACGTATTAATACATTGATATTTTTATGATAACAGTTTATGAAGTTACCAAATTAAGCTGGCTTTCTACCAGAGCTGTGCGAGGAGCGGAGCGGTGAGCGAGGATGAAATTGACAAATAGATATGTTTCATTTTGAACTCTATTGGGTGATTTTTTCCTCGCCAATTGCTACGCTTTCTCACACAGCTTTGGTAGAAAGATACAGCCTAAGTTCGGGTTTATAGCAAACAAGAAGCGATTTTGGCCTGCTTATAGGTCAAAAAGAAGATATTAACTTGAATACCTTCTGTTATACGAGAATGAGGTATACGTTCAGCTCCTAAAATCGCTTGTATTGAAACCTCATCCCAAAAAATCGTATCTAAGAACTTGTTGCGTGTTACCACATCGTCCGCGGCGCCACGCGTGGGCCGTGATGTGATGATCAGATGACTGATTAGGTATTTAAGAATATTAATTGTCGCAATAGCTCTACATTCTTCACTCGGAATTTTTATTGAACAAGAACGACAGAAATACCACAAATAGCTATTGATGAAGTGGCAGTCGCACATAAAATATTGTAAAACGGTATGGTTAAAGAATTTAAAATCAAAGAAATAGGTAGGTAAAATGTGTTTGTTAGTAGCTGTTGAAATCGCTAAGATTGACGATTAACTAAGAGAAGACAGGAATAGGCAGCAGACAGTAACTAACACAAATTTTGAACTAAACAAAGAGTACTAAAATATCTAGAAAAACTATTTTGTAAATATGCCCCTATGTTGTCGTATCCAGAAGGTATGCTGCAGGAAATACTTGGGCAAAGCAATAATCGAATGTTCAAGCGATAAATGCTCTTAAAGAAAACACTAATTATTATGACTGTAGAAAGGAGCGGCTCTGACACAGAAGATGAACAATAGCTACTAACACATATATGGCATATTTCTTAGACAATGCAAACTTATGGCAACTAAATTACTTCTCTTTAAATAAACCGCAAAGAAGACAATACCACAGAGTTCAACAAAACAATAAATAATGATAGTGCTTCAAAAGAATAATTTAGAAGTACAACAATATTTACCAAATAACATTTGCAATATATTATGAGCAACTGTTAAAGTACGTTATCACTCCACAAATAGACGGACAAACAGATTCCTCAGCAACATTTGTCACTGCGACTGGTTCTATTCCAAAAGTGCAACTTTGTCTACAACTATCTCGGAGTAAGTAAACTGCTTGAAGCGCAGCGATATATCCAGATCCCATATCAACAAACTTGGAAACTAACTTTTGGACAAACTCATTTTTACGTGACGCCATCCCAAAAATAAAACGTATTTTATCAGTGCGAGCTCTTTACGATGCAAGACATACAACAAACATAAAATATTGATAGAAAACATTTTACTGCTGATCTTACTTTGCCCTCATCTATCAATCCAAATGAAATCATTAAGAGTCAAATCAAATATACGTCATAGATAGAAAGACGAGTAGCATTGTTTAAACAGACTTTGTAATGTCTAGTAATTTTCCTGCTACTAACGCAAACAGTAAGCAAATCCCCATCGTTTATCAAAGCAACGTCGAAAGTAGCAAGTCATCTATGTAGCAGTAAAATAAATCCATCCATCAAGCATGCGACATGCGGCAGTGGGACATCTGCAACACACGTCAAATAACTTCTTGTAAAACATTTATAATAGCGATAACTTCTATAATTGATTTCAGTATTATCCATCTGCTAGAAACATCGATAAAAGTGGTCGATGATAAAATTGATTTTTAATTCGAAACGAGTACGATAAATTATGCATAACGATGTAAATTTGATGTATCTAGTGATAATAAAGTTTCTTATATTCTTGGTAGACAAAATACAATAAACTTGAAACGAAATTGTTGCGATTTGGTTGAAATGATAAATGATACACCAAAATGTACATAATATATAGCGCGTAACCTTGATGTGGAATATACTGATCAAAGTAAACATAAGTAGATGGGTAAAAAACAAAATTGAAAAATCTGCATCTTCATCATCTTAAGCATAATTACGACCACCACGGGGTGCACAAACAGTAGCAAGTGTAACAACATTCCCCGCGCATGCGATATCGTGTAAATCAGGACGCGAGCGCGATTCCACCTCAGATAGCGAGTGAAATACGAATATCGTCGCATTACCACGCGGCGGAACGCCGAACGCTACCATTGGTGTCATTTCTTGAACGCTCCGCACAATCATCTTATTTTAGAGATAACAATCAAACCTTTAATAAATCTTAATTTATTTGTTAAAGAAACAGCTAATCGCAATTGAGAAAACAGATCAAACCACACGGATCAACTTACATTCTTCAAGAATCTGGCGCCAGCCTTAGCAAACCAGTATAATATACATCTCACTCAATCTACTTAGCGACACCGATAACCGGCCATTACCAATGAAAACGCCGACAGATAGTCGCATGCTCACAATTAATTGAAACTGCCCACGTAATCTAATAAAAGCTAGTTTTGTGAGCAAGACAAACAAGGGCGCCCATTCGTAATTAGAACTTAATGAACATTCGGAATATTGAGTTCGGCACCGTGAGAAGTCCGTCGATAACTACGATTTGTGTCACTGTAATTAAAAGCGTAGCTGCCGATAAATTGGACGTGTAGACTGAACCTACTAGTTTTGACTGTGACGATCAACCAAAGATTGAGGAGCTCTCCGATACTTGCGTCCCGTACAAGACAGGTGAAATGGAAAAGGAATATGAGTTCTTTGAAGAGTGAACACGAATCAAAATTCTCGTTAAAATCGAAGCGGTCTTTAATTGAAATCGTATGTTGTGTCGAACGTCACTGATAAAGCCGTATACGGTTCTGTTGACGCAATGACGTAACTGACCGGTGCGGTGATGCAAATTGAGACTCAATGAAATTGAAATTACATTATATTAATTTCAATAAATACTTATTTCATTTGTGATGATTCGTACGCTGTGCTTGCATTCATTTAATTGAGAGTGAAAGCTTAAAGGTTCTGGAGACAATTCAAATAAATCCAGTACCTACATTAATTTAGTTTCGCATTAGTTTGACTTTACTTAAGCATTGGTCTTACTTAATTACTACACAAACAACAAATTGACACTGGCTACTTAATACGTTATACATTTTATAGTTACATTCAAAGCAGTGCCTTGATAGCCTCGACATATATGACCACATTTTATTTGAACAGCATTATTTTCATTAATCGCAGTAAAATAGACTTGACAGAATGAGAAATGTTTCATCGGAGTAGAATCAAGGAACAATTTAGTGGTACGTTTGTTCTGGCATACAGACTCAGGATATGTATGTAAAATAAACTTTATATCGAAAATCTTTGACCAGGTATTTTTAAATCAGTGTGTATTTATAAAATAGAATTACAATTTAGCGACTATAAAAAGTGAGTACAACCATCTCCCCAACATGGTCTTCTCGTAAAGAAATACAATTAAGCAATAGTCGTGCATTAACAACTCACTACAAAGTTTTCACCCACGCGAAATGAGTGTACTTATACCGACTCATGACTTTAACCTACATGAGCGTTTGCAGTGCGTCGAGCTAACAACACACCCAATTGTGAGCGTTTGTTTAGATTGAATGTATGAACGGATCTTACCTGTGGTCGACAAACCGAGACTGGCTCTCTTTACTTGAACAGCCACTAAAGAGAAAACCGCAACAGCAATATAAGTCCGTACACATAAGCCGTCATTCACCACGGCCCAAAAATAATCAAATGCGCTAATTTTTAGTGCGAACAAAATTTTGACTCACCACAACCTTTTCCCAGGAACTCGTCAACGGTATCCATAAATCTGGAAAAAACAAAGCTGCTTTAATAATAAAAACAAACAATCACATAAGCAGTATTCTGAGTAATACGTGTTTTGAGTTAGGTGTCATAAACGATGAAGATGTATTAGCACATTGTATACGAGCGGCTCAAGGCATCAAACCATATAAGACTGATAAAAGAAGCCTAAAGAAAGACAGACAGCTAGTTAACTTGGCAAAGAATTTTAACAGAGCCAGCGAATGTGGAACTCATAATACAGTCATCTGTCTTTGAGAAAACAAAACCTTTCCATTAGCTATCTTATGAGCAGCTGCTCTCAGCGGTAGACCTGGACGTAACAATGTTGTAACAAATCACGAGTTGGAGCATAACGTAAATCCTCTGCATTCCAGTAGTAATTCCTAATACAATAAACTATAAAAGTTAAAAACGATGTAAAGTGATACGTAGCAACTGTTATTCCACCATAAAACATTTAATTGAATTTCACAAAAATATAGAATCTACGGCACCCGTCAAGAATCAGATGAAATATTATCATGTATCGATCGCAGCGTGTCGCCATACTTTAATCGATTTTTTTACACCTAAAACCGCACGATCCGTGGGCGTTCAGAATTACAAGGCGTTTTGCCGACCGGACTGCCAGTTCGACCTATTTGGTGAAATATGTTTGTTTTCATCATAACAAATGTCTTTTAATATTTGCTACGAGGGGGCGCCGACAAACCCCAACTTGGCATTATTGGAATGTTTTCTTAAATAACTTGCAAGGGTGGTCCAATGTTGATATTTCGGCTCAGAATTTTCTTTTCACAGGCAAATAAATGTGACGCATAAAGTATAAGTTTTGATATAAAAAGAAATTCTGCACACAGACGAGGGTCGTGGTGATTAAGTCTTGTCATGCAAAATTGCAGGCGTTTACTAAGCGCCATCATTTTCTAATTATTCTAGAGACTCCCCTCGAGCGACATGGGAGGCGAGAGCGGCGCCGCGACTAGTTGCATTCAAACGAAATTTACAATTCAGTTTATCATCATCGTCAATATTAACATCTAAAACGGTGCAAACGAGCTCTTCATTTAGCACGTAGATGAGTTATTGGAATGGCGGCGATGGCTGTTTCACAAATATTTTATGACTAGAAATATGGGCTGTAAAATTGTAGGTTTATAATAATATCTATGTCATAATCGCACGAGGGGGGATCAAAAAGTAGTGAGAACGACATACTCCATGGTAAGAAAAAAAATAAATACTGGCAGGCATAGCTCAGATACATATTTTTAATATTAATAAAGAAAAAAATCTTCGATTCTCTTTTGTTTTTTTCTGAATGTAGTCATTTGATTGCTTCGTATCGGAACGTGTTCTCGAAAATGGAGAAAAACCGTTATTAAATACCTCTGTTTAAAAAAGTTAACGACGCAAGAGATTCATTACGATTTGGAGGCAACATTAGGAGAGTCTGCTCCGCCTTATTCCACTGTCGCAAGGTGGGCTTCTCAATTTCGAGTAGGGAGAACGAGCACGGAAGACGAACATCATTGCGGCCGTCCATCGACGTCAGTCACCCAAGAAAATGTTGCGAAAGTCGAAAAAATTGTATTGAGCGATCGAAGAGTTACCATCCGATAATTAATTCAAGAAACGGGCATTTCATATGGAAGTATTCAATCCATATTGAAACAATCTTTGAATATGAGAAAAGTCTCCGAAAGATGGGTGCCGAGAATGTTAACCGACAGTCAGAAACAAAATTAACTTGACATTTCGAAGATATTGTTGGACAAGTTTCAAGAAGATTCTGAAAACTTTTTGTCTCGTTTCGTAACAATTGACGAAACATGGGTCCATCATTTTGATCCCGAGACAAAACAGCAATCTTCGCAATGGAAACGGCCATCATCACCGACCCCGAAGAAGTTTCGTGCCGTGGCATCGGCTGGCAAGGTTATGGCCTCAATATTTTGGAACTCAGAAGGGATATTGTTGATTTATTACCTGGAGCGTGGAACCACTATTACAGGCCAATATTATGCAGCTTTAATTCCCAAGTTGAGGAATGCCATTAAAGAAAAAAGTAGAAGGAAACTTCGAAGGGGCGTGCTATTTCATCACGACAATGCACCCGCGCACAGGTCGGCAGTTGCGATGGCTGCCATTCAGCAAGCTGGCTTCGAATTGGTTGACCACCCCCCTTATTCACCAGATCTGGCGCCTAGCGATTTTTATCTGTTCCCCAAATTGAAAGTTTACTTAAGGGGAAACAGGTACGAAGACGATAACGAGGTGATGGATGCCGTGGAGAGCTTTTTGCAGGACCAAGACAAACCTTTTTTTTGAAAGGGATTGAAGTCTTGGAAAAGTGCTGGACTCGGTGTGTAGAGAGACTCGGAGACTATGTAGAAAAATAAATTATTAAGTTATCAATAGTCATTATACTCTATCTCATTCTCACTACTTTTTGATCCCCCCTCGTAAATATAGTACGAGAGGAAAAATAACTACCAATTCTAGTTGTTGAAACATAAAACAGAGGAAAATAATGATCCATGAAACAGTAATTAAAAACGATAGTTGTTAAAACTCAAATACAACTATGTTAACAAGGTGATTCTGTGGAATTTAATCTGTACTCCAATAACATTTACAAATGAAACTAGCCGCGACGTGTGGCGCCAAAGAGTAAACAGTTTAACTGTGTATAAAGTCACGATTCAACGAATTCGAAGAATATATCCCTATCAAGGTCCTCGGTTACGTGGATTTTGCTTTTGACGTTTTTTTTTTTTTGTATCTTGTACGGTCAACAATGCTTCATGTACGAATTTTAACACAAAATAAGGTCAACAAGCATCCAATTCTTGATACGGAATCATCGTCATCATGTTATTTTCATTAAGATAGTCTTCTTCGTGTTTTAGACTTGGCTCTACGCATTAACCTCATGGCCTTAGATATATAAAAATATATCTGTGACAGATCAATTAAAATAATTTAAGTATTGAACAAGGATCAATAATACCGTAACTTTTTAAGATTATTAGTTTTACAACACATTACAAATTGTCACGAAGAGGGAAATGAACGAGAGTGTTATACAATATAAGAATTTGAAGATATTGTGTGAATAGTTTAATACACTGCAGTATTACAATATTTAACATTTTCAAGCAATTTTTTTATAATTCACAGAAGAAGTTTGTAAAACAGGTGCGTCAGCATTTCAAATATTTTAACATCATTAATTCAAATAATATTGAAATAGCAAGGATGACAAATATATTAGATACAAATATAGATATGAGATCATTTTCGGCTTAGCTATAATCCTTATTAATCCTATAATGGCACGTAATTTTTTATTTATAGTTGTAAGCAACTAACAGAACAAACTTATGTTAACGACAAAACACGATATGTTATACAAATGGCTACAATTAATCACATGCAAGGTCGACATGATCACTGAACGACTTCAAAGCAGTACATTGTAACATACAAACTTTCTAAGCATTTCCTGACCAGCACGGACGTCATTATTTAAAATCTGTCAAAATTGTGTATTTTATTACTCGGGCGGCAGATCGAAGCTACGTGAATTACATGCTTTCTTATTTAATATTAGTAGCGTCTTGCGTTTGTGAGATAATTTATATCTAGCGGCCTTATCTGTACGGTAAGATCGCTCCCGAGTTATAATCCGGGTATTTTTCATGGCACACCGGCTGCGGTGCCATTGCCGTGCCCCTGCCTTATTGGAAAATTTATGTAACTACCAGGACTAGGAGGCATCGCTGCAATTATTATTGCCCCTCCGACACCAGCCGAGAATATTTGTGAAGATGACCGAGAGCTACACACAAATGATAACTTAGATATTCCGCTGTTTCATTATGTTTGCCAATCACTAACAAATCATCAATTTAAATTAAAATGCATTAAATTTTAATAGATAAATTGACATAAATATGCTAATCCCACGGATTACATTGATTAATCTCCTGATGATATCTGAATGCTGGCTGCTTGAAGTAAATATAAACTCGAACATAATCGATAAGCCGCGGTTTTAATGAAAAAGATCATAAGCTTTAAAATTTTGTAGTCCATAAAATGTCAAATTTACAAGACCATTACACGACTTTGACGACATACGACCATTAAAAATGCGTATAAACTGAGTAATAATTTTATTGCGAATTAATAACGACATTTATTATAACTTCAACATTTCCAAAATTGTTCCTGGTTTATTGTCATTGTATTTAGGCACAGTTGGCCGCCCCAAAGGTAAAGGTCAATCAAGTTCAAAAAACCTTCCGGATTGATTTTATTGAAGCCTATAAAAGCCTCTGTTATATAACGATTTGATTTAGTAAATTCTATCAAGTAAGTACCTAATCCAGTTACTGCGTAGAATAGAAAATGACAAACATGCTTTCTCAAGACACCGGACCTCACATACGCGACGCGGACGCATCCATCATGGTAGGAGCATACACGTCGTTATGTGTCGGTACCCAACAAGCGCCGAAAGTGCCCCAAACAGAGATAATAGGCGACATTTTGATACAACGCGAGATAAGGAGCAAGGAGGTTCCCATGCGATCCAGGGCGTCCTCACAACTAAGAACAACGTTGAAAAACAACAGGCCAAAGGTCAGACGTGGATTAAATACAAGCAGAAATATACATCCGGTGACAAATAAAGCAGGAGTGCAGGACCTTCCGAAGTTAAAAGCTGGATCTTGCTACAAATAGGAGAATAATTGAGAGATTTATGGGTTCATTATGCACGGTGAAGACAGTGAGGTCGTACCGATCATTAATATTACAAAGTTATTAAACATGTAAGATGAAGACACGAAGGACTACGAGACTATCAAAACTATTTTAATGATTTGAACATAAACTTAATGAAGCTTTAGTGTTGTATGTAGTTGGAATATAATTTATGCTGAAGTAGTATCGTAGGCACGTCATCAAGTTCGTGTTTACGGCGTGCAAACTGCACGACCGTCGGTGGCAGACTGCCTTCGCGAAGTAATTACCTAGTGATACATCGCCGTGATCCGAGATGCGCACGCGATCCTGTTCTACTAATGCTAAGTTTCCCAACAAGTTGTCTGTCCTTTAGGTAATATATGGTTATATAATGAACGTTTAAATACCGTAGTTTTGAATCTAATTAATAGGTCTACTATTTTGCAACTATCGGTCTTATTAAATTGCACGTTTCAGTCGAAGCACTTGAGTTATCGACAAGTGGTAGTCGTGCCTCTAGGCAGAAAACTGTAGACAGTCGTTTGAGTTAAAGGATTACATGTTACTGGCGACACGGCGGCGACGTGACAGACTTGATGTTTGTCGTCAGAACGAATCATGAGTGATTTAAAAGCTGATATAGATAGAATTCCATAAGAAGAATAGAGGAAAATTAAAATAATTTTAAGGACCACAGTCAACGAAGATAAATACTAGGTTCCCCTTGCGACCGTAAATTCAATAGCAGATTCCAACATAAAGCTAAATGAGTAAAGTTTCATTGGAATATTCAAACAGTTTTACTCATTTAAATAGTTTTGCTCACATATTCTCACATTAGAAGCGTCGTATGGTATATTATTTAAAGTTACTATGAAACTATTATTTAATGGCTATGAATATCAATGTATACTTTAAAAGACTATAAAAAATCTGGAAAGTTAAAAGGAAAGTTTATAAAGAGATTGGGTTAATAATTTAGAGTCGGTTTATATTGACAGTTTTATGTGATGTGCGTGATAGTAATAAGTACAAATCAATGTCACTAAGTTTAATAAGAAGAAACTATAAAGAGTAAATAGTATAGAAATAACCTTTTATACAGGGTCAAATTAAATTAGCTAGCGAAACTTCGCAGACAGCGATCGATATTTAAACATGATAAAACAAAATTAAATTAATTTGTTGGTTTTTTTCTTTTGGGGTCAGCAACCGCCGGTAGTGTAGTCACTTACAAAATGAGTTTTTTTTTTTTGTGTAAACTTTCCAGACGTGATGGGTATCGATATTTAAACATGATAAAACAGACTTTATCAACACACACTTCAAGTAACAACACTACCAGCGGTCATTGACCCCAAAAAAAAACATAAAATCATTATTATTTTGTCGTATTTAGATATCGATACCCGTCACGTCTTCAGAGTTTCTCTAGCTAATTTAATTTGACCCTGTATAGTAAACATGACAGAAAGAATGAGGAACAAACTAATTATAATAAAGTGATGGTTATCCTCATTATCCCACAATTTAAAACGAATCCATAATTTAGCAAAAGTCAATCAATCTGCCTAGCCTTTTCCCAATTATGTTGGGGTCGGCTTCCAGTCTAACCAGATGCAGCTGAATACCAGTATTTTACATGGAGCGACTGCCTATCTGACCTCCACAACCCATTAACTGGGTAATACGATACCCCTTGGTAAGGCTGGTAGTCAGACAATAGGGATTTTGACGACCCGTAACGAATGTCAAAGATCCACGAATGACAGCCGGGACCAACGGCTTATCGTGTTTTCCGAGGCACGGAGGAGGCTCGGTATCTAAAGATGGTCACCCATCCACAGACCGACCCCGGCAAGCGTAGCTTAACCTGATGGATCGACCCGTGCGGCTGTTATTACTTAGCCACGAGCTCCTCTGATTAATGCTTATAATTTAGCAAAAGTATAAGCATTAAAACATAAAGCTAATACAAATAATGCTTAAGGATACTCATAAAAACGTAAATTTCCTATTTCATTTAATTTAATAGCATATTTCGCACCAAAAACCATTTGATTCTTTGATACATATAATATTAATGGAAATTTTATGAGTGTTTCGAAATAACAGCAATAACGAAACTATTTAAGTGGTGACAGACCTGTAAAGAAATCATTTTATGTATTAGGAAATCGCAGGAGCTGATGGTGTTCCCCCGATGTATCGTGATTGTCCATTGATAGTGTCAGTAAATATTGTTTCTTATTTAGGGTGGATTAAGGGGACGATAATGGCAGCATTTATTGAATTACCCAAAATTAAAAGATTCGAGAAGCTGTCAAAACAGTTACTTTTCATTTTAACCATGTGATTTTAAGTTTAAACAAAGAGTAAATTAAAAATAAAGTTTTAAAGTTTAGGTTTTAGTTGTTATAAAAATCGAGGGGACGATAATGGCAGCATTTATTGAATTACCCAAAATTAAAAGATTCGAGAAGCTGTAAAAACAAGAATGTTTAGTTTGGTTGTGGCATTTATATGCTTAAAAGGAGACGCCACCAACTGTATACTGTACAAAGTGTAATAAGGAAATAAAACATTTTTGATTTTTTTTTTTTTTTTTTTTTTTTAGTTTTATTTTTCATTTTAACCATGTGATTTGTTTAAACAAGGAGTAAATTAAAAATAAAGATTAGGTTTTAGGTGTTATAAAAACCACAGTTGAGCGTGATAAAAATTATAAAAGCAATAAATAATTATTTTATCTTAAGGACGTACCGCTGCATAGAAGTTATTGTTGTATTCAGTTAGAAATAAGCTATATTCTATTACTACCCGTTGCCCGCGGCTTTGCCCGCGTGGATGTCTGAAATTATTCCATGGGAACCTACTACCGGTATAAAAAGTATCCTATGTGTTAATCCAGGTTATAAACTGCCTGTATACCAAATTTCACCCAAATCCGTTCAGCCGTTTTTGCGTGATTGAGTAACAAACATCCAAACATACACATTTATAATATTAGTAGGACAGTAGGATTAGTACAGCACTTTCGGTGTAAATATATTTATAGCAAAACTGTCTGAAAACTTTACAAGCACAATAGTGGAGTTATATCACCACAAACATTAGTCACACTATTATCCAGAATCCTAAGAGCAGGGTTGTCATCTGTCTCTTTGAATCCGGATACAATCCAAATTACCAGGACTTTTAGAGAAGTCTCATTATTTTATTTTTATAATTAAGGGATATATCCAAATCTAACTAGAGTAATAAAAAGTCTCTTTTGAAGACAGAATCTAAGTTTTCATCTGTATCTACATTGATTATCACTAACTTTTGCGTTATACTACAGTTATAAATAAAAGCTGAGAGAAGTAAGTTTTGCGGAAGCATTAAAAATGACAAATGACAAACGTCCTCTAAGTTAGAATGATTTAGTTCGTGAATCTACTCGTAGATAGCATTTTCCCACGAACGTTTCCTTGAAAAATATATATTGCAAAGGCACTCGTGGCATTCCTAGATAAATACGGTGATCACAAGAGAGTGATTGTCAAAAGTAACGCCATTCAATTAGTACAAAAGCCATGACACCCCATTCCTTAAATGTTTACGTCGGGAAAGTTTCAGAATAGCCCCCAGAGTAACCTTCGTGCCTTTCAGTGTCTGCGGCTTGAGTAAAGGTGTGTTCTCAGACTAAATATATGGAAATAGTTCTTTTCTTGATCTTTTCTTTAAATATGATTTAGTAACATGAATTGCTGAGAGTTTACAGTTACTGAATCGCAGAAATCTAGATTGGTGTGCAAGGATATTTTCCAATCGAGTATTAATGATGTAAAAAATACACGATCATTACAATGTCTCCTACAACACACATATGAACACGAAAACGTAATCTACAACGGTACCTACATTTTTAAAATCACCCATTGTGTACACAGTCCTTTTCAAAAGAAAAACCACTAATATTTACACAAAGAAAATCCATCATGGCGACAACAGTACAAATAACAATAAAATCGAATCACTTCTATTGAAGTTTAGACTAGAAATAGAGTCTCAAGTATTTCTATAAGACTTATTATGATATTGTCCTGTATAATAAAAATAACAAATAAACTTTATTGTCTAACAAAAGAAAATTCTGAAGAAAAATATATTTTGATTTCTAGACATCAATTTCTTCATAGCTATTTTGGAGAAAACTTGAATATCAAACTTTACGATTACAATTATCGAACCTAGCCAACTTTCTTAACTGGGTCAGGAAATAAATCAATATTTAATATATTGTTCCAAAAAACAATCACGAAAAGTTTTGACGTTATGCAAATACGGGTACATAATGTAAGATGACGTAGCACGGGGGCTATTTTTAAACCTGTGACGTCATCGACATTATTTGTGCGAAGGACTGTCTCCTAAAATAGTCGAGACGGTCTCATGTCTCGCGAGACGACAAACGGTCCGGAAACAGTCCACAGTTACAAATACAGGGTGGCTACACTGGTTATAACAAATACTTAGAAAAAATATATTTCTGAGGTGGTCACCCTAAGGGCTACCTACCATACACGGTCTGCCTGAAGCAGTCACGATGGACTGCTTCAAACTGCGACTGCATATTGAACTACAGTCTTCTTGTACACACATTCACGAAACCGCTCGAGCAGTTGCAACTGCTTCGGGCGGTCTTACCCGAAAATCTGAAGACGCGAGAAACTTTTGATTAGGACTGCAAGAGCGGTCCTTGTATGTTGATCTGCTCGAGCAGTCCGTGCATGGCGGCCCTAAGTCTTGTAACGGGAATTCTTTTCTTTAATTCGTATGTTTGATTTAGATGATTAGTTTCACAAGTTCGTTCAGGTTGTGAAAATAAACTTAGTATGAAATCATCTGTAAGCATGTGATTTATTCTGAGAGCTAGGTATTATCTGATCTTAACTTTTCTGAATTAACTTTCTTTCATATTTGCTCAAAAGCTATAGATGTTCTGTTCTTCATAATTTATAGTGTCGTGTGGATTTACAAAAGGATTATTTGGCAAATAAATAGAACTAACTTTTTGATAAAAGTTCTGAATAATCAAGTCTGTTTTCTATCATATCCGATTATCAATCACATTGTTTCTAATTTTCTAGGGTAAAGAATGAATTCAGATTTAAACGAAGACTGAAGCAACCTGGTGCATTTAAAAATCCAACACCCACTAACAGGAACCACGAATACAAAAGCCCTTAATTAAAATTATTAACATATAAGCCATCCTGTGCAAGCCCCATACAGTCATCTACATCTGCCATAACAGCACTGACTCACACATTACGTGTCCCACAATACTCGAGTACTCGTAAAAACTATCCCAATTAGGCGCCTGTCCCACCGCCGACGAGGAAGCGACTAGCTAGCAACAATTTTCTCGCTCAAGAAACGTACAAAAGATTGTAGAAACCGTGTAAGTAAAAGAGATACATATAGTTGATCGCTGACTGTTCACACCGCTGCTGCCGAGTACTCGTTTGTCGCAGCGACAAGAGCTAAGAATAAGAACTATCAAGGAGACTATACTCAAGAGACTAAACCTGTCAAGCGAACGTTGTTGCCTCAGCGACAACGTTCGTTTGACAGGTTTACACTCACTGAGAGACTCACGCTTGATACATACGCATACCAGCGCGTAGTCGCTCGTCACCGTCGCGCACTCGCTGCTCATTGCTCGCCAACTCGTTTAAAGTTGCTAGTACTACAAGCTTCTCGTCAATAGCCGGCGGTGGGACAGGTGCCTTACGCATAGTGAATCAGTTGGTTTAACGTCTCTAAACTCGACAATTGTTACGATTATAGTTGCCGATTCTGAGAATAAATACGTCCTCCTGCTTCATTTGTGGTCTAGCCGAGTTGCCGCCGGCACAACAATACAATGATTAAATCCAAACAAACTGGTCATTATTACTTTAATGTCGATGATATTGAGCCGTTTCTGTTCAGCAACGTTCGAGTTAACCACAGTTGTAATTACCGCTTTATCTGTGTTTGACAAATAAGTTTATAGGACTTGCTTTCTGATTGTTTGTTCGAAGATTGGAATCAAAATCATCATTATGTTTATATGCCCCGTGAATATTCCTCTTTAACTTTAACCCGGGTTCCTGTTTAACTCTTAACTTAATTATCTAATAAGGTACAGAAGTTTTAATCATATTCAGTGTTTTTAAATTAGGTACTTTGGTATATAATTACATAAACAGCCGCGCGATGTAAATTTAAAGATAGCGTTCGTAGCAAAACTACTAAAGTCTGACAACCAGTCTTACCAAAGGGTATCGTATTACCCAGTTACTGGGTTGTGGAGGTCAGATAGGCAGTCGCTCCATGTAAAATACTGGTATTCAGCTGCATCCGGTTAGACTGGAAGCCGACCCCAACGTAGTTGGGAAAAGGCTAGGCTGATGATGTTCGTAGCAAAACTACTTCACCATCTACTTATCACTTCTATCACTATGCTTATCCTAGAATTTAAATTCAAACGATGCTAATTAAAATCTTGCTAATTTTTATTATTATAAGCCTGTGTTAGCTCACTGCAGGGCCTCCCTTCCCTCTTTCCACTTTTCCCGGTCTACTGCGATTGCGGGTCAATCCTTTAAGAATGAGTTCCGGCTCATCCCGCCATCTCTTTCTGAGCCTGTCGCGTATTTTTTACCGGCTATTTGGGATCCATTGACTGGTGGTTTTTGCGTATTGCTGCTCGGACATGCGACAGATGTTGCCAGCTCACTTCCACTTTAGCCCAGCAACTGTGCGGCCCTCGTCCGCTATTTGTGTTTTGGAACGAAGTATAGAATTCCTAATGCGGTCTGTGAGTTTGACACCTAGTATGCTTCGATCCATAGCCCGTTGGCAAACTCCAAGTGCGGACTTTTGAAGCTTTGTAAGTGACCATGTTTGCGCTCCGTAGGTGAGGGTGGGAAGAACGCACATGTCCGTAAGCTTTCGTTTTAGCGAAAGTGGGAGTGGTCCTTTCATGATTAGTTTCATCGATCAATAGTTCTTCCAGGTGTTTTTTGTGCGTCGAGCGACTTCTTTGTCCTGTTTTAAAAAAAACTTGCCATTATTTGACCACTGACCAGCTGCATCCAGTGAGACTGGAAGCCGACTCCAACATTGGTTGGGAAAAGGTTAGGCAGATTGATAGACCAACCAATAGCAAAAACCGTCAACAATAATAAGCTAATAAACCAAATATTAGAAGGAACTAACAAAACACGAAAACCCGACCATCCTTATTATATGGTAATCAGTATAATAGTAGTAAAACCACAACAATGCGATTCGTCACCAATTAAAGATGTGGGATGTGCAAATTAATTAGCTACATCATTAGAAACGGCGCCAATGACACATAAAACTACCGTATTATGTTCGTTTAACACAAAACTTTGACCACTTGTGAATGCGAATTAATTAATTTCAGCACTCGAATCCTAGAAAGCGTTGTATTCATTAGAATTTGTGTGACTGTATATATAATTAACGTAATAATTGTACAGTACAGTCATATTGTGAATAATTCTTAATAACGATAATTCGTGATGAGATCATTTGATGTCTTTTAGATTGCGATCATTATTTTTGTTGGAAGTACGGTACGAACCATATTAATGAAGTGAATCAGCGTGCACTGTCATTTGTTTATAGCTACGAGTAAGTAAATTTTTACGAGAATCGTAATCGTATAACAATAAACCCAATATCATAATCACTACGTTGTTTTCAAAGTTCCTATTACAAGCTCAGTGTCCGATTTAGTTAATAAACCAGTTGTAAAATTAAATTATGTAAAAAGCATCCATTTACTGAAACTGACACCTATCAATTTCATTTTCATCAGCCTACAGATGTAGGTACAGTGCGGTATTTCATGGGAAGCCTTTATTTTCTTTCCAATTCACATTTAATAAACAATTTATTAAATAGATTAATTATTGGAGTCTCAAACAAAATGTTATCAAACTTAATACATAAATAATTATCTAAAACACTACATTCCGTCTATACATTTGTTATGTACTTACATATTAATGAATAATCTACAAAATGTCGTTCAAATACATCAAACTTGTCATCATTACTCGCCGAGACCAGAAAATAATTACTTGTATGTACAAGGGCACGTTCTAATCAAATCATGTACTGGGTTTCGTAAGCGTTTAATTAACTCAGAGTACGATGCAACCGAGAACTTTCGTAACAAGTCCAAGTAGATAAAAGTAGGTTTAATAACAGGACAAATACATAATAATACATACAATGTCTCAATTATAGCCACTCTGTGTGGTCCAAATGATTATCCACACTCTGTAATAAAGAATACTCGAACATTGTCGATATTTAGATCAGCTATTACGCTCAACAACTTGTAATAGACAAGTTATTAGCATTATTATGGGCATTATAGAAAATCGGCAATTCGTTTCATCATTCTACTATAGAATTTATGTTATTATTACAGTTGAGCAAGTTATGAATAGCGTAATAAATATGAAAGTTAATATTGATATAAGGAGAAAATATTGTTTATTGGTATATGCCATGCCTGGTGTAATTGGCGCTACGCGATAGCTTTGATAGATCTTATCGCGTTCATTAGTATAGTACGACATTAACATAACCAGCCTATCGTTAATATTTTAAATATACGCTTTATTAATAATAGTAGTATGGTTAACTCATTGCGTTTTAAAGAAGCAGAAATACTGAAAGGATGAATTGGTTCAGGCTCAGAATGGCCGATTCCCAAAACGTCCAACAGTTTCAAAATGTCAATTTCTCAAAATGTCCAATTCTCAAAATATCCAAAACCCAAAATTTTCAATTCCCGAAATGTCCAATTACCAAAATGACTAATTCCCGAAATGACCAATCTTTGATAATGTGGTTTTATCCAATGAGTATAGCAAAACAATAAAACGCAGTATTTTGTTTGTTTATAAGTATTTAAATTATTATTGCATATAACTTATTGAACAAAACCACATTATCAAAGATTGGACATTTTGGGAATTGGACATTTTGGTAATTAGACATGTCGGGAATTGGATATTTCAGGAATTGGATATTTCAGAAATTGGAAATTTTGAAACCGTTGGACATTTTGGGAATTGGACATTCTGAACCTGAACGGATAAATTCTTGTGATACAGGAGAAAAACCGTCGTACAAACTGCTTAGTAATTATACCTGTCGCGGTTGATCAAAACACCAATAATTCAACGTTCAACACCACATTATCGTCGGGCGGTTAGAGAAAAATAACCGTTCACAGTGTTAGTAGAATGGGTTAGTGACAGTAAATTTGGACAATGGCTGGCGGTCTCTTTATTTATGTGTTTGTTATCACGCTCGGAAGTCTCCTATCTTACTCTGATTTACACTAGCCTCTTACTAGACAAACAGTCAACAACGTGAGAATTTACTTTTAACACCTTTAGTGCGATAAACGAGTTCACAGCTCGTATGATACGTACGTGGACATACTTTATTGAGGCATCATTAAAGTAGAAGCGTCTATTGTCTTTTAGAATCGCTCGACCACCGACAAAAGCTGTCTATAATCGCGATGATGTCAAACGAACTTTTTGCACACGTGTCGTAGGTATAATGTTTGATTACTGTATATGCAAACTATTTATATACATCTATGGTTGATGTCACAGCACTTGGGTCTATTAGACGCCAGGTCAAAGTCCATTTTTTTTCGGTTTTCCCAACCGTGATTGAACAGACTAAAAATAAAAAAAAAATGACTTAATAGATACTATGTTAAATTGTCTCGTTATAAGTCTCAATCATGCGCTAATATTATCACAAACAAAAAACAAAGGCGAAAAAAGCTCAGAAGCGGATTTAACAAGTATGGATGACATAGAATCTGATGTATCAATATTGGATCAAGCGATGACTTTAGCCCGTGGGTGTGTCAAGTCTCGTATTTCATCGTGAACATTTTTGGAGATAGTAAAATCTATAAATGATTATACGTCCATTGTCGAGTGAAACATTAACTTTATCACCAACTTCCCGGAAAATAGGCATGTAATGTGCGTAGAGAGGAATCGGTAACAGCGAATAAATCGTCTAACAATAAAACCCTTAAAAGCAGAGCAGTAAAAATCTATTAAACGGAGAATCGGTACCACCGGCGGTGTTCACAATTTATAGACGGGGTGATATGTACACGAACGGGTTTGTAATGACGACATGATTGTCGACAGTCGACATGGAAAACAAGTAAAAATACAGCCGTGATAAATGAACCGTGTGAGCACGCGAGCATCATTTGAGCGCGCGTCCGATCATCTCTGTTCAGTAAAAGGTCGTATAAATGAAGGCCTCGTGACAATGTATTTATCCTCAATTTATTATTATAATAAAATAATAGCGTCGTTTTATTAGTTCCCTTGTTCGCCCGGCGTACCTGTCTAGACTAAATTGCAGTGTGATGCAATTTACGTTGAAAATTTTCACGCGTTCCAAACGGATTTTCCGGTAGAGTTTACTCATAAAGAATATTTTTATCTAAGCTTAGCTGATTTTTATTAAAGTTTTCTACACTTGTTAAAGTTTAGCTTAAGAGGTATGTCACATTTTATCACCTCTCTCGCTCACACGGGACCAAATGTTTAAGAATGTTAAATGAAAAGATGCTTTTTTGAAAAATGTAGTCTATTAAGTACTATTGTTAATAAATAATATTATTTTCAATACACTTCCTCGAAAACTGGTTCATATCGTAATACGATTAGGTACACAATACAATGTATTTCACACGCGTGCGAAATTCATTTTCCAACACGTGTGCGGGAATAAAAATTGCCACAGATAACCTATACCTACACTTAGTCAAAATTGGTTCAATGCTTCTATTCACACCGTCTCGCGCCAGTTTCATTTTGGTACTTACCGGTGCCAAGTGCCAAAATGAAACTGGCGCGAGACGGTCCTCTCTATTCGGAGGTGAATATTTTTTTTAATCTCGGCAAAGAGATATGCGTCTTTAGGGCGTTAATATTTTTTGAGTATTTAAATAATGTTTATAAATAGAATATCATCAAAAACCATGATTATTACAATAAAAAAACGTTTATGAACAAATTAACATTTATTTGTGTTCTAAACTCAAAAATATTTGAATTTTCTATTTTTAATATAGGCTGTTTATCGGCATTATACCTTTGCTTATCCTTCAACCTGGCTAAAGCAAAGCGCGGAAAAAAAAGAAAATTTAAATCATAGTTTCCTAATAATTCATGACAAAAATATCTTTCGTTATTTTATTTTATTTCTTCAAAAGTGTATTGAAAAACGTCATTTGATACACGTGGACATTTGTTATTGCAGTTCTCGGCTCAAAAACAACCTCGCCTACGGCTCGGGTGTTAATTCCGCCTCGAATGCAATAACAAACATTCTCCACTTGTGTCAAAATGTACTATTATTTACTATGCAATTATTAAAAACATATTTCTATTGTGTTATCTAAGAAACTTAGCTCAAAAACAGATCATAGGTAATACTTATTGAGCTGAATTTATTAGATAACACAGTATAAATGTGTTTTTAATAATTATTTATTAAATTAACATTATTTATTAACAATAATAATAGATTACATTTGTCAAAGAAGCATCTACTCATTTAACGTTCTTAAAAATTTGGTCCCGTGTGAGCGAGAGAGGTGATACAATGTACAAGTAACAGGCCTCTTTAACTTGAAAGGTATAAAACGACTTCAATTTTATCTACAGAACAGCAACTAGGTACATTATCAACAGATTTTGTTTTTTGTGTGTAACTGAAAACGTTATTATAGAACAGCGAGAATCTCCCCGGAATACCCTATTCTCAAAACATATAGACCTGTCATTAAGTCGACGTGCCTTTTAGTTACGATTCGAAGTAGCTACACGGGTGGCACATTAGTCAAACGTTAACTGACAAACAGATGCCAGGTCCGCACCTCGATAACAACAGCGAACTATCTTCGAAATGCCGATGGTTATTTATGTCTATGGCAGCCGACGATGGCCATGGGGCGCAGAGCCGAACAAAAGACCAGACAAATGATCGAGATAATCTGAGAGTTAAAGCTTAGCAAATCATTTTATTTATTGCGTGATTTCATTCTGATTAATTTACTGAACAGTTGTTAATGCACATAATGCAGGAGGAAAGTGCTAGACTTTCCAACATGAAAACCTGAACTTCACCTATAAGCTGATCATAAATAAACACATTATATCAATGAAACGCGTTTTTAAAGAGAAAATCATGACAAAGATTCAGTTATGTTTTTATAATATGCAATCTATACTTAAGCTTTACTACCGTGACTAAATAAATCTGTCATCATCGAATACCAAAAAGACTATATTAAGATATTTACTAGGTATTTTAATAAACATATCAATTAACAGAAATTCTGTAATATGACTACTTCGATAGTGTCAAAGTTTACGACATAATAAAACGCCGTGTGTTTTAGTTGCAGGGGGACAACCGGACAACTGCTACACGTGAGCACACGCATCGTTGCTGCGACAAATGCCTTTCAAATTCCTAAAGGCATCGGATCCCGCGTGGGAGGCAGACGCCATCGACACAAGCGCTAGATGTGACCAAGTTCAATTGAATACGAGAATAGGTACCTCTACCGACACCGGTCGGGTCGACGGCGGCCCTTAGGCGCGCGCGCCGCACCGCCCACGCATCCCACGTAGATTTATAACATTACCCATATTCGGCCTACGAATGGCGCCAATTCGACGCTTCAAATTAAAATCCGCCGCGAATGCAAAACGATAACTCCGCGCTTTGATAGATAGCTGTTCTGTTTCTGATTTACGCACCACCGTATAAGGGGAGTGTAAACTTGTTAAGTCGTATCATCCTTAGGCGAAATGTCGTCGAATGAAGTCCATATCAATCACTAGTATTTATTGTTCTGTAGTCAGCTTTTTAGAGTTGCAATATTTTTAAACGCTCCATGGTTTTAAAGAGCCTTTAAAAGAATGTCGATACGCACAATCTCTACTATATTTCAATATGAAATATTGTCGTGGTGTTCGATATTAACACAACAAATACTACGTCACTTCTCAATGCCTGACTTTCAAAGGTTTATGTGATAAAGATTACGTCTGGAACATGTATGTATGTGTGTGAGATACATCTTCTACTTGGGCGAGCTAAAAAGGCTCGGCGTCGTCGTGAAGACGTCTTACAAGAGACCGCGATTAATCGCACGTAAACAGCGCCGGGGAAGATGGACTTACTCTATCACTTTGCCCTCGGGAGGTATTATGCGGCCTGGCATCAAAATTTTCTTGTGTAGTACGCCCTTCGATAGTAATTCCTATAACAAAGAAACCAATCATTATTTACATAGTATACCTTTACTATACCTTTGTAAGTACCGAAGCGTTTGCTTGAAATATTGAAAGATATTATTTTAGGTAGATATGAAAATTATTCATAAACTTATCTTTAAGACAACTTTAGCAGAGGCACAGTGTAAATAACGTAAATTCCAAAAACCAATAAACCTTAATTTACTTGTAAAGTCGTTCAAACGGACCGCCAAAACACGGGTCAAGAATTTATATGAAAAGTTAAATACACATTACTTTAAGCCGGTTTCAAATGATCGTATTATTGAAGATACGTATTTAATAATGAGATTATAGAATGTAAGTAGAGCATGAAACAGTCGATGGTTTATGTGACAAAGAGGCAGTAAAAACTGGAGAAATAATGCGCGAAACAGCGGCCGAACTAGATGGCAATGGGGAAGCTTAAAAATACATAATTTTAGTCGTTAAAATTAACCGTGTATACTAGCTTTTGCCCGCGGCTTCGCCCGCGAGGGTTTCTAAAATCCAGTTCAACAATGTTTTATTTCCGTAATACATTGTTTTCATTTAACTCTATTGGCTCACGCGGCGCACGCCAGTAAAGCTCCCAGTCGGCATGATTTTACCGACATCTTCAACACTCATAGTCATATTTCAGCCAATTTACAAAAAACCTTAATGAATTATACACCTAAACCTTTCTCATGGATTACTCCGTCCATTGGTGCAAACCGTATGAAAAGCCGTTAGGTAATTTTTGAGTTTATCGCGTTCAGACCGACGGACAGACGCGGCGGGGGACTTATTTTAGTCAAAATTATTACGAGTATTATGCCACGCTCGCGCGCTCTAATAACAAACAACTTTTGACCGAGTGAACCGATTTTAATGAAATAAATACTAAATGTTATGACTACGTTTCCATTCCCTTAAACCTCTTAAAAAGAGGTAAGAAGTACACCAAAATTTTAACATTATTTGATAATTGTAAAATCAATCCCTATTTTACCTCCTTAGGTGATGATTTTTCAAAAACGCTGAACCACATAATTCTTTATTTCAAAAACTATACACACTAACACTAACACTACTAACACATTAACACTAACTATACTTTTATTTTTTTTTGTTTTTTCAAGCATAAATTTGAATTTTCATATCACTAACTTAAGAAATGCTGGGTTACCCATACAAACTTTCTTCCCTTAAAACTCCCCTGTAAGATTATTTTTGTGACAAAAAGAAGCCATTATCCTTCCCCAGGATGTCATCTATTGCCTTGCCACTGGTTTAGGCGTGAAAAGGTAACAGACAGACAGAGATACTATCGAATTTATAACATTAGTATGGATACTTGCTTTTCCAATTCACTGTAGAACTGGCAGAATGGTCGACATCAGCTGTGCTTGCCATAATAAGAAATATAATAGAATATACTCTTCCCTACGCGCTCTATACAGACAGTCTGCATTAGAACTCTCATATCCCATTTGATTGTGACCAGCTACTGACTTATTTTGCCGACTACAAACTCGTTACAAAACACGAGTCTGAGCACTCCATCCACTTACTAATCTGTGGCACATAATAATGAAGTGAGTGAAGAGTCACTAGATGTCAAGCGATGACAATTACCAATCAGATTATTAGAGAGGTGTCGAAATCTAAACCAGTCAACTTCACTGCGGCTTAATTAATAGCTTATTTAATATTAGTTTATTAATCTTATGTATTAAACATATAAAGCAAATAAGATGTTTGAATAAGCACATCAGCACAGAATTTATGAGGTCATTGACATATTGGTGAGCGATTAGTTGCACTTAATTTAATGAAGATTACAATAAGCCAAATGTATTTGGAACGAATTTTCTTATTGTCAATTCTAATCATAGACATTTATTTCTAATACGGACTTATATTTAACTTAAAAGTTAACTTTATAATCTGTATAGATTTCAGTCATTATACGGTAAAGTTAAACTATTTCACGAAATCGTGTCTTGAAGCCTTTATGTCGTTAATCATAAGGTTTCAATTGCAATAACTAACACGCCTTCGTGAAATAGTTTATCTTTACATTTTCCTCCTAAACTATCATGGAACTGCTTTGCATGGTCTACCGCGATAAGACATACATTGAGTATTTTGTCGAAATTCATAAACAAAATTCAAGAAAGTCCTGCGACACGTCACTATTGTGCGTGTTAGTCTGCAGGCGTCAAAATGACACGTCTGTCAAGCGTCGACACGACATTGAAGGGTGCCGTAGTCTCGTGCCCCGAAGCGACGGAACGCATGATGCTAACCTGCCTCTTCCAATCAACTATGTGATTTGTATGCCTGTCTACGTATGCTTTAACACTTTTCCACTGAATATTGAATTAATGACTGTTATTTTGCAGTAAGATGGTTGAAGCTGTGAATTAGTTATATCCCTAGGGATGTCTAGGGATATAGCTATGTATATACCGTAATATAGTTAAATATATGAAAGCCTGTCTTACTATGAATATAACCTACTAGCTTTTGCCAGCGGCTTCGCCCGCGTGGATGCCGGAAATTATCCCACGGGAACCGTACATTTTTCCGGGATAAAAAGTAGCCTATGTGCTATTCTAGACCCTAATCTATGTGTGCCAAATTTCATCCAGATCCGTTCAGCCGTTCTGGCGTAATTGAGTGACCAACATCGATCCATCCATTAATAGTAAGATAAGAAATAAGATGATACAAGCACGATCTAGTAATGTAACTATTAGGGCAATCCGACCAAATAGGTTAGGTAGAACTGGGACTAACAACGCGCGAGCCGAGCGAGCGAAGCAAGCGGTGCCGCAGTAGCGGCCGGTGAACGCTACGTCGAAATTGGTAGCAGTAACAAAATTAGGGCACTCCGACAGTGTGAACAGCTTTCATATTAAGGTATAACCTATTTCCCTAGGGATATAACTACATCACGGCTTCAATCATCTTACTGCGACATATAGGAATATATTTTGTTATAGATTTGATGTGGTTTACCAGTCTTACCAAGGGGTATCGTGTTACCTAGTAACTGGGTTGTGGAGGTCAGATAGACAGTTGATCCATGTAAAATAATGATATTCAGCTGTATTAAGTTAGACTGGAAGCCGACCGCAACATAGTTTGGAAAAGGCTAGGCAGATGATAATAGGTTTACTGTGAACTTTGTACAATTTCTTAAAGCTGACCAGGGGGCTTATTATGAGTTCTTATAGCAGGGCAGAAGTTGAACGGTTTCAGTGTGAGAGAGAGACGGAGCTATATACGACCTATATATAGCACCATCTTTTTTTCTCAACGGATCCATGATGGATCCATGATCTTTTTCACGTCATAGAATGGCCCCAGACGTCGATTTGACAGGTCAACCGTTGACATTTTTAATAGTATCGTGGCCGGTTGTGTACCAAGGTCGAGGAAAGGTATGACACCAACACGCGTCCAACCAACTGCTATTTGGATGCCAGATTGTATGTCAACAAGTATTTAAAAGTGCTGAATCACTTTCACGTTAAGGAAGAAAAAGGGCTCCAAAATATCAGACAGTTCAATCAATATCCGCCGTGTTTTTGAAAGCTGATCTCAACATTTTTGGTAAAGGCTATCAGTTTAATCCAATCCTGCTGAACACCGGTATTTAGCTCAAAATCAAATTAAAAATCTGTCTCACAAGGCTGCCCTTTGACTTACAACTCATGCATAAAGTTCATACAGTTCACCTCTTGGCGTACAGCAAAATTTTCATACCCGACAGTCGAATAACGGTGCCCACTCGTCATACACATTAGCAAAGCACCGTGGCCATCACAATGGCGAAGAATGTATCAGGAGAGCCCTGAACGTTTATTACGAGTGTTGAAGTGTGGATAATGGGCTAAACAAGTCACAATTGTGTGTCACAACTAGCTTTACGGCGTCCACAGCTATCCGACGCACATTCTGCATAGAATTTGCCGCCTTGTCGACTTGCAGGCTTGTCTCCATGATGTTCGTAGCGTGTTACTCATTTAGTACCGTTTTGTTTGCTATAAGCTTTGGATTATTTAGGATTAGATTTGAAAATGCGATAATTTTACGCCGAAGACCGAGTGCTGGGCCTTATGGCGCCAGTTTGAACGGCAATCAGCTAGTTTGATCAATGTCAAATGACAGAGCATTAAAATGCGTTCCCATTATCGCAGCAGAGGCAGAAATCAATCACCAATTTAACAATTCAAGAAAATGCGAGTCCTACAATTACGTCATTTTGTAATCAAATAAATCAGGAATATGAGTCGCCAGTAGCCAAAGCCGGGTTAAGATATCATTTCTCAATTAACACCTACATCATAACATTATGAAACTTGCAGCATAACTATAAATTAAGGAGTATAAAGACCTGGTAACGCCTTAAGCAGCATGGCGTTTGGCGACTTTGAATACAACGAGCTAAGAGTCAACTGCTCCATGGAAACCATATTTTACGATCGGATTATGCTAGAAGATGAATGCAAGGCAATCAGACGCAAGAACGAACAAAGACTCATACTGGAAAATGTGACTTTGAATCGTAAAAGTGAACATAATTTTATATCTTCCCGGTATTCTAACACATGGCGGACGGGCCGAGGTTCCTACGGGCGCTATCCGAACAAGTAAGAGTCGTAACTAGCCCTACACGTTGTCTTACATTTGTTAGCGCAGAGTGGTTGTTACCTTTCATTACTATTAACAACCCACTGAGGAATGTTTATGGAACTAAGACGTCCGTTTCGGAATGCGGTATGTGCGAAAGTGTCTAAGTACTCCTTTTATGCCACTACTATGTCATTTTTAATAGGCTCGTCTTGAAGACTTACTATGTTGTGGGTACATACCTGAGGATTGTAGTAACGGGATGTGTTCGTCAAATCTATGACAGCTCCCAATTTTGGAACTTTCTCGAGTAGAGCGGGAACATCCCATCTGCAAATAAAAAAGAATAATTGTTATTTTAGAATGTGTGTAATGCCTACCTAACCGGTACGTGAAATGATGACAGATTGGTACGTAGGAGTAAACCCAAATAATGTCCAATTACAGAAAACTGTGTACCCGTCGGCGTTAAATAAATAACTTGAAGAAAATCGTTCAACGCAACAGTTTAAATATAAAAATAACTTTCTAAATTAGCTGCGGCGCCGGCCTACCTACTGCACGTCGGCAAACATTTGCATAATTATGGCGTTTTAACAAGTTTTTCATTAAACAATAAAACACACTGAATTATTAACCCTCAATTGAAATCAAGCTTGGAAAAGCACTCATCCATCAATCGAACGCTTTTTGCTTCTATATTATGCCTTCTATTCGTTAGAGCCTAGCTTTATGTTGGCTTATATCTTTAAATAACTGAAGTTCTATTCCACAGTCTGTCAATAATTATACCATAATTAAATATTACAAGCTCTATGTCACACTGAACCTTATTGAAATATTGAAAATTCAATTATCTTATCATCATTACGGTGAAAGGGTCACGATTGGAGCCACTTTCTGCAAACTGACAGTTTTTCACTACACAAAATGTCCACTCACATTCAGATGGCGCCACACGTTTACAGCAATGTAATTATTAAACATTTAAATTGAATCTTAATTAAATGGAATTAGGGACTGCATTCAAATGGAAATTGGAAACGTAAAATGATATCCATGAAACTGATCTCAACTCCGGTAGGTACTGACGCTAATTTTCAATATTTATTTCATCCGTGCTGTCCACACTTTCGCTAATAAATAAATTATAATTACACGACACGCAGTTCTTGAAATCAATATTAAATATGATAAAAAAAAACCTTCTTACATTTCTTTAATCTCCTTGTTCCATGTCTGAACGCTCTGTAACAACGAAAAATATAGACATAGAGTAAAATAAAGTTACGATATGTTAGATTGTGTTTTGGGCAAAGTTGTAGTGCTATTAGCGTACGCTTCTCTGGTTGTAGACAATGTGTCTTTGAGAACGCCGCACGTAGGCGACGGCGTGTGATAAGGGAGCAGATCAATCATCTACTGGCCCTACCTGACCGGTGTCAATGAACTATGCGCAACGAGGGCCACCTGACTCGATCCACTTTGGGACTTTTCGACACACGACACTGGTTAAAATAAAAAATTAGTATGCTAATAATATGAAAACGTCACCGTTTAAAACTTTAACTTATATCGAACCAGATAACCAAACATTAACTATTCCAAGAAATCGATAAGATTTTATATCGACAGAATAAACAATGAATTAGAATGTTAAATACACTCTTAAATCGTTGCCCATAAATCTCAAAAACCCATTCCTGATGCACCGCAGGCCAAAAATTTTGGGTGAAAATTTTCAATTTTGCTCAAAATTATCTTAAATAAAATGTCAGGGTCCATAATAATAGCTTGTTAGAGTGGTAATAATTCATCGACGGTGTTGACATGATGTAAAAAGATTGTAAAAAAAAAGTGAGCACCAGGAGGTGTGTCTAAATGGGGTTAAAATTTTCAATTTGGATTCGCCGGTGGCCTTTATAAATTAAGAGACGGCAATTTAAATAAATCCATGTAGTTATGATACGGAGAAATATACATAAATATATATTGAATATTGTTCCTTGATTAATAACATTTTATGTGATCGATTAAAATTAATTGGTGACATTTGAAAGTCGCCGAAATGATTCGCCGACATCTTCTTTTCGGCGAGGTACCGAGAAGTAATGCGTGCAATTAATTAATTGCTTAACGTAAGAATGTAAATATGCGCAATAAATTAAGAATACGTGGGATGCTTTACCAAGATAAACTTTCATCATTAAAAGTTAATAATTTAAATGAACACCACTGCCGTTGGAGATTGCCTTCATGGATATGACCATTGGGTCTGAATTTGATTTGTTACCATCTGTTTATTAAGACATTTCAATGAAAAGGTGTTGTTGAGGACCTACAACATTTATTAATGGAATGTGTCCAATATGAGTCAAGTAGAAATAATTTAGTAAGGTCCCTGAATTTGAACATAACTGATGTAGGCATGTTCCATTCAATTCTATCCCAACCAAACGGCGATGATGCGAAGCGTTTGTTCAAATTCATGGCCCACGTTTTGTGAAAGTACAATTGTTTAGGATACGATGGGACTGACATACGCTATGCGTAAAAGCCCCTATAAACAAATAAAGAAAGGAAAAAAAAAATGAAAAGGTGTAAGGTATTGCTATTACAACAAATCAAGGAAAGTCACAAAAGAATTTATCGAATCAACAAAAACAAACGTACGACAATACTTTAAAGAACGCAACCTCATCGGGTGCATTTACCACGATTTTCAATTAACATTAAAGTACCGGAACAAATAAAACGCAGTCAGGACAAAGGAGTTTATTGAAACCGCGAATATCAATGTAAAAAATGCGGTGGCACACAAAATTAAACCTTGACTCCGTACAAACGTTCGAAAAACGACGCAATTTTGATTTTACTGCCCTGTGGCGAAGCACTTATAATGAGAGCTTTGAAATGGTGACGGTAAAATACCTTTTTTATTTACTCTCTCATTATCGACTGTAGGAACGAACCGTGATCTAGCTATTAAAAACTATATCCCAAGACTTATATGAACTCAGCTATCGATATTCTCATCGATAACTAGCGAACAAAAATTAATTACGCTTCGCAAACATGATTTCAAATTAGCAGCTTGTAATAAGGTTGCCTTCGAATGTATTTAGAATTAAATGCAGTACAGACAGAGCAATAAAATCGATGAGATGATTCTCGATCATAAATCGATTCCATTACGATATTAATGACAATCGTAACTCTCAATCACAAGTTGGATCTGCACGCACCGATACGCACCTACATTATTGGCTCTACCTTCCATTAACGTCAACAAAATAAAATATTATATTTATTTACCAGTGTTTAAATATGACATTTTATTTTGTTGATGGTTTTGGCGATAATTATTATTATTATATTGATCATGCGGTGTGGTCCCAAAAATTGGAATTGGCCACCCGAATTCAATTTCATGGTTGTCGCAGGTAATATTTATTTGTTTATTATTTATTTAATTAGTAGTACACTTACATTTTATATATATTTAAGTTGGTGCAAACATAAACTCATTATAGTTTTACCGTGCACCAAAATCATCGACCACATAATTTAGATAATTAAAACAAACTTATATTCATAGTTAAAATGGAACTACAATAAAAATGAGGGTAGTAAGTGAAATATTTATCTATTACTAAACAAACGAGCGAACATCGGTGACCGATCTGACCGTCTTTAAAACAAAAAGTGGTGGAGGAATGTGATTGCGATTGATACAGGTTATTCCTAAAAGTATGTTTTTAGTAATAGTTAATATTCCTATAGTTAAAATCGTACAAATTGTATTGTAAAATATTCATTTTAATTAGATATTATTTGCAGACTGTACCCATTTGTTAGTACATTACAGCAGATGAAATAAATAATGACAAGGAGGAGTTATGTCGACGCTCCGTATTGATCTCTCATACAGCTGTGACTAGGTGTAATTGTTCGAGATTATTATAGTACCACTGAACCATGGCCCATAAATTAGTTGATCGTCCAGCATCGTCATTAGCAAAAGTAACAGCTATTTATAACTTGTGATAAACATTGGTTCGTCAAGCCTCTCAACAGAACAACATGTGGCGAGGCGATTCAAGTTGTGATTGCGAGTAACGTTCACGCAATCGAAAGAAGTCGTTAATAAAATAATCAACAATGCGATTCATATAAATCGCCGATTGCCCGCTGACAAAAACCATACGACACGACAAGACATTACTTACGTGTGTCCTACAAGGCAATAAATGTAAGATTGTCATTTTTACGACATACAACATGTACGTACATTTGCAAACACGGACGGAGGAGGATCCCCACCTGCGGAGACGTGACGGTATTGAGATGTATTCATTTGAAGATAAGCATATCTTAAAGTGAAACATACAAGATTTTTATCACATTAAATTATCAAATTGATATAAATTACGCCATATCTCGTAATGGTTGTACCCAGTTGTCAGGCTCTGCCTTGATTTATTAATGAATCCAGGCAAATACCTGTACAAATAATCGCTTTAGCTGAAACGGACCTGCATGTAAGTTACAATATTACGAAACATATTCGTATTCAATAAGTATTTGTCCACCAGATTTAAAATCGCTCAAATCAATTTATCATAAAAAGCAGACCACTGCATAAACAGTACGAGTGGTTTACAAAAAATAAAACGTTAAAGCTCGAGGACCTCCCATCAAATTACAAGTGGCAAGCTCCGGACTTATCTCACGATCGCGTGTCGACAAAACGAATAACACCTTCGCACGCTTCAATCATATTTGACAAATGCGAGGATCAAATAATCGCAAATACTTTTCAGAGATCATACAGCAAAAAGCCAACCTATATTAATAAATAATAAGAATCCAAATAGCGTGGCAGCAGCCTTCTCAAATCATACGATAGTGATCAAAATATGTTAAATAATGATGTAGACTCGCTAGTAAATAGTAGACAGTAAATTTATCAAGTCAAGGAAGGAACTTAAGTATCGAGATTTGAATAAAATGAATAGTACAAATTGAACAACGTCAACACAACACAAAGTAGACACACAAAAGCATGTACACATTTCGCAAAATTGAAACGTTTTGGGTGAGTCAACGTTAAAGTTCGAGTATTATATTTCAATGAAATGTTCAGGGAACAAATCTGAGCCGATACCAAATACAATTTACGAGGTTACAAGAAAGAGCTTGTAGCAGCTTATCACGATGCAAACACCAAATCACTTTTGTGACTTTCTCTCGACGATCCATGATTGTAATACTGACTACTTGAAATTCACGTGCCACTGGCGCAGCAGGCAGATGAAACAACATAATCATATATGGATAATCATGCCTGGTTAGTGGTTTGATGCACATGGCATAACTTTAACTGGTACCTAACATAATAAGCCGGTGGAACAGGCTAAACCACATCATCTTTCTAATTTCATAATCGCCTAATTACAATGCACAAAGAAACTTATTAACCGGCCTGCGACACTTAATTATTCAGATACATTGTACATTGTTAAGTGACAAAAATTAAGACGGCGCCGTGGTCTATAAATCATTTATAGGGTAACTGTTTCGACATTTTAAAATATGCAAGATCATCGTTAAATTTTCGGGAGGAATTAGAAATTTTATTTATTGGTGTATAAGAATGATTTTTGTTTGTATATGTAGCGATATGCAGTCGTGGCCGCATTGCGTTGTCATCATGTTGTTTTTTGACAATCATCTGATCTGATCCGTTACGTCGTTTATTCCAATGGTAATGATGGCATAATTGACAGAGGGCAACTATTGTTCCCATTGTGTTCTATTGATATTACAGTTTTGTCGCCTTGTAATGGTTGAGCTTTTTGTATTGTTTTATGGATCGTTACTGACTTGTTCTCTTTTGACACCGAGTCGACTGCTGCGGTAGATTTAAAAAGGGTGGAGTAGACTCATTCAAATTCATGACCTGTAGAAGAATTGTTCGTGCCTTTACTAATTATATTCTGTTATTATGGGGACATGTGTACCGAAAGATGTTGAGATGCGTCGCTAAAATTCTTACACGCCTATTACATTTTCTTACACATACAACAATTTAAACACTATAAAATAACCGTTGTTGATTTATGCATATTACAAACCACAATCAACTGATATTGATGTCACCGATATGACCCTCGTTATGGTCGAATATTGAGAGTAAGACATAAAATTTAACAATGTAATTGAGTAATGATCAAAAAAGCATTTGGTGTCATAATAATTGATATGTGGCTGACTTCTTACATATGCGGGCTCTGTCAATACAGAAAAAACTTATGCTACACGCTGTTAACTAATTTAAAAGCCAAATGTGTTAAGAAACATAGGGGTTTCAATAAGATCAATTAACTTAAGATTTCCAAGATCAAGCCCATCTGGAAATAAACGGAACTTACACCTTCTCAATCTTAATATTTCGTCATAACATTAAGTAGCGGTCGTTAAACAAAAAATAATTGCAATCATAAGTCAAACCAACTGGCTTTAAACAACTGAGATTAAAATTTGAAGATCACACGAAAACATGCTGAGATAAGTATCGAAATATCGCACGAGGTGCTACATAAAAAACTAAAAGGTACGACCTGTTAAAATGGGATTCTGTATTCGTTTCGACCGATTAATCGAATGAAAAGCCGGTGTATCGTATCGTATGTCGGGGGCATTTATCGCGCCTAATTGCGACCACCGCGCCGAAATTCAGTTTAAGAACGTACTGGGTGGCGTGATGGGCAGCGATGATACTCCTCGTGTAACCCAACGTTTTGGAAATTATGGGATAATGAAAACCCCTTCCAGACACCTCCAAATCGATTATGACTGTGTATTAAAGTCAAACCTTTATCGTATCTTAAGGATAATAATATGTCCTCCTTACGGTAACGGCAATTCTGCTTTTCCAATCTATCGTTATGAGACAGCTGTGAAGATTTAAAATTTGTCTTATAAATTGATAGCTAGAGCATGTATATTTTTTATTGCAATAGAACTCAAAATAGAGGCAAGGGCTAAAGATCGCCCACGTATCGTTTTCACGAACTCAGAAAGCACGATAAAACGTTGGTCCCCGGCTGTCATTCGTAGATCTTTGACAGTCGTTACAGGTAGTTAGAAGCCCTAAAGCCTGACAACCAGTCTTACCAAGGGGTATCATGTTACCCAGTAACTGATTTGTGGAGGTCAGATAGGCAGTCGCTCCATGTAAAGTACTGGTATCCAGCTGCATCCGGACTGGAAAACGATCCCAACATGTTGGGAAAAGGCTAGCTAGGCAGATTGATTATTGCACCTAAACCTTTCAAGTAAAGCAAGCTTGATTGGACATCCTTTTTTCGAACACAATTGATTTAATACTCCTTGGCATTACACATTCTCAAAGAAAGTTGCTAACGAAGGCAGGCATTGCGAACAACACAATACACAAATTAAGATATTACAATAAATCATATGAAACCATAAATCAGCAACCGAAGAAAGCGTTCGCTGAATCCAGCAAAGCAATACATTTTCGTTAAATGTATGTAAAGTTATTATCAATGTATCCTGATTATTTACTGTCAGTCCAAAGCCAATATCACTTCATTGTCGAAACGGTTTCGTTACTATATTTGCAGATAAAAATTTAAATTGGACTGCAACGCGTTTTTAACGGTGTGATAATGCTCTCATAATTTACACAATAAGCATAAAAAAAATTAATAATATATAACTTACACAATAAAATCTTATTAAAATTTAGTGAATTCAGTTTTGGAATGCTAATAAGTACCAGTACGTGTGCCGGCGAAGGACGCGAGTCGTAACCATACCTCAAGATAACTCTTTACTTAATGGTCACCCTACAACACATCGCTTTTCGGGTGTTGCGAAATTAAGAGTTAATTGTATTCTTTTTGTACGTCCGCGCACGAGCTTACCTCTCAAGCAAGATTGTATTTTATGACAATTAAAGAGAATGGGCGTCCGGAATTACGGAGCAACCTATTATCTGAAATGATACTTGGTAGGAACCTTACAACTTGTCCGGAAAAGGACAAAAATAAAAAAAATATCTGCGATCAGAATGCAAATGAATTGTTTTGAGTACTTCCGGAATCCGAATCAATACGCTAACATATTCGAAATCCACCCAAAAAAGCGATAAAAATGTGCTGAACTTCTCTCTCTAAAATGGTAGGTATGTGGAGATAATAAACGCATGCGGTTATTTCAAAAACCTTGGTATCCATTTGATTGTTTTGCAAAAAATAAATATACGGAATAAACTCCTCGTTTGAGATGATTTGCTGCATATTCCATACATTTTTATTGGAAGGTGTGTCGGCTTAGTTGAGAAATTACACCCGTTGTGCGGCAATGACGGTGCAATCATAAAAATCCACAGAGCCTCCACCAAGACCGGTGTTTGTACATTCCATTTCAACTAAATCATTTACCGCATGTTACTGGGGTAATAACAGGTGATGATACCTCGTAAGTTGATAAAAGCGCGACGTGTGTGGAGGCTCGACATTCATTTATAAAAAGCAACAGTTTATAAAACACAGCTATTATGGTTTGCATTTAAGTAAGGAAATTCAGTGAAGTTAAAAAAAGTGAGGCCATGAAACTGGATATACTTTCAAATAGTCCGCTGTTAAAGTAAAGTGACAAAGTTGTAACGGCTTTGCCCAAGAGTTCAGCGAATAATGCCAGAGAATAACTGACACTATAAAATAACTCATATTCTATTTAAAAAGCCCTTTAATAAATAATCTGCCTAGCCTTTTCCCAACTATGTTGGGGTCGGCTTCCAGTCTAACCGGATGCAGCTGAATACCAGTATTTTACATGGAGCGACTGCCTATCTGACTTCCACAACCCAGTAACTGGGTAATACGAGACTCCTTGGTAAGACTGGTTGTCAGACTTTCGGGCTTCTGACGACCCGTAACAACTGTCAAAGATCCACGAATGACAGCCGGGACCATAGATATATGAAAGAAGGAGATATGCCCGGTAGTTGAAAATGTATCAAAACCCGATGTCGCTAGGTTGGCCCCACCACCGCGCCACTACTACACATGTAGTTCACTAAAAGCAATAGATACAAAGTCGCGCACACACTTGCAATTCATAAATCAGAACATACTACACAATCAATTATAAACCTTAACTCGTCACACACAGCGTGCATTTACCATGCACCGTACAACTTACTCACACAAAAACATCTGGCGCTATTATTGTGTTGTGCAAAAAGCAATTTATTTTACATATACGCTAGTGATTGACTAAATCGGAAAGTTATCGATACTTCCATTTATTACTGTACAAGAAAAATTTTGGGTCCTGAAAATAAAATAAAAAATGATATGTCCAGAAAGTATTATATATTTTAAATTTAAAAAAAATGTATATTAAAAAAAAAAAAACACGAATCAATAAATTAAAACAATCCGGTTAAGTTGGTTTAGGCTGTGAAACCATAGGAATTGTTGAACCCTGTTATGATGTGTTTACTCACTGACCTGTAAAGTGGAGGTATTTGTTCAGTACTTGACGTACTCTTAATTTTGGGATTGCCCATTCAAAAAGCCTGCGAGTTTTCTTTAGAGGCTGGAACATTTCTGCCTTAAAGTGAATTGAGCATATGGTGCTACATTTTGTTGGGAACCAGTTAGGTGGCCTTCCTGTGGCATCAATCCATTATTTTTTTGTATTTGTATCTTTTGGGAAGCTAAAAAGGTACTTTATGAACTTATTTATCATTTACATAATAAGTATCTCAAGCTATAGTCTATATAGTCTATAGGAACTAGTTGGCCGCTGAGACAGGGGTGAGGCGGCGGTTCGCAACGCACGTACTGAGTAATGCGCCCCCGCTCCTCCATCCCACCGCTCACATACCTAAGGCGCGATCAACTAGTTCCGCGCGGTCTATACTTCTTAACCTCACGATGAGTAAGCAGGTAGCAGGCAACAGGCGAATAGGCTTTTGTTATTTAAAAAAAACCCTTAGTTAAGAAATAGTTAAATATATGAAAACAAACACATGCCATACTCATGCATAACAAATAAATAGCATGAATATGTTGACTTATTTTAAGCAAAAATCACTAATATTTTATCTGAACCATACCGATTACTACAACGCATTCGAATCTTGTGGTGCATAGTTAAAGACTTTAGCGGAAGTAAAATACCAAAACCAAAAAAAAGTAAGGAAATAGCACGAAGATGCGATAATTTAAACCCTAAAACACTCCACCCAAACATTAATAAACTTACTTTACGACCGTTGGTAATGCATTTCTCAACTAGGTAAAATAATCAAAAACAGTAAAAAAGATTATTTTACATTCTCAAAGGTTTTCCAACCGTACTTAAACGTCATCTTTTCAAGTGTTCCAACCGGGCTAAAACGGTTGACAAATTGAAAAATAAACTATAATAGCAATATAATATTCGCTGGGCAATCGACATTATTATCGATAGCCTACTTTAGTGGATCTTAACCTCATCACTATCTCGCCGCAAGACACAGCGGCTGTACTATGCGACGCTCCGCGTAAATAAAGTATCGTTTTGTTATTTTTACATTGCTTGTCCAGTCGCTTAGCGACATACTTAAGGTAGTGGTTAAGGAGCAATGTATTTGCTGCAAAAATAGTACAGCCGCTGCGATATTTGAAAACAAAAATAACGTAGTAAAAGCAAGAAATATTTTACGATTTGTTGTTTTTTATGATTTTAAAGATAAATACAGTAAAATACTTTTAATTACATATGGTAAGTGATTCCGTGAGATACGAAGTTTTTAATATCACTTCGGTTTTTGCAGGAAACCACTGAAGAACACGGCATTTTTATAATTTATCGTGACCACGGTCGAAAGCGTACTAGTTCGCGGAGACGGCCATTTGGCGAGTAAAGGCACAACGTGCGCATAACGCGTGGACACAAACACGCCCCCATGCCACTTCTCCTGTTTTTTATATTTCTATGGCCGGGACCAACGGCTTAACGTGCTTTCTGAGGCACGGAGGAGTCTCGGTATGTAAAGATGGTCAGCCCTTAATAAATAGTAATCCCAAAACAAAAACGGGCAAAATATTGGTGTACTATAGGTGCACCTCTGGCCAACCCTTCGGGGAACACAGGAGTAAATCCCAAAACACTGATGCATGTTAAGCCGTAGCGGCTTATACAAGGTTGATTTGATCGAGAGGCATTAAATTAAACCACATATACTCTATAGTATATGTGGTTTAATTTAATGCATGCATCTATATGCATAGTGTTAACTCGGAACTATAAGAAAAAACTTTTTTCGAACAAATAAAATAGCTTAATGATATAATTATAATGTAAACATCCATTGTAGACATTTCCACTGACGTGCGTAACAAAACGGCAACGTCGCGTCAAAAATTCTATCGTTTTAAGGTGTATACACCTTTAAACGACAGAATTTTTAACAACATACTTAGTCAGCTGTTAGGGCAAATACGTCGTGCTTCAACAAAGAAAAAACTAAAAAATAATCCTGTGACTAAACTATTGCTTCTATTTATCTGATTTTTAGTAAAGAGGCTGAAAATGATACAAAGTATATGTGGTTTAATTTAATGCCTCTCGCTCATATCAACCTATAACGCAAAAATGAGGAGTTTGAAGAAGGATTCATCTAAAATCCTTAACGAGCAAGAAAGTACGAATAATTGTCGAGTACAACATTTAATTTTAAGTGCGTACATAATAATGTAATACAGCCACTATCAGGGGCGGCGATCTCTGTTAATAACCACCAAAATATTATCAGACATGACAACCGGATGACGTGTAAACGAAACCATGCTAAAACTCTCCGCCCTTCAACGCGTTGCTTTAAATATGCATGGCGCACGCAACTGGCGAAGAATTAAGAGGATCTGGAAATGCTTTAATGAAGTTTGCTTTTATGAAATTGATAAGATGCCTACAGTTTGTAGCGACGTACACGTTGGGCACAAGCTTGGAGTCAGTCTAGGCGCGTATTACGTTACGATAGAGCTTTTACCAGCGCTGGGGCTCCGTTTCGCATGGGGTCGCGGCATTATGCTGAGCGGTAGCCGTTTTGCATAGATGTGACGCATATTTTCCCCAAAACTTGCTTTTTACTTTGTTTATTTTATTTTGTTGTCCTTTGCGTCATGTTTACCGCAAATAAACGTATTTTCTTTCTTTCTTTCTTTTGAGAGTTGCGAATGGTTTGGGATGGGAATCGACGGGGATGAGGAACGAAACCAAAGTTAGGGTTTCCTATACAATTAGAAAAGAAGAGCATCATGATGATTGCGGCGGGAGGGATAAATATTGAGCATACGTGAAACAGGAAAATTATATAAATAAATAAATATAAATAAAATATAAATATGTTTTGGACATATCACACAACGCCATCTAGCCCCAAGCTAAGCAACCTAATGCTTGTGTTATGGTAACGAGATGGCTGATAAACTACTTATATACATTTTTTTTTTTTTTTTTTTTGTAAATACATACATATTATAGATAGAAAAACACCCAGACTCGGAACAAATACTTGTAGGTAGTAATACTTGTACATATACTTCGGAAGTACTAATTCGGAAGTCTGACAACCACTCTTACCGAGGGGCATCATATTACCCAGTTACTGGGTTGTGGAGGTCAGATAGGCAGTCGCTCCATGTACAATACTGGTATTCAGCTGCATCCGGTTAGACTGGAAGCCGACCCCAACATAGTTGGGAAAAGGCTAGGCAGATTATGGAAGTACTAATTCTATCAGTTCTGTTAAACAATATTTCCTTGGTATCAGATCAAAACAAGACAGTCAAGAAAGCTGATTACACGGTGCTCCCACGATCTCATGCCCCGGCTTGTGAAGTACGAAACTTGGCGCGTACGTGTCAAAAGATGTAATTATGAAGAAATCCAATCAGCGGCGGCGCGAACTTGCGCGTACGACGACGTTGATTGAGCGATAAATTTATTGAAGATAAATCACCCGGTCGCGACAAATCGGTAGCAACAACGGACCTTTGTTAATTTTAGGCGACGAAACGATACGTACACAGGCCGTAATTCGATACGTGGGTGTTCGATACCATCAATATTATTCTAATAAATAAACAAATTATTCCATGACACAAACCAATTTCTGAAATTAATGTCACAATTTTGTCTGAGATAAGTAACGAAGGCTTCGTTACGTACAATGAGCACAATATTTACAATGCTGCTCTCATTTAATTCCAATAAACATTTTAAATTGGAAGTTGCTGATACACGATTCAGATTAATTTCAACGTTGGCGCCATCGTGCCGCCGTTTTTCAGCTCATATTTCTGATTCAGGACCTCACGCGTGACTCAAACGAGTGGAGTAATAACTTCAATGATAACTTTCAACTATAACTTACACGGGAATGAAAGTAACATTGTTACATTGGAAAGAAGTTCGTAGAACGTCCAATATGCAGCCAATATCAACACAAAGAGCAAACACGAGACGCCACTCGGTGTACAAGGCGAACAGTTAAAAGACGGTTTGAGGAAAAATATATCACACGATACAAGCTATTCAACGCAGACGATACCACGGGCGAGCGCAATAAATTCAACGAAATATACTCTTTGATATCCGTCGACAACGAGACTGAACAAAAACGTCATACAAGGAGTTTTAATGTCACTTGTGAATATTCTTATGAATAAGCACTGGCAGATGAATCTGTACACGACTGTTGAAATACGACGTCTCCACTGGCCAGACTATCAATATACAGCACATATTATTTTATTGTTGTAGGCGTATTGATGGACCTTTAACTCCTATGAATTCCAAAAAAGACTCTATTGAAGATCCAAACAAAACTTGGTCTATACCTAAATGGGTATTTAATATTAATTTATCTAAAATCCATGGTACGCATAAGATATCAATAAATCACACAATTTCACACTGCATATTGCATAGTGAAATGCCTGCGGCGAGTACAGCACTAAACAGGCTGACTAATTAGACGTACTCGTACTAGGCAACAAAGGGCCGTCGTACGAATTTCACTGTTCGGTTGTGGTAGAGGAAATTAAACCTTATTTGTAAGAGTTCATGTAGGGGAGATGTTACAGGTGTGGTGGCAAGTGTACGCGCGATGGCGGTACGCGATAGGCCGCCCACGCGCAGGCGCCGCGCCGCGAAATTCGTGAGAGCTGCGCCGGCGCCGGCGACTCTCATAATACGGCTACGTCAGTTACGGTTTAGAGGAGGTAAAATATCTCAGCATTTTATATTGTGTTCATACAATAAAACTGCTTGAAATATTAATGTAGTCTTTTGTATCTATAAATAAACTGTGTTTACTTACTTCCCTGCTGTTCTAACAGAGGTTAAACATGAAGCTTTACAAATCCGTAAGTTGCTACATGTTAGCACATATTACTTACCGCAAAATAATAATATTTTATGATGGGTATCCGAACAAAACAAACTGATCAAATGAACCAATCTGACTAAACTGACCATCACCGTCATCATCATCACTATATAAGAAACAATTATTAGATAATGTGCATGGTCAAAGAAAATTATTCAGCTGACACGAAAAAAGAAACTGAGTAATTAAACGAAAAAGCTAGTAGGTAAATCATCTAAATTCTAAATGACACCTCTATTTGTTGAACTAATCCGTGTTACAGCATAGGACAGTGCGATCAGAAATATACATTCAAGAACTACCAGATCAACAAAATCTTATGTTAGCATAACATGCTCGAAAACCACAAACATGTTGGTTGAATTCAAAAAATTACTGAACCCAAACTGAACTTAATCGTCCATTGAATCACAAAATTACTTGTAAATCCTCAAAAAGTAGGCCATCCTGATTCACGTTCAAGAATTCACATCGGAAATATAGGTACTACATTACTCGGCATTTGCAATCGCATACTTAAATCACACTTCATACAGAGTTGCATCACCGAGGATCACTTGGACACCATGTACGGTGACATCGTTGCAGTAAAATGTGGTAACAGTTAAATCATAAATATAAAAGTGTAAACATTAAGAGTCATCATGTCAAAATATAGTAAGTTAGTCATAACCGCAAAATAACACTTAAGTAAGACTCGCAAAACTTAGCAAAGACATCAACAAAAATTGAATTGACTAATTAACTCGAGACCACTTGAAAGTCAACAACGCATTATATTTATGACAAATTGTTATTTACTAAATGTACGAGACTTGAAAGTATTAAGGATGGACTGATGAATTGTTTATATTGCAAATATATAAGGAATTTAGTTAAAACACTTCTACGAAGTGAAAGTGCAATTTTCTAATATTTTGATGGAAAACGCCTCTTTACCAACCTACTTACCTGTCAACTTAATATGTCTAGTATTTTAAGAAGTATAAAAATGTAATTTGTGGAGATAAATAAACTTATTTTTTTTAACATGAATGACTAGAACGATTTAATTTAATCTTCTATTAAAGTATACTGTAACCACGAGTCCCTCTGCTAATTTACGTCCACGTGATTATGACTATGGTAAAAGGGTATTTCAGCAGTGGAGGTTTACGGGCTGGGGAGATAAAAATGAAGGTACTTATAGTCAACCTTGAAGTGGCCTTTAATTTAGTAAGTACGGTTTCAATGCACGTGACTTCATATTTGTAGATAAACATTCAAACAAGAACCACGTTGTGGAGCAAAATACTCGTATAACAAGATTCAATAACATTTTGAGCGCTAGTATACCTACTCAATCAATCTGCCTTGATTGAGTAGTAGTATACTCTGATGTATAATAAATAAATGACGTCCCAATATCATTCTGTTTCTATGTATTAATATCTAATCTTAGTAGATTACTACAAGACTACTACTGACTAGATATCAACAATAGCATTTTTGTTTTTGCCTTCATGCGCCAAAAGTACATGACTGTTAAAACTCTCTCTGCTATCTTCCTCATCATCAACGCGTAGATGCATAGCGTGACAAGAGAAATTGTCTCTAGAATCTTTCCAAACGACTGGAATTTCACAGTCAATCGTTTCAAGAAATATAATGATCAATTTTCTGGACTTTAGGACGATGCATTTAGTCTCCATCACCGTTTGTATATTTTTCATGAAAATTATTAACAACTTCCAATATACAATTACCGGTTAATAATAGGTACATAGTAGAACAAAATCAACACTGCCAAGTTGCGAGCTTGTCGTCGGCACATCAGCGGCAAGGCGTGGCGACACACCTCTCTATTACTGTACCCGTCGCAGGCGCTACAGGCTGCCTATGTAGTATGTACACTTCATTAAAATTGTTTTACGTTATATAAACAGTGTGACCTAGCCTACTTGTCGGGATCCTCTTAATTATTAGCAGAATTTTCGAGTAGTCACTGCAAGTGGAATGGTTGGTGGTGACTCAGGTGAGGTTATAAAATTTGATTGCATAATGCAAGCTATATAGAACCCAGAAAAGACAATCCGACATACTGATCTTACAGCGGAAATTTTCTTTTCCATGATTCTTTTCATATAAGTAGTCAAAGTCTGAAAACCTCCAAACACCTGATTAAATTAGCCATCCAAAAAAAGTAATCATCCGACATAAATAAAATGAACGAGCCAACTAAAAAAATATTACCAGAGTGCAGACAGATAAAGAAATTGAGATCCTTACAAAATAACGGACCGAATTACAAACGATAAATTACTGACCAACAAGGCGCACGCGTGTAAATTGAATTAAAAGATAAGTAAGTACCGCATATAACATTCGCCATTAAAGACTAACGCATACATCCGGAATATGCTCCGGAATTTAGGCAAGGCAATTGAAATTAGGGAAAGGTAAAGAACACAATGGAGGCATAAAATAAACAAAACTTTCATTTTTTCCATTCTTTTAAATGGTTATGTCCACATAATGACAATTTGTGCATCCGGAAATTGGATAAAAAAATCCGGTTCAAATCACTTGGTCAGACTTTAAAAATTCCGGATGTAAGTACCTATCTGGCTTGTCATTGTTTGACATGAACTGTGACCTCAACATACCTAGTAAGATACGAAACACGAATTACATCACAATCCGAAATATTTCGTTGAACATAAAAAGTACAAACGCATGACTGTGAAAATGACATGATAAAGCTCTTAAGTGCATAATATTTTGAGCAACTCCATTTATCTTCTTAATGAAAACATAATATATTTATCATCTAACTACTGCCCGAGAACAGGCAATGCTTCATTAGCTTTATTTAAATTATTAAGCAATAACAAGTCACTCGCTACATAACTTATTCCAATATATATGATTTACGTGTCTAAGATTATTTCCTAACTTACCGAATATGCATGTTTGAATAAAGTAATAAAATGAGAAAGCATTAAAATATAAATTAATGACGCAATTATGTATACCTTAATTAATTAATTACGTGACGACGATGTTCAATCAACACGATGGTTAAAAATTAGCTGACAAACTTAATAATGAATATGTATGGGAGTTTCTAAAACGAAAATAATAAGCAAGACACAATTTTTACGATGTGGCGGCTATAAAAATGTGTATAGTTAATAAATCATAAAGATAATAAACTATGGTATAGAATGATAGAATTTAAGGAATCTGCAGAACAATGTTCAACCTTGTTTAGATCGTAAACTAAAATTAACACGTAATATCCGCATCAAAAGTATACTAGACCAACAATACATCAACAACAACAACACATCAACAATACATGGATGCCACAGATATGACGTCAGTTGTAAAAATACGCTTGAAAACACTTCACTTCAAGAAATGCTAGCCGGATGCTAAGGACATACTAGCGTCCAACAGAACGGAAATGGATATCATGAAAATTGCAGAAACAAATACCACAAATTTAGATAGTTATTAAGAATTAATTGTAACACCAGTTAAACAAGCGTGTATGATGACTATAATAATATACACACAGACACGAAATTATTTTAAATTTTATACAGACGACCCGGTACCTACCCTGTATAAATCAAATAATTATAATTTCGTATCATCCAAGTAAATTAAGATCAGAACACCAAAAATTTAAGTAAGAAATAATACCGGAGAAAATATCTAAAAAAGCTCTTTAAAGCATGCGATCAATTACCGGTAACTCGGTAAAAACAATGCGCCCTACATGAATTATTCGAGGAGGAAGTACCTGCGTCGTACCACCGCTTTATAAGGTCATAAATCAAAACCAAATTCCGACCGAACATCTTAATTTGCATCGCTGCGAGCCAACCGGTGACACTAACGATCCACTAACGAAAACAACGGAATGGAACTATCAATTTTTGTGTCCCCAAAAGCTTCATTTACAAACCCGAAAAACACCGGCAAAGACATTTTATACGTGTGGCTAATGCCATGTTCATTAATTTTCAATCATAGAGTCTTTAGAGTTAATTAAGACGGAGCCGACTTGAGTGAATTTTATGTATTTTATACGCAGATGAGTAATAATGCAACTTTCCCTAAACAATTTATTATTTCGCGATTGTATGCTAATTAAGATTTTCACCGTTAAACGTTTACGTTGGGCGTAATTAGGAAACAACCGTTGACAATACCGTAATACGGATAAAACATAAATCGATAGATTGTTTATTAGCGGCGGAATGTAATAAAATAATCACCGGTGCGTTGGTACTTAATCAATGGTTGATATCTTATTTAGGAGGGAGCTAATGAGAGGCGTAGATCACATTCGGGTAATGATGACACGGGTAGATTTATCAGACACTTTCAATCCACAACTTATGCGCGGTGATTAGGGTATTCGTGTTGACATAATGGCTGGGTAAACGGAGTTAAACGATACAATTATTCATCTAGTTACTATTTTAAGCTTCAATACACTTAAATACTTAACACACCTTTACAGAATCAGAAATAATTACACTATTAATACGCGAAAGATGATATCAGAATGCTAATTATAGCAATACTCTAAAAAGCAACAAAAAAATTACTCATAAATTAGCACTAGACTATCCGTATGTGTCAACATGAAAAAAGAACTAAGCCAACACGCATGAGAATCAGTGCCAAACTCATGAATAAAGTCAGTCATCAAACAAGCGCAGCATAATTAATACAGTGTTATTCATGGCGTGGTAGCGATGACGAAACGCAAAGAAAGCAAGCTGCAAACTGTAGTTCACACACCGACATCAAGATGTGGAGGTGCCTTTTTATTTCCTCTATGGTATACTCGTACCCCACAATAATTCCACATTAGATGGTTTAACACTAAGGGCCTATTTCACGATGTCCGAATACTCACCGAATAAATTCAAAAATGGAACAGAAATTGTATGAAATTATCTGCCAAGTCAAGTTAATAGGAACTTAATCGTAGGTGGTGAAACATGCCCTAACATTTATAGCAGGCTACTTTTAAGTCTATTGGGGTAATATACCTACATCCAATTTAACAAGACTCATCTAAGACCTAAAGGCACTCTCTGGCCTCATCATCTATCATTTATCAGGAAATTAAGGCATTCTAAAAAATAACTCACTCTACAAAGAATAGGTAGAAATAGAATAGGTAGAAGCAACTGCTCCTAAGACCTTAACTGAAAGCCGACGCCAATTCCGTGCGTAGACATCGTAACTAATATTCAGATTACGGATACTCCGTCGCATCCACGAAGGGACAACACGCAAATCGGACCACTGCACATTGTATGTTAAATGGTGCGCCATTAAAGGGAACGGCGCTTAATATACACATTACAGTGCAATATTAGGCGCGAGCGCAGAGCCGACGTGATTAAGCGTCAAGAACGTGGGAACAGACAGAGAAAGAGAACGATGAAAGGATAGTTATTTCGACAAACAAATAGACTGCGATGTTAACATTTTACAAGCCTTGTTCAAGAGATCATTTGTGAGATATTTCATTTTGTGCAAGTGGCCTGTCAGCGGCGTCGCTTGAGTAGAATTAATACAAACATTTCGAGTAACGAAGGCAATATATCTGAAAATGCATTCAGGAAGAAAACTCTGTTCTACAAAATGAAGAGCAAAAATATCGGAAGCCTTCGATTAAATAATAAAAACGAAATTTACAAAGGTGATAAAACTACAGAACCGACTGCCACAACGCACAACACCGGCAATAAAATATCAAAATACCATAACGAAAATACACTAAAACTAGACGTGCATTGAGCGTCGTCACCACACAATGGATGCGCGCTTTTATGAAAATATCAATAATAGTATTCAACGTAGTTTAGTGCGCTATTAATGCACCGAGCGCTTGCAGACAAATTCAATTGACAAGAGCCTCCGCCGGAGCCCCAGGGTGTCCCTCGTTTACATCTACCCGCCTATCTATTTACGCTGGTATTGGAAATAAAATTGAGCGGCGAGATTGCATAGGAACTCTCAAAGGATGCGATCGGAACTTTATGATCCGATTTTATTGTTGTCATCGACACTGTCGTCTTTATAAACGCCGCAAAATTGCGGTAGAATCCTTTAAATGGACCGGAAAATTGAACGCTTAACAACTTCGACACACGCTGACCTCCCGCGCGGTTACAACGCGCCTAGCAGCAGAAACCAATGATAACATTATTGACACATGTCTATACAATTCTACATAGACATTATAGTAATAAGCATAAGTTTACGGTTACTCAGTGTGAAAAGCATTGTACCGTTGCACACGACTATTGTCACATAGCTTAGGTTCAAACCAGATCGACTCGAATACGTTTACGAGATGCGTCCTAGTGGCGTTATCACAAAATATGATAGATCGTCGGGTGTGCGACGACGCTCTCCCACGCGGCACAACCGTGATTAATTATAATTCGAATTTTATTCAAAGTGAACAGCGGACAAACTACGATACCAATCAATAAACGGTTCCATACCGACGACGGTACCGACACGATACCACAATTTACTGTTGCCGATAGCACGTATGAAGACGTCAAAGCCGGAGTGAATAACACGCTTAGATAGAAAGCTCCGGAACAATGGTAGCTGCATTTTCATTGTGATACGAAGCCCTTGTAACAATATAATGTAAAGCAAACGCAGGATGATCTATCACGGAGCTCACATTAGCGTCTGACAAAAGAGAATTTAATTTCAAGAAATCTTCATCTCACGCGAATACTAATGCCGAAGCCGCAAAAACACCAAAGAAAATAAAGTTAAACATGAACCCATAACTAAAGTTATCAAACGGTCAGTTTACGAGTGTGAATAAAACATCAAAAGACAGTCGCACAGGGAGGCAAAGCAGACTACGACGTTACATCGCTATAAAATATACATGAGTGCCGTCATAATCCTCAAGAAGTAGTAACATTTTAAATTGCGCAAGAGGCTTATTATTCAATAAACACATTTGTATACACAAATTCTTGTGAACCGTGTGTTTTGATCATTAGCTATAGATATTAGACCCCCACGAGTAGAGGCTCACACTGCGTGAGAAATAGACGCTCATTTGACAATATCGTCGCTACGATATATTCCACATTACCCGGCCAATATTCCATCGCATTATATTACCCAGGACTTCATTATCTCGTGGCCGGCGCGCGGCGGATCTCACTACAAACTACTTGTGAATGGACAGATCCTGTTTGCTGCTCGTATAGATAGTAAATAAAAACGTCTAGGATTACACGTAAGCTAAATTTCCTTATGGCTCTCAGTACATTTCTCATATTACCAAGTAATTCTGTTAACTTATCTGCCTAAGAACTAATTTGACCAAAGTCGGATATCTTTTATCCGTGGAATAAAATTGACGACTTTTTTCCAGTTTTTGTAGGTATGGAGAAACTGTAAAAAATTCAAAATTTATTCGAAGGCGAAGACGTATATTGGGTATAAAAGTTTGGCCAAATTCACCCTAATTGTTGAGGATAATGTTGTTTACTACATATTTGAAACTAGCTTTTTCCAACGGCTTCGCACGCGTGCATGTCGGAAATTATCCCACGGGAACGTACTACAGGGATAAAAAGTATTCTGTCCTAATCCAGGTCATGGTCTACCCGTGTGCCAAATTTCATCCAAATCCGTTCAGCTGTTTTAGCGTGTAAGCGTAACAAACAAATTCACTTTCGCACTTACAATATTAGTTAGGATACTTCGACACTAGCTGAATTTAACATAGCTATATATAACAATCTGTCTCTTGTATTATTATTGACATTTTAAAAAGCTTTCATTGTGTACTCTGGTATTAAGTTGAGCGACATCATTAGTAACTACTGACCCGCAAGATAGGCAACAATTTTATGAATGAAACAAACCATCGTCGTGTGTAATATGATTAATATGAGAAATAATTTTCTCCATTAACCGTATTTCACATGTTTGAAGAGCAAGCCGCACTCATATTCGTGTGGCCGTAATTACGTCCTTATAAGCTCAATAAATCATAAAGACGAGCTCACAAGCGCCACAAAGATAGAAGCGACACGCATCCTCGTCTCAGGATAATAAATAACATTCAGTTCTCGCTTTCAAAGTGAGGCCGGGGAGCAATAAGTCGCGGACGGGTCAGAGGTGAAGTGAATAAAAAACGGCCAACAATTAAATAGCGTTCTTGAAGGTTAATGAGCACAATAAATATGTTGTCGGCACCGCAGCTGCGGACAAACAAATGCATAGTCCCGTCACACGTGAAGAGGGTTCACGGTATAGTCGCGTCTGTGTGAGAAGCCATCGGCCAAGACCCGGCTAGCGTCTGACTGGCAAGTTCATTGTCGAGCCGAGACACTTCCACGATGTATTACTTCCAAGATGTATTACGAACGTGACACATTTAAAAGTGAAAAGAAAAGAGGTTAAACTAATATTGGACCCTATAAAGGCTTTGAGAAATATTAATAACATACGTTGAATCAAGTTTATTGAAATGGTGTATTCCATTCTACACGACCGGGTAAAATAATCATAGTCCTATTATTCGTTACGTTAATCCAATAATTTATTATGGTTGTTGTTAAAAATAACCCAATTTTTTATTGCCCTAAGACTTGTTTATGAAAACAAACTTCAGAAAATCGGTCATGGGCTCATGGCGCATTCTATTAAAAAAATTAAAATCTTTATTAGTTTAATCTTTTAATTTATTGATCAAATAGCATTACAAAGGTCGTTTTTCAAAATGATTGAGGAAGTATGAATTAAAGTTACAATAAATAACCAAGTCGCATTATAAACAAAATATCGTTTCCAGATACGACATTTTTCTCCAAGCATACTCATAAAAAGTTGAGTTCCGTGCTTAATTAAAACATCCCTAAAACATGAGCATAATAGCAAGCATCGTTGCAGAAATCGCCCCCGCAAGGGTTTGCAGCATTCCACACGACTGCCCCAGACGGAATCATACCTGCGTTTGATTTATAACGAGGAGGGGACACAGAAACTGCGGGTGTGAATTCAATCGGCGAGCTTCAATGTCCCGGGGCAACCGAGACCAGTTTATAAGATCTGTGGCACAAAAACCAATACTCGCTACTTAGCCATTTGAGAAGAAGGACTGGGGAGGAGAAAAGGCTCAAGTTAATCTGGTAGGGGAAAGGTATCGCAGCGGGTAGCATCAACTGCTGGCGCCTCGGACAATACCAAGCACCTTCGTGACCACTACCTATTATGAGTTGCGGCTTTTATAGATTTTTTCCAATATTCTTTATAAGGAACGTGACTGTACTGTTTAACGGACACCGCCGACAGCTCAATATGGAATTTTGAATACATAATCGATTAATTTAAGTGCGTGTACGTAAAGCTTTAATAATTCCATCTAGAAAACCGAACAACACTGTCAAAGATATGAATGAAGATATTACCTTGTTCTAAAAAATTAACAATGTTGTTTTGGGGACATGTAGCCTATAATGAGTAGATAAACCTGTTTTAAATAATAACACGGAAGTCTGCATTGATAATTTGATTAACATCTGCATTGCGACGGATGTCTTTAAGTACACGAAAAAAATGCATTACCACAGTCATGATTACATCTTTGTTATGTTTCACAAAGTTCAGCTAAATACATAGTGTGAATTAGGCAAGGCTTGCGAACACACAAACTTGCTTTAGAGCTGGTGGAACTTTTACTGCGTTTAATATAAGGGGCATTATTGCTCTTGGCAACAGTAAAAAGAATGTGGTGTAGCCACAAAATCAACAGGGACGTATTAACACCAGCCGGAAGGTGGAAATCCGTGGGTGTTCCTAACCAGTCGTATTTTTGTATACACTAACTACCGCAAGAATATTTGGTAATAGATGTGAATAAGAAAGAAGCAAGAGTTAATGTTCCTAACTCTGATGAAGCTGTCGATAGACCCCAGCATTAATGAATTGGGAGTTATCAATGAACTGGTAATAGAAGACATCTATCTAAACCATAACGAGTTTTACAACAAATTCAATGAAATGTGATTTGAGAGAGGGACACTATCCCGGAATGATAACTCTACACTGTGTCGCCCGACTAACGGTTCCTGTTCGGTCCTCTTTTTATGTTTACTTGTTTAAGTGTTACACTAATAAAAATTATACTGAGACACACTGATTAAGTAAAAAGTACTTTCAACAGATAAAAGAATCGAGGACAAAATTAAAATGGATTCACTTAGAAGGTCTTTGAAACAAGAAATGTCGAAAAGCATTGACATATTTGTTTCTAAGTCATCGCTTATAGGATTTTGATGAATTCAGAGAAAGAATATGAAACTTTTCATCAAAGAAAACCAGATTGTAAATCATGCACTCCAACGAAGCCGCAGCCAAGAGCTAGTAACAAATAAAACCAATAAACCAAGGTAATTTGAGGCCACAAAGACAGAAGCGACAGTACAAAATCTAAACATAACCCGAAACCGCGTTGCACTTAAAAAATGCCTTAAACACACCGGTGGCTGGCCGAAACGCCGCCCTCTGTTCTAGAGACGAAGGCAAACAATACGAAGATAGTCGACAAACAAATGTAAATGACCGAAATGTGAACGTCATGTTTGGCATTCCCATAAAGCAACGTTAACACGTCATTAGAAGTAATGATGGCATGATTACAGAGAGTGGGAGCGGGGTGAGCGATGTTCAGGTGATTGCCTGCTTACTGTGTGGTCTTGTGTCTGTGCACCTTTACAAACACGCGGTCTGGACACGAGAATTAGTACCACGTGGCGGACGATTGACTTTAATAGGTCGCTGTGTCAAGTTTCCTTTATTTAGGCTGATGGTACCAGATGGATCATTATTTTATTTGTTCGTGTCCAGTTGTAGTTTGGAGAAAGTTCTTTTTACATACACATAAACTCACGCCTTTTTCCCATGGGGGTAGGCAGAAACTACAGAACACCACCTACTACGATCCTTACATATTACTTTTGTCTCGATTACGTTCATACATCTGAGGGCTTAGTGCGAGTTTTTATACGTACTCGATCGCGTTTACGTTAACGTTACCTTACGTCAATTTGTATGGAATAATTGTGTTTCCCATTATAGTCACCAGACGGCGCTAGTTCAGTTTCAGTACAAATTGAAGTTTACGTTAACGCGATCGAGTAAGTATAAAAACTCGCACTAAGGCCTCTGCACGCTTAGCATGACTGCCATAGAAACGGGTTTTGTCGACGGAAAAATAGACAAAATGGCAGATAGTAGAAATATTTGTACGCATTCTACGCGTCTAAGCATGGCGATGTGTAATTTTGTCTATTCTTCCGTCGACTAAACGTCGTCATGCTACGCGTGCTGGTCATATAGCCACGCCGGTTGCGTGTACTACAAACCTGACCTTTCGAAAGTTCTTTTTAATCATGAAGAATTGTAACTACACATACCACATGTTGCATGTTTGAGGAGATTTAAAAGCAGTCAATTTTATTTTGCTTGGAAACACCATTTCTTCTTCTCTATTAGGTACTTTAGCATCAATATCCTTATGAAATTATTATTTCTTATGAGTACCTCCTCAATCATTTGTTGCTATTCGGCTTGGATAGATAGTTCCCCTAATTTTTAAATATACAGAATTCCCTAAATTCCTGACTGCACCCTATTTTGATCAATGACAGTAGCCTTCATAACCCCTTCAGTAAATCATCGACAAAGAATAAAATTTTCAAGATGGCTGCCCCTGTTCACTGGGAGATGTTATCGTATGGCCCACAGATAATTTATCGCTGGTTTATCAGTCGATCTGCGTAATTGATACGGGTACAATCATGGCGCGGCTCTGACGGGCCTAAGACTGTGGTCATAAATAAATATTCAGTTTACTTTGAACACTAAATGGTAATCGTAGATAATTCTTAATCAATGACAATTTGTCCTCTAAAAAAGTCCATAAGAAGAAAGTATACTATAATGCGTAGGTTCAGATAAAGCTCATATTTGTTAATAAACTAGAAGCAAGTATTAGGAAAGCATTATTTAAAAAATAGAAGATAAAGAATACATACAAAATTATAGATTGTATAAGTTCGTCTAAGAAACCAATCATAATTTGAAGCAATATGCTGAAAGCTAAGCAAAAGACCATTTGTAATAATGATCCATAAAACCCAGATTCAAAACCGCACTTATTGTGGTGGTGGTCCATCCATAAGAAATGCAATGCCGTAATAGAAATGCCACCGGGACGCGTATTGCGACAAATAGCGCCAATAATAATTCGTGGTATAATTCGTAGCCGGCGCGTGCGCCGAACAACCGTCACTGATTGAGGATCGCATAAACTGCGCCACCCACAAGCTGTCATTTGCATTGTACACAGTTGTTCATAATAAAGAGAGGATATCTCCTCAGTAGGGATCGCACGGTGGTCCCTTTATACGACTAAAAATTAGGCCAACGTAATGAAAACTTACACTTTCTCTACATTACCGTGGTGCAGGAAGTACCATAAATTCCAGACACTGAAATAAATCAATAAACAAAACTGTGTCAATTATAATGGGGAACGTACGTAGATATGAGTTCAATTCGTAATTCACTTATTACATACCATAAATTTTAATTAACTCTAATTGGAGGACGTCAGAATGTTCAAACAATTAGAATGCAATTGATTTAATGCGCACGTAGAAGTTATTCAGGAAAAGTTTTATTTTGGTTGGCTTGCGGTTTAATTATTTATCAGGAACTAATTGAAATCACACGCAATGTTTGTCTACAGCGCAGTCGTTGGTTTATATCCCAGACAATTAAACGCAGCAATCGGCGATATATCACGGCGCAAATTGGCAATCAACGGGCATTGATTAGCAGGAGTCGAGGCGCAGTACCGTCGCCGTAGGGGTCCCTCCACTTCTACCACGCATATAGCCCTACACAGCTGCAGCGAGGCGCCAGATAATACACATATTAATTAATTGTCGACTCTAATAATCGTATATCAATTTCCCACAGGCCGCTTAATGTCAACCCCTCCTTAACAATGACTAACAATACGATCAAAAAATTTAAACTGGCTAAATAAATGAGCTCATAACTTAACATGGTAATAGCAGACAGGGCGTTACCATCACGATTATCGTGTCCAGAAACCGTCGGTGACATCACCGTAATGATTCTTTATGAGAAAAAATATCATAACACAACCAGCAAAAATGAAACGATGACAGCACTACTCCAACAGTAAGTACGTTAAACTTGACGCAATCACGTACGTTACTGACTATGTACGACGACCAATGTTTAGCTTACACATTATCACACCAAAAATGCATAGATCACAAAAACAAAGTGTTCCCAAACGGCTATTTTAGGATCAAACAGCTCGCTAAATAAGAGGCCATTAACACTGCCCACCGCTATCGGCGACGCAATCAATACGATGCTAATCGACTCCACGGCGGACTTGATTTTAGCACATCGATACTAATTACCAATTACCACGCGCCATGATCAAGACATTTGCCTAAGTACTCGTGTAATGACAATTCAAGCGGATATTGAGCTCTAAAAAACTGATCCTATTCTATTTATAATACATTACATGAACCATTTATTCCATTTTCAAGTCTTTATCTTTAAAAAAATACAAATAAGTACATATAGTACAGTAAACAGATGGGTTCCCGAACAGTCCCAAGCCCACCGTTTGACGCCAGCCGGAAACCAGACGGAGAGTAAATTATTGCCCTCCCTTTGCCCAAATACAAAGAATCTCGGTTTTTTCTGAATTTCTACGTATAATTGAGGTGTAATTTCACGGACAATGCCAAACAATCGGGCGATCGAAATGTAGGTACCGGTGGTGCTGCGCGACGTAGGGGACAAAACGAATAAAAGCTGAATTAGAAAGTGTCTTTTGTCCAAAGTGTCTTCTGATGACCGTGATTTACGTCAATCCAGGCACAGGATCCAAGAGAATAAGACTCCAGTATGGATGTAAAGGTGAGCTCAACGTTTCTAAATCATTTAACAAAAGCTCGTTTTGGCGGGGAGTGGTGCGGAACCTTGTTGTATTTCAAAGGATGCCGTTATGGGACGTCGATCAAACTGGCGCTGAAGAATGATTGAAGTCCGCTCGTAACACCTTCGTTACTGACGCTCGGTCGGTTTCTTTATTAATTACTGAATCCTTTACACCCTAATGAATATTCAACACGGTGCGAGGCGAGAACTAATTCAACCGACCTTAATACGGCGGAGGTCGGACTAGTTTTTAGTTTGTTTTACGAGCGTGTAACGCTATATCATTACATGCCGATAAACGATAAGTGCAACGTATTGGGGCTTTCGCTGTTGTCGGCTCAATAAAATAAACGGCCGATATCGACCTACATTACTACCCCGTGTTCCCAAGCCTGTCATAGTTTTATGACTTTTTTATTTGGCCTGATGGCCAGAGAAATGCAACACCATTCCCGATTCAGATTTCCACACCGATACTGAAGTGTGGTGTCCTATAAAATGTGTAAATGAATCGTTTTGGACCAATCACGGTGCAATAAAGTTGGTAATTTCTGACGCGACCAAAATTATATTAACTCGTTAGGAGATTAATTAAAGAACCCTTTATGCAACAGAACTAGACAAGTAAAAGTAATAAAACTAGTTCTTGGCATCCAGGTAGATCATAAAAGGACGGAATTGAAATTCGATACCACAACGGATACTTCGTAATAATCATGTCTTGTTATGGCGTCCTGTCATAATAGTGAGAATGTAAAACAAAACCCAACGTACAATATATTTCGAAGGGAACACACCCAGTTCTCAGAGATTTTTCTGACTGCCTTTATAGGCTCTCTTCTATATTATTATTTTACAAGTTCATAGGACCACACATTACACATTAAACCGGAGACGAATCGATATTGACACCGATTTAGTTTCGTAGCTATTACAACGGTATACCAATTACCCATTAAATCGATTAAAGATGTGAGATATCGGCCAACAACATTAAATCGGATAATGCATTACCGATTGACACTTTCACAGTAAAGTCAAAGATATCGTTTCTTTCTAATTGTTTGAGTAGAGATATTATTTCAGGTGTGGGAGGTCCGACGCTGATCGATATTACAGAGCATGACCAAGTGTCGGAATATAACACAAAAGAAACTTCGTAAAAATAAATAGATACAGAATGACAGGTTTATTTTTCTCTGGTCCAGCTCCATACATCGGGTCAAAACAAAATTACTGCGAGCGCAGTAAGAAATGGCTGTCGCTTAAAACTTTATATCTTCGTGTGTGCATAATGAACACATAAGCGTACATCAAAGTCACGGACCAATTGTGTTCGCCAGCCCTAGAGCTGATATCGTAAAAATATATTGCGAAAAGAAAATATTGTTATGGTTAAGACGTTGAAATATTTGACTGATTGATACAATGTGTTACGTCTGGCATCTGGTCAATACATCGCTCTTACTGATGAAAGTCAAAACACGACACGAGACCAAAAGAAATACTGATCACAGTCTCAAAACAGTGCGACGAGTATTAAAGATTTATCAACACTCTAATAAACTCTCACTCAAATGTCTGCTCAAGCACGGAGACGTACAGCTAAATAAATGACAAGCCGAAAAGGTGCTATCTGCCACCTGAATGAATAACAAATGCCCTTGTAACTGTCATCATTCATCATAATTATAAAGAAGCCGAAAAAAATGTGACTAAACGGACGATAAAGGCGGTAGAAATTGCCAATACGACAGACGTTTCCTAAATGCTAGAAAAGATTTTGCAAGCATTTAGATATTGTGTCCCAAATAATAAAAAGCTAGTATGAATACAGCAGCAGCGAGTAGAATTTCTCAAAATTATTATAGGTAGATAAGGAATTCAACCTAACGATGAGAAAGCAAAGGTCGATAGTGAATCATAATAAAGTAACAGTTGTGGATCCGTGGATGATATCAAATTACACCTACCGATTGCCATTAACGTAATACCCTTTATAACTCAAAGAGAACAAAACTATCTTAATTTATAGCCAGATACCGTTGAAAAAAGAAACGGAATCAAAGCGCCACGGATACCGTATAAAGGGCTATATTTCGAAAAAAAAAAAAAACAAAAGATGTATAGATAAAAAGAATCAAGTATTCATAGAGCAGCGTGCGAGGCACCCGCTGCTTTATCAATTACGGGATTAGTCCTTTCAATGTTGGGACCCGTTTCTTTTGTAATAACCAAATATTATGACACGCAGTTCGGCAAATAAGGCCAAAATATGTCGTGAATAGACGTGATGGAATAAGGCTTATTATTTTGACGAAAAGTAAACTTGAAGCTTTGGACATATTTGAAATACTTCAAGGAGTCGGCCTACTACATCGTACCATACCATGAAAACGCTACGAACGTGTCAGGCAAAAAAACCGGCCAAGTGTGAGTCGGACTTGCACACGAAGGGTTCGTACCACCGTACAATATTAATTAACACTACATATTTTGAAAAATACTTCAGTTTAAAAAAACACTCACACTTCTTGTATGGGGAGACCCCCTTTAATTTTTAACCTTATTTTATTTTTTGTTATAGCGGCAGTAGAAATACACAATCTGTGAAAATTTCAACTGTCTACATATTACGGTTCATGAGATACAGCACACTGACAGACAGACGGACGGACAGCGGAGGCTTAGTAAAAGGGTTCCGTTTGGTACCGTTCGGATACGGGACTCGAAAGTATTATTTGTATTGAAAAGTATGAGACTATGCCCACTAGACCGTTCCGTCACCGATCACCAACCAACACCGTCGCGTGCCATGCACAGAGCGTCAGCAATACCTGTTGTCGGCGAGAATATTATTTTGCCGGTCCTGATACGCTCCCGTGCAAAGCAGTGACCAGACGGGTTATAACCGCGTGTGATGACTGTTCTAAACGGGCTATAAACGGACAGTTTTCTAATAGTCATCGTATAGGTACAGGAAATAATTTTCTCAATAAAAATATTCACACGCTCTTCCAGAGCAGACGCGTCTGCCTAACGCCTAATAAAGACACGCGAATGATACGCGGATGCTACAGTCACTAAAACAGCACGGGTACGATACGCTGTTGATATGTTCTACTGGGCATAGTAGTCCGTGTCATGTTTCTTTCCGTGACTGATATGTTCACAGCACTGTCATGGTATGGTACGGTGTAGTGGGAAGAGAGCTTAATCCTCATGTATGCAAAATAATATGATGCCCAAATGCTCACTGAACCAGTTAAGTTCTCAAATGTCATACACAAAGCTTCTAATCGTCCCACATAGTCGACATAAAGACTGAGGGTGACATCAAAAGACGTATTGCATGACCGCATGTCTGCGAACAGCGGCACGTATCAGAGAAACTCTCCGAGATATCACTTGAAAGCCTCATCAACCGGTTAACGTTCAATAAACTGTGTTAACTGCCTAGATTAGACCTCAAACTAAAAGAATCTCCCAAAAATCTAAGAAATTCTCAAAAATTTGGATTGATTCTTTCTTGAACAGTTCAGTTTCCATTTGGTTTCCTATAAACGCCCACGTATTTTGTAAACAGATGGAAGTTGCTCACGGTATTCGATTATTTCTTTGTCACTTTAACAACTCATTCATCGTCTTAGATCTATTTCGAATTAATATACAGGGTGTGGCGTAAAGAGTGGTCCAACGTGAAGGGGTCGATACACCGTATAGCTATCACATACCTACCACAATTTGAACAATTTTTCTCCAGTCTCAGAAGAAAATATTTTATATTATTATTTGAAAAATTTACACCTTGCTTTACTAATTTGGCTGTATTTTCTATAAATGACATTATTTTTTAATTTTCTTTTTTGTTTAACTGTGAAATGCATGTGCTATCATATGCAAATGTAAAAAAAAATACTATTAAACAAGTTGTCAATTTAAAAAAAAGTTGTATTCCGAGACCTAGGAAAAAAATTGGTTCAAATTGTGATATGTGATAGCTGAATATACGGTGTATCGATCCCTTAACGTTGGACCACTAATTACGCCACACCCTTAATTAGGTTTACAACCTTTGTCTATCTTTCCAGAAATTATTAATAATAGTACTTTTGGACAATTATTAAAATAATGTCTTCAATGAAAAGCACAACATTGAAAGTCTCGAAATAAATTCGTCTTCTACAGCTTTTAGGTTCGAACTCCTAGTTAGGGTAAACGCGTACATAATGGCACGCGCGCAATCCTCCATCAAGTTTGACCGGCATAGTTGAAAAGGCTGGCACCGCAATCCTCCCTGAATTGTCAGCGTTACGAGTAGGTATTGCTGAAGCATTGGTGCGCGGTAATGAACTTCTCTTTAGATGCCGCTTTGTATGCGAGATTTAGTGACGACTTTTTCTCTTAAATTCTTTGGCACTTTCTCGCTCGACCGAAAGAGTTTTTGAGGAAACATGGACACAAAGTGTGTGAATTAGAACATGAAAGTAAGCTTTTGACACAAACTAGACGACATACAAACTGGCGTAAACAAACTTAAAAATGCTTAACCATAATTCTCATGATTTCTTTCTTGAAACATTGCTCAAGCACCTCGATTAAGGCACCATGTACTTAGTTTACTGAGAATGTTTTGTTGACTGTAACAATAATGTGGCGAGTTAAGCCCACAGTTTCAACAAATATGGAGGCTGATACGGCGTAGTATTAATCTTTTATGTCAAGTGGCGAAACCTGGAGAACTTCCTACCGATTAAACTTAAGAGAAGTAAGGAGTGCTGTTCAATTGACTTTCATAATTGTGTCCTCTTAGACTCTTAGTACCTACCTATTAGCAAAGTGCATGATTCAAACTGATCGCTTTCGATGGCAAGTACAATGCGTTGCTACGAAAGATGAGACTTGACGAGCGCAGTATCGCGCTTCCCGCGCTCTTTTTGCCGCCCCGATGACACCCGGTCCCTTCCCGTCACAGACCTCATACCGCTAAAGAGACCTATACATCAGAGTAATCAGAATCAAAGAATTGATAATCTACTGCGCAAGTCAAACTACGTAGTGTGTCAAGTCTCATATTTCGCAGCACGCATTGTAAGAATAACTTTAGTTGCAGACGTTAGAGTAAAAAACAAGAACATTTAAATGGAAATGGACAGGTCAAATGATAAGAGCCAAGACGGATAAATGGACCAAAAAGGTACACACAGAATGGTATCCAAGGAATGAAAAAAGACGTAGAGGAAGACAGATGAAAAAGTTTCAGAATTTCTGCAAAGGTCATAAAAAATTTGTGACTTAGAAGATTATCAACGATCGCCCTTTAACCTAGTAACTATGAGGTGAAAATTGTCTTAGCATAGTTAACTTCCGCCGATAAAACAAATACTGATGAATGTTGATGAGATGGATGCGGCTGCACGCTAGCGGCCCCTCATTATTATAGAATAGGTACCTACTATTATATTTTATGTGTTTTGATTATCTTTTTATTTCTGTTTAAATTATATTTTGATTATTATTATTATTTGACAGTTTAAATTAAATTATATTTGATTATTATTATTATTTGACCTAATTATTCTTTTACACATTTTTTGACACTCATGATTAATTTTTATAATATTTTTAAATTATTGTATTTTTTTTTTTTTTTTAATTTATTCATCTTTATGTTTTTATATTGTTTTTATGTAATATTATGGATTTTTATTATCTGCAATAAAATAAATTGAATTGAATTGAATTGAAATAGTACAAAAATAATCTGTCATGCGAATCTGGGCCACTGAAACGATTCAGCTGGCAAATAATCGATATCCCGCACCGATCGATTATCGTGCGATCTCGAGAGGCAAGCCAAACACTCGGCTGATATCGCCACGATGCAAGCGCTATGCAGAACAAATTAACACAGATCGTCAAGAGTCTGTTTGCCATCTAACTGTGGTACGGTCAAGTGAACGCCCAGGCAGATGGACTGACGGACAGTTATACAAACAGGCATTGTGCGTCCCGCTTATGGACCAATAATGCATTTCATTGTCGGCTTACCTCTGCTAATGCAGGTGCAAATGCTACCATTTATGTTTTGTACTTTTGAGTTGTAAGCACGTTGACTGTTATAATACTTACAGTCGTTTTAAAGTTTGTTCCCAATGAAAATCGAAAATTCTAATTCGAAATCCAGCATGTGTAAAAAATTGTCACGACTTTTTTGTGCCTATTGTTCAGTAAGCCGTTGTGATTCAATGATCCATTAACAGAAATATTATTTAGAATATTTTTCAGCATACAAGTCATTGTGATAACCGAAAAAATTTAATATCATTGAGTTTAAGCTTTACATGATTATCACTTGCCTCAGCCGCACCCGCAAGTGGAATGAAGATGGCCTAATTTTAAATGAAATAATTTATTGATACTGTAATTAGTCATTCTTTTCTTTTAAAGGAAATTAAAATATTATGCAACAACATGCTTGAACATGCAGACTTTTAGCTAGTGACGTGATGACCCTAAACATTAACTTTGAAATTCGAACACCACAAAATAATTTTGCAGCGCCATCTATCGTAAACTGCTTGAAACTATTGAATATATGTCACAAGTTGATAACAGATGGCAGGTACCGTAAGTCGTATTTTGCTTTCATCTTAATTTTAATCAATTAATGTCTTTAGCAAGGTTGTAGGAAATAACATTATTAGGAGAAAAATATATGTATATTTCAAAGTTGACTAGTTAACTGCTTTACAACAGTTCTCTAACAAAAAAGATCCAATGCCTATGTTTGAATTTTAAGGGCCCAATCACACGTGCCACAACCACACCACATTGCAGCAACAAAACGTGGCTGCAGTTGCGCTGTGGTAACTACAAAATATTGATGTGGTTACGGCAGCCAGACTGATTGTTGTGTTTGCAATGTGGTTGTGGCTGCGACGTGGCAGTGGACGTAAGCAGTCAGTATTGGGCAAACAGTGTATTTTGACCGCCAAATGTGGTCTGTGTGAACAAACTGTTTATTTTTGTACAAATTAGCTCATGTCCACGTGTTGTTGTTGTTGTTGTGGTTGTGGTTGTGGTATGGTTGTGGTACCTACAGTGGGCTGCATAAATTGGGTACTCCAGTTGTACTAAAATTTTAATACAACTGGGGTACCCAATTGATGCAGCCCACTGTACATTTGATTGGGCCCTAAAATCATGATTATTGAATTTTGTTCAGAAAACCTTCAACTTGTTACTTTTAAATTTTATACTTTTCAAAAGATTATTCTTTACATAATTTTCGTTTTAGTGTTGTGTTGGCATTAATTGCTGCACATGTGCCTCCTTGCAGATTAATTATTTCTTGATTACTTAAATTGTTTTGACAAGATATTGTTATAATTAATATGCATAACAAATGGATTCAAATTAGAATTAATTATTCATAAATTCTTGCTATTCTTGTAATGCAAAGATATGAAGATGTCTATTAAAATATTTATAACATCATTAGGACACACCTGCATTCCCCCCAGGCATACAGCATTACCCACATTTAACCAATTACATTTTAGTCACCGGGGGCAAGCTTAATGCCATTCAGCAACCATGTGCAATAGTGTGCAAGTAACACATCCAATGTTATAACATTGGATTCATTACATACACTTGCTCGTCGATTTCAATTATTATGAACTATAAGCCCATCAATATGATAGTATTTTAAATTATTCATGATGTAGTTGAAACATTTAAGTACATTGCTTCACACACATTCCATGTGGCATGAATTGTATACTTACTGTTAGAAATAGTAATATTTACAAAATAATATACGTACTTTTTTTAGAGGTACCTTGAAGCAAATAAGCTTGGTACCTTCAATAACAGTGCCACAGGCTTTGTATGGTATCCATCTGAAATATGATTTAAATAATACAGTAATCAACAACATTGACAACACATTTAAAAAGGCTTAGTTGCTAATAAATACAAAATTAAAGAACCTATCAGGTATAGCTGGCGGCATCTTTTTGTAATTTTATTACAAAATAAATTTCAATAGAAATGATTCAAAAATAAGTAGAATAAGTAAGAAATCTAAAAATTTCGAAATTCAATAATAATTTACATTCACAGATTAGGTATAGATGCTAATTTACATTCTGGTTCTTGACATTATGAGATTTGACATTGACATTTGTTTTTTTTTCGTCCAGAAATCCATTCAGTTGCGGTATATTTTTCCAAACCTAATAAGGTTCGGTTCGTTCTAATAAGAACAATACCAAGGACATGCATGCATGTATTAATATAATCATGTTTTTAATTTGTACAGTACATACACCCAAGAAACAAGCCACTTTTTCAAAAACTAAAAAAATTGTCTATGCTCAATTGAAAACACTGTGACCAGTTTTGAGATTTTCTGACATCTCTACAATAATATCGGAGGTGATCGGAGGAGGGTTTTCAAGTAGGAATAAAAAATTGCGTACAGTTTTACTCGCGAATGACATTCGTATTCATTTTGATGCTACAACAATGAACATTGCGGATTGCATTCTTTTTTATAGG